>CM018587.1:9352851-10015351 GCA_009078335.1 Salix brachista
CTAATGCTTCGTTCCAGTTACGTATTGCTTATTGTTGTCCACAGGTATAGTTTTTCTCAATGATAATTAAATTGGTCTAATACTATTAGTACTACTTTGGTTATTGACGTCTAACGCCTTTCGATGCATGAGTTTTTTATATGTGAAAATTGATTGTTTTTATATATCTTGTATTTTGTTATTTTAATGACCCAATTAGTAAAATTATAATTGATAAAATAAATAATCGAAATAGAAAGTGGTTCGTATATTTTTAATCGCGAGATATTGTAGGTAATTTTTTATGAGTTTGCGTTTTTACAAATAATATTAGATAAAATAATTATAAATAAAAATATTGCTTGTAAATTTTTTGAGAAATAAATGACATTTTACGTGTGTGCTATAATTAGTTATTTCAATGTTTAGTTACTAAAATTACCTTGAATAAAAATATGTAAGAAATATGAGTTTTGGTATGGTGTTAATGCTTGCAGCATTCTTGTTATGGTTTCCATGTAAACTAATTGATTTTTACTATTTGTAATTAGTTGTTAAAATATTTAATTAGTAACGTATAATAGATAAAATATATAACAAATATATTTTTTCCCGCCTAAAGAATATTATGTCCGAATGGGAAGTGGTTCGTATATTTTTTAATTGAAGATAACCTAGGTAAATTTGTAAAAAATAATAATATTTGAGTTGCCTTTTTTTCCCAGTAATATTAGATCTGACACATTATAAATAAAAATATTGTAAATTTTTTAAGAAATAAACTCTTTTTTTTGCGTCCTATAATAACTTATTTGCCGTCTAAAATGAATAGTACAATCGAAACGGAAAGTGACTTGTATATTTTTTAATTGTAGATAATCGAGGTAAATTTGTCAAAAGAAAAAAAATTGAGTTGATAATGTAGGTCAATGTGTGTACCTTTTGTTTTTTTGAGTTGTATTTTTCCCCAGTAATATTAGATTTGAAATATTAAAAATGGGAAAATTGAAAAAACAAATTAAGACATAAACTTAAACAAAAGAGTATAAAATTTAAATTCAAAGCCAATTTTTTTTTAAAGATTTATTAATCATATTATTATATTAAATGTATTTAAGCATATTGATATTCATTTTTTTTAAATCCCAGGTCATTTTCTCTCTCTATATATATTTTTAGGCGATAATATTCAATAAATATTAAAACATATAATTAGTCTCACATACTTTATAGAGTAATCAAAATGGGAAGTGGTTCGTATATGTTTAAATTGTAGATAACCTAGGTAAATTTGTCATTTTATTCTTTGTTTTAGTTGAATTTTATCCCCAGTAATATTAGATCCCACACATTATAAATCAAAATATTGTAATTTTTTTTTAAAAATAAACTGAGTTTTTTTGCATGCTATAATTACTTATTTGTCGTCTAAAAAGAACAGTGTAATCGAAACGGGAAGTGACTTGCATATTTTTGAATTGCAGATAATGTAGGTAAATTTGTCTGCCTTTTGTTTTTTTGAGTTGTATTTTTTTCCCAGTAATATTAGATCTACAATATTAAAAATCAAAATACTGTAAATTTTTTTCAAAAAATAAACTTGAACAAAAGAGTACAAAATTAAAATTTGGAGCCAATTTTTTTTTTATAAGATTTATTCATCATATTATTATACTAAATGTATTTAAGAATACTGATATAAATTTTTTTCCTTCAAAAAATCCTTGGTCTTTTTTTTTTCTCCCTATATATATTTTTAGACAATAATATTCAAAAAATACTCAAACATATAATCAGTTTAACATACTTTAATTTGACATAAATATACAAATATATAATTAATTTCACACACTTTCAATAATGTATGATTTTTTTTTATTATTAGGCGATAATATCCAATAAATATTCAAACAATTAAATTATTATTATTATTAGTATTATTCTTATAATTCTTCTTCTTATTATTATTATTATTATTATTATTATTATTATTATTATTATTATTATTATCATTGTTAGCATTTAAAAAATATTTGTGAATTTTTTTTAAAAAAAATTAATTTTCAAATGATTACTACCAGGAATAAAATTTGAAGACTAAATAAAAAAAACCCAACAAAAGAAAAGATAAAAGAAATATTCAAAACCAAATTAAAAAAATATATATACATAAACTTGTACAATAATAGGGAATAATGCATAAATATATAAATAATAATAAAGGAAATCAATTTCAATAGAACAATTAAAAACAAAAGGGCCAAAATAAAAATAAAAGATATGATTGATTTAAAGTGAAGGATTAATTTGACAACAATTCATACTTTTGTACCAAAAATATTAAAAGATTTAAAAGAAAAACATTTAAAAGAAGAGGGACTGAAATTAAAGTGCAATATATATTGAATTTGAAATGAAGGACAAAATTGAAAACAATACAACCTGCTGCACTAAAACAATTAAGGGATCTAATAGAAAACCGAAAAATTCAAAGAAGAAGGACTGACATGCAAACTGCATATATATCAATTTGAATGAAAGGACGAAATTGAAAGAAATCGAAACTTCTATTACAGAAATCAAACAAAAGCCAAGGGACTGAAATGCATCAACAATAAACCGGGGGGACTGAAGTGGAATCCGGCGCTGAGGAGAGAGAAAAGAGCACATAAACGTTCAACCGACCATATGAGCCTCTACGTAGATCATTTCAACGCACGCGCCACTCCATTCGATTCAGGGAAGGGTTGCGAATCGTTTTCACTGGCGACGGAAAAATTTTCACCGCCGTATCAAGCCGCACGTGCCGCCTAAATCGTACGACCGCCTGACAACGCTGCCGAAAGGGAATAGTAACGATGGAGGCAATTACAAAAACACCCCTGATTCTTATTCCTGGTCTTTGTCGTATCGGGGGCTACAGACGTAATAACACATTTTAAAAAATATTAAAATAAAAATAGTTGCGGCGGACCGGACCGAACCGGACCGGTCCGGACGCGCGCAATGACAGCCGTGCCCCTCAGCCGGAGCCGTTTTTTGTCTTATTATTGGGGGCAAAACCGTTAAAACACTGTTCGCAATAGGAAAAGACAAAAAAAAAAAGGGTGGACGTGCACCTGCGAAGAACGGAGACAAATATCGAGTCCACAGTGTCAATGAGTGTGTGTGTACAGTGCTTGAACAGTGAAATCCGTTTTGTTTTAGTGTATTTGTTAATGTTGCAGTACTCTATTAGTAAATTGGACTACTTTTTTTTAGTAATACTACTTTAGTTCCTAAATTCCCCCAACACGTAGTACTATTAGTAAAAAATGTAGATTGTCATGTTGCAGTAGTTTTTTTTTTACTTTAATCGGTTACTTTTTTTATAGTATATGTTTTTTAATTTGAATCAGTTCAATTCAGTTTTTGTTTACCAGTTTTAGCATTAAGAAAACGAAACCAAACTGGATTGGAATTTATTTAAAAATATTGTTTGGTTTTTTTCTCACCCCCTAGTTCACACACCTGGTTTTCTTATTTTCTTTTATATTTAAATATTTTTAATTTATTTTAAAATAAAACAAATGAAATTGTGTCTAGTGGTTCAGTTTTTTATCACTGTAAAGGTGGCAAGAATGTCGGGTCAGGGTTTTTTGGACCCAGAAAAATAATTTATCAATTTATTCTCACCTAATAAACACTCAAAGAAACTCATAGACCAATTTGTATCACCAAAACACACCTAAATAGGCTTAAAAAATATACTAGGAAAGTGTTGTTAGAAAGTGACCAGCTAATTATTTTATTTATTTTCTTCTGTTTTTCAACGATTTTCTTTTCTCTCTCAAATTCTAGATACTAAAACATATAACAAATAAAAATTTATGATTGAAACGTGAAAGATGATCACCGTGTGGACCTGTACAAAGCATAATTAAATCACTGTGATTGATTGAACTTTCTGTGTACAGAACAAGTGCTGTCCTTTTAGGGATTAAAGACAACTAAAATAACAGCATTATACAAGCTGGTCATAATTATTTGAGTTGGACAGCGCCAGATCTCTTATTCAGTACAGTAATATAAACACCAAGGGACTCCTTGTGATCTCATTTTTTGTGCAGAATGATAAGCTATGCAGGAGCCTTCAACCAATCACAGGAACTCGAGTAACAACTCTGTTCCTGTCAATCCAAACACGAACCCTAGTGCAAGAGAACTCTCCAGTTACAATCGTTCCTTCCAGCACAACCTGAGTATCGACATAAGGGTTTTGCGTCTCGATTGTCACCACAGCAACCCTTGCCTGCGCTCCAAGGAGCTCTGGCCATGAACTCTTACCTGCGAAAGGTGTTAAAAAATAATATAAATCATATTATAGAGATATGGTATCAGAGCCTTGTTGACCCAGCGGTCACGAGTTCGAATCTCACTATTCTAATTATATTTGATAAAAATCAAGCACAAAATAATATGTATGTTTACAAGTTTCAAGTCCAAATGATTTCACTTGAGGAAGTGTGTTAGAGAATAATATAAATCATATTTTGGAGCCTAGGTGAGTTGCTTCCTTAACAAAAAGCACAAATGATTGTATCAGTTTATATATACAAATGCCATTGATTCTAAACTGTATACAGAGAGAGAGAGTTTTAGTCTTTACCTTGACACTCTGAAGCCATTGTATTTTTCTGATGCTCTTCTCCCTGTGATTGCAATATTTGAGATAATTATGGGTATTGATTTATAGGGCTTCATGTGTTCGATAGCTTGGCTTCACCGTAACTGACCTTTACACAACATGCCTTTAAAATTCAATTCTGTACAGCTAGCTAGCGATTATGCAGCTGAATTAATATGAAAATTATAACAACTTCATTTTTATATTAATTAATATATCTCACTTAATTTAAACCCAAAAATCAAAAGCTCTAGCTAAGTTAGATTATTTGATGTTTGAATTAATTAATATATCTCACTTAATTTAAACCCAAAAATCAAAAGCTCTAGCTAGGTTAGATTATTTGATGTTTGAATAAATTCAGGTGTGTTTTTCTTTTTCTATCTATTTTAGGAGATGACCTGCCATCATATATTACAATGATATTTTGTTTTTCAAAGTGTTTGAGAGTATAATATTGATTGTTTTTAAAAATATGATTTGCTTGAAAATATAATAAAATAATATGGGTCTTTATTTTTAATAATAACCTATTAAAACAATAAAAACATTAAAAAATAATTTAGATGAAAAAAATGGATGGTTTTTAAAAGCGTGCACGAAACAAACACATCCTAAACTTTCAAAACATACTAAAAAAACACTAAGTCTAGTTTTTGGTCTGGTCAAAATCGAACAGGTTATCCATATCAAGACTAAAGGAGGATTAATGACAATTTCACTTCTGACAACCTAGTTTGAATGTTGATCGATGGTTATTGCCTAACTATAGTTGAGATTAGAAATGTATTAAAATATATATTTTTTATTTTTTAAAAATAATTTTTGACATCAACACATGAAAATGATTTAAAAATACTAAAAAACAAAATTTAAAATAAAAAAACAAAAAACATTTTTTAAAAACACATTTTTAAAAAACAATGTGAAACGTACAGGCCAATAACGCGAGAGATTACAGTTACCAAACCAGCGTATATGTGTAGGTGCACTGTCATGAATCATTTCATTACTTTGACCTTATCTTGTTGCCAAAGATGGTTTAAGCTGTCACGCTATGGAATATTATCCATTATATATCAGTAGCTCTATATATATATCCACACAAAGTTCCTGCTTATATTTATTGTCACTACTAAAAAAGGAGGTTGTTTGCAACGGACGTGTCCGTTGCAAACAAGAAAGGAGTCCGTTGCTAATATGTATTAGCAACGGAATTTGCAACGGATGTGTTCCGATGCAAATAAGCGACTGCAAAATAGGTTGCAACGGAATGACCGTTGCAAATTTAATTGCAACGGCATTTCCGTTGCAAGCTTGCAACGGATATTCCGTTGCAACGGAATGATCGTTGCAAATTTAATTGCAACGGCATTTCCGTTGCAAACTTGTTGCATTTGCAACGGACATTCACAACGGATTGTCCGTTGCAAATGCCAATTAAATTTTTAATTAATTTATCCTGTATTCAATTTCTTAAATAATTATAAATAAATATTTTCATTAATATTATTAATATTTAGAAGCAAATAAATTTAGTTCAAATAACATAAAGGAAATTTTATAATACAACAAAGATTCAGTTACATTTACATGTTAAAGTAAATCAACATGAAACAAAAAAATACATATTTTTAACCATTGTTTAAGGTGGAAATGATTTACGATGTTGTGGATGAGATGAAGATGGACCACTATTTGGAAGATGGGGTCGAGGTCGATACACTGTTGAAGACACGGGACCCATAGGTGCCATTGTATGTGATGGCATCGTGTTAACAGGTGTGTGCATACCTTGACTCATAAACTCAGGCCTAACATAACTTCCATGATGGGCGCCAAGATAATTTGTAATCGAGTCAATCTGACGTTGCATATTACTAAGAAGAGCATCTTTTACTTGCAATTCCTCTTTCAACTCCTGAATAGTTGTGCTCGGATATGTGGAGTGTATTGAGTAGGAATGTGGTGACGAACTCGCACTAACCTTAGATTTTGGCATACGAGGTGCACCGTAAACTCTACCCTTGCTTACCCCCCGTGAAGCCTCACACCAAGATTCTCCATCAAAAGAAGGATGAAGGTCTCGATCAGGTCCATACTTTGCAATCATCTCATTTCTATAATTTTCCTAAACAGACAAGTACATGTAGAAATACATTTATTTGAATATGAAATTATATTCTGAAATTTTTTTTTCTCTATGTGCATGACATCTAGGTTGTGACGAATTACATTTGTATGCCAATATGGAAGCTCCCAAAAAATACTCTTCTTCACCCAATTATGATAGACACCAAAACCGGGAATTTTAGCACATATTGAAGAGCTATGAACATGTCCCTCAGTAAACTTTGTCACTTCATCTAACATCTGTAAACCAGATCGACGTGGAAAAGGAGGGAGCTCTTCAATTACTCCTTTCATAAACTTATCTGCCTGGTATCTATAAGGGTGATTCAGGTAGGAATCGTCGATGACAGTCAAAAAATGAAGTTTTCCCACCATGTTTTAATCTAAAAGCCTTGTTATGTTCCATGCAATAAGGACAAGATAATTTTCCATGAGTACTCCAACCTGATAACATACCATATACCGGAAAATCACTAATGGTCCACATCAAAGTTGCTTTCAATTGAAAATTTTGTTTATTGTATACATCATAAGTTTCAACACCCACAGACCACAACTTATTCAATTCATCAATCAAGGGTCTTAGAAAAACATCAAGCTTCTTTCCCGGATTCTTTGGCCCGGGAATGATCATTGCTAAAACATAAATGGTCTTGTCATGCACTTCCAAGGAGGCAAATTATACACTGTCACAATTACTAGCCAACAAGAATATACATTTGAGACCATATTAAATGGACAAAATCCATCCGTGCATAACCCTAATCTCACATTTCGTGGATCTGCCGCGAAGTTAGGATGGATACGATTAAACTCTTTCCATGCATATCCATCTGATGGATGCACCATTACTCCATCATCTGACTTATGAAAGTGATGCCATGTCATATCTTTAGCATGATGTGGAGACATAAATAGCCTCTGAAGTCTTGGTGTCAATGGAAAGTATCGGAGTTGCTTCTCCGCCTTATAAGAGCCTTTACTAGTAGGGTTTCTAGGTTTATATCGTGAACTTCCACAGAAGTCACAATTTATTTTCATTGCATCCACCCCATAATACAGCATACAGTAATTAGGACACACATCATATTTCTCATAACCAAGTCCAAGTGGCCGCATAAATTTCTTGGCATCATAAAAATTTGAAACCAAATTTGCATCATCAGGCATACAACTCTTAGCAAATTCAGTAAATTTGTTGAAGGCATTCTGAGTTAAATTTAAATTTGACTTCATATTAAGCAATTGTACACAAGCAGATAGTTTTGATTGCTTGGTACACCCTTCCCACAAAGGTTCCTCTGCAGCTTTCAACAACTTAAAAAAATTAGATGCCTCTACATTCGGAGGTTCCTCTATGACAACAATACTGCAAACCCTATCATTATAGTATGCATCATCATTCCCCATTGCATCTAGAACCATATTTCTATACGGATTTGCATCTCCCATATCATTCACAACACGACTAAGCCCTCCCGATGAAGGTCCAACCAATATATCTGTGACAAAAGGCTCCCCATGTACAGTCCAATTTTCATAATAAGGTAAAAACCCTCTTGTCAATAAATGCTTACAAACATCATCTTCGTTTTGAAACTTTTGATTTTTGCATCTCACACAAGGACATCTAATTTTCCCCTCTGATATATTTTTATCAATTGAATATGCAAAATTGATAAATCTTCTAACACCCGCAATATATTCAGGATTCAAACGAGCACTTCTCATACGACGATACATCCACTCTCGATCGTCCAAATTAATCTAGTAAACATTATGACATACAAACATTTTAGAATGTTGATTCATTTTGTATTACCCAGGAGGCAAATCAAAAATAATATGATTTCAATAATTGAAATATAATTTAAGTTTATTTTATTTCACAACTATAGATTCATGCGTAAGATCATTTTCATATCATAATTATTTAGACTTGGCACGTTCAATTGGATTTACCCCAAGGCCCCTTTCTTTTTCTATTTTTTTAAATATCACTAGCAATTCAATACTACATTCATTACGGTGCAAAGGGGACAACTATGTCTTCCTTCAGTTCAATAGTTATCTCCATTATTACAAATTATTAATGGCCAAGACAAAGAAAACAAAAGCCAACAACACAAATACTTAACAAAACATTGAACACACAATAGCAACAAACATAGTTTTTTCCATACACAACAATATGCATTTAATCGATACTAATACTAAAAACAAACAATAAACATATCACACTGACCTTTGAAGCGAATTTAATACACTTTGCAATCAACGTATATTGATCAATGCTTGATGCTCCTTTCTAAAACCCTGAGTAGAGAGACATTGTTAGTACATTCAATATAAATTGAATATCAACCAACAACAATATTAAACTTTATATATATTCGATTGCATCCTTTAGGCCCAGATTCAAAATCAGTTTGACAAGAGTTGTTTAAAGTCTATTTGGAAGTATTTTTAAATCAGGGGCTAATATCTTAAGTTTGCCCGAGTATCTATTGCATGGTAATCATTCAAAGAGACTTGGACTTTTCATACACTCAGCATCATCAATCATCTTAGAATTTCTGAAATATAACAATAATTTCTTCAAATATGATTTTTTAATAAACAAAAATCCACTTTGCCCACCATGTGCTCTTAAGACAGGCACAACAAAATCAGTGTAAAACAACTAATATCCACCAAAATGTACATTCATTCTCAACATTCACAACCCATATCCACAAGGAATATGCTCCATGTTATTACATATTAAAAGCTCTCAGGGTTCCGCAACTAATATCCACAACCGAAAACCTTGTCATATGATCCAAACATTTAACTTGATAATTAACTCAACTTCATGGATTTATTTATTCCATTCCATTAACTTACTTAACTCATACATTCATCACATTTTGCCAATACAAAACATGAAGAGCTAAAAGATGCATATGTTAAAAGCATTACTCTCGAAGTATATGAAATATTAACGTTTTAAATCAACTTACTAATGGTTGGCAAGTCCTTCGAAGTTTCTAGAAACTTGAAACTCCTGTTGCTATTGCTCGTACTCACCTGTGAATATAGGTTCTATTAGATGGTCAACAGGTGTTCGGCCAAACCAGCCACTTTTAACCAATATTATATCCACATTAATGCACTTAGATGAAGGTGATTTCAGCGAAAATGGTGATAATACGGTCACATTTGGCTAATGAAAGACATGGGGTGATCAAAGAAACAATAGCCAGTCATTTCAAGGGTTATAGTTTTCTTAAAGCAGTGCAGTCCGTTTGAATTTTCACCAAATATTAGGACCTCGGCTTTGCATGAAAGAGAATTACCTCCACTATAGCAACATGGAAGCTTCCAGGTTCATTTGAAATTGCAGAGAGAGCTTCATTCTCATTGTAGAATGTATAAACTGAAAAAGGTATGGTGAGGTTCGGCAGAGAGATTAAAACACGAGAGAACACATCACTTTAACACAACAGGACACAAAAGTGATAGCCATGAAAGTAGAGCAAGAAACAAACAAGTTCTAAATATTTTACGGATTGGAGTCTAAATGATGTAGCTCTAATATCATATAATGTGGTATGAATAGCATCCTAAAGTTGTAATTTGCATTGTAAAAGATCCAGATTAAATTTTTATCTGGAACAGGCTCCAAGCAAATGTGAAAGGACTTTCACAACCTCAGCAATCAGACATCTTACGATTTCAGTTTGACTAAGAGTTAGTCACGAAGGAAAAAACCAACAGACTGATAAGGTGGATTTCTTGATTGGTATTTCAACATATCAGTTGAGTTGAACACATTTTCCATGCATTTAATAAAAAATGTTTAATTACTGATAAAACCCAATTTTCCCCTCTCATCAAAAACCATTTGGCCCAATCAAGACCTCTACCTAGCCAGAAAGTGTTTCGATATTAACGTAGAACGTGCACAAACTTTTAGTTCCACTACATTTCTCAAGCATAATAACAAACACCAGTGTCTATCACAATTTCTCACTCGTTGAACCAAACCCCCCAGACTTTCTTAGAACACAAACAAGAAGAAACCAAACACAAATTTTCCTGTCAAAAACTAAGGAAATTAAAAATGGAAATGCTTACTGTACCTGAAGCAGATCGACGTTGTGGTGGTGATGGGTGTACTGTATAACTCAAGCTCGATGCCGGCAAGGTGGAACGGGAACAAGAGCTGGAACGAATTTTTTTACTCACTGTTCACTGGTGTGTTCACTGGAACAAGAGAAGGAGAGCAATTGCTTTTGTTCTGAACAAAGGTGCGAGAGATCGAGGAAGAGAGACGAACAAATAATTAGTTGCAAACTTAAAACGGTGCGTTGTGAGGAGTAAAGATTGCAACGGATCTTCCGTTGCATTTTGAAATTTGCAACGGATTATCCGTTGCAATTTAATTTTAATTTGCATCGGATGATCCGTTGCAACTGGTTTTACATTGCAACGGATTTTCCATTGCACATTTCAAAATGCAACGGCAGATCCGTTGCAATTTAATTTTAATTTGCAATGGATAAGCCGTTGCAAATGGTTTTACATTGCAACGGATACTCCGTTGCAATTTTAATTTGCAACAGATAATCCGTTGCAAGTTAATTTTACTTTGCAACGGATAAGCCGTTGGAAAGTGTTCTAACTTGCTACGGCATATCCGTTGCAATTTCATTTTAATTTGCAACGGATAAGCCATTGCAAATGGTTTTACATTGCAACGGAAAATCCGTTGCAATTTTAATTTGTAACGGATAATCCGTTGCAAGTTACTTTTACTTTGCAACGGATAATCCGTTGCAAATGCAATTTGCAACGGCTTATCCATTGCAACACATGTGTTTTTTTTTTAATTCCGGAATTTGTTTAGCAACGAAAAATCCGTTGCTAAACAAAATTCCGTTGCAAAGTTTGTAACGGATTTTTGCCGTTGCAAACAGCCCCTTTTTTAGTAGTGTGTATCAGATTATATTTGTTTTATGTATCAAATTATATAGTTATTAATTCTTTAAATAAAATTTGAAAAGAAAGGATTAATTATCAATATTATTCGAGAACATGTGAATATATTTTTTTAATTTATGTAGGTCAATAAATCATCTTTTGATTACTCAATTACCTTTATATAGTTTGTGTTATATCTAATATCTATCTATTTACTATTTATAATATATTTAGAACTCTATCTAGATTTGTGGTTGAAGATCAAATTATCTAATTTACCCAATAAAAATAAGATCTACAGTATCTCAAATATTATAGACAAGGATACAACTATAGTGTATCGATCATTGGTTTCTCATAATCATGTTTGAGTTTCTTATCTTTTGCCATCAAGATGATTGTTTGAGAATAAGTTGAAGCTTAGATGATTAGACTTAGGTTCTGTATGGCACTGCGTTTCAAAAGGGCTTTTGAAAAAAATTAAAATTTTTTTATTTTTATTTTTAACTTTAAATTATTTTTTTTTGGTTTTTTTAGATCATTTTCATTTGATGATGTCAAAAATAATTTTAAAAAAAACAACAACTTTTGGATACATTTATGAATGAAAAGCATTTTCAAAAGCAACCGCAACTACACTCTCAAACAGGTACTTAGTATTAAGAAGAGACAACTTAGATATGAGACTTCCAACAAGATGTATAAAGTGAATGTCTTCAAGCATTTGTTGTCAACCCTCACTAGTACATATGATCTATCTCGTTGTCTGTCTGGTCCCGTAAAGGATTTGTCTTTGGCTTTTCCTTGTCGCTCAACTTATGTTTATTAGATAAATTATATTAAATAACATTTTTAAATTAATAATAGAAACTTGGTTTTTAATTTTAGTTTTATTCTTTTAAAAAAGAAAATTCTTGTTTTCTTTATTCTATTTTTAAAACAAATATTAAATACAATATTGCCCGTACCATTGAAATTTGAATCACAAATGGAATAACTGATGAACTAAGGGTCAGTTTGGTATTGCGGTTGCTGTTGTGGTTGAGGTTTAAAAAAAAACAGTTTCATGAAAAACACTTTTAGTTGCGGTTCATAACTGAAATTGAAGTGTTTGGTTAAAGTTGTGGTTAAGTTTGAGGTTTAATGAAAAGCAGTTTTGTGTGTTTGGTTACCATGCTTTTCATATTGCTGTTAACTTGTAGAATTATTTTAAAAGACACACACACACACATATATTGTTTTTTAAATATTGTAGATTTAATAATCATAATACTAAAATGTAATTGATAATTCAAGTAAAATAGACACTTGTTTTTATTCTCCCATCAAACTACTTGCAATTTCATCACGAACTAAATCCATACGTGAAGGCCTCTGCGATCCCTTGCTATTTAATTGAGGAACAACATTTGCGATCCACACTGAGTTTTATGATGTCTATCTACATGTTGTAGAGATATAATTCTAAGGCTAAATCAAGTTGCAAGTTTCTAATCCTTAATCAATCGAAAAGTAACAGGGTTGTGGAGTAAAAGAAAGTTATGTGCATTTCCCTTTCATCAGGGTTGATTTCTATTGACATATTTTTTTATTTTTTTAAAATATGATTTTTATATTTTTTTTAAAAATTGGGTTGGACCTGACCCAACTAAATAGGTCGCCCCAGCCAAGGTAGGTCAAAAGGCCCAACTCTGCTGGACTTGGGCTGGGCCGAGAGCAGGTCCAACCCAAGAGTTAAAAAAAGCAACAAGGGATTATGCACTGTTCACGTAACACGTGAACACTACAAGGGTGGTTGGCTGACAGTGACCAGAGGCTCACCTGTCGATGCCGCCGGGTAGAGGAGGCCAAGGTGGTTCTTCCTGTGGTGGTGACGTCGGGAATATTGGGCTATGGTGGCCGGAGCAACGTTGGAAGGTTGCTGCTGCTTGGCGTCGAAGTTGTGGGAGAAGACTGGACGATGCAGGTGTTGACGGTGAAGAGGAGAGGTTGTCGATGCCGAAGGAGCAGCTGGTGGTGCTCGCGGGTGACTGTTGAGGAGAGAGAGGGTTGTATCCATGGCTATTTTTGAGAGAGAAAGTTGCAATCGGGGGAGGGAGGGAGCTGCCGGTGGTCCTGCTGGTGCCAAGGGTGATTGTTGGTCGGTGGTTATGCTACAAATTTTTTACGTTGTGTTATTTTTTTTGGAAAAATCATTCTTCGCCCATGTTAACAATTGTGTTCATCTACTTTTGGTCTGTGTTTGGGCGAAAAGCATCTAAAAGATGCTTTTCGTAAATTGTGGTTCAAATGTAGTTTTGGTAGGACCCACAATACAAAACTATGATCCGAAAGTTTAATCAAACGGTTTGGCTCTGCGGTGAGCCTTGACTATAGAAGCCACCACAAAGCCAAACACCCACTAAGTCTCACAGAAAGTTCCAGATAGTTAAAAAAAGTTACAGGATTTTGCCACTAACAATTACAGATAAAATTATTGATGGACTAAGTCTTTTAGAAAGTTCTAGAGAGTTCAAACAAATTATGGGACTTGTCATTGCTAGATGTAAATCTCATACTGTTTAATTCCATCAACAACATGTCATAATCCCCGATGGAATTACATGCAAAATGATACCAGTAAATATTTTTTGTTTGACACACATTTTTATCTGTAAAGCCACTAGTAATTATATTACCGTCTCCAAAGGACGTGATGTGATGAAAAAGCTAGAGATCTGCACAGTAGATTTCAAGTTCGAGTCAGGACGTGTACCTCTGGTAAGAACCCAGGATAGTCGGGGTTTTACCTACTCACTTGGGCACATAAAATACGCTTTCCGGGAATGGGGTTTTCTCGAATAAAAAAAAAATTACCGGCATAATGACTGAAAACATAAATCATCGACGATATGTTTTCCAAAGACCAGCTATCGTCCACGATCTTGGTGGTAAATATTTTTCCAGCAAAATCAGTATTTTAAATACTAATAGAATATTCTGGTGGTATTATGCAATATTCTGATTGCTGCGACAAATGATTTTTTAGCTCTCTAAATTTACATGAAGTTTTAAAAATACGTTTTAAAGATTCTTCGTATTTTTTCCTTACAATCTTTTCATTGTTTTCTAAATAAAGAAGCAAAATATACATATACGTTTTTGCATTGTATAACATTAAAATTATTTTCTATATTTTGATATTTAGTTAGTGTCATAAGTCTAATATTTATGAAAAATGTAATATAAAGATTTATTTTGAGTTGATTATATAATTATTTCATAATAACTTTTAATTTAAATAATAAAATTAATATTCTACAATTAGATTATATGAAAATAAAAATATTAAAACGACTCATAAACTATGGTTATGATTTTTTTTTATGAAAACTAATTGTAATCTAAACATATTCTTTATTTTTTAAGAAAATTAAAACTTGTTTTTTTTAAAAATGAACATGTGCTTCAAGTGCTTTTATTTCTTGTCCGTTGTCCATTATGGATTCAAATCAAGCGGAGGCAGTAACTGTTAGGAAGGCTTTGGAAACTAGCGGCTGCATATCTGTTGAGACCAGCTCAACTGGGCTGTTGAATAGCAGTTTAATTGAAACTATCCCACATCGATGAAGCAGGGCGGAATTTGGAGAGCTGCACATATAAAATGCAATTGAATCGGCAGGCCAATTCATACCTTTCTCGGCCTTTTGGCTAAGATCAAGTGTAGTATCTGTTCTTATCACTTTAATATCTGATACGTGGGCCATAGGTCCACACGATATTAAATTAGTTTTTTAAAGGGGAAGGATCAACACAGTGGCTTGCTACTGGGATCTTCATGCGTCGCCAATGCGTTACACTACTGCAATGGCCTGGCGCGCCCTCCAATCTCATATCAAGGTTTTTTCGATGATTCTGTGTAGCTGACTCTCCAAGCTTGTTTGATATGATATATCAAGTGATAAGTGTATGATTTCTAGCTCAATGAATCAAGCACTTTGAGAAAGCGAAATGCTCTATGTTTAATTTCAAGACATTCCTGTGGAGTATATATTTTCTGACTTCCGCAAAATCGAGATGCTTTTATGTTTTATATCAAGACAAAAACCAGTTTGAGCTCTTCGCGGACGCTGTCGTTGCTTCCAAACTCCAAGGGTGAATTTTAATTTATGTTTCTTTGTTCTTTTTTTTCAGTATTAAATTGGAGAAATATTTCTACCGATGGTATGGAAATGGGGGAATTTGATTCATTTATGGAGCTGCTGGCAAGAGTTACAGTGATTGCGCTGCTATCTTATCTAACTCTTTCATTGAACTGGTCTTGTGCGGAAACACAATAATATAGAGCATACATCGTCTCTTTCTTATTTAGTACAATAACAACAAAAAAAGGGAGACTTGGCACTGCTTATTTCTTTTTTGGGAGAAATATCAGTGCATTATTATGGTAATTAAAGCAGCAACAAGCTTGAAATCTAACCAATTACAGGGACCCGAGTCACAATTCTGGTTTGGTCGATCCATACACGAACCCTGGTGCACAAGAAATCTTTGGTCACTGGTGTTCCTTCCAGCACAACTTGAGTGTCAACATAAGGATTCTGCGTCTCGATTGTCACTACAGCAACCCTTGCTTGTGCTCCAAGGAGCTCTGGCCATGAACTCTTTCCTGCAAATTAATGCCAATACATTTTTGTCACAACACGCGCACGTTACACTAACAAATTAATGCCATTAATCCTGATCGAGCTGTGATTTTATTCATAATTACCTTGACATTCCGACGCCATATCTCTGATCTTCTTCCCTCTCTTACAATCAATAAATATACTTGTGTAACCAACGGGGGCGTGGGTCGACTGGTAGGGGGTCGTCCCAGCTTAACCAAGGTCTCGAGTTCGAGCCTTGGGTATGCAACTGCTTTAAAACTCGCTTGGGAGAGCTTTGCCCCCCTTAAGGGTCCTACCCGGCTCGAATCTGGATTAGTCGGCAGTGGCCGGAGTACCGGATGGTTTATACCAAAAAAATAAAATAAATATACTTGTGTCTGCTACTTGTGCGATGCTGATATGGGAGACCCCGATGTTGGGTATTTATAGAGCACCATCCAGAAGTTTGTGCTTGACCGGAGCTGAGATTTTAGCCATTACATTCAACATTCAACTCTGTACAGCTACACGAGAGATTGGACCTAGCTCTTACATTTCGATGATTTTCCAGCTGGATTAATCAATCAAAACTTATCCTTTTCAGCCTCAACAATGTATATGTAGATGAAAGTTGTGCGCAGTGTTTTTTTTTCTGGTTTAAGTTAATACAAAAGTCATGATTTCTTGTGAACTTCCCTATTGATCCGGTACGTGTACACATATCCAGCCGAAACATTTTACTTTGACTGGTTCGATTTCTCATGGCCTTCATGATCTGATCCTTGATGGCTTATGCGTCAGAGTGCAAACTGCGGACTACACAATATTGGGATCCGTTTACATTGCAGTAGAATTTTCAAACATGGTTACTTGTTAAAGCTGAACGAGATATATGCACATGTCATTAATAGATGCATTGGTCGATGAGTAAATTCAGCGATAGGAGGCAATAATTATTCTTGGAATTTAAAAATACAGTGTATGCCATCAAAGTATTGATAATTGCCGTGTTCTGTCCATTAGTTTATTTGGCCAGAATTCGTCAAGAGGATTGCAGCTATTAAGCATCACAAGATAGACGTAGGGGGCGTATGGTGATGTGTTTAAAAAAAACAGTTAAATAATTTTTTATTTTTTATTTTAAATTAATTTTTTTAGTGTTTTTAAATCATTTTGATATGCTGATGTCAAAAATAATTTAAAAGAACTAAAAAAACATCATTTTAATACATTTCTCAAAAAAAAAATAGTTTTAACAACAATCTCAATTACACTCTCAAACAATCACGTCCAATTATTAACTCAAAGTGTTGTTGCAGGGTTTGAAAGATAATGTTCCACTCTGCTAAAACCAGAAGATGCAATTGGTTTTGATGGAGAACAAACCCCATAAAATTATTGATAGCTATTATGGTTACCGAAGGGAGCAATTCGATGATGATAGTTCTTTTCTCTAAACATGGCGAGATTGACATATTAGGTTGCTTTAATTTTTTAGATTCAGTTGATTTTCTAAAATCATTTTTTTCAGACCAGTTTTAACCAAGTAGATTGCGGGTCAATGTTTCCCATTAAAACAATTTTTTCTCACTTGAAAGTTGTATTCCTGAATGAGTAGATGAATTTGGAGATTTTAATTGCCCGATTTTGATATCAAGATATCTCCATTGTAATGTCCAACATAAAAAATAAATCATGTCGCGAGAATGATTCTAACCCGAAATTTGCAGGTTTTTTTCGAGAAACCCAATTTAATGTTTCAAGAATTTATCGGGATAACAAGGAGATTATGTTTTTGGTTATAAACATAACACAAGCATCCAAATACACGCAGATATCCAAGTTGAGGTGTTTTTCCATATAAGGCTTCATATGGTGTTTTCCCTTATAAAATGAGTGATGGACTTCGATTTATCAAGTATCCAGCAGTCAAAATGCTTTCCCCCCGAAATTCGATGGCGAGTTTTGGAACCCCCTTTATCATGCATGGACTCATGATTGTTGGCATGAGCTACTACTGTGTTAGAAGGAAGAACAAGTGACACTACAAAAAAAAGGGGTGGTTTGCAACAGAATGTTGCAACGGAGAATTTCCGTTGCAACATTTGCAACGGAATATATGTTTAGCAACGGATTTTTCGTTGCTAAACATATTCTGAAAAAAAAAATTGTTGATTGCAACGGAATTTCCGTTGCAAATTGTTTTAAATTGCAACGGATTATCCGTTGCAAATGAAAATTGCTTTTCAAAATCCTTTAAATACCTGCAGGCGCGCCCATACATACTGTTTTAAAATATTTAAGTTAGGCGCCATTGTTCTTCTCTCTCGATTTTCAGAGTTCTTCCGTTCCGTGCATTATATATATACAGGTACGCACATGCTTATATCTTGCTCCGTTTCATTTCCATACATCTCTCTCTAAATTAGTCTCCCTTTTCAACTCTCTCTCTCTCTCTCTCGCTCTCTCTCTCTCTCTCTCACACACACACGGAGAGTGAGTGAAGATCACTGAACCTGCAGCAAGACACAAGTGTTTTTCTAGTTTCCAGCCAAAAGCTTACCACCACCTTTACAGGTTTCAGGCTAACTAGCCTCGTGATCAAACCCGGAGTTGCTGGTGTGATCATTTTATTTTCCAACTCCTCAAAGCGCAAGGTATAGCTTCTCCTTTTGACAACATCCTAGGTGGTAGTAGAAAATCAAGGGCTGTGTCTTCAGGTGATGAAATCAGACTTTCTGGGAACTCTCTGCCGTCTATTTCAGCAGCCATAAATAAAGGGAGAGGTGGAAATATTTCGAAATGGTGAAAGACAATAAAAACCAAGAATGACAACGGAGAGATGCGAACTTAGTTATTGGTTAATTACTTTTTCTCAAGTTTTTCTCTAAGAAGCAGAATCTAAAAACGCCTATAGCTTCTTCGAGATAGGGAGGACTAAAGAGAAAATTTGAATTTGCAACGGACATTCCGTTGCAAGCGATTTTGCTATCGCATAATTGCAACGGAACACGTCCGTTGCAAATTCCGTTGCTAATTAATATTAGCAACGGATTCCTTTGTGGTTTGCAACGGACCAGTCCGTTGCAAACAACCCCTTTTTCTTGTAGTGTGATGCATTCTCTTCCAAATGTTCATGTGCTACTATGATAGAGGGTGATGCATTCCTTTCCAGATGTTTATGCCTTGCCGTCAGCCATGACCTTTCCTAGGGGCTCCCCTTTTCTAATCCAATGTCTTGCCAATTAGCTCTCATTGGCAAAGCACTAATTGTTCCAATGCCAACATTGGGAATTAATTTAGAACCTTAGATGAAGAATGTCCCAGCTGCTTATGCCACAAATTGAAGATTTTTTCTTTGTCAGTTTGTACTGTTGTTACAAATTCAGTTGCCCTTCCATGCGAATAGTAAAACCCTTTTCGTCGTTCACCCGCACCAATCACCATCCTTGAATGGGGTCCTGTATAACATAAAATTTCTTTGTAAACAGAATAATACAGTCAGATTCATCAATTAACTGAGATACAGAAATCATATTGCATTGCAAACTTGGCACATATAAAACATTAGCTAATTTCAACTTGTCACTTAACACCACTTTTCCTTCTTTTGCAGCAGCTGTTTGTTCCCCGTTTGGAAGTCCAACAGGGCATTCTATTATGTCTTGTACATGAGATAAGCAATCATTCATTACACAAACATTCACATCTAGCACAATATATACAATAATTATTTGGCAAAACACATAATCTTTCCCTCCTAATTACTGCTCTTAATGGTCAGCCATGACCTTTCCTAGGGGCTCCCCTTCTCTAATCCAATGTCTTGCCAATTAGCTCTCATTTTCTATATTTTGATATTTAGTTAGTGTCATAAGTCTAATATTTATGAAAAATGTAATATAAAGATTTATTTTGAGTTGATTATATAATTGTTTCATTATAATTTTTGATTTAAATAATAAAATTAATATTCTACAATTAGATTATATGAACATAAATATACTAAAATGACCCATAAATTATGGTTATATTTTTTTTTTTTATGAAAAGTAATTGTAATCTAAACATATTCTTTATTTTTCTAGAAAATTAAAACTTGTTTTTTTTTTAAAAATGAACATGTGCTTCAAGTGCTTTATTTCTTGTCCGTTGTCCATTATGGATTCAAATTAAGCGGAGACAATAACTGTTAGGAAGGCTTTGGAAACTAGCGGCTGCATATCTGTTGAGACCAGCTCAACTGGGCTGTTGAATAGCAGTTAATTGAAACTATCCCACATCGATGAAGCAGGGAGGAATTTCGAGAGCTGCACATATAAAAATGCAATTGAATCGGCAGGCCAAATCATACCTTTCTCGGCCTTTTGGCTAAGATCAAGTGTAGTATCTGTTCTTATCAGTTTAATATCTGATACGTGGGCCATAGGTCCACACGATATTAAATTAGTTTTTTAAAGGGGAGGGTTCACCACAGTGGCTTGCTACTGGAATCTTCATGCGCCAATGCGTTACACTACTGCAATGGCCTGGCGCGCCCTCCAATCTCATATAACGGTTGTTTCGATGATTGTGGCTAGCGTACTCTCCAAGCTTGTTTGATATGATATATCCTGTGTGTAAGTGTATGATTTCAAGACATCAATGAATCAAGGAGTTTGA
The DNA here is from genome assembly GCA_009078335.1 of Salix brachista. Taxonomy (NCBI): domain Eukaryota; kingdom Viridiplantae; phylum Streptophyta; class Magnoliopsida; order Malpighiales; family Salicaceae; genus Salix; species Salix brachista. Next base: position 9,373,885 of record CM018587.1, read on the forward strand.
GAAAGCGAAATGCTCTATGTTTAATTTCAAGACATTCCTGTGGAGTATATATTTTCTGACTTCCGCAAAATCGAGATGCTTTTATGTTTTATATCAAGACAAAAACCAGTTTGAGCTCTTCGCGGACGCTGTCGTTGAGAGCGATCGCTTCCAAACTCCAAGGGTGAATTTCATTTTCTGTTTATTTTTCTTTTCTTGCAAGTATTACATTTGAGAAATATTTCTGCCGATGGTATGGAAATGGGGGGGTTTGATTCATTTAAGGAGCAGCTGGCAGGTGTTGCTGCTACGTTTCAGTGATTGTGCTGCTGCTATGCTCATAGGTTTTGATTTTCTTCTTATCATACAGAAAGATGGAGGTTGGGGACAGAGCTATCTTATGTAACACTTCCATTGAACTGGTCTTGTGCGAAAACACAATAATATTGCATACATCGTCTCTCTTATTTAGTACAATAACAACACAAAAAGGGAGACTTGGCACTGCTTATTTCTTTTTTGGGAGAAATATGAGTGCATTATTATGGTAATTAAAGCAACAGCATGCTTGAAATCTAACCAATTACAGGGACCCGAGTCACAATTCTGGTTTGGTCGATCCATACACGAACCCTGGTGCACAAGAAATCTTCGGTCACTGGTGTTCCTTCCAGCACAACTTGAGTGTCAACATAAGGATTCTGCGTCTCGATTGTCACTACAGCAACCCTTGCTTGCGCTCCAAGGAGCTCTGGCCATGAACTCTTACCTGCAAATGCAAACACATTTTTGTCACAACACGCGCACGTTACACTAACAAATTAATGCCATTAATCCTGATCGAGCTGTGATTTTATTCATAAGTACCTTGACATTCCGACGCCATATCTCTGATCTTCTTCCCTCTCTTACAATCAATAAATATACTTGTGTCTGCTACTTGTGCGATGCTGATATGGGAGACCCCGATGTTGGGTATTTATAGAGCACCATCCAGAAGTTTGTGCTTGACCGGAGCTGAGATTTTAGCCATTACATTCAACATTCAACTCTGTACAGCTACACGAGAGATTGGACCTAGCTCCTACATTTCGATGATTTTCCAGCTGGATTAATCAATCAAAACCTATCCTTTTCAGCCTCAACAATGTATATGTTGATGAAAGTGGTGCGCAGTGTTTTTTTTTCTGGTTTTAGTGAATACAAAAGTCATGATTTCTTGTGAACTTCCCTGTTGATCCGGTACGTGTACACATATCCAGCCGAAACATTTTACTTTGACTGGTTCGATTTCTCATGGCCTTCATGATCTGATCCATGAAGGCTTATGCGTCAGAGTGCAAACTGCGGACTACACATTATTGGGATCCGTTTACATTACAGTAGAATTTTCAAACATATAAAGCTGAACGAGATATATGCACATGTCGATAATAGATGCGTTGGTCGATCAGTAAATTCAGCGATAGTAGGCAATAATTATTCTTGGAATTTAAAAATACAGTGTATGCCATCAAGGTATTGATAATTGCCCTTTTCTGTCCGTTAGTTTATTTGACTTTAATTTTTGTTGATGATAATTCTTTTTGCTAAACATGGCGAGATTGACATATTAGGTTTGACTTTAATTTCTGAGATATAGATAATTCTTTAGTTTCTTTGTTGATTTTCTTATTTCTTTTAATTTATCTTGGAGTTGTTAAGTGATTTATGGTGATTAGAGGTGTTTTGGGCTAAAAAGCGAAGATGCAATTGGTTTTGATAGAACGACCCCATAAAATTATTTGTAACTATTATGGTCTCCGATTCCAATTTTTCTACCCATTAATGTTAAACAGCAAAAAACATCAACCAAGTTCTCATTAACGAACAACTAAAACATCTAGGGGTTTTTTCCAAGTCGAGAAAGTTGAGCGAGGAGAGATAAAGTCCTTGCAAAATGATAGAAAAGAAAGAGTTGGAAGTTGTGATTTTGGCAATCGAAATGGCCAAAATTAGTTTGGAAAGGCTAATTTCAAAGAGATCAATTCGATGATGATAGTACTTTTCTCTAAACATGGCGAGCTTGCCATATTAGAATTGACATTAATTTTTGAGATTAAGGTGATTTTCTTCTTTCTTTTGAATTATATTGGTTTTTATGGTGATTTTTAGGTGTTTTGGTTTTAAAATATATTGAAATATGAGCTTTTTGAAAAAACAAATCCCTCACTAAATTTTAGCCTTCAAATTGGTGAGCAAACTATGAACAAAAGTAAGTGAAATTAAGAACAAATAAAATGGACGACACATCGTCCTCTCCTATGATTAAAAAAACTCAACCGCCAGCAGGGCATTGGCCTGGTGGTCAAGAAAGGCTTATTTCTTCCTATCACCCCAGGTTCAAGCCTTGTCAGGCACGTCTGTCACCCCCGCGGTGCCTTACATGCTCATTGATCTTGCAGGATGTTCAATGAGCCCGGAGATTAGTTGTGGTGCGCTCAAGCTGGCCCGGACACTCCGGTTATCAAAAAAAAAAAAAAAATTCAACCCAAGCATAGTCTTGGGTCTTCTAGGCCTAGGCACGATTCTACTTTTAATTCCAAGCTTCGCCTACATGTATAGCATCCTTTTTATTCAATTAATTTAAATTTACAGGTGTTTATAATTAATTAATTTTAAGATAGTATCAATATATCAAATTAATTAAAAATAAGTTTTAGATAACAACTTTGATATCCTCATGATAATAGTTTTAAACAATAAAACAATAAAATAAGTTTTAAACAACTTTGGAGGTTATTGGTTGCCCATAGTAAAAACCAAATTTAGAGGTGATCATGTCCAAGTTGTTCAATATTGGTAGTGATGAAGTAATTTTCATGTACTTTCAAATATTTTTGTTGATGTTGATATCGAGGAGTTAAATTATATATTGAGAAGTACTCAACATAAAAAAGTTGATATGATATAAATGAATATTAATTTAATGGGTAAGATTATGATAGACATGATGATGATAAAGAAACACGTTGTTAGAGAGCAGGCCGGGTAAAGTGCAGGCGGCGTCTTGGTGGATGATAATGGAAGCTGCAAGTGCTTTTATTTCTTTTCCGTTGGACATTATGGATTCAATTTAAGCGGACGCAGTAACTTTTAGGAAGCTGTGGAAACTAGCGGCTGCATATCTTCTGAAACCAGCTCTACTGGGCTGTTGAATAGCAGTTAATTGAATCTATCCCACATCGATGAAGCAGGGCGGAATTTCGAGAGCTGCACGTATAAAATGCAATTGAATCGCCAGACCAAATCATACCTTTCTCGGCCTTTTGGCTAAGATCAAGTGTAGTATCTGTTCTTATCAGTTTAATATCTGATACGTGGCCATAGGTCCACACGATATTAAATTAGTTTTTTAAAGGGGAAGGTTCACCACAGTGGCTTGCTACTGGAACCTTCATTCGTCGCCAATGCGTTACAGTACTGCAATGACCTGGCGCGCCGTCCAATCTCATATCAAGGTTGTTAGATAATGATTCTGTCTAGCTCACTCTCCCAGCTTGTTTGAATGATTTCTAGCTCAATGAATCGTGGACTTTGAGAAAGCTTAATGCTCTATGTTTAATTTCAAGACATTCCTGTGGAGTATTTTCTGACTTCAGCAAAATCGAGATGCTTTTATGTTTTATCTCAGGACAAAATCCAGTTTGAATTCTTCCCGGACGCTGTCGTTGAGAGCGATCGCTTCCAAACTCCAAGGGTGAATTTCATTTTCTGTTTATTTTTCCTTTTCTTGCACGTATTACATTGGAGAAATATTTCTGCCGATGGTATGGAAATGGGGGAGTTCGATTCATTTAAGGAGCTGCTGGCAAGAGTTACAGTGATTATGCTGCTATGCTCAGGTTTTGATGTTCTTCTTAACAGTAAGATGAAGGTTGGGGACAGAGCTATCTTATGTAACTTTCTTTGAACTGGTCTTGTGCGAAAACACAATTGCATACATCGTCTCTTTCTTATTTAGTACAATAACAACATGAAAAAGACGAACATGGGAGACTTGGCACTGCTTATTTCTTTTTTGGGAGAAATATCAGTGCATTATTATGGTAATTAAAGCAGCAACAAGCTTGAAATCTAACCAATTACAGGGACCCGAGTCACAATTCTGGTTTGGTCGATCCATACACGAACCCTGGTGCACAAGAAATCTTTGGTCACTGGTGTTCCTTCCAGCACAACTTGAGTGTCAACATAAGGATTCTGCGTCTCGATTGTCACTACAGCAACCCTTGCTTGTGCTCCAAGGAGCTCTGGCCATGAACTCTTTCCTGCAAATTAATGCAAACACATTTTTGTCACAACACACGCGCACATTACACTAACAAATGTTATTAATCCTGATCGAGCTGTGAATTTACTCATAATTACCTTGACATTCCGAGGCCATATCTCTGATCTTCTTCCCTCTTACAATGAATAAATATACTTGTGTCTGCTACTTGTGCGATGCTGATATGGGAGACCCCGATATATATTGGGTATTTATAGAGCAACATCCAGAAGTTTGTGCTTGACCGGAGCTGAGATTTTAGCCATTACATTCAACATTCAACTCTGTACAGCTAAACGAGAAATTGGACCTAGCTCCCACATTTCGATGATTTTCCAGCTGGATCAACTCTGTACAGCTAAACTTATCCTTTTCAGCCTCAACAATGTATATGTTGATGAAATTGTGCGCAGTGTTTTTTTTTCTTCTGGTTTTAGTGAATACAAAAGTCATGATTTCTTGTGAACTTCCCTGTTGATCCGGTACCTGTACACATATCCAGCCGAAACATTTTACTTTTGACTGGTTCGATTTCTCATGGCCTTCATGATCTGATCCTTGTTGGCTTATGCGTCGTCATGCAAACTGCGGACTACATAATATTGGGATCCGTTTACAATATTACAGTAGAATTTTCGTCAAAGTACAGCGTATGCCATCAAAGTATTGATAATTGCCCTTTTCTGTCCATTAGTTTATTTGACCACAATTCGTCAAGAGGATTGCAGGCCTTCAAGCATCACAAGATAGACGTAGGGGTGTTTGGTGACGTGTTTAAAAAAAATCTCTTAAATAATTTTTTATTTTTTATTTTAAATTAAATTTTTTTCGTGTTTTTAAATCATTTTAATATGTTGATGTCTAAAATAATTTAAAAAAACTAAAAAAATATCATTTTAATGAATTTCTCAACAAAAATTAGTTTCAACAATAATCTCAATTACACTCTCAAACAGTCACATCCAATTATTAACTCAAAGCGATGTTGCAGGGTTTGAAAGAAAATGTTCCACTCTGCTAAAACCAGAAGATGCAATTGGTTTTGATGGAGAACAAACCCCATAAAATTATTGATAGCTATTATGGTTTCCGAAGGGAGCAATTCGATGATGATAGTTCTTTTCTCTAAACATGGCGAGACTGACATATTAGATTGCTTTAATTTTTTAGATTCAGTTGATTTTCTTCTTTCTTTTGGTTTATATTGCTTTATGGTGATTTGAGGTGTTTTGGGTTAAAATATATTGGAATATAAGCTTTTAGAGTAAACAAATCTCTCCCCAAGTTTTTCACCTTCAAATTAGTGACCAAATTACGAACAAAAGTAAGTGACATGTAATCTACTTAATTATAAAAAATAAAATGGACGACACATCATCCTCTCTTATAATTAAAGAAATCAACCCAAGCAGAATCGTGAGCCATCTAGGCCTAGGCACGGTTCTTCTTTTAAATCCAAGCTAGGCTTGCATGTCTAGCATCCTTTTTTATCATTAATTTAAATTTACAAGTGTTTATAATTAATTAATTTAAGATAGTATCAATATGTCAAATTAATTAAAATTAGGTTTTAGATTTTATTTTATTAAATATTATTCAATTTTTACTCTTTTTCAAATAAGAGGATTGTTGTTACTCATTTTTAGACCCCACGTACTGGAAATGGCGTACACCCGTTTGGAACCAAATGCAAGAGTTTAGAACATGGTTACTAGACTATGGATAAAAGTAGAGAACAAAAATGTTTTTTGGAACCCTGTCTTTGTTTTTTTTCTGTTTTTCTTATCCTTCTCCTTTGCTGCCGAAATCGTCAAGATTCATAGACCAATTAGGAATTCTTTCTTTATCTAGGTTTAAGGTTGGACAAATCCCTCAAAATTTGCACTAAAACATTGATTTTGCTGCTGCCGCAAAAATCCTTTTCTTCAAAAACATTTTGTCCAAGCAAATTGCGGGTAGATTTTCTCATCAAAATGATTTTTTTATCACTTCACGTCCTTCATGAAAGTTGTAATCCCGCATATGTAGATGAATTTGGGGTTGAATTGCCTAATTTGGATATCATAACCTCATGATATTTGCATTTGAATGTCTAGTATAATAGTTGAAAATCCTGCAGCGAGGATGATTCTGACCCGAGATTTGTAGGTTTGATTCTAGATACCCAATTTAGGTTTAAGGTTGGATAAATCATTTCGAATTTGCACTAAAAAAATGATTTTACCACTACCGCAAAAATCCTTTTCTTCAAAACAGTTTTGACCACGCCGATTGCGGGTAGATTTTGTCCATCAAAATGATTTTTTCTCACTTCGAGTCTTTCATGAAAGTTGCAATCCTGCATGTGTAGATGAATTTGTGTTTTTTAATTGACTAATTTGGATATCAAAATCTCAAGATATTCATGTTAGAATGTCTGGTGTAATAGCAAAAAATCATTTTTTTCGAAACAGTTTTAACCAAGTTGATTGCGGGTCAATGTTTCCCATCAAAATGATTTTTTCACACTTTATGTTTTTCATGAAAGTTGTATTCCGGAATGAGTAGATGAATTTGGAATTTTGATTGCTCGATTTTGATATCAGAATCACAAGTCATCTCCATTTTAATGTCCAACATAAAACGAAGAAAATCCTGTCGCGAGAATGATTATGACCCGAGATTTGCATGTTTTATTCGAAAAACCCAATTGAATGTTTCAAGAATTTTTCGGGATAACAAGAGACAAATTTTAAAATTTGAAAAAATTTCATTAGTCTCATTGAAAAAGGAGGGGGGGGGGGTTGGTTCAAGAAACATCACAATAATCTATATTCATTGACTATCATGTGGGGTTATATTGTCTTTTTTGCAGAACCAACAACGTTTGTTTTATTAGTATTAATTTTTTATACCATAATTTAAGGTTGGATAAATCACTCAGAATTTAGACAAAAAAAATTCACCACTGGATTTGGGGGAGACAACGGCGCGCGGTGAAAAGGGGTGTGTTTTATAGTCGTAAAGTTACGACTATAATTATTAGGAGTCGCCACCTAGTATTACGGTTACTAGGAAACCTATTGGTCTGCGAGAGTCTTGGGCAAGGGACTTGTTGTGCAAGGGGAAGACGCATCACCCCCAGTGCACCCTACCTAAGGTAAGCTGCATTGTTGTTTGATTGTTTTTCTAAGTTAAAGAAAATTTTTTACACTCCATTTTCAAAAAGACATTTTTTTGTCTGCGGGTGTACTTTACAATGTAATTTTTACACCGCAGTTACGAGTCTTTTTTTTTTATCTACGGATGTACTTTACAATGTAATTTTACACCGTAGTAAAAATCTTTTTTATCTACGGATGTAGTATACAATGTAATTTTACACCGTAGTAAAATCTTTTTTATCCGCGGGTGTACTTTACAATGTAAATTTACACCCTAATAGATGAAACAAAAATATTTATAATTATTTTTGATATTTTGGCCAAATTCCAACGGATAATCATAAACCGGTTAAGATATCCAATTTTCGTTTCAAAATATGAGAAAGATGCAACATTAGTTTTACGAAAAATATGTATGGAAAAATCATGGAATTCGGCCGTATACACATAAACAAAACATTTTTTTTTAAATGTAGTTTTTATAATTTTTTATATGTTTTTTTTTGCTCTTTCTTTTTTTTTTAAAGAAAAGGGAAAATAAATAAATAAAACTATGGGCTGGACTGCCCAGCCTTGATGGGCCGAGAGGCCCATCACTTTGGCTGGCTGGGCTTTCTAGCCTGATGGGCCAAGAGGCCCATCACCTTGGCAGCTAGGCCGGGAGCTGAACCCGGCCCAACGGGGGAGTGAATTAATTCACTCCCCCAGCGCTGAAGAGGACGATGCACAGTAAATGGTGGTCGACCGACCACGACGAGAGGCTTATCTGCTACCTCCTCCGGGTAGAGGAGATCGAGGTGGTTCTCCCTGCGGTGGTGGCCTCGGAAACGGAGGCCTGTGGTGGTCGGAGGAGGCGTCGGGAGCTGGTTTCTTTAACGTCGGTGCAACTGCTGTGGCTGTTATGGCCTCGCCGGAGGTCACGTCTGGGTGGCTTGGCTGAAGGAGGAGATGACGGTGGAGAGGATGGTGGTGCTAGGTGAGTAGCCGGTTGCTGTTGGAGGAGAGGAGGAGTTGTTGCATGCTACTGTTTTTTAGAGAGAGAAACGTCGACTGGAGGAGAGAGAGCTGGAACTGGCTGTGTCGCCGGAGCTGGAGAGGAAGAAAGGGTGGCTGCCTCTGCATGTGTATGCTTGTGTTCTGCAAATTTTCTACCACGCCTTCGTCTTCCTCGTGCAGCCTTTGAAACTGAAATTGAAATAAAAACTTCTCCTCTGTTTTTGTTTTCTCTCCTCTGTTCTGTGTTTTTTTTCTCGTTTTTTCTTTTCTTCCCCATTTTTTTTCCTGTTTTCTTTCACCCCCCTCTTTTCTCTGTGTTTTTGCTCCTCACTGTAACGTGATTCTGCTCTCTCAACGGTGACTCTGTTAACGGAAGAAGATGACCCTGGTTGGCGACCACAGTGGGAGTGTTTCACAATGGTTTCTTCAAAATTTCTCCACTCTGTTATCGTCTTCTTCCCCGTGTTTCTCTGGTTTCTTTCTCTCTTTTTTTCTCCTTTTCTGCTCCCTTTCACCCCTTTTTTCTTATCGGCATGCTGTGAATTTATAGGCACAACACATGCAATTTGCATGTAGTGCTGTGGCCTCTGCATTTTTGCAGAGGGCTGAGGACTGCCACTGCAACGTCCTTCGTCCCTTGCTGCAGAGGGCTGTTGCAGCATCGTGTTCCTGCACTGTTCAGGTGTCGGAACAGTGCAGGGACATGCAAAATTGGTGTGAGAAAAATACAATTTGGTCCCTCAATGTTTAATTGGTTCAATCGCACCCCCGATTAGTTTTAAACTTTTAATTTTATGCAATCGTATCCCCGTCAAAATTTCAACAACAACCTTAAATGTGCACGCCTTTTTTATTTTGGTCTCTGGTTTCTAATTTGCGCGATTTAAACCTCAATTGACCATTAAATTCTCAATTCGTTCAATTTGGCCCCTGATTTGGCATTATTGACTTAAAAATTCAAATCGGTCTCTGAAAACTCCATTCTCATCAATTGAGCCCGAATTAAATCAAGAAATTGGTTTCTCATTGACTAAGCCCTTAATAAAATTAATTTGACCAATTTAAAGTATAATTAAGTCCTTGCACTTAATCAAATCCTTCAATTTGATCTTAAATTAATTCCCGATCATAATTAAACTTTAAATTTGTCGACGATTAAATCGAATCAACCCATAAAAATATAATTATGTCGCTTAACTTAATTCTTACACAGATTCATCCAACGATAAATTATTTTTGCCTTAAATCTGTATTTTTCTCTATTTTTGGAACCAAAGAGATACGATTGGACTCGCGAAAACAACAAAAATTTCCACATTGATTTTTCTACCCACGCTGGCTCCTTTTATTTTATTTTTGTTATTTTTATTTTATTTTGGGGAGTAACCCAAAAATTGGGTTACGACAATGTATTAGCTCGATAATTCCATTGTTGGCAAGTTCTCTCAAGAAATGGAATCGTACGTCAATATGCTTGCTTCTCCCATGCATATCTGGATTTTTTGACAATTTAATGGTAGAGTTGTTATCACACATGACGATGGTACTCTTTTCTTGCTCTCGACCCAGCTGTTCCAGAACCCTTCTCATCCATACTACCTAACTTGCACATCCAGATGCCACCACAAATTCTGCTTCTGTGGTTGATAAGGTGATGATTGGTTGCTTCTTTGATACCCAAGATACTGCTCCTAAACTTAAAAGGAACACATAACCTGAAGTACTTTCCCGATCATCTACATCACCAACATAATCACTGTCATTGTAAGCGATCAAATCGGTTGAACTACCCCTTTTGTACATGATTCCACAATCAACTGTGCCCTTCAGATATCTCAATATTAGTTTGTTTGGCAGCTTGCAAATGAATCTCTGTAGGCTTAGACATGTATCTGCTAATCAAGCTTACACTGTATACCAAGTCTGGACGAGTTGACATGAGATACATGAGACTTCCTATAATTTGCTTGTAATATGATTCAACAATTGCAACTCCATCTTCATCTCTGTATAGTATAGATCCTGGAACAATGGGACTATTTACTTCATGAATTTCTGACATTCCAAATCTCTTTAAAATCTCCAGTGCATATTGGCATATGAAGATACCATCACTTCGTTGCATCACTTCAATGCCAAGGAAAAACTTCATTCTTCCCAAATCAGTCATTTCAAAAACTTGCATCATAGAACCTTTGAAACTGCTCATCATTTCTTCATCATCACCAGTGTATACTAAATCGTCTACATAAACACTTACAATGAGCACATTACCTTTGTTATTATGTTTTGTGAATAGTGTTTGCTCATTTGGACATTTTGTGAACCTCTTATTGACGAAGTAATTCTCCATACGACTGAACCAAGCTCGTGGAACTTGTTTTAGTCCATATAACGCTTTGTGCAGTTTGTACACTTTGTTCTCACTTCCCTTGACTTCATATCCCTTTGGTTGTTTAATATACACATCTTCATTGAGCTCGCCATGAAGGAAGGCTGATTTAACATCTAACTAAAATATATCCCAGTTTCTTTGAGCCGCTAGTGCCACTATCATCCTGATAGTTTCAATTCTAGCCACTGGTGCATATAGTTTATTCCATGCTTATGCGTATATCTTTTTGCTACCAACTGTGTTTTGTATTTCTCAAGCACACCATGCTCATTATAATTAGTTTTGTAAATCCATCTCACCCCAATTATCTTACAACCAACACGTAACGTGACTAATGTCCATGTCTTATTATATTCTATAGATTTGATTTCATTATCCATTTCCATTCTCCAATTTGCATCTGTCACAGCCTCTTCATAATGCACTAGATCATTGGACATTAATAATGCCAAATTTGTTTCATCATCATCAGAAGATCCCGAGCCCTTTCTACTGGTATAATCCTTCATCCAAGCTGGAGGTTTTCTAATTCTTCTCGATTCTCCACAAGATTTACTCTTAGTTTTTGCACCTGCATCCTAATTTATACCACCATCTGCATCAGTATTTTCATCTGCACCACTGCCTTCATTTTTGTTTAAAATACCACCTGCACAATCTGCAATACTACCTGCACCATTTTTCTCTCCACAACAATCCTCATTTCTATCATCTGCAACACCGTCTACACCATCTTTCTCTCCACAACAATCCTCATTTCCAATGTTATTACTGTCATCATAACCCTCTATTCCTCCTTCACAACAACCATCTCCCTAGTTTAAGTCCATCGGTATTTGTTCTTGAAAACTCTTATCCCATTCCCATTTCTTCTCCTCTTCAAATATCACATCTCTACTTACAATTATCTTTTTTGTAATTGGATTAAACAATAGGTAACCCTTTGATTCCTCACTAATACCCAATAATACACATTTAATACTTCGATATCAAGTTTAGTTCGTTGTACCTCTGGCACATGTGCATGTGCTATACACCCGAAGACACGGAAGTGCTCTAGAGAAGGCTTAATCCCACTCCAAGCTTCTGCTGGAGTGCTATCCTTAACCATTAAGGTTGGACATCTGTTCAGCACGTGATTGCTCCATCTCACTGCCTCTGCCTATAGTGTTTTTGGAACATCTTTCTCAATTAACATTGTACGCACCATGTTCATTATCGTTTTGTTCTTCTGTTCAGCCACGCCGTTCTGTTGAGGAGTGTAGGCAGTATTAGTTGCCTTTTAATGCCATTCTCTTCACAAAAATTGTTGAATTATATCGAGGTGAACTCCCCTCCCCTACCGATTCACAGACACTTGATGGACAGCCCTGCCTCATTCTCCACTCTCTTCTTAAAACACTAAAAGTGATTCAATGCCTTAGATTTTTCAAACAAGAAATATATCCATGATCTCCTGCTATGATCATCTATGAGACATAAGACATATTTCTTGTTTTCATATGACATAGGAGTAATTGGACCACAAATGTCAGCATGAATGAGACCTAACACTTGATTGGCTCTCCAAAAACTCTTTCTTGGAATAGGTTCACGGTGGTGTTTTCCAGTGATGCATTCTGGACACAGTTCATCTGTTACTGCAATTGTAGGGAGCCCCCGAACCATTCCTTTGCTCTGTAAGGTCCTTAAACCTTTATAGTTCAAGTGCCCATACATGCGATGCCAAAGCTATGACAGATGTTGCACATTTTGTGTGCTTAGGATTGAGCTCGAGCTTGTGTTAAGGCACTCATCGTAATGAGTTTTCACACATGATTGTGCAAGCAGAATAAACATTCTGGTAGCACTCATGTTAATCTGCATAATACATCCTCTGTGAGATATGTCTATCTCGTCGTCTGCATAGTCTCGAAAAAGATATGTCTCTCTTTGTTCCTTGCCGTTCAACTTATGTCTATTAGATAAATTGTATTAAATAACATTTTTAAATTAATAATAGAAACTTGGTTTTTAATTTTAGTTTCATTCATTTAAAAAAGAAATTTCTTGTTTTGTTTATTCTATTTTTAAAAAGAAATATTAAATACAGTATCGACGGAATTAGCGTTGAAATTTGAATCACAAATGGAATAACCGATGGAATAAGTCCCACAGAAAGTTCCCGATAGTTAAAAAATTGCAAATTTATTTCTTTTCCGTTGGACATGATGGATTCAAATTAAGCGGAGGCAGTAACTTTTAGGAAGGCTTTGGAAACTAGCGGCTGCGTATCTTCTGAAACCAGCTCAACTGGGCTGTTGAATAGCACTGTAATTGAAACTATCCCACATCGATGAAGCAGGGCGGAATTTCGAGAGCTGCACCTATAAAACGCAATGGAATCGGCAGGCCAAAGCATACCTTTCTCGGCCTTTTGGCTAAGATCAAGTGTAGTATCTGTTCTTATCAGTTTAATATCTGATACGTGGGTCATAGGTCCACACGATATTAAATTAGGTTTTTAAAGGGGAAGGTTCACCACAGTGGCTTGCTACTGGAATCTTCATGCGTCGCCAATGCGTTACACTACTGCCATGGCCTGGCGCGCCCTCCAATCTCATATAAGGGTTGTGTCGATGATTCTGGCTAGATTACTCTCCAAGCTTGTTTGATAAGATATATCTTGTGGTAAGTGTATGATTTCTAGCTCAATGAATCAAGCACTTTGAGAAAGCGAAATGCTTCTATGTTTAATTTCAACATTCCTGTGGAGTATTTTTCCGACTTCAGCAAAATCGAGATGCTTTTATGTTTTATATCAAACCAAAACCAGTTTGAATTCTTCGCGGACGCTGTCGTTGAGAGCGATCATTTCCAAACTCCAAGGGTGAATTTCATTTTCTGTTTAGTTTTTTCTTTTCTTGCAAGTATTACATTGGACAAATATTTCTGCCGATGGTATGGAAATGGGGGGATTTGATTCATTTAAGGAGCTGCTGGCAAGTGTTTCCGTGATTGTGCTGCTGCTATGCTCATAGGTTTTGATTTTCTTATCATACAGAAAGATGGAGGTTGGGGACAGAGCTATCTTATGTAACACTTTCATTGAACTGGTCTTGTGCGAAAACACAATAATATTGCATACATCGTCTCTCTTATTTAGTACAATAACAACAAAAAAAGGGAGACTTGGCACTGCTTATTTCTTTTTTGGGAGAAATATCAGTGCATTATTATGGTAATTAAAGCAGCAACAAGCTTGAAATCTAACCAATTACAGGGACCCGAGTCACAATTCTGGTTTGGTCGATCCATACACGAACCCTGGTGCACAAGAAATCTGTGGTCACTGGTGTTCCTTCCAGCACAACTTGAGTGTCAACATAAGGATTCTGCGTCTCGATTGTCACTACAGCAACCCTTGCTTGTGCTCCAAGGAGCTCTGGCCATGAACTCTTTCCTGCAAATTAATGCAAACACATTTTTGTCACAACACACGCGCACATTACACTAACAAATGTTATTAATCCTGATCGAGCTGTGAATTTACTCCTAATTACCTTGGCATTCCAAAGCCATATCTCTGATCTTCTTCCCTCTCTTACAATGAATAAATATACGTGTGTCTGCTACTTGTGCGATGCTGATATGGGAGACCCCGATATATATTGGGTATTTATAGAGCAACATCCAGAAGTTTGTGCTTGACCGGAGCTGAGATTTTAGCCATTACATTCAACATTCAACTCTGTACAGCTAAACGAGAAATTGGACCTAGCTCCCACATTTCGTTGATTTTCCAGCTGGATCAACTCTGTACAGCTAAACTTATCCTTTTCAGCCTCAACAATGTATATGTTGATGAAATTGTGCGCAGTGTTTTTTTTTTCTGGTTTTAGTGAATACAAAAGTCATGATTTCTTGTGAACTTCCCTATTGATCCGGTACCTGTACACATATCCAGCCGAAACATTTTACTTTGACTGGTTCGATTTCTCATGGCCTTCATGATCTGATCCTTGATGGCTTATGCGTCAGAGTGCAAACTGCGGACTACACAATATTGGGATCTGCTTACATTACAGGAGAATTTTCAAACATATAAAGCTGAACGAGATATATGCACATGTCGATAATAGATGCGTTGGTCGATCTGTAAATTCAGCAATAGTAGGCAATAATTATTCTTGGAATTTAAAAATACAGCGTATGCCATCAAAGTATTGATAATTGCCCTTTTCTGTCCATTAGTTTATTTGACCAGAATTCGTTTAGAGGATTGCAGGCCTTTAAGCATCACAAGATTGACGTCCAGTTATGAACTCAAAGCGTTGTTGCAGGCATTGAAAGATAAAGTTCCACTCGATCGGCTAAAAACCGAAGATGCAATTGGTTTTGATAGAACGAACCCCATAAAATTATTTGTAACTATTATGGTCTCCGAAGGGAGCAATTCGATGATGATAGTTCTTTTTGCTAAACATGGCGAGATTGACATATTAGGTTTGACTTTAATTTTTGAGATTCAGTTGCTAAACAGGGAGTTGTTATGGTGATTTGAGGTGTTTTGGGCTAAAAACCGAAGATGCAATTGGTTTTGATTGAACGAAACCCATAAGATTATTTGTAGCTATTGGAATTGGTCTCCGATTCCAATTTTTCTACCCATTAATGTTAAACAGCAAAAAACATCAACCAAGTTCTCATTAACGAACAACTAAAACATCTAGGGGTTTTTTCCAAGTCGAGAAAGTTGAGCGAGGAGAGATAAAGTCCTTGCAAAATGATAGAAAAGAAAGAGTTGGAAGTTGTGATTTTGGCAATCGATATGGCCAAAATTAGTTTGAAAAGGTTAATTTCAAAGAGATCAATTCGATGATGATAGATTTGACATATGAGCTTGCCATATTTGATTTGACATTTATTTTTGAGATTAAGGTTATTTTCTTCTTTCTTATGAATTATATTGGAGTTGTTAAGTGGTTTATATTGGTTTTTATGGTGATTTTTAGGTGTTTTGGTTTAAAAATATATTGAAATATGAGCTTTTCGAGAAAACAAATCCCTCACTAAATTTTAGCCTTCAAATTGGTGAGCAAATTATGAACAAAAGTAAGTGATATAAAGAAAAAAATAAAATGGACGACACACCGTCCTCTCCTATGACTAAAAAAATTCAACCCAAGCATAGTCTCGGGTCTTCTAGGCCTAGGCACGATTCTACTTTTAAATCCAAGCTTGGCCTGCATGTATAGCATCCTCTATTTTTTTTTCCCATTAATTTCAAAGTCATTCCAAGCACAAAAGTCATTTTGATGTTTGTTTAAACAAATTTGTTCTCGAAAGAATTCAAGTGATCTCATTGTCAGGTTTTATGTTGATTTTGACAAGAATGTGAAATGATATATGCGTGTCTTGTATGTCAGGAAGGCTTCGATCAAGTCATGTGAAGCATTTGTAAAGATGAAAAGCATTGCCTATCGATCCAGATTACTCGTATTTGATTAGATAGGGCTTTATCAGGCTTGTAGCGTAGACTCAAGTTGCTGACTACAAAAAAAAGATATTTGAAAGCTCAAAATGTGTTTAAGGGTTTTCTAGACTAAGGATCACTTAGTGCTTACTCTTAGAGCTCCATTTAGCCCTCATGATTGATTTTCATAGTGACCTAGCATGCCCCAAGTATTTGTTTGGTCTTTCATCTTGAATTTTTTAACAGTGTTGTCATGTTGACTTGATATGCCCCCAATATTTTGTTTGGGCCTTTTGTCATGGGTTTTTGGCACTAACATCGTTGATTTGACATGCCCACAAGTATTTTGTTTGGGTTTATTTGTGAGCAAACCCTAAACAATTGATAGTGTGTGTTTATTTGTGAGGTGTGCCAAAAACATTATGTGGGTGTTTGGGGCGGCGGTTCAACGTGGGGTTGCGTTGAACCGCAGCCCCAATCGTAGCATTACCAAACGGGAAGGTTTTTTTTCCCAGTGGGTCCCACCTAAAAACCTGTGGTTGCAACGCGTTTTGAAAAGCTTTGAAAAGATGCTTTTAAAACGAACGCGACTCAAACTTACACGCACCAGAAGAAACTTACAATGTTTCATCTCAGCATTATGTTAGGGTTGGGGGACCTCGCCTTCTCTTCTCTGCTCTTCTGGATGAGATCAAATCATCATTTCTGAATTATCAGTTGGCAGATGCAAGCATTGAGAGAAGAAGGGTCGTACCATTAATTGCTAGTGACCACGAAAAACTTGTTGGGCATGGCAATTCTTTGCCAAGAAGAAGGAAGCACTTACATCGTGGGGACCTGATGATCCTTTTAGCTCCACATATGTTACAACTGGAGCTCCATTAGGGTCGTCAGCCTCTGCAGTAGGTGGCCAAGGGCGAGGGAACAATCCCAGCGGCAGCTGCAGAGTTGCAGCAGTTGCAACCTTCCGAGGCTCATACCGGCCATCACACAGCACCATTTCCGATGCCACCGCCATATAAAGAACCACCTCGGCCTCCTCTACCCATCGGTACCGGCCGTTGACCCTCTCGTCACAGGCGGTGAACAGTAAATATTAACACTGTTCACAACATTTCAGCTAATAATTCAAAACATGAACGAAAGGTGCAACGCACCGTTTTGTGCCTGTGTAATATTTGCTTCACAGTTAATCGTAACTGGTTTTTTTTTGGACTTTTAATAAACTAAATTTGTTTCCTTTTGCATGGTTGTGCCTGTTAAAGGTTTTTTCATGGTTTTTTCATTTTTATTTTAAATAATAATAATAAAACGGAATAAATCGTATAAAATATTAATGATAAAATAAAATATTTTACTTAATTTGCAAAATGTTATTATTTAATTTATTAGAAGATGATCACAATGTGATATTATTTTTGTTAAATATGATCTCAATCTTAATTTTATTCCTGAAGATATTTTATCAGATGTTGTTACTCGATCAAATAGTCAGTAATCGCATACGCATTCACGTATGGATTTAGTTCGTGATGGAATTGCAAGTAGTTTGATTATTTCAATTATTTTGTTATAATAATTATTAATAAATATACAAAATTATTCCAACAAAATATTTATATATGTGTACATATGTATGTGTGTGTATACATGTGTATTTTTAATTAATTTCACAAGTTGACAGCAATATGAAAAGCATGGTAACCAAACACACAAAACTGCTTTTCATTAAACTCAACATCAACCACAGTTTTAACCAAACACAAATTTCAGTTACTAACCGCAACTAAAAGCGCTTTTCATAAACCTGCTTTTTTTCAACCTCAACCACAACAGCAACAGCTATGCCAAACAGGCTCTATACATACAGCTAAATCAGCTCCCGTTTTTACAATGCATTGATCATTGTTCATCTAGACTCATAAGCACTGTTGATTTGAATAGTTAAATTACATAATAATATAAGTATTATTTGTATACTAGGAAAGACCAAGGAGGCTGCTTGCCCGCGTAATTAAGGCGCGCGGTGCAAACGACGAATGCGAGAGTTCGAAACTCACAATTTGCAAAACTCATTTTTGAATAGTAATGAACAGTGATCTTCACTGTTCATTACTGTTTATAGAGGGAATTTTCATTTTTTTTCCAACAAGGCTTCTTTTATTTGTTTTTTTATAACCGGGATATCCGTGACAGCTAACACGCACCACGACTAATTTCCGGATCCATTTTTTTAATATTGTTTTTTCTTTTTTTTTGCCACTTTTACATTTTTTTTGGTTTGTTTTTAATAACCGGGGTGTCCGGGTCAGTTTACGCGCACCATGATTATTTTTTTCATTACGGTTTGAAAATGTGCTTTCCCCTTGCACTTTTTTTTTTTATAATTGGGCTTCTTATTTTGTTTGTTTTATTATAACCAGGGTGTCCGGGGCAGCTTAGGCGCACCACGACTGATCTCCGGGCCCTTTTTTTCCGAACATTTTCTTTCCTGCTTTTTTTTTTCCACTTATACATTTTTTTTCATTTTTTTTTTATAACAACAGTCTCCAGGTAAGCTTATGCTTACTTTCAAATAGGAATGAACAGTGAAAATCACAGTAATGAACAATAAAAGGTGCTTTCTCCTTGCACTTTTTTTTCTCTTTTTTTGTTTTTTTAATAACCAGGTTGTCCGGGGCAGTTTACTCGCACCACGACTAATCTCTGCACCCACTTTTTTTTACAGTAATTAACAATGATTTTCACTGTTCATTACTGTTACAAAAGGGGCTTTTTTTTACCAGATTTGTTTTTTATAATCGGGGTATCCATGACAGCTTACATGGACCACGACTAATCTCCGGACCCATGTTTATTTTTAACATTTTTTTCCTAATTTTTTTACCACCTATATATTTTTTTTGGTTTTTTATAACCGGGGTGTCCGGATCAGTTTACGCGTACCATGATTTTTTTCCATAAACAATGACTTTCACTATGTATTACTGTTTGAAACGGGGTTTTCTGTTTTTTTAATACAATAATATGAAGAAAAAATCTGAAAAAATCATCTTTGATAAATTTTAGATGTTGCATTTTTGCTATCTGTCAAATAAATTATTCGGCAAATAGTTAAAACATGCCCAACAAACAATTAGTTTGTTGCAGGCAACAAATAATATCTTTAATCAATTTGATCAATTGCATTTTTGCCATCTACCAATTAAATTATTATCAAAGTAGTTAAAACAAAATCATCAATAAAATTGTTTGCTGCATAAAACAAATCACTCATCTGTGCTTAAATTCAATGATTGTAATTTCACAATTTGCTAATAAAAGAATTCATGAGACAAATAAAACATACACAATAATCATATAATTTTTTTCGATTCCAGTTGTACAATCTACTAATTAAATAATTATCAAAATAATTTTAACAGTTGCAACATTCAATCACTTTTAGACAGGAAAAAAACCCGTTTCTAATAGATTTTATCAATTAAAATTTTACTAATTAAATATTAAAATAACAAATTATAACACGTATAAAATTAATTATTTTTTAAATAGAAAAAAAACCTAGCGCAGTGCGCGGGGCTCGTGTATTATATATTTTGATGGGTCGCACAGCTCACAAAGAAACACGTTGTTAGAAAGCAGACCGGGGAAAGTGCAGGCGGCGTGTTGATGGATGAGAATGGAAGCCTCAAGTGCTTTTATTTCTTTTCCGTTGGACATCATGGATTCAAATTAAGCGGAGGCAGTAACTTTTAGGAAGGCTTTGGAAACTAGCGGCTGCGTATCTTCTGAAACCAGCTCAACTGGGCTGTTGAATAGCACTGTAATTGAAACTATCCCACATCGATGAAGCAGGGCGGAATTTCGAGAGCTGCACCTATAAAACGCAATGGAATCGGCAGGCCAAAGCATACCTTTCTCGGCCTTTTGGCTAAGATCAAGTGTAGTATCTGTTCTTATCAGTTTAATATCTGATACGTGGGCCATAGGTCCACACGATATTAAATTAGTTTTTTAAAGGGGAAGGTTCACCACAGTGGCTTGCTACTGGGATCTTCATGCGTCGCCAATGCGTTACACTACTGCAATGGCCTGGCGCGCCCTCCAATTTCAAATCAAGGTTGTTCAAATGATTCTGTGTAGCTGACTCTCAAAGCTTGTTTGATATGATATATCTTGTGGTAAGTGTATGATTTCTATATAGCTCAATGAATCAAGCACTTTGAGAAAGCGAAATGCTTCTATGTTTAATTTCAACATTCCTGTGGAGTATTTTTCCGACTTCAGCAAAATCGAGATGCTTTTATGTTTTATATCAAACCAAAACCAGTTTGAATTCTTCGCGGACGCTGTCGTTGAGAGCGATCACTTCCAAACTCCAAGGGTGAATTTCATTTTCTGTTTATTTTTTCTTTTCTTGCAAGTATTACATTGGAGAAATATTTCTGCCGATGGTATGGAAATGGGGGGGTTTGATTCATTTAAGGAGCTGCTGGCAAGTGTTTCCGTGATTGTGCTGCTGCTATGCTCATAGGTTTTGATTTTCTTCTTATCATACAGAAAGATGGAGGTTGGGGACAGAGCTATCTTATGTAACACTTTCATTGAACTGGTCTTGTGCGAAAACAAAATAATATTGTATACATCGTCTCTCTTATTTAGTACAATAACAACACAAAAAGGGAGACTTGGCACTGCTTATTTCTTTTTTGGGAGAAATATCAGTGCATTATTATGGTAATTAAAGCAGCAACAAGCTTGAAATCTAACCAATTACAGGGACCCGAGTCACAATTCTGGTTTGGTCGATCCATACACGAACCCTGGTGCACAAGAAATCTTTGGTCACTGGTGTTCCTTCCAGCACAACTTGAGTGTCAACATAAGGATTCTGCGTCTCGATTGTCACTACAGCAACCCTTGCTTGTGCTCCAAGGAGCTCTGGCCATGAACTCTTTCGTGCAAATTAATGCAAACACATTTTTGTCACAACACACGCGCACATTACACTAACAAATGTTATTAATCCTGATCGAGCTGTGAATTTACTCATAATTACCTTGACATTCCGAGGCCATATCTCTGATCTTCTTCCCTCTTACAATGAATAAATATACTTGTGTTTGCTACTTGTGCGATGCTGATATGGGAGACCCCGATATATATTGGGTATTTATAGAGCAACATCCAGAAGTTTGTGCTTGACCGGAGCTGAGATTTTAGCCATTACATTCAACATTCAACTCTGTACAGCTAAACGAGAAATTGGACCTAGCTCCCACATTTCGATGATTTTCCAGCTGGATCAACTCTGTACAGCTAAACTTATCCTTTTCAGCCTCAACAATGTATATGTTGATGAAATTGTGCGCAGTGTTTTTTTTTTCTGGTTTTAGTGAATACAAAAGTCATGATTTCTTGTGAACTTCCCTATTGATCCGGTACCTGTACACATATCCTGCCGAAACATTTTACTTTGACTGGTTCGATTTCTCATGGCCTTCATGATCTGATCCTTGATGGCTTATGCGTCAGAGTGCAAACTGCGGACTACTCAATATTGGGATCCGTTTACATTACAGTAGAATTTTCAAACATAAAAAGCTGAACGAGATATATGCACATGTCGATAATAGATGCGTTGGTCGATCTGTAAATTCAGCAATAGTAGGCAATAATTATTCTTGGAATTTAAAAATACAGTGTATGCCATCAAAGTATTGATAATTGCCCTTTTCTCTACATTAGTTTATTTGACCAGAATTCGTCAAGAGGATTGCAGCCTTTAAGCATCACAAGATAGACTTGGAGGCGTTTCGAAATATTTTTGAAATATTTTTAATTTGTTTCATTTTAAACTAAAAAAAATTATTATTTTTAGATCATTTTGATGTGTTGATGATAAAAATAATTTTATTTTATTTCGGTTCCTCATTTCTATTGTTTTGAGTTTTAATCTATTTTTCCACTTTGCTTCATATTTTGATTTTTCTATTTTTTTTTTCAAGAGACAAAGTTGACACCAATTAGATCAGGAAACTAATAAAGAGAAGTTTTTTAAAAAAAGGTGTAAGGGCATAAAAAAAAATTGGATTTTGTTTTGAAAAAACATTAAAAAAGAGAAAAAAAATTGAAAGTCACAAAATAAGTATGTGAATAGCTAAAAAAGTGTTTTTTTGAAGTTTTTGTCTTTGTATTTTTTGAAATATTTTGAATAAAAAAGAGGTCAAGAATTGGGTTATGATATATCTATATTGATGATATCCATTGCAAGGATGTAGACGAGTAATTTTATTTATCTAATTTAATTACATAGAACATGAGAAATGTAATTTTATTCATCAAGTTGTAAGGCTATTAATTGTTAAGTTTGATGATACAACTTGATCCATAATAAGATTAATAGTAACTTTAGAGAAAAGTCATAATCTTATGCTCTATGATTTTCTTGTCCACTTTATGCCGCCTAACTTATAATTGCTTATTTAGATAAAATCAAATCATTATATACCATAGCTAATAATAAACATTAATAGAAACTAAAAGGGATAGTTGTTTTAGAGAAATCATTACTCCATGCGCCAATTGATACCACGTTAATTTAATCGAAACTAATTGATTTTTGTCTAGAACTAGTTTGCGGGATTGGTTTCTCTGGCTCTTGCTGGCTTTGTTTTTAGTTTCTTTATGTTACTTTAGAAGACTCGTCTTTTCTTTTAAAAAAGAAGGATTTTTTTAATCTTTGATTTCAATGGATAATGATAAAAGGTGGTGAAGAATTAGCTCTTAAATGGTAGAAATTGGATTGACTTCAACTTAACTCTTGAAACAAAATGTTATCAATTGGCGCATGGAGTAGGGTGTTTTTGTTGAAAAATGGAAATCTGCACAGTAACTGTTCTTGAAACAGTTACTGTAGCAATTAAAATCTGGAAAAATCAATTTGCGGAAAAATGACAGATTCAGGAAATGGAATCTGATCTCACATATATTATTCAAATTGAAAGTGCCTTGATATAGGCTTACATGATAAAGTCCAAAATGCATAAAAACTCTCAACATGCTGAGAGATTATTGGAAGGCTTGGAAAGCACCTTCAGCAACTTCATCATCCCTCATTTGAACCCTCTGTTCTTGGATTGTAAGCTTGCTGATCAATTCTGAAATTGTGAGAGTGTTGAGGTCACAGGACTCTTCAATGGCAGAAATTTTTGCTTCGAATTTTTGTGGAATTGACATCATAAGTTTTTCAACTATCTTATGATCTTCAAATGTCTCCCCAAGGAGTCTCATTTGGTTCACAATATTCATCAATTTCCCAGAATAAGTCTTGACAGACTCATTATCCTTCATCTTCAATAATTTGAATTCCCTTTTGAAGGCAAGGAGTTTGACAGCCTTGACTCTACTGCTACCTTCAAATTCAAGTTTAAGTTTATCCCAAATCTGCTTGGGTGTTTCCAAGTTCATGATTTTGGTGAAAATGTGATCAGCGAGCCCAGAATGAAGGCTGGTGATTGCCTTATCTTTCTTCAATTTTTCTTCTTCATGAGCCTTTATCTGCGCCATGGTTGGATTTGCACGAAGTGGATATGGATCAGCATCCGTCTCCACAATGTTCCATAATCCTTGGGATCGTAGAAAGAACCTCATCTTGACAGCCCAAATGTGATAATTCTCACCATCAAAAATTGGAACCGAAGAGTGTGAATGTGCAGAGGATGACGAAGCCATTGATTTCTTAGAAGATTAACTCTCAGTGTTTCTCTCAACCCCCCAAGTGTTTTACACTCACAATCTCTCGTGTTTCACTCAGTAAAATCACCCTCAGTCCCGTAGGAATTTAGCTCTGATACCACTGTTGAAAAATGGAAATCTGCACAGTAACTGTTCTTGAAACAGTTACTGTAGCAATTAAAATCTGGAAAAATCAATTTGCGGAAAAATGACAGATTCAGGAAATGGAATCTGATCTCACATATATTATTCAAATTGAAAGTGCCTTGATATAGGCTTACATGATAAAGTCCAAAATGCATAAAAACTCTCAATATGCTGAGAGATTATTGGAAGTCAGAACAGATTTTGTGAAAAACCTGTTATGAATAGTTCAAAACTTTAAAATTCAAAAACAGAGGAATAAGCTTATCAGCTTATCCTTAATCCAAATCTCACTAATTCTAACAGTTTTGCAGTTGTAGTTGCAAGTCCCCAGAGACTTTCGAAGATATTAAGATTTGGTGGTTTTTTAAGAGGGGAGGGTGGGGGGCTAGGTTGAAAAGGAAAATGGTTCTAGTGATAATGAAGATCAGTTTGTATCTGTTGCTTGTTATTATATTGATTATTTAAAAATTTAATATGGGGATGTATAGCCTCTTTGTTTTTGATGCATTGCTTCATACTTCATTATATTTATGTTCTATGATGTGAATCGCTGTTGTTCAATTTCTCATTACCTGTGTTTTCTTTTTCTTTTTTCCCTTTGGTTTTATGGTTGGATGCACGGATCCAGATAGATGTTTAAACTAGTAAACTGGCTGCTGTTTTTTGGGCCAGTGCCAATATCCAAATCAAGAAACTCGTCCCTTCATTTTAAGTACTTTTTCATCTGTCGAACATCATCATCAATCATTATCCTCTCTACTGTCATTCCTAATTCTCTCTTGCCTGACGCTGGAGCTATTTGGTTTTTGCTATTTTTTCGTGGTCCCTTGATTGAGTATCATTCGCATTAAACTCCTTGGATCGATATCTCATGGCACAAATTCTGTCGAGATTCTTATTCTGCAACTCCATTTGGCCTCTCATTTTGTTTCCACCTCTCCATACTTGCTTTCTTCCTTCTGTGAATGCTTCTGGCTTCTGTGCTTGCTTCACAGTTTCCTTGCAAGATTCTTTTGTTAGATGCATAAGATGCTGAGATCAGGGGGAAGTGGTGTATCTGCTGATGAACCAGATGTCCTTGAAAACTCTGCCGAGCCTGAAGAGCAGGTTGATGTTGATGGTGACAATGAAGCTGAGGAGACAATGGAAGAAGAAGTTGAGTATGAAGAAGTAGAAGAAGAGGAAGAGATAGAGGAAGAGGTTGAAGAGGAGGAAATTGAAGAGGCCGCTGATGAAGCAGATTCACAAAGGGGATCAGATGGTGCAGAGGAGATAGATGAGGAAAGAAAACATGCTGAGCTTCTTGCACTTCCTCCTCATGGTACAGAGGTGTATCTTGGTGGCATTCCTCCTGATGCTTCTGAAGAGGATTTGAAGGAATTTTGTGAATCTATAGGAGCAGTGACAGAGGTAACTGATCTTGTCTTGCAAATGCCCTGTCTATGTTTCTTTTGTTTGGATGGACTAAATCTTTTATATGCTAATAGCAGGTAAGGATAATGAAGGGAAAAGATTCAAGTGAGTCAAGGGGTTATGCTTTCGTGTCTTTCAGAACAAAGGAGTTGGCTTCCAAGGCCATTGAAGAGTTGAACAATACTGAGTTTAAGGTATCCTGCTTCTGAGTTCTTTTATAGATAATATTTTAGCCATGGAAACATCATTTCTTCATGCTGGCAATGGAATTGTGCTCACTGTTATCTTTCTCACTTTAGGCTGTATGGATGCTATTTTCATTTTTTATTTTTCTTGTATAAGGTATCCTGTGTGAATGTTCTTTTAACCCCTGCTTTCTCTTCAGGGTAAAAAGGTGAAGTGTTCAACATCTCAAGCAAATCATAAATTGTTTATTGGCAATGTCCCAAGAAACTGGGGAGAAGAAAATATGAAGAAGGCTCTTAAAAAGACTGGTCCTGGAGTTAATTTAGTGGAATTGTTAAAAGGTTTTTGTGCCTAACTTTTTATTGCATACATGCATAGACAATGTAGGCTGATGATGAATTGTGTTGTGATCTTTTTTTATTTTAGACAATTTTTTGTGTGCATCTGCAATTCACCGTGCAGTTATATTTCTGAAATCATTTATTTTGGGAAGTTGAGTCATGACTGACTCAATGTGTTTGGTACAGGTCAAGGCAGTTTATGTCAAGAATTTACCAGAAGATATTACTCAGGATTGTCTAAGGCAGCTGTTCGAGCATCACGGAAAAGTCACAAAAGTAGTTCTTCCACCTGCTAAACCAGGACATGAAAAGAGCAGATTTGGTTTTGTGCACTTTGCAGAGAGGTCAAGTGCCATGAAGGCATTGAAGAACACTGAGAAATATGAAATTGATGGTAAATTTTCCTCCTAAAATCTAGCAGTCTATTTTCACTAGTGAATTGTTTTCTATTAATGATGGATCCCTCTTCATTCGCAGGTCAAGTTTTGGATTGTTCCCTTGCGAAACCTCATACTGATCAGAAGCCTTCTGGCGGGCCAAATTCACAGAAGTCATCCTTGTACTCAAACTTTCCACCTAGACTTGGCTATGGTTTAGATGGGGGTGCATATGGTGGTTTTGGTGCAGGCTTTGGCGCTGCTGGCTTTACACAAGTAAGCTGATGTTCTTTTGTGCACAACACACACACAGCACTTTGACACATGTAACAAGCATGTGTATGGTGGTCTGCTAGGATTTATCAAGGAAGGAAATATTTGAGAAGTTTGCCAACATTGAAAGTCTGAGTTATTTCAACTTTTCATTTTCTGGTTTGATACTGAAGAGTTTGATTCATTTTTATTCATTTCAAGACAATCTGTATGGTTTAAGATTCGCAAAATTGCTTCTAGGATTTAACAGTTGTTAACTACTTTCTGCAAACTATTATTGATTTTAATTCAGTATGATAATTATGATTAACAATATTTCTGAGGAACTTAGAGCCAAAGGCATACTTGAATTTACCACAATAGACATAATTAAATGACAACAATAAATGGTTTTGCATTAAGCAATGGATTGTACTCATAAAGAGTATTTTTTTCAATCAAAAGTTTGCATTATACATCTACATTCAAGTTGTGTAATTGATAAGGATTAATTTGTTATCTTTGTTTTGAGGTGTGTAATGTGCGAAGGATTAATTTGCTCAAACTTTCTGATCAAGTATATTTGCTCATTGGCATGACAAAATCCTGCAGCCTGTCATCTATGGCAGGGGATCGACTTGTAGGAAAATAAATCTCTGTAATGTTTCGAAACAAAGAATTCGACTTGTATTTCCTTGTACAGTTCTTGCCTTTAAATAGGCATTACAAATATATCAGAGTTATTACAGCAATATATTCTTACTATATATATACACACGAATTATGGAAAGAACATCATGGCATCATGATCTGGGCAGCAGATCATGATTCTTGTATATTTGATTCCGTGATCTCTGCGCTTGCAATATATTTGATTCCATGATCTCTGCACTTGTAGTATCTGCATTAATCTGCATATCCTTCATCATCCCCCCTCAAGCTCAAGGCGGGGCTGGCCCGAGGCAGAGCTTGTCACGGTTTTTGGCAAATGTTGCAGCACACAGTGACTTGGTGAAAATGTCTGCTATTTGGTCTGGTCCAGGGATGTATGTCAAGGAGAGGGCACCACTGGCAACTCGTTCACGGACAAAGTGCACATCTATTTCAATGTGTTTGGTACGTTGGTGAAACACTGGATTTTTAGCTATATGGATGGCACTAATATTATCACAATAGAGCTTAGGAGGTGGGACACCTTGACCAACATTGTTGAGTAAATGAACAAACCACATGAGTTCAGCTGTTGTGGAGGCTAAGGCACGGTACTCGGCCTCAACAGTTGATCTGGAGACCGTGGCTTGTTTCTTTGCCCCCCAAGATATCAGATTTTGACCCAAGAAGATAGCAAAACCTGTGGTGGAACGTCTATCATCCCTACATCCAGCCCAGTCTGCATCGCAGAACCCACGAAGTTCATGAACAGTGTTGCGAATGTAGTGAAGTCCAACATTGAGTGTCCCCTTTAAGTATCGAAAAATCCTTTTAGCAGCAATTAGATGAGTATCATGAGGTGTTTGCATGAAGCGACAAACTTGGTGGACAGCAAAGGAGATGTCTGGTCTGGTCAAGGTGAGGTACTGTAACGAGCCAACCAAGCATCGATAGTGAGATGGGTCATTCAAAGGGACACCATCAGTGGCAGACATGGAAGCACCTGATGCTAGGGGAGTATTGACAGGTTTGGCACCATCAAGGCCAAACTTTTGAAGAAGAGACAGCAGGTACCTTGTTTGAGTGACTGTGATGGTGGATTCTTCTCGGTGAATCTGCAGACCGAGAAAGTAGTGAATGTCACCAAGGTCCTTCATGTGAAACACTGCAGAGAGGTGTGCAATAAACTTTGCAATTTGTGATGAAGAGTTGCCTGTTAAAAGAATATCATCAACGTAAATGAGCAATAACAGAATTTCAGATCCTTGAGATCGATAAAATAAAGATTGATCATACGGGCAACGTGTAAACCCCATCTGCTGGATATAGGTACTGAATTTGAGGTACCATGCACGTGGGGCTTGTTTCAAGCCGTATAAGGCTTTATGAAGATGGCAAACATAGTCAGGATGAGAGGGATCTTCGAAACCTGGGGGTTGGGCCAAAAACACTCGTTCTTGGAGATCGCCATGAAGAAAGGCGTTGCTGACGTCGAGTTGTCTAACTGACCAGCCATGAGACAAGCCAATGTTGAGAATTAACCGAATGGTGCTAGGTTTAATAACTGGACTGAATGTTTCATCATAGTCCAGTCCTTGTTGTTGTGCAAAACCACGAGCCACTAGCCGGGCTTTATATCTGTCAATAGAGCCATCAGATCGTGTTTTGATTTTGAACACCCATTTGCTGCTGATAACATTCATATGTGACTGTCTAGGTACCAAGGTCCATGTCTTGTTGATGTGAAGAGCATCCATTTCAGCTTGCATTGCTTGAAGCCATTTCGGATTTTGAAGAGCTTGTTTAGTGGATGATGGCTCTTGTGGTTGTGCAGCCAGATCAGCAACAAAACATGCAGGAATTGGATGTCGTGAGGACATAAATGTCTTGGGTTTTAGATTCCCTGTTTGAGCTCTTGTAACCATATGATGTCTTCTTGGAGGAGCTGGAGGATGAGATTGCTGATTTGAAGACAGAACCAAGCGGTCGACCGGTTCTTCCAAGCGGTCGACCGGTTCTTCCAAGCGGTCGACCGGTTCACCTGGACTGCTAGATAGAGATGTTGATTCATCTGGGACAATTGCTGCACTTTCATGTTGGGCAATGCTTGCATCTTGATCAATTGCTACCGGAATGTGATGAGTGGTTGATGTTTCTGCTGCACTCTTCAATAGTCTCGGAATTTTCCTTATCTTAAACAACTGGGAAGTATTTGTGTCAGTCTGCTGCAAACATTTAAATGGAAAATGTGACTCATTAAATTTTACATGTCGTGAAATGTAAAACCGATTTGAATGAGGTTCGAGACATAGATAGCCTTTATGATTGGTTGAGTAACCCATAAAGACACATCGTGTGGATTTAAAATCCAATTTTGATCTGCCAAATGGTGCAAGCAGGGGATAGCAGGCACACCCAAACACTTTTAAAGATTCATAAGCAGGGGCAGAACCAAAAATCATTTCATGAGGGGACTTGTAACCCAACACTGCAGTGGGAAGACGATTGATCAAGAATACTGCAGTACGAAAAGCTGCAGTCCAGAATTTGGTTGGAACCGAAGCATGTGATAACAGTGTTAATGCTGTTTCTACAATGTGCCGATGACGTCTTTCGGCTAATCCATTTTGTTCTGGTGTTCCTGGACATGAGATTCTGTGAATGATGCCGTTAGATTTGAACAAGTTTTGCAGACTTTGATTAACAAACTCACCACCTCCATCACTTTGGAATGTTTTAACATGCAGATCAAATTGAGTTTCCATTTGCTTGAGAAATGAAGGCAGTATTGTAGCTACTTCAGATTTTCGATGCATAGGGAAAAACCATATATATCTGGAATACTCATCAACAATAACTAAGTAAAACCGATTGTCATCATAAGAAGTAGTAGATGCAGGGCCCCATACATCTGAATGTAGTGTATGCAGAAAAGAGGTAGCATATGATTTTCTGGATTCAAATGGCAACTTTGTTGATTTTCCCAAAACACAACCTTCACAGAAATTATTTTGTTTGTCCATAGATGCTAAACATAATTTAGTAAGAATGCTAGCATGAGGGTGACCCAAACGTGCATGCCACAAATGGCTAGACACTTTATTTGCAAGAAAGCTGACTGGAGCCGTGGAGAGTTGCTGCAGATTGATCGGGTATAATCCATCCTTCACAAAGCCTTTAAGAAGTACCTGCTTCGTCTTCATGTCCTTAAGAATAAAACCCCATGGATAAAACAGAAAATAGCAATTATTATCTCTTGTGAATTGTGACACAGATAGCAGTTTCTTCTTGATTTCAGGCACCACAAGAACATCATTTAACTTGAGTTTAGTGGTGGGAAGAATAATGTGTCCAGTACCAGTGATGGATAAGTCTTGACCGTTGCCAACCATAACAGATTCATGTCCAGGATAAGAGATAATACCTTGCACTTCATTTGTGTTAGATGTCATGTGCTGGTTTGCTCCGGTGTCAGAATACCATGGCTCCTCTGTGGTTTCACCAATCTTGATTGCAGCAAAGGCTTTGTATTGATCAGCTTCTTCTTCAGGTGCAAAGCAGCCATCTGCTTTGTGATTTGGTCCCCCACATCGAAAACAGGTGATGCCACCACGTCCACGATTATTGTTGTGTGGAGTTTGTTTCTGACGAACTCCAGTAAAGCTTCCACTTTGTTGGGGAAGACGAGGTTCTCTTGCTCGCAGTGAGGTGCTGTTAGTGGAATGTCTTCCAGTGAAATTACGTTGATTGCGGCCACGAGTACCATGATTCATCCATGGCTTTGGATTAGTACGGCCACGATTTGTATAGAAAGCCATAGAAGGAGCAGTTGTTCGTGCTCCTTGGATTCGAATTTCAAAGTCACGGAGTTTCCCAATAACTCCTTCAAGAGATGGAAAAACATCTCTAGCATTCAACGCTGCTACTATGGGATCAAATTCTGACCCTAATCCTCGCAGAATACAGATGATGAATTCATCATCATCCATTGGTTTCCCTGCACCACAAAGAGACGAAGCCAAGGATTTTGCTTTATGTAAGTAATCTTCCAATGAAGAAGTACCTTTTGTCAGTGTTTGTAGTTCGCCTTTGATTTGTTGAATGCGATCTCGAGTGTGAGTACCATACAAGGTCTCCAACACTTGCCATGCATCATGCGAAGACTCACTATTGATGACCTGAGACAGTGGTCCATCAGATAGGGAGCTGTTGATCCATCCCAGGATCAATTGATCAGTGCGCAGCCACACTGATGCAGCTGGATTTGCTTGCAACACACCACTTTCACCAGTGATTGTTGATGCTGGGCAGGGGACTTCATTCTTCACGTATCCCAGAAGTCCATACCCACGCAAGACAGGAATAACCTGTGCTTTCCACAGAAGATAATTGTTTGAAGTCAATTTGATAGAGACATCAGGCAGATGTGATTTCGGAAGTGAAATTTCAAGAGAAGTTGCAGAGTTCATTGTTTCAGTTGTGGAAGACGATGCCATAGCAATAGAGGGCTCTGATACCATGTAGGAAAATAAATCTCTGTAATGTTTCGAAACAAAGAATTCGACTTGTATTTCCTTGTACAGTTCTTGCCTTTAAATAGGCATTACAAATATATCAGAGTTATTACAGCAATATATTCTTACTATATATATACACACGAATTATGGAAAGAACATCATGGCATCATGATCTGGGCAGCAGATCATGATTCTTGTATATTTGATTCCGTGATCTCTGCGCTTGCAATATATTTGATTCCATGATCTCTGCACTTGTAGTATCTGCATTAATCTGCATATCCTTCATCACGACTCCTGCTGGCATGGCAATGATGCCCATGCTTTTGCCTGACGGAAGGATTGGACATGTCCTGTAAGTACAGTTTCATTTTATCTACCATCAGTTGCACACCCAACAGCAACCAGATATATAAATTAAAAGTCAGACTTCTGTGTTTTGCTATTCCATACCATGACTTGCACACACTTTCTATTGGTTGGCCGATTGTCTGTCACCATCCTTTCATTTACCTGTTTGTCCAACAACCTCCTTTCATTGCTCTGAAATTCTTGATGCACCTGGACTTTTTGGTATTATTGATTACGTTTAAATTTGTTCTAAAAACGTGCGTCAAACTGCAAATTGAGCACCACTAGCATCATCTGACTATATCATACCCAGAGCACAATGAACATGATGATTGAGCTTGCTCTTTGCTGGACTTGCCAGACCAGTGATTTTATTCCTTGAAAATCCTGAATATAACTCCTCTATATTTACGGTTTTTCTCGCAATGCAGAATGATGTCCTGCTAAACAGAATTTAAGATGCTTTTATAATTTTGCCGCAGCCAACAGCCTGGAATGCAAGCACACAGCTCTCCACAGCCAAAGGGTGACAGGGGTCGTGGTGCTAGCAGCTCAAGTGGTGGAAGGCGTAGCAATGACCGTGGACACAGCCGATATAACCCATACTGATTTGGTAGTGAAAATGAAAAGGGGGAGAGGAATTTGTTGTTGTTCGACATTTGATTGATTACCTGGATTAGAAAAGCTTCGTAACTCGAACCAGAAAACTGACGTTCTAACATGCTGCGGCTTTTGCATTGTTTGTTTCAGACTGAACTCACAGGGCAGTCCAAGAGCTTCATTGATGTTGTAGTTTGTTTGTCCAAAAAAAAACTTAAGATTATTTTTCTTAAAACTTTTTTGGATTGTTTTGATATTCTGATATTAAAAATAAATTTTAATATATATATATATATATATATAATATATATATATATTATTTTGATATTTTAAGTAAAAAAACAATTTAAAATGGAACTCTCACATTTCTAAAAAGACACTCAAGTAGCTACATGAATTCTTAAAACTAATAGATAACAACTGTGTACTTTTTTAATATTCTCTATAGCATAATCAATATTTTATTACAAAGAAGACTTGATGTTCTTGATTGTGGTAATGGTAAATATTACATAGTAAGAGTTTAATACTTCGGACTCTAACTCCAATGAATACTGGACTAAAATAATACTTTTAAATACGACATTGGTGGTGAGTATTTCATAAAAAAGCGTTTGATATTCTTGATTTCATCATTAATGAATACTATCTTTATCATTTGAATTCATTTAACTTTTAGGTCAATTTTTATCCTTATTATTTTAATTGCTATTTATCTTATTTTAGATCATTTTTAAAGAAACTTTCACTTTCAATTTCATCCATCAACATTTTATTTATCACGATTTAATTAAGAATTTGATTTCATTGTTTTTCTAGGTTTTTCTTATATAGGGTAAGCTTGACCTCGGGACCTAGATCACGAGTTTGAAATATTGACCCAAGTTGACTTAGATTCTTTTTTAGAATTGTTTTTTTTTTTTATCATTTAATATTGAATTTGTTTAGGCTTAAACTTAATTATTATTTTTATTTTTCCTTTCTACAAGGTTATCTTGATTCATTTGCTAGGTTGCGGGTTTGACACGTTATCTAGAACTAATTTTCTTGTCTTAGTTATTTGTTGTTGCTACTTTTTATTTATCCTAAACATTCTTTTTTTTTCTTTGGATAAAATTTGGTCTATGTCGCGATATGGCTTAAGCCACCAATGTAGTTAACAAAATACTAAAAGGCGGTTCATCTCACAAAGCACTATAACACTTTTTTTTTTTTAAATAATCTATAATTTTTGTTGTCAATTTCAATATCATTCTTCAACATTTTGTTTGTTCGAGATTGGACATCATGATTTTCTTAGATTTTATTTTTATGAAGTTATCGCAACAAAAATATTCTCAAGTCTTGGGTTTGAAAAGTTAACTCAATTGATTTTATTTTTTTTTCAATTTCATCCATCAACAATTTATTGATTGAAAATTAAGCTTTATGATTTGTTTTTTTTCCCTATAAGATTATCCTAGTATCAAAACTAAATAATAAGTTTAATCCAAACCATTATTATTTTATTTATAGTTTCTAGTTTGAGAGAAAAGAAAAAAAGTCACTTGATTCCAACACTAGAAAGAGCAAATCATCACACATTGATAATGTCTACTAATATGATCAATTTTAGTGTCAACAGGTTTCTTCGGTGAGAGGAGTTCCACCTAGACATTTTTTCACCTTCAAATTACCTAAAACAATATATTTGAGCTCGAGAAGATTTTTTATTTGGGTTTATCTCAAATTTTGTAAGGTTTATGGAGGTTATGGATGAGTTTATCAAGGTGTCTAAGGTCTTTTCTAGGGGTTTTAAGTGAAAAATAGGTTGCAAATTGAATTTTTAGGATAAAAATACCCAAGACTTGATTTTCTGACAAGCCCTAATCCCCAAAAACAGGATTAGCAGACAATGCATCATCTACAGCTTTTCATAAATAATTAAAAGGAGGATGATTCATTGTCCGCCCTCTCTTGTTAGCAAAAAAGAGATCTGGCTCGTAGCCCAGGCTTCTTTCATGGGCTTGGCGCGCGAGCTAGACCTTTTTATACGCTAGGCGTGTGGTTGGGTCCAAATACTTGACTTTTTTCCCTCTTAATTTAATGTATTTTTTTTCCTTTTTATGTTTTTTTTTATTTCAAAAACTTCAATTCATTGTTTTTCTTAACTTGAAAAAAACCCTCGTTTTGCTATTGATTTTTACAGAAATAGGGAAAATGTTTTAGTCCCACCGGCAACCCTTTTTATTTTTCATTTTGAAAAAAAAAATGTTTGATATAAACAATTCTCATGCACTTTGTTTGTGTATAATTAAATAATGGGCTTGGCGCGTGAGCTACACCTTTTTATAGGCTAGACATGACGGTAGAACCACACACTTGACTTTTCTCCCCTCTTAATTTAATGTATTTTATCCTGTTAATTGGTTTAAAAAAAAATCATCAATTCATTGTTTGTTTGTTTTTAAGATATGTTTTTATATTTTACTTGAAAAAACACCTCTTTTTGTTATTGAATGTTTTTTAAAAAATAGAGAATTTTTTTTAGTCCCACTAGCAACCATTTTTAATTTTGAGAAAAAAATATTGTTTGATATAAAAAAGTTTCATGCACCTTGTTTGTGTATAATTAAATAAAAATAATTTTAAAAATAAAAAAGTATTAAATCCAATGAATTAAATGACCCAAGACACGAGTTTAATAGATTACTCTCGCTTCATTGCTTAACTGATTTTTGTTTATCATTTTTTGAAGTGAATATTTTTAGTTTTAATTTCAACTTTCATTTTTTCCCGTTTACTATATATCAAGGTTGTCAATTTCATTTTAGTTAGTGCTTTGTTTTTTCAATTGAAATGATATGTTTTAGTTTCAAAGCATTTCGACGTTCTGTTTCAGGGTTGTACTATATATATATATATATATATATAATTAAAGATATTAATTCAACATACAAAATTTAGTTTAAATTCAAAAATAAAAGTATTTGAAATTGTGCAATTTAAATTTCAAATATAAGTAAAAA
This sequence comes from Salix brachista, assembly GCA_009078335.1. Lineage (NCBI taxonomy): Eukaryota > Viridiplantae > Streptophyta > Magnoliopsida > Malpighiales > Salicaceae > Salix > Salix brachista. The sequence continues at coordinate 9,409,748 of CM018587.1, forward strand.
AATGAGAGTTAAACCAATATAATTCGATCGACTTGATGAGTTCAAAAATAGCATTGAGAATATATATATATATATATATATATATATATATATATATAATTAAAGATACTAATTCAACATACAAAATTTAGTTTAAATTCAAAAATAAAAGTATTTGAAATTGTGCAATTGAAATTTCAAATATAAGTAAAAAAATGAGAGTTAAACCGATATAATTCGATCGACTTGATGAGTTCAAAAATAACATTGAGAATTTATAAAAATATAGTTTAACTAAAAAAAATCAAGTTAACATTTTAAAAAAATATTGAAACAATGATATATTAGATCAAATCAGGTTACCTAGATTAACCTTTCAAATATATGGTTTAAGTTATAAGACCATGATAACTTTAAATAAAGCAAATCATAGTAAATTATAAAGTTCAATTCCTAATAAACTCGTTGTTAAATAATGAAATTAAGAAAAATTTAATCTAAAAAAAAGACATTAAATAATTTTTCTGAACAAAATTATGAACGTAAATAATATTATGAGAATACCATCATTAATCTTGGAAGGTCATTGATTATCTGATTGCTTTGAAATTTTAACCTAATATATATCAATATGTTAAGAGACTCATTGTAAAGTCGGATTAAGAGATATGATTGATATTGTAAAACTATTTATCATTTAAAAAAAATACTATTTGACCAGAACATAACAAGCGGAACAAAACCGGAAAGTTTTGAGCAAAATTTCTAGAATAGACGAAGATTCAAAGCGAGATAAATTTTGTTCTAGTTTTTGAACTAGAATGAGATATACCGGCCATTCTGGACAACACAGAATGGAATTGATGACCTTACTTTATATATATATATATATATATATATATATATATATATATATATATATATATATATATATATATATATATATATATAAACCGCGTGGATGTTTCACTGTAGCATTTGGCACTGTAGCATGTGAGTGTATGCACTGTGGATTGTAATAGTGTATTTTTTGGTCGGTTCGTTCGGTTCGGTTGGTTTCACGGTTTTCCTAATTTTTTATAATTTTTTGCATAGTGAAATAACGCTTTTAGCCTCGAAAAAGACAAAAAAACGTTTATGGGTGGAGGGGCTCCGCGATAATTGCACACTTTCGGACCGGACCGGTCCGGTCCGGTCCACCTACCTTTTGAATATTTAATATTTTTTCGGAAATGGCTAATTACAAGTATAGCCCCCAATAAGACAAAATTGATGACTTACGCACAGGGCTACACCGGTAATTGACCATTCTTTTTTTATTTTTTTCTTTTTATTGTCGGCGCTTGTGTCACACGCGGCCGACAATATTCTGCCTCACGCCCTCTTTAAGTGGCGCATGCGTGGTGATGGAGTCGCCGGAGATGGTCTACCGGCGTCTCAGTCGATGCGCCTCCGCTTGGTCTTCCTCCCAGTGCGGCGCGTTTTGTCCTCCGACGTCCGTGGGAGCGGCGGTGGCCGGTTAAAGCCGCTGCAACTGTTTCTCTCTCTCCTGCACGTCAAAGTGCAGGAGAGTCCCCCGGTTTTGATGCTTTTTCACTTTGGTTCCTATACTTTTAATTTTGTTTATGGTCCTGATTTTTGTTATATAAGTTTTGATTTAGTTCGATTGGGTCCTTCGATTGAAATTAATTGAATGTTTAATTTTCACTTCGATCCTCCTTCTTTTAATTTCTAGATTGGGTTTAAATAACTCAATAAATTCGGTACAGCAGTTTCAATTTTTGCAATTTTGTCCTTTGATTGAAATTGATAATAAATTTGATTTTCATTTCGGTCCTTATACTTTTAATTTTGGATTTTAATCCCTTAATATTTGATTTTCCTTTCGGACCTTATACTTTTAATGTTTTTTTTTAATCCCTTGATTTCTTTTTATGATTTAAATTTTCTTAAAGTTTTTATGGTTTTTTTAGTCTTTCATTTATTTTATTTTTTTCATTATTAACACAATAATAATAATAATAATAATAATAATAATAATAATAATAATAATAATAATAATAATTTAATTGTTTTTCTTGCTTACTCTTTTGTTAATGTTTTTTAGTTATTTATTCCTCGGGATAATTTGATAATTTTTATTGTTTTGGCAGTGATAGCAACGATAGTTTTTGTTTTTGTTTTATTCTTTTATTTGATCTTTTGTTGAAGTTTTTAGGAATTTTTTTTTCTTCAATTTTTTCCCTTTCATTATTAACACAAAAATAAAATAAATAATAATAATAATAATAATAATAATAATAATAATAATAATAATAATAATAATAATAATAATAATTTAATTATTTTTCTTGCTTACTCTTTTGTTAATGTTTTTGAGGGTTTTTTTCCCTCAGAACAATTTGATAATTTTTATTTTGTTGACAGTGATAACAATGATAATTTTTAGTTTTCATTGTATTTTTTTGTTTGATCTTTTTTTTGTAGTTTTTACAAAAAAATTTAATCTTTCATTCATTCATTTATTCTTTCATGATAATAATAATAATAATAATAATAATAATAATATTTTAATTGTTTTTCTTGCTTGCTATTTTGTTCATGCTTTTTATTTTTTTCCCTCAGTATAATTTGATAATTTTTATTGTTTTGATAGTAACAGCAATAATAATTTTAGATGTTAAGACTCCAATGTTGCTATTGTTATAATATTTTAAATTAATATTGCTTCCTTTTCCCCTTTTTTTTATTATTATTATTTATATTTGCTCTTTGTATTAAATGATTTTTATAATTTTACTATTTACACAATAATGACGATGATTTTAGTGATTACTTTTTTATTTTATTTTTATAAAAATATTTTGCTCTTTTTTTTAATGTTATTTCGCGCTCTTTTTTGATCTTTTATGGCACAATACCTACATTCTAAAAGATGTATTCTATGCTTGCGCAACAAACTATACTTAAAAATTTATACATTTTATCTAACTTTTATGTAGTTATATCATATAAATTTATCGTTGTGGATTTATTTATGTTAAATTATATACACAAGAATGCCCGCTGCACCGCGCGGGCAATATAGCTAGTATATATATATAAGTTGAAAGAGCTGGATATTTATTTTTCTTTTATTGAAAAAAACAAAAATGGGGTCGCAGGGTCAAATGGCTAGCATATTACCACAACTTGTTGCGTTAATCTTAACAGGCCAAGGTGTTGGAACTTTACCCATTCAATATACTGGAATCACATTCTTGTTCCGGGGTTTATTCAAATCGACGAAACACTTCAGATCCGAGAACAACGAATTTCCAGAGAAAAAAACAAGGCCGACTAACACCACCTTCTCATATTGATTCCCTTTATCAGTTCTAATCAATCTCTATTGCCCTGCCAAGCATCCAACTTCGTTGCACTATTAAATTACATCAGGTATACAACAATACGAAAAATCACTAACATCTTTATTTGAAACACTTTTGGAACACATTATATGCCTACGAATGCACAGATGATCATACACAGTGGCCCTTCCAGGGGATCGAAAATATCAAATCCTAAAAGGGCAGAATATAATTATAGGGTGTGTGGAGAAGATTTCCGTATTCCTCAAGGCTATTCACTCCCCTGTAGTTGAATACTTTCTAAAATATGTTTCAAACGCCCTGCATGTGTGTTCCTGCATCATAAGGATTTCAAGACTTCGATGCACAGCTTCATCTCGATGCGAGTGAGTAAACACTCTAAATACGCTCCACGATCTGCGGCAAACACTGTGATAAGGAACATCATTTAACTATATATTAAACAATCATGCAGATCAAGTACCAAGGGACACAAATACAAAGCCTTCCTTGCTGAAAGACAAATTTTCAGACAGATCCTTGTATCAAATGTAAAGAGTAAATATAGAAGCACAGATTTAATCATAACTCTAAGTTCGGCATTTCTATGCTTTTAGTGTCACTGATAAACAGCAGTCCACTCTTTCCTGTATTGGTGAATCTCACTTGTAAGTTTCCCTTGGTTATATTGTTAGCAAATATTTGTTGCTCAAACTGTTCTTGTATTTCAATCTTCAAGAATCAGTACATCTTTTAGCTTTTCTTCAGACAGGTGTTTTAAACATAAGCATTGAATTTATTTGAAGACATTTCAAGGATAATCACATTTCCATGAGCTACAACAGATCCAAGGAGCATCGGCGGCATTCAATTATGTGAAAGAAAGAAAATATAATTTTATGTAAGAAATGTTTAACTAAAGTAGCATACCTGCATAACTTATTGTATTCTGTTCAAATGAAGGATGAGAGGTCCTCAGGTGGTTCGATCCAGATATTCTCAAAAGGATCTTGCTCTCCCCAGTCATGACACTGCTTACGAGGATAGTATCGACAATCATCAAGAGAATAAGATATGCAGCGTTTTCCAAAGAAACGAACTTTAGAGAAGTAGACGCTGTTTCTCATCATGCCAGGGAGGTCAGTTCTTGAATGAGATGACAAGAAACTGGCAAAAAGTGTCATACCATCAAGGGTTTTCATCTCTTGCCAGAACATATTTGACCGATGCAACTTATATATTATGGGACTTTCACTACTGCATGTATAAATAACTAGAATGTCCCCATTATGCTCTAACATAAACTTTCCCTTCCACCAATTTTTTTCAAAAAAATTTTCAGGGCATTTAGGGGGTGGCAGAGAGAGAACATTCCAAGTACGGTCCAAAAGGTCAAAAACACCAAGCCAACCAGTGAGACTTAGACAGAAGAAGAATCCATTGCAGCAAACGATCTTGTTCCAAATACTACTCACAAAAGGCAAGCGATTTTGATAATTAACAGTAACCCACTCAGTTGCCCCAGGATGACAAGTACTGATTGCAACAATTGTGGGACTGATGTGCCTAACTGTAAAAACTACACAGGTGTTAAATGCCGGGGCACAAGAGAAAGCAACTATCTGATATGTCAATTCAAATCTTGGCAGTTTGACAACTTCCCGGGAGAAAGGATTAAAGAAAAACACACGGTTTGTTCTGGGTCTGTACAGCAACAGCCAACCATCTTTGGTGTAGCAAACTCTTGACCCATACAACTCTGGCAACTCAAGAGAGTAGGTCTTGCGCTGAGCTGGATCGTAGAACTCGTACATGTTACCAAATTTTGGAAAATACATAAGCCAGGGTGACTGATTTACCACTCTAACAGAAATGGCAGCAGTGTTCCATCTCTTGCAAGCAATGGAGGAACGGATATTATCTTCTAGCGACAAGCGACAGAAAATGAGGTGCAGAAGTTCCAAGGGAAGATCAGACCAAGTTTGCTTTTCCAACATTGCTTTCTTATTCATTCTTGTCCTTCTTTTATCATCCGCCACTCTCGCAGATAACCTAAGTCGTGGAAAGCACATTAATGGAAATAAAATGCAAAACCAACTATAAATTATTCAAAAGAAGTTGTAAATCCAATAAAGTTCTTTTTTTCCCCACTGAAATCAGGTAAGATTTCTAATTTGCAATTTATGAATAAAAGGCTGGCGAAGTAAAAGACGATAAAATGAAATAGCTAATTTGCAGTTTCACTGTTAGGGCAAGTAGTGATAGATTTGGACCTTAAATGAAAAGTGGAATTTCTTAAATCAAGAACAGTATGGAGACAGCATAAGAAGCAATCATAAGAAACCACTGCTATTACAAAGGAAGTGATTGCAGCAAAGGAGCACAAATTACATAATCATGGTACCTGCATATCTCCTATAAGATCAATATGACAATTGGTTTACAGAAAATCAAGATCATTCTATGCTATAACATTATTAAAAAATACACAAACTCCAAAAATGAATTCAAACAATAATTTTATGTTTTATCTAGAAATCAATCACATAAATGAGTAGCTCATAGCCCCCCAATAAAAGAATCAGCACTGATAAAAATCACAAAACCGACACACATTATGGCAATTCTAGGAAACCCATCTAGGATCAATGTTCAAGCTTCAAATTTCCAAACCACATCACCCAAAAGTGAAATCACTCTAAACCCAAAGCATCATATCTAAAATCACACCCACATCACACTGAAATGAAATACCCAACTTCAAGTCCAATTTCCCACATTTCAAAAAAAAAAAAACTACTAAACACAATCTAAAACAACCAATTTGCATCAGCACACAACCCCTTCATATATAAAATATCTAAAACCCTAAAATGATGTAACAACAAACCCTAATGCTAGAGCAATTAAATCACAAATAATGCAAAAAAAAAAAAAATGGTAAAGTAACAAACTTCACAGTATTTTCAGTTAACAGAAACAAAACCCAACTTACAATTTCACTTTCCTTCTCTTTCTACCACCCATTTCTTCTCTTTTAGTACTGAATGAGGCAATTCAGTTTTAGAGAGAAAAGAAACCAGGAAATACTTAGTATACTCACTCCCATGTTAGCAACATACACACAAGTGAATCAAGGGGATTACACGTGTACACAATCATTTTCCGATAACAGAAATATCCACTGTCGAGAGATAACCATTATCCAATGAGATCTTGCAACGTAAGTGAGAATGTCAGATGGGCATTACGTGGCATGTCATGACTCAAGACAAAGAAAGAGGAGAGAGATTCATCAGTAAAGAGTTAAAATGTAGCTGTTAACTATGTTATGTCGAACACGTCGTGGAATTTTCAACGTTGATTGGGCATCCTCCTCCTAACATCTGTTACGCATTGTACTTCTAAGATTTGTCTTTGTATTTTTTATTTAGAGATAAATTAAAATATTTTTATTTTATTTTTTAAAAATTTATTTTTAATAATAGCGTATCAAAACGTTATAATACATATTTTTTAATTTATTAGAAAAACATTTTCCAAACTAAATATCAATTTATTGTATAAAAAACCGAAAATTAATCAGCCATAACAAATTTCATAGATTTTTAAGTTTTATATGTAGCTTTAAGTTTATATATTAATAGATATATTTGCACTTGAATTTAACAGAAAGCATAAAAATTAAAGAGAGTTCATCTAGTCACTGATAAAATTGCTCAGGATTTTCTGAATAAAATTCCTTGTGTTCATTGTATTGATTCTCGGCTTATATAGCCATTTTATGAATTCAGAACAACAGTCCCATTCTTTACATTTCAAGAATACTGAAACAACAAAAACACTTATCAACTAACTAATCATCAGAATTATTATCTGACTCTAACAGACTATTGATTAGTCATAACAAACTACTTCCAACTGACTTGGTCAAACTAATCAGAAGTTAACATCCTCCCCTAAACTGCACTTGCAAAAAAAAACAAGTCAGTTTACATCTTCTGAACTTTGTATTCCCAGTAAATCTCTAAGTTTCAGAAAGGATTCTAGCTTCAGAGGTTTGGTCAGAATGTCTGCCACCTGATCACTTGTTCCACACTGAATCAGTTCCACAACACCTTCTTTCACCAGGTCACGTAAAAAATGAAACCTCACATCTATGTGTTTAGTTCTCCCATGAAGAATTGGATTTCTTGATAACTTGATGGTAGAACTATTATCACAGAATATCTTCACACACTTGCAGGATGAACACCCGAGACTATTAATCACTCTTCTCATCCAAATACTATGGCAAGCACATGCAGCAGCAGCTACATATTCTGCCTCAGTGGTAGAAAGAGTCACAATTGGTTGTTTTTTCGAGCTCCATGCAACTGCACCACCATTCAAAATAAACACATATCCAGAGGTACTCCTTCTGTCTTCAGTGTCACCTGCATAATCACTGTCAGTATATACCTTGAGTTCATTGTCTGAATTCTGTGCATCCCTTCTGTAAAACAGCCCTAAACTTGTAGTTCCTTTCACATATCTGAGCACCCTCTTTGCTGCTGCCATATGGGATGCCTTTGGATTTGTCATAAATTTGCTTAACATGCAAACAACAAATGCAATGTCGGGTCTAGTCACTGACAGGTACATCAAGCTCCCAATTAATTGCTTGAACAGAGTTGAATCCTCATTTGGCTCTTCATTGTTTGCTGTCAATTTCATACCTGACACAATGGGATTTTTTACAGAATTACAGCTCCCCATTTTGAACCTCTCCAACAGCTCTCTCGCATACTTCTGTTGACACAGGTGTATTCCTTCTTCAGTTTGTTGCACCTCAACCCCCAAGAAATACTTCATCTTGCCCAAGTCACTCATGTCAAATTCGTTTTTCATAGACTGTTTAAAAGTTTCACATAGTTCCATGTCATTTCCTGTGTAGATTAGGTCATCTACATAGAGGCTGATGATTAGAAACTTGTCTCCATCTTCATGCTTGACAAACAGGGTGTGCTCACAGCTACATTTCTCAAAACCCTGCTTAATAAAAAAACCTTCAATTCTGTTATACCAGGCTCTTGGAGCCTGTTTCAGACCATAAAGAGCCTTTCTAAGCCTCAACACTTTATGTTCTTCTCCTTTTCGAACATAACCTTCAGGCTGCTCCACATACACTGCTTCTTCTAAATTCCCATTGAGAAACGCACTCTTGACGTCCAGCTGGAATACAGTCCATCTCTTCTGTGCTGCTAGAGCCAAGATCAGCCTTATAGTGTCCCACCTAGCCACGGGTGCAAAGACCTCACCATAGTCAATTCCATGCCTTTGTGCATAACCCTTTACCACTAATCGTGCTTTACACTTGTCTACTTCTCCTTTCTCATTCAATTTTGTCTTGTAAACCCACTTCACCCCAATTTTCTGTATACTATCTGGTGGGTTTACAAGTTCCCATGTCTTGTTTCTTTCAATTGCTTCCATCTCCAAGTCCATTGCCTTTTTCCATTTTAGTTGCTTTACTGCCTCATTGAAGCACTTTGGGTCATCATTCACCATCAGACATATGGAATCCTCAGACAGTGTGGCTTCCTGAACATAGTCATCCATCCATCCAGGAGTTCTTATAATTCTTCCTCTTGATGTTCTACTGTCATTAGTTCCTGTTGAGTGATCCATTGAATCTTCATCCGAGACAATGTGCTCTTCTGCTGCAGCATTCCCTTCTGCAGCAGTAGTCACATTTCCATCATTATTCTCAGCAGCATTATCAGCCCCAGTGGCCTCAATATTATAATTCCCAGCATACTCAACATTTCCATTCTCAGCAGCTTCATCAATCCCAGTGGCCTCAATATTTGCTTCTGTGTTTTGATTAGCTTCTCCTTCTGCTAGTGTCTCATCATAGTCACTAACTTCTCCATTTTCATCAGTATCACTCCAAGCAAAGACATCATCTTCCTCAGCCTGCTTTCCCCATCTCCAGCCATTGTTCTCATCAAACAAAACATCCCTACTAACAATTACCTTTTCTGTTTTAGGATCATAAAGCCGATAGGCTTTAGATTCCTCACTAACCCCTAGGAAGACACATTTGTGAATCTTGTCATCAAGTTTGGTCCTCCCCTTATCAGGAATGTGCACATATGCAATGCACCCAAACACCCTAAAGTAATCAACCTTCGGTTTAATCCCACTCCAGCATTCTTCAGGAGTCATTCCCTTCACAGCAACAGTTGGGCTCCTATTTAACACATGCAGCCCCCACCTGACAGCCTCTGTCCAGAATAGCTTAGGCATTCTCTTCTCAGAAAGCATGCATCTATCCATGTTTAATATTGTCATGTTCTTACGCTCTGCCACTCCATTTTGCTGAGGAGTGTAGGCAGTCGTAAGTTGCCTCTTAATTCCATGATCAACACAGAACATGTTGAATTCTTTAGATGTAAACTCCCCCCCCCCCCCTGTCAGTTCTTAGGCAGCATATATTGTACCCAGATTCCTTTTCCACCATGCTTTTGAAGATTTTAAACATAGAGAAGGATTCACTTTTTTCAGCCAAGAAATAGATCCAAGCCTTTCTGCTAAGATCATCTATAATGCACAATATGTACCTTTTGAAGCTGCTTGAAGTTGGTGTGATTGGACCACATAAGTCTGCATGTATTAGCTGGAGTTTCCTTGAGGCCCTACACTGGCTTTTCTTTGGGATCATTGTTCGATGCTGCTTGCCCAAACTGCATACTGAACATACTTTGTTTGTGGTGCTGATTTGGGGAAGTCCTCTCACCAGCTGGTTGTTCTCTAATGACTTGATGCTGCTGTGATTCACGTGCCCATAACGCCTATGCCACAGGTCTGATACATCCTCCTCGCTTGTAGTCAAGCAATTCATTACTTGAGTGGTCATGGTGGCATGCAGAACAAACATCCTGTTCTTTGTCATAACTGTTTGCATAATAATACCCCTTGTGGGGTGGTATATTTTGCATGTATTATTCTTCAGCACAATGGCCAATCCTTTCTCTTGCATTTGGCCAATGCTTAACAGGTTGCTCTTAAGGTCTGGGAGAAAGAATACCTCACTTATTCTTTGAATTAGTCCCTCAATTTCAAACCTTATGCTTCCTTTCCCCATTACTGGAATTCTTCCACCATTTCCCAGCTTCACTGAGTGTCTGAATTGATCATCTAACTCCACGAACCAATCTTTGTTTCCTGTCATATGGTTCGAACAACCTGAGTCTAAAAACCATGCACTGTCTTTGCTTGACCTCTCACCTTGAACATGCATAATTAGAATTGGTTGTTCTTCTTCTTCTATGCTGGCATAGGTATTGTCTGATTCCTCATCTGAAGTATATGCCATTAGAAGACTGTCTTTGCTTGACCTCTCACCTTGAACATGCATCATTAGAATTGGTTGTTCTTCTTCTTCTATGCTAACATAGGAATTGTCTGATTCCTCATCTGAAGTATATGCCATTAGAAGAAGTTCTCCTTCTTCCTCCACTTCAGCATAGTTAGCACCTTTTTCCCAATTAGGGCATTCATTCTGAAAATGCCCTAATTTGTGGCATTTGAAGCATTCCACTGTGGCTTTGTTGAAGCTCTGCCTTCCTCTGCCACGTCCACCTCTCCATGCTCCTCTTCCCCTTCCTCTTCCTGTCTTTCCTTCTATGGTGACTTTGAGGACTTGTTCTTCTTCCACTTGACTCCTCATCCTCTGCTCATGCACAAGGAGACTGCTCTGGAGTTCATCTACAGTCATTGATGTCATGTTGTTCGACTCTTCAATTGAACACACCACATAGTTGAACTTAGGTGTCATAGACCTAAGTATTTTCTCAGTAATCGTTGTTTCATTCAGATTTTCTCCATGAGCCTTCATTTTGTTGGCTATAGATAGAACTCTGGCAAAGTAGACATTTACAGATTCTCTTTCTTTCATGCGTAGTATTTCAAAATCACAGCGTAGTGACTGCAATTGTGCTCTCTTGACCCTTGTTGAGCCTTGAAATTTTTGCTTCATAGAATCCCATATGGCTTTGGAAGAGCTTCTGTCAAGAATGGTTTCCAGCACCTCCTTATCAATTGCTTGATATAAAAGATTTTTTGCCTTTAAATCTTTTAGCCTGTTTTCATCATGTGCCTTTCTTTGAGCCTCTGTAGTTTGTTGACCACCTATCACTACTGCGGAGAGAGTTCTTGCTTCTTCTGCAACCTTCATCATGTTGCCATTTTCCACAACATCCCAGAACTCCTTGGAACGAAGTAAGTTCTCCATCAACTCAGCCCAGTGGTCATAGTGTCCCATAAACTTGGGTACGTATCTAGTGCTGCTTCCTTCTGACATTGTTGTGAGGCTCTCGGGTATTCTTCCTTCTTCCTTCTTTCTTTCTTTCTTTCTTTGTTTTCTTCTTTCTTGTTTTCTTTTATTTCTTTTCACTCTGGGTTTTTTGTTTTTTTTGTGATTAGGAGGCTCTGATACCAATTGATAAAATTGCTCAGGATTTTCTGAATAAAATTCCTTGTGTTCATTGTATTGATTCTCGGCTTATATAGCCATTTTATGAATTCAGAACAACAGTCCCATTCTTTACATTTCAAGAATACTGAAACAACAAAAACACTTATCAACTAACTAATCATCAGAATTATTATCTGACTCTAACAGACTATTGATTAGTCATAACAAACTACTTCCAACTGACTTGGTCAAACTAATCAGAAGTTAACAGTCACTTCATAAAGTTGAAGTAATAATAAAAGCAATGAAAATAGTGCTGTAATTTGATTTTGATCCCTGTTTTGATGACTTTTTTCTATTTCTGATCTTCAATTTCGATCACATTTTGTTTGCTCTGTTTGAAAACAGATAAAAAATAAAATGGAAGAATATGAGAATTTCTAAGAAAATACGTTTTCATGGCAACTCAACAAATTCTTGGTCATTTCATGCCTTTTAACATTTTTGTTTATCTTTTTTCGTGTAAGCGATTTCTTGAAGGTTAGAATATAAAAAATTTCGATAGAAATTAAAAAAGAAAAATACTTTTTTCTCCATTTCTCTTCCATTTCTCGTAAAAAATACATGAAACCTTTTTGTTTGCTCGCTCACATTTTTTCTTTCTCGTCAAAACAAGCCGAAGCTCATGATCTCTCCTTCTCTGCTATTATATGATTATTTGCAATTGTAAGTGTTAAAATCCAGCTGTAAAGGTTTGTTATAACAAATTCTTGTTATAACAAATAATGGTTAATATATGTGTCTTTTGTACTGTAGTATGTATAGCTTCTATATATAGTTTTCTGCACTGTAAACATAAATACAAGATTAACGAAATATACACTCAAATTTGAACATGGTATCAGAGCGAATTATTTGATTTTCATCCGAATTTGTATTTTTTTTTCGAATTACTACAACCCTGAAGTTCTTCAAATCTTCTCAGAAATCCGAAGTTCTTTGTTTTCCCAGAAACCCAGTTTTTTCTCCCAGCAACCAAACACCAAGAATTTTCCCCAGATTTTCCCCATAAACCAATACTTTCTCAGCAACCAAACACCCGAAAATTTTCCCCAGATTTTCCCCAGAAACTCATACTTTCCCAGCAACCAAACACCCCAGAATTTTCCCCATAAACCAATACTTTCCCAGCAACCAAACACCCAAAAATTTTCCCCAGATTTTCCCCAGAAACTCATACTTTCCCAGCAACCAAACACCCCAGAATTTTCCCCATAAACCAATACTTTCCCAGCAACCAAACACCCGAAAATTTTTCCCCAGAAATCCCAAATTTTTCCCCAGAAATCCCAAATTTTCCCCAGAAATCCCAAATTTTTCCCCAGCAACCAAAGTTTTTTTCCCCCCAGACATCCATCATCCCACATCCATCAAACACAAATTTTACACTGAAAAATGGAAATTAATCCCATGAATCCACTGACCTCAATCCCAGACAACTTAGCCTTCACAACAAACATAATCCTGAACGAAACCAATTATGAGTTATGGTCAAAACTTATCGAAATGCGAATTGGAGCTCGAAATAAATTAGGGTACCTTACTGGAGCCACTGTGAAACCAGAATCCGACGACCCACAGCTGGAATCATGGGTCACCGAGAACCATCGAGTCAAATGCTGGTTAATCGACTCGATGACCCCATCCTTAATGCAAAGGTTTCTTTGCCTCCCGACGGCCAAGGAAATTTGGGACGCCGTCGGGAGAACCTTCTACGACGGCGCCGACACCACTCGCATCTTCGAACTGAACCAGCGATCCTTCAACACACGTCAAAATGGACGCCCATTGTCAATGTATTATACTGAGCTTGTGGCGATCTTCCAAGAGATCGATGGCCGGACTGCCCCTCAGGCACGGACCGTCGACGGGGTCCTCCACCACCACTCGGCCATGGCTCAACTCAGGGTCCACATCTTCCTCAGTGGACTCGACCCTGGGTTCGAGCACATCCGTGGCGAGATTCTCTGAAAAGATCCATAACTCGACCTTGAGGGAGCGTATGCATGTGTTCGGAGAGAACACTCCCAAAAGTCGATTATGGACAGAAATGGCAACCCCCCAGGGTTTCACGAGCGGTCGGCGATGGTGACAAGGCACCATCGGCCGGGAGGAGAGCTCGGGAAGACGAGGGGGGCGACGCGGGTGGAAGGGAGAGAAGGAAATGAAAAATTAGGGCAACCTAATTTTCCTTTTATAGCTGACCGGATGTGGGTTGACCGGGTTGACCAAAAATACAAAAATATTGGTGGACTGATATGTTCTCATTGCGGCGAAAAGGGACATACAAAACAAAGGTGTTATGAAATTGTTGGCTACCCGGACTGGTGGGACTTTACGAAAAAACCTCGGAAAAATATCCAAAAAACTGTGGTCCATCTGACGGAAGCAGATCTGGCACAGCCTACAGCGACTGTGGCTCATCCAGGTATTATTGGTAAAACTTTTGCACTCCCTGTTATTACTAAGGATAGTTCTTGGATTATTGATACAGGTGCATCCGAACATATGACTAAAGATCCTGGTAACTTAAATTCCTCAAAACCTTCCTCTCAGTCAATTATTTGTACCGCTAATGGTAGTACTTCTCCGATTACCGGAGCAGGATCTGTAATCTTAAATGATTCCCTCACCCTGGATACCGTTCTTGTTGTTCCATCACTCGAATACAACCTCCTGTCGGTCAGCCAAATTACTTCTACCCTTTCATGCACTGTAATATTTTAGCCTTTCTTTTGTGTGTTTCAGGACATTCTGACCCGGAAGATTCTTGGTTATGGTGTTAGACGGAATAACCTCTATTATCTGGAGTTAACAGAAAAGGGGGGGGGGAAACTCAGTCAGACACATCAGGCAATCAGTAAGGACAAAGCTAAAGCACTCGTATGGTTATGGCATCGAAGGCTCGGACATCTATCTTTTGGGTATCTTAAGAAATTACAACCACTCTTGTTCTCAAATATAAATAATTTAGAGTTTAAATGTGAAATTTTTGAACTGGCCAAAAGCCACCGTATCCCTTATTTACCAAGTTTGAATAAAAGTTCAGAACCGTTTGCAGTTATTCATTCTGATGTTTAGGGTCCTGCAAAGGTCCCGTCATTTTCACATGCTCGTTATTTTGTTACATTTATTGATGAGTATACTCGGATGACTTGGATTTCTCTCCTCCAGAATAAGAGCGATGTAAGTACAGCTTTTCAGGAATTTCATAAAATGGTAATAAACCAATACCAGAGGCCGATTCATACACTGCAATCAGATAATGATACGGAGTTTATGGATAAAATTTTAGGTACATTCTTGGGCAGCCATGGAATTCGACACCAAACTTCATGCACCTACACTCCACAGCAAAATGGGCTAGCCGAGCGGAAAAATAGACAGATTATGGAAGTCGTCCGCGCCTCACTATTCGGCATGAATATGCCCAAGTTTTATTAGGGTGAAGCGGTAAAATCAGCTGCCTACTTGATCAATCGCACACCATCCAATGTTATCAATTTCCAAACTCCTCAACAAAAGATGGAATCCTTGCTATCCGTCCCTCATTTACCAAACCTGGAACCAAGAATATTTGGATGTACAGTCTATGTCTACATACCTAAAGTTCTGCGGAATAAACTGGACCCGTGTGCAAAGAAGTGTGTTTTTGTTGGATACTCAGAATTTCAGAAAGGGTACCGATGTTATGATCCTCTACACCCAAAGTTACATGTGACCTTGGATACATCCTTTCATGAAATGGAACCCTATTACTCAGGGGGAGCTTCTGGGTCATCTCTTCAGGGGGAGAAAAACAATGAAGAGAATGACGATCTATTTGAATTAGAGGAAAATGGAAGAATGGTTGAGAATTCTTTTCATGAAACAAGGGAAAATAATGTAGCTCCTCTCGACAGTGAGGATTTGGAACCTTGCATTGATCAGAATCTCCCGAGCAGTAACCCCCCTTTTTCATCAGAGTTGCCAATGTCTACACCATTAACCGAAGAATCAACCCAGAATGTCCTTCCTCAGGTAAATCAAAATCCTATCCTTCCTATTTTTGATAATGAAATTCCTGTTATTGTTGAAAATAGAGCAAATAAATACCCGCAAAGGTCAAATAGAGGAGTCCCAAAGAAACAATATGAACCTGATCCGAAAAACAAGACTAAATACCCAATCAGTGATTATGTCTCTTCCCATAGGTTGTCAAGTTCGTATGCATTAACTGCTAATCAATTATCTACTGTATCTATTCCTAGTAATGTACAGGATGCATTAGCAGATCCAAAGTGGACGGTAGCAATAAACGAAGAACTGGAAGCACTCCAAAAGAATAACACTTGGGAGTTATGTCCACTACCTGAGGGGAAGAAGACCGTTGGATGCAAATGGGTCTTCACAGTTAAACTAAAGGCGGATGGCAGTATAGACAGGTTCAAAGCAAGATTAGTGGCAAAGGGATATACACAGAGATATGGAATAGACTATCAGGAGACCTTTGCCCTGGTTGCAAAAATCAACACCATCCGCATCCTTATAGCTCTAGCGGTAAACCGAGATTGGGTATTGCAACAATTTGATGTCAAGAACGTCTTTCTAAATGGAGACCTTGAAGAAGAAGTCTACATGGATTTACCACCCGGAACTAAAGGTAAATCCCCAAGTATAAACAAAGTATGCAAATTGAAGAAGGCGTTATATGGTCTAAAGCAGTCACCTCGTGCTTGGTTTGGAAGATTCACCTCCACAATGAAGGAATTTGGCTATGAACAAAGTAACTCTGATCATACTTTGTTTATAAAACACAGGGAAGGGAAGACTACAACATTGATAGTGTATGTGGATGACATGGTCCTAACAGGAGATGATATAGAAGAAAGAGAAGCGCTGCAACGATTTCTAGCTTCGAAATTTGAAATGAAAGATCTGGGACAGTTGAAGTATTTCTTGGGGATCGAAGTTTCAAGGTCAAAAACCGGGATATGTCTATCACAACGGAAATATGTGTTAGACTTATTAACAGAAACTGGAATGCTGGCATGTAAACCAGTTGATACCCCCATGGAGATGAACCATAAGTTGGGGGAATTAGAGAATCAAACGTCAGCTGACAAAGGACGTTACCAACGACTTGTCGGGGAACTGATATATTTATCACATACACGGCCAGACATAGCCTATGCAGTCAATGTGGTAAGTCAGTTCATGCATTCACCAGGAGAGGAGCATATGGAAGCAGTATATCGGATCCTAAGGTATTTGAAAAGCGCACCAGGAAGAGGACTACTATTCACAAAAAATGAAGTTCGTGGAATTAAAGGGTACACAGACTCAGACTGGGCAGGAGATTAGACAGATAGGAGATCGACGTCAGGGTATTTTACCTTTGTAGAAGGTAACCTAGTAACTTGGAGAAGCAAAAAACAGAAAGTGGTTGCCAGATCAAGTGTGGAGGCAGAATACCGAGGTATGGCTCATGGTGTGTGCGAGTTATTATGGATTAAGCATGTGTTACAGGAATTGAGAGTTGATCATGGGTCATCCATGAGTTTATACTGTGATAATAAAGCAGCCATCGAAATTGCACACAATCCTGTACAACATGATCGTACCAAACACGTCGAAGTCGATCGATATTTTATTAAAGAAAACCTTGATCGGAAAGTTATACAATTTCCGTTTGTGAGGTCAGAAGATCAGCTGGCGGATGTACTCACAAAAGCGGTTTCAGGAAGAGTGTTTCACGGTGCAATTAATAAGTTGGGCATGATAAACATCTACGCTCCAACTTGAGAGGGAGTGTTAAAATCCAGCTGTAAAGGTTTGTTATAACAGATTCTTGTTATAACAAATAATGGTTAATATGTGTCTTTTGTATTGTAGTATGTATAGCTTCTATATATAGTTTTCTGCACTGTAAACATAAATACAAGATTAACAAAATATACACTCAAATTTGAACAGTAAGCCCACTCTTAAACTTCACATGACATGCTAGAATGCACCATTTTTATCCCTTTATTTTTTTTTTGTTGCAAAATCAAGCAAAACCTCACCCCTTCAAGTCTTTTTTCATGCTGCAAATAGAGTACGTTACCATTAAAATACAGCCCATATACCTTTTGTTATTGCTGGGAAAAGAGAGGGGCTAAAACCCACCTCATTTGTCTTTCGACACCAATTTTTAGTTGACAACTAGCAAGGAAGAGCTAGGTGGAGAAGATTAATTCTGCTAAAGTTAAGGATATGATTAATGAAAGAGAGGTTCTAGGTTCTTCCTTGTGGCCTCTATAAAAGGCTTGGTTTCTTTTATAAAAAGGGGAGGAGAGAGATACAGTTTAGTTTTTGGGTTATAATTGGAGCTAAAACACTTTGGAATAGATAGAAAACCATAGATTTGTTTTTTCTAAACCTAGCCACATCCACACAAGAAAGAAAAAGAAAAAGTTATTTATATAGTAAGTGATCCAGTATTAAGAACTTGGAATTAAAAGATTTAATTCTTTTGTTATCTCAGGTTCGAGCCTGTAATGTCTAATATAATGGTCACTGAAAGCTTACATGGTCGTTACCTTCATGATCCGTGAGATTAGTTGAGATACGTGTAAGCTGACCCAATCACACAACCCTTTACATTAATTTTAAAATCAGCTCCCATCTTAAACCACCACCATAACATAGCTCAACCAACCCTTATCCTCTCTTCCTTAAGAAAACCTCATGTCCCTCTCTCCCCCCAAAGAAGAGAACAAAAAAAGAACTAGTTTTGCCCTTTTATAACAGTCAACTTTGCCTTTTCTTCTTGCAAATCCCAACAACAAAGTCAGATTTTGATTCTATTTGACATTGCGTTTTAAAAATGTTTTTATTTTTTATTTTAAATTAAAAAAATAGTGTATTTAGATTATTTTTTATACTGATGTCAAAAATAATTTAAAAAATAAAAAATATCATTTTGATATATTTCTGAACGAAAAACATTTTAAAAAATAACCAAAATCACAGTTTTATGAGCAGCGTTGAAAGCTCTTTCTCCCAGCAACGACGAGAAGCCACTAGTCGTGGAAGAGAAGCAATAATACAACCTTCAACCATAAATAGAAACACAACATATTCCCCTCGCTTCTCTCTTCCTCGTGGGAACATCGTCAGCCTCCCTTAACCCATAACAACCCTCATCTACAGCAAATAAAGAGGAAAAAGATTTGAAAACATAAGAACAAAAGTTATAGTAGAAAAAAGAGACAAATATTTATAAAAAAAACAATTGTCTATGGATTTTTCTTAGTTTTGCAGGTGGTGGTACCCTTACCACTAGTACAAATATGAAGAAGAGGAGGAGATCTAACTAGTCCACCCATTTTTTGTTCTTAGTGACGACGCATGAGCCCACGCACCATACTATTCTAGCAATCCTATAATCTTCTATTGCACTTCCTAAGTTCCCAGCAATCTCTTCAACATGTTTCTATCATTTGGAAGGAGCATTTGATGAAGTCCATGATTTCATCTGGACAGAAAATTCCATCTCAAGTAGGATTTTATTCTTCTTCTACGGTGATCACTCAGATAAATCAGTGAATATGAATTTTCAGGAAGCTTGCAGTGATTGCTGGAGATGTACAGTGGCGATTATGATACAAGGGAGGATAAAACTTATTTTCATATAAATTCTAAAAATTATCTTCGACCACACAAAAATAGCAACTAAGAGATCAATGATCAAATTTGGCAAAGCAAAAAACTTGATGAGGGTGAAATTGAAACAAAAAAACTAACTCAATGGGGACTCAATAAAAAGGAAATAGAAGTTTAGGGGCTGGGTTAGAAAATCTGGTCTGACGGCACAAAGCGGATGAGAGAGGGAAGAAAAAAAAACGATCGTTGATAACCAATCAGAAATCCTATCTATGGACGCATCACACATCTATAGAGATCAGATGATGTCATTCCAAACTTGTCATTTCAGTCTCTTATTATTGTACGCACATGTTCTCTAAAGATGATGGAATGGCTGGCATGTCCATCCATCATGCATCAACAATTTTTAGAAAAATACTTAAACAGCCCCACTACACTGACTAATCACAGAACAAACCATAAATAAGATGACATGAGTACCCTTTAATTTGAGAGTTAAATAGCTTCAAGGACATGAGAGTTTTTTTTACCATGAAATTGGAAATCATGAAAGTGTGATTCATTGTTTAAAAATACAAAACTAACCCTCATTGTAAGGAAAAAACAAAAAAGATTTAAGGGCAGTGTTGTGATCTAGATTTACAATAAAAAAGCAAATTACTGTTTTGCCACGGGAGCAATTTGAGAGCACCAAAATTGCAAGAATTTTTTATATTTCAATATATTTTTCAGATCTTTTAATCTTTTGGAGAACATTTTATTTTAATTTTTTTAAACTCAAACCATTTAATTTGAGCCGGGACAGGTTTAAATAAACTGGTTTGGCTGGAAGTTGACTTCCTACCCACAGTGAAGCAAGTCATTTGATTGTCATAACTATTTCTCTCGGTCATCATCTCGCATTGCTTTCACACTTCTTAAGCAGCAACGCGTCCATATCTCTTCCAGTGATGTGCTGAGCAATAACCACCACCACCACCACCACCTTATTTAACACTTTCCCAGCTTTCTTAGCCTCCATAAAGAATCCTTCTTTTTTCAAGAAAACAAAATGGACCGCAATGGAAGAGATGGCATCAAGGTCGAGAAGGGTTATGGTTCGGAGGAAGATCATGATCACAAGAACAAGGACAAGAAAGGGGAACAAAAAGAAGAGTTGTCAGTGGAGAGAATATTTGAGAATCAGGAAGTGCCATCATGGAGGAATCAGCTGACACTGAGGGCCTTTGCGGTGAGCTTTTTGCTGAGCATTCTGTTCAGCGTCATCGTAATGAAACTCAATCTTACAACCGGTATCATACCTTCCCTCAACGTCTCTGCTGGCCTTCTGGGCTTCTTTTTCATCAAGACTTGGACAAAGCTTCTTGAAAAGTCTGGCCTTTTGAAGCAACCCTTTACGAGGCAAGAGAACACAGTTATCCAGACTTGTGTGGTTGCCTCCTCTGGCATTGCCTTTAGTGGTATGCTTTCTCTACTCCTTACTGCCATTAATTATCATTCCATCTCTCTTACTTTTGGGGTTGAGGAGACATGTAGGCTTCTTTGATCAAGATGTTACAATTTCTATCATATGGTTTCGTTTCTGTTCCTTAAGGTTGAAAACTTACAGCAGTTACATAGATTCAATGTCAAGATTTGCTTCTTCTAATTGCTTAATTACATGACAAGCCGACCCTTTTTTTTCCTTTTCTCTCTGGATCCCTTTTGGTTTTACATGATCCTTGAAGACAATCATTTCTTACTGCCTAAACTCTTTGAGAGACAAATCAAGATTGAGGTTTTATGACTGCCAGATCTGCTATTGCTGCTTCAGCCACTTGTGAAGTCTTACTAAACTAATCAACACTTGAACTTGCTGTTAGAGACATGAAAAAATCTACTTTAGTTAAAGGGTCTGCAGATTTTCTCTACTAGCTCTTATCTGTCTCATGGAGTGTGATGGTGCTTTTTATTCTTTTTATGATACTCCACGAGGCATAAAGTGTGGCAGTGAAGCCGCGCTAGTGATATACTTTTTTGACAGCTCAATTCATATGAGCTGGATATGGATGGTTTGCTAAATTTTAAAGTTATATAAGAATAGATTCTGATGAGTGGAAAAGGAAGTCCTCCCCATTAGTAAGAGAAAAGTAAATATGAATATTTATATAGATGTATACTGTTTTATATCATTAATTAATTCTAATTAGAATAAAAAAGATTAGGAAGATTTGAACCGGTAATTATTTAGTCATAAGACTTTGAATCATGGTAACCCCAAAACTTAATCAGCTACAAGAAGTCACAGAAATAATTTATAATATTCATTTACTGAGAATCATTAACAGAATGTCAAGATGAGTTATACACTGCATTTCCAGCTTATCATCCAAGCTTGTTTCGGAGCTGAAACAGCTAGTTTGTGATTAAATTAAGCATGTTGATTTTATGCAATAACAGTTTCCAGTCTATAATTTGTTTCTTGTTTCCTTATAAAAGGAGGCTTTGGGAGTTACATGTTTGGAATGAGTGAAGCTGTGGCCAAACAATCAACGGAACATACAGATGCCTTCAAAAATCCATCCCTGTCTTGGATGATTGGCTTTATGTTTGTTGTTAGCTTTCTTGGACTCTTTTCGGTGGTGCCTCTTCGAAAGGTAGATTTTACAGCCTCTGTCATCACTCAATTTCGTCATAAGATTATAGGAAATAGAAAACTTCTCTCTGCATTTTTTCATTTTTGTTGAATGTATTGGCTCTGCCAAAATCTAGTCTTCATTGTTACCATATATGGTTATTTCCAGGTCATGATTATAGACTTCAAATTGACATATCCGAGTGGCACTGCAACTGCTTATCTCATCAACAGCTTCCACACCCCTGCGGGAGCCAAGCTTGCAAGGTAAGGCATTATCAGACCTCATGCACTTGTAGTTGGATGACCATTCGGCATGTAAAAGCATCCAACTTTAATTTTTTTTCCTGCCGTTGCAGAAAACAAGTGAGAGCGTTGGGCAAGTTCTTCTCATTCAGCTTTTTGTGGGGTTTCTTCCAGTGGTTCTACACTGCAGGAGATGGTTGTGGATTCGCTGAGTTCCCCTCACTTGGGCTTAAAGCTCATGAAAACAAGTAAAAGCATTGCTCAACCTTCAAAAAATTTATCATCCTATTGAATGTAGTTACATTTATGAGGGCACTGTGTTTCAAATTATATGTGGTTTCTCTGACTAATAATGTTCTTGTTACATGTGCAGATTTTTCTTTGATTTCTCAGCAACATATGTCGGAGTAGGAATGATTTGCCCATACATCATAAACATATCACTTTTGCTTGGAGGAATTCTTTCCTGGGGTCTCATGTGGCCTCTCATAGATACAAAAAAGGGTGATTGGTATTCAGCAGACCTCAAACCTAGCAGCCTACATGGCCTTCAAGGTTACAAGGTAAGTTTTTTTAAAAAGGTTAAGGTGAAAAGAGAGCTATTCCACAGACCCTCTCATTCACACCGACGCTTATTCAATGAACACAGGTATTTATTGCCATTGCCATGATCTTGGGTGACGGTCTGTACAACTTCTTCAAGGTGCTAAGCCGAACACTCACTGCCCTGTTTTTTCAACTTCGTGGGAGAGATGCAACTGGTGCCCTCCCTATTGCGAACCGTTCCTCTCCCGAGACCTCCAGGATCTCCTACGATGATCAACGCCGCACCCAACTATTTCTCAAAGATCAAATCCCAACATGGGTTGCTGTTGCAGGCTATGTCGCAATTGCTGCCGTATCCACAGCCACGCTTCCGCATATATTTCCCGAACTCAAATGGTATTATATATTGGTTCTCTACATCTTTGCCCCAGGCCTTGCATTCTGTAATGCTTATGGCTGTGGCCTCACTGACTGGTCCCTAGCTTCCACCTATGGGACGCTTGCTATTTTTGTAATTGGGGCATGGGCTGGTGCCGCTCATGGTGGAGTTCTTGCAGGACTCGCGGCCTGTGGAGTCATGATGAATATTGTCTCCACAGCCTCTGACCTCTCTCAGGATTTCAAGACTGGTTATTTGACCCTTTCTTCACCACGGTCCATGTTTGTGAGCCAGCTAATTGGCACTGCAATGGGTTGCATAATTTCCCCTTGTGTCTTTTGGCTTTTTTTCAAGGCCTTCAAGGATCTTGGGATTCCTGGAAGTCAATACCCTGCTCCTTACGCTACTTTATTTCGAAACATGGCTATATTGGGGACAGACGGATTCTCGTCTCTGCCAAAGAATTGCCTCTATCTTTGTTATGGGTTCTTCGGTGCAGCTATTCTGATAAATTTGATCAAGGATGCATTGGGTAAGAAGTGGGCTAGGTTCATTCCCAATCCAATGGCGATGGCTATACCTTTCTATATTGGCCCATACTTTGCGATCGACATGTGTGTGGGAAGCTTGATTCTATTCATCTGGGAAAAGATTGACAAGGCAAAGGCGGATGCTTTTGGGCCAGCAGTGGCTTCTGGTTTGATTTGTGGGGACGGGATATGGACTTTGCCTGGCGCGATACTTGCTCTAGCAGGAGTAAAACCTCCGATCTGCATGAAGTTTTTGTCGAGGGGAACGAATGCTAAGGTCGATGCGCTCTTAGGGTCATAAAGTTGAAGTTCAGATCAACTTCAATAGAAAATGTAAAGTAAAGCTGATTTGCTTCCTAGACTAAGGTTATGAAGTTCAGATCGACTCGAAAATCCTGTGGATAATCACCAGCTACTTGGTGAAGCCGACAACCATTTTCTCTAGAATCATTTCTGGAGAAGAAAATCATATGTCCATTTACTTGTATATGCTTGTTAGTCGATCCTTGGAAATATGCTTATAGTTATTTTCTTGTCTAGTTTGAAGAAGACAGTGAAACAGATGCATCAAACAATCTGCAAACGGAAAATAACAGTTCACTCTGTCAGCTTTAAACATATTACAGGTTGCAGTCATGTTGATTTTGAACGAATTGCAACTATCTTTGTTGATGATTTCTTCCTCCTTATTCGAATATGACCTATTGCAAGAAAATAGATGCAATGCAAAGTTACAAAACTAAAAATCAAGAAGAAAATTTTAAAGGTAGTTAATCTCATTAAGTGTTTTTCTATTGTGAATTACTCTCATACATGAATTATGCTTATTATTATAAATATATTCATACACTTAAAATCCTTGAGAATCTTGAATCTAAACTAAACAAGAAAACTTCCTCTAATATAATCAAGTATTTTCTGATTTAACCAATCATCCAGTTTTATATAATTCAACCAATTGATCAGTTCTCTACCAGTAGACTAGTTCTTATATTTTATAGAAAAATAAAAGCTACTTTTATTTTTCAGCATCCATCTTTAAACTTGATTTCTTACAACTCTTAAAATCTCTCTTATTTTGGCAAAAATATCATATTTCAGTGGCTTTGTGAAAATATATGTGATTTGATCTTAAGTCCTTACATTAATAATTTAACTTTCTTGTTTGTGATGCAATCTCGGAGGTACTGAAATATTATGTCAATGTGCTTACTTTTGTCATGAAATATTAGACTCTTTGCTAAGACAATGACTGGTGAGTTGTCCATATAAATTATATAAGCTATTTTTTTGTGGTATTTGCAACTCTTTCAATAATCTTCTTAGCCATATATAATGACAAACAGATGTTATAGTAACTACATGTTCAACTTCACAAGTTGATAATGTGACTATGGATTGTTTCTTTGAACTTTATGTGAATGTTGTGTGTCCTATATAGAAAACAAAATCTATAGTGGTATTTCTATCATTCATATCTTCATCTCAATCGTTATTACTATAAACCACAAGTTCAAAGCTATTAGAATATTCAT
Source organism: Salix brachista (assembly GCA_009078335.1). Taxonomy (NCBI): domain Eukaryota; kingdom Viridiplantae; phylum Streptophyta; class Magnoliopsida; order Malpighiales; family Salicaceae; genus Salix; species Salix brachista. Next base: position 9,435,080 of record CM018587.1, read on the forward strand.
TGAACATGTCAAAATCAACAATACTTAAATATGCTAAAGAATTCATTCTAATGTTTTAAAATATGTTATAGTTAATGTGTCCATAAAGTTGCTCATAAGCCCTACTCTAAAAAAAATATTTGAATGAGTTAATGTTAAATATCTCAAACTCTCAAACAGACTCTTGAATGTTGTAGAGTTTATCATCTCTCCTTCATCACTCTTTGATATCTTTACTTAACACTTAACTAAAGTGTTAACTTTTACACAATCTTTCATCTTGAACTTTTTGATAATCTCATTTACAAACTTCTCTTGCTAATAAAGATTCCCCATCTTTTTCTAGTTTGATCTCAATCCCTATATAGCATAAGACCAATATTTATCATCTCAAACTCTTTTATCATTGCTTGTTTCGAGTCTCCAAATATGTTTAAATTATTATTTCTAAATATTAAGTCATTCATATAAAAGTATATAATAGGAGTATCATCACTTTCTTTTATCTTGAAATGGATAACACATTCATAGGAGAATTTTACAAATCTATTATTTGAGAAATAACCATTAATGCAATTATACCAAGCCCTTAGGGCTTGCTTCAATCCATGAAAGGTTTTGTTCAACTTTAAAAATTTGACTTCATGTCCCTTCACTTCATAAATCATATGTTTCTCAATAGACTTTTTCTTCAAGAAAGTCATTTAGAAATGTTGATTTAACATCCATATGGTAGATTATTCATTTATGTTGGAAAAATATGGCAACTATTAGTCGAAGACTTTCTAATCTAGCAACCGGAGCAAACAATACATCATAATCAAGCCATTGTTTTTCATTATAGCCTTTGGCCATTAATTTTATCTTGTACACCTCCATTTCTCTTTTGGCATTCATTTTTTTTTTGTAGATCCACCTTATACTCATTGATTTCTTTCTTTTTGGTTTAAAAATCAATTTTTACTTGTCATTCTTCTCGATTAATAAAATCTCTTCATCCATAGAAATTCTCCATTTTTTATCCCATATTGCTTCTTCAAACACTATAAGTTCACATGTAACAATATGACAACAGTGTTAGATCAACAATAATTATCTCATACAAGTCATTCAAACTTCTTATCTTCCTTGGTGGGCTGTCACTATTTGAGCTTCAACTAGAAGAATAAGATAAGGGTAAAGAGTTGAGTTTATTGATAATTATAAAGGTGTGACTAGTTATTAATGATCTTTATATATTTTCTCACCTTCATCAATAACTAGTAGAAAGTCATATTTCTCATCATCAACTACCTCCTAATCTCATTATTCATCAAACTTAACATCCTTACTAATTACCATTTTTTTTTTTCATTTGGGCTGTAAAGTTTATATCATTTGAGCTTTAATCATAACCAACAAAGATCATCATTTTGATCTTGTCATGGAGCTTGATCAACTCGATCATCTACATGCATATATCTAATGTTTTCAAATACCTTCAAATTAGTAAAACTTATAACATTTTTTTATGACTTTCCCTCTTTTTCTCCAACCAATTCAATGACTATTATATAAATAAAATAATATTTTGGATAAAATATTAAATTGTCAAACGGAAGGGATCAAAATTGAATATTTGGTGCATTTTTTGCCAAAATAAGAGAGATTTTAAGAGTTGTAAGAAATCAAGTTTAAAGATGGATGCTGAAAAATAAAGTAGATTTTATTTTTCTATAAAATATAAGAACTAGTCTACTGGTAGAGAACTGATCAATTGGTTGAATGATATTTTTATGACTTTCCCTCTTTTTCTCCAACCAATTGAATATTTGGTGTAAACAAAAAAATCTTCATTGTTTCCCCTTATCAAATTTGGTCCTTGAATTATTTTTTTCATGCAACTATTTTTTTGCAAAATCAAGCATCAATCTAATATATTAGAAAAAAAAAACTTTAAGAGATGAAAAAAATAGAAAACAATAATAATATGTGAATTCAGAGTGCATCTGCTCAGAAATCCACATAGTAATCCTAAACCCTTGTATTTCTATTTATTTTTTAATGTGTTAAGTGATAAGTAGTTGAGTTTAAGTTTTAAATATTAAAAAACTAGTTAGTCTAAGAATGAAAATAATATTCACCACGTGATTTCATATAAAACTACTGTCCAATTATAAAAGTATATAAAACAAATAGTGACTTTTCAATGATACTAACAAAACTAGCCATTCTCGAAAAAGAAAGTGCGAGTAGATAGATAGAGGGAGATACTAACGGTGTCTTAATATATAATTCATTATTTTGACCACAGGCCACCGTTGATGACGCCACCACCACAGGAATTATCATCTCGATCTCCTCTACCCAACGGTGCTAACAGGTACACCTCTCGTCACACTCGAAAAATCATTGTTGATTGTCTTCTTCCTCTCGTCGCCTGCATGCAGTGGGACGTAATTCGTCCCACTGTTCATGCAGGCCAGGCTGTTTGAGCTGGGTCGGGCTTCGTGCCTGGCCCACATGCATTGAGGAGGTGGGCTTATAGCCCACCTGGACTGGAGGCCTGGTCCATGCTTTTATCCTAGCCCATGCTGTAGAGACAGGGCACTGTTAAGACCCATCCACAAATCCAAATATGCCATTACTTTCTAGTAGTAGTTGTATTTGAAAATTCCAGTTTAAGTAATTGGATTCATCTTATTTAACATTCACAGACGCAGAAATGGTGGGGACAAAGGTTGGTAATCGGAGACTAAAGAATCTGTAATGTGCAGCAATCACCATTGTGAAAATTGTCAGTAGAATCAAGAGAATGTAGAGTGTTTTAATTGGGTAGAGTAACGAAAACAAAACGAGAGTTTAAATCAGTGAGAAGTGATCACTGATAAATTTGATAAGAGCTCAACTGAGACATTTCATGAATTATTTTGAGAAGATGAACAATAATTTTTGAATGATTTGAATTTTTGAAGCATTAATGTGCTCTGATACCATGTTGAGACTGTTAGATTATATATTTGATCAGATGATTTCAAGGAAGAAGAAGAAGATTTAAGTTGAGATATTGAAAAGAAGTGAGAGAGACGAGAGAAGAAGAAGGAAAGTGAAATTTCAAATTGTATTACTGTTACCAATATTTCTGCATACATAACCCGTGACATACTGTCCTTTATATACACATCGAATATATCCTGTAACAACCTTCTATATACTCTAGAACATACACCTATATTCTAGAGTATATACATGTATTTTACACTATATATATACTCCATCAATGGCTTGCTATTCATTGCTATGCTTCTCTGTGTGGTAAATACATGTGAAAGTTTCTTATCTTTCCAGCTATTGTTTTTGAATTAACCATTTTATAGGCAATAAAATATTAGAGTTAAACAGTTTTTTTATTTTAAATTCGCTGGGTGTTTGTGTAATACACAGTTTGAAAATGCTCTTTGTGTGTTCTTTGATAAGTTAAAATTATTCAGTAGCAAAGGTTTCAACTCTTACTGTACAAAGGTCAAATGCAGTTGGAATAATCTTAAATAAGCTTCCAAATATTCTGTTGGAACATGATAGAAATCTGATAATTGTGCAACAGTTGGTATCTATCATGTTCCGGCTTAAGCTTATAGGTGAGGCCCCAGAATATGATTATATTATACTCTAACACACCCCCTCAAGTGAAAGCCCTTTGGGCTTGAAACTTGCACAGGCCCACATTACCTTGTGCTTGATTTTTTTTATCAAATAGAATGGGGGTGGTGAGATTCGAACTCGTGACCGCTGGGTCAACAAGGCTCTGATACCATGTTAAGGAACCATTTCACCTAAAAGCTTAAGCTTATAAGTGAGGCCCCATAATATGATTTATATTATTCTCTAACACACACCCTTAAGTGAAAATCCTTTGGGCTTGAAACTTGCACAGGCCCACATCACCTTGTGCTTGGTTTTATCAAATAGAAAGGGGGTGGTGAGATTCGAACTCGTGACCGCTGGGTCAACAAGGCTCTGATACCATGTTAAGGAACCATCTCACCTAAAAGCTTAAGCTTATAAGTGAGGCCCCATAATATGATTTATATTATTCTATAACAAGTATTAAATAAGACATAAATTCCGCTAATCTCAAACCCTCAACATTTACTCCTAACATTAAGGATTGTTAATAATGGTGACGGGTTATCTATTGCTCATGACTTTGCTGCCAATATTCTGTTGGAACATGATAGAAAAATAATAACGGCAATCAGAAATTGATTTGGATGGAAAATACTTTGACGTGATAGAGCCTGATTAAATATTATAAAGATTATATTTTAAAATATTTTTTGTTTAAAAATATATTAAAATAATATATTCTTTTTAGTTTCAAGAATACCACTTTCGTCTTAAACTATTCATATTCCAGAAGTTCGGTGACGATAAGAATTCTTTAATGGATGAATAAAATTCGTCCCATGAAGATTTCATTTCCTGTAAGATTTGTCTGAATATATTTTTACCACCTTTTTTTGCTATAATTGCTTTATAATTTATCAAATATATCATTTTTAATGGGCAACAATTATAATTCTTATCAATATAATTTTATTTGTTTAGTAGGTTTCAACGAAATCACCAGCATAAAATTATTATCATCATTAAAAAAGCAAGAATATTAAGATACCTGAATTATCGAATTCACTATATTAGGATTAGTTTATTTTATAATCTAATTAAAATTAAGCACAACAAACACAATATAAATTATGAAAACGCCTGCAATAATCAAATAACAAAGATAAGTAGTTAATGTTTTTATCTACAAAGAGAAGAAAACATCATTGAAAATCCATCCCTACGTTATATCATTATCATGACTATAACAGTTAAAATTATTATCAACAATATTTTCCAAATAACTAAAATCCAAACCTTGGGACCGAAACAAATAAAGGCATTTTAAAAAAAAATTGCAGTGTAATTTTGTTAAAAAATTGAAAGAATAAGGACCGAAATGAAAAGTAGCATATATGACCAATTTCAATTAGAGGAAAAAATTTAAACAAATTAAAACCTACATACGGAAAAAAATTAGAGGAACCAAACACAAATTAAAAATCAAAAGAACAAGGACTGAAATAAAATCCAACATAAGTAATCAGTTTTAATTGAAGGGTACAATTGAAAAAATCAATTTCAAAAGAAATGAGGAATAAAACCAAAATCAAAAGAGCAGGAACTAAAATTAAAATCACAAACATTAAAGACATACATGTAATTTACGGCGGCATGAGAGAGAAAAGGGAGAAAAAACTAAAAATCATTCATCAGCGATTCACCAACCATCGGACACCGGCACGCATCGCACCAGGAGGCAGAGGACATAGTGGCGCACCAGGTGACATGGTGAACGGTCAGTTTGCATCGTCAAACGACGTAGCACGCGCCGGCTGAATGGTGTGTGCGCGTGAAACACTGTTGGGGCGTCTGTACATTGCCCCTCTAGTGTTTTTGAAATGAAGTAATAAAAAATGGTCAATTATCTATCTACCCCTATACCCAATGATAATCATGAAAAAATCGGTGATGAAAGTACCACAATACCCCTGGCACTAGACATTCTTTTTTGTCTTTTTCAAGGGGGTAGTTTCGTAGTTTCACTATGTAAAAATTTATGAAAAACTGAAAACACCCCATTGTTACATGTTCTTTTGTCAGCACCCAGGGGTAAAATGGTAGTTTCACTATGTAAAGAATTCAGAAATACCATACATATCCTCTGAAAATGTTGAAAATGACCCTAGTTCTGGGGTTAAATTTTTTGCCACAGGGGTAAAATGATAATTTTACTGTCACAATCCACAGTAATCTATGTCTATGTATACAGTGAAAAACGTTGCAATGAAACTGGCACGCCAATTATATTTTAGTTAATATATATATATATATAGTGCTAGTTTACCATCATCATCAATTTGATTTAACACATTATGTAAAAAAATCCATATATATATTTTAATCAATCCCAATGATAAAATAGTTCAATCTTTGAAAGTTTAATTTAGGGGGGGGGCGGACGTTACGTTTTTTTGTCCCTCCCCTACTAATCCTTTTTATATGCGTAGACATTTTGGGATGCCCCAAACCGAAATACACAGCAAATCTCTCGAGGTCTCCTGGTATCTACAAAATGTTTAAAGATTCAATTTCTAATATTTGTATGAAGATATCAATAACAAACCATGCATTGAAGTATGTCGACTTCTAAAAAATATGAAATATAAATACAGAACTAACTCTTTTTTCCATTTAGGTAAGTGACGAAACTTTATTGATAGCATAACATTGGCAAATCAAAGCAAGGTGAAGAACTGGTACAAATGCCAAAAAGCTTGGGAAAAGAAAACATGGCGAGAGCAACTAGCCTAACCAAGCAAAGAGCACATGGATAAATTAAATAGCGATGCCTCCCGCCTAATAGAAGGATAAACGATTACTCATTCTTCAGACGATCAGGCCAAACCACCTCTCCTAACCCCTCCCCCCATTAAACCTGCAGGCTCACCGGCTCGGCACTTACTACGATCAGCGGGCGGAAGATATTCGCATGGAGCCCTGCCACTTGCGGAAGTATTAGGTTAGAACATGATAACAAGATAAAGGCAACGAGGGGAGTATTATTGTCAGGTTTCGAGTCTTTCCTTGAGACCCCATTTTTGATTGACACGAAAGAAAGATGGAACTTTTAGGGATTCAAATGTCTTGGTATGTGTAGAGAGCTAGCTAGCCTGCGGGATTGTGGTTGTGATGATGGAGAGGGTTAGCTAGCTAGCTGGTTTGATATACAGTCACAGCTAAAAACACTGGATACGTTATATGATGAGACACATAATATTTAAGTGCCTGTTTTTGGAAATAAAACAAGTGCAACTATTGGGGGAGAGGTTTTTTTTATTTATTTCGTTGTGGAATCTATAAATCCATAATTTAAGACTTGGCCTTGACTTGAAAAAAAAAATGCTGGATGAACACGCCTTTCTTGACTTGGAAAATGAATAATGGATGGGATAAGAAGTTTGTTGACGATAAGAATTATATAATGGATGAATAAAACTCGTCCCCGGAGGATTTCATTTCACATAAGATTTGTATGAATATATTTTTACCACCTTTTTTTTGCTATAATTGTTTTATAATATATAAAATATAATGATTTTTAATGGGAAGCAATGATAGGATGCGTCATAAATAATAGCGTGCGTGGGTTTAGATGACATCCACGGCATCGTGGATCATTGGTCTTGTAATAATATATATATATATATATATATATATATATATATATATATATTAGTTCATCATCATCATCAATTTGATTTAACACAGAATGTAAAATATCCATATATATATTTTAATTAATCCCAATGATAAAGTATCATTTTTTAATACCTTTATTTGTTTTGGTCTCAAGGTTTTTATTTGTTTCAATTTTGTTCTTCAATTGAAATTAATTAATTATATATTTTATTTCGGTCTCAAGGTTTCTATTTGTTTCAATTTTGTCCTTCAATTAAAATTAATTATATATTTTATATTTCATTTAAGTCCTTATTATTTATTGTGTTTATTTGATATTAATTTCTTTGGTTTTTTCAGTCATTCTTGGTCAGTGTTTATTTTTTATCCGTATTTATGCATCTGTTCTCTTAGTTTTTGTTTTAATTTTTGTCATTTTATTTTCTTATTAGGGTTTTATTTTTATTCGGTTCAGTCCTGAAATTTTAATTTATGTTGGTTATCATTTTAAAATTAATATTGCTCCCTTTTTCCCTTTGTTTATTTTTTGGTGTTTTCTGTTATTTTTATCTTTTTTATATATATATAAGATAATTTTATGGTTTCATTGTTTACGCAATAATAATAATAATAATTTTAGTGATTATTTTTATTGTTTTTTTGTAAAAATGTTTATCTTTTTTTTATTCTTTGGGGAAATATTATGATTTTAATTGTTTGGGCAATAATGTTGATAATAATTTTAACTTTTATATTAATGATAATGACGGTAATGTAGAGACGAATTTTCAATTTATGTTTTTTTCTTTTTTTAGATAGAAAATTATCTACTTATTTTTCTTATTTGATTATTGCAGGTGTTTTCATAATTTATATTTTGTTTTTGTGTTTAATTTAAATTGAATTATAAAATAAACTAATCTTAATATAGTGAATTCAGTAATTCAGATATCTGAATCTTCTTATTTTTTTAATAATGATGATAATTTTATACTGATTATTTCGTTGAAACCTACTAAACAGATAAATTTATATTAATTTAAAATTCATATATTTTATAGAAAACTTGCACTTCACAGGAATTCTACACATATTTATTATTTTGTCTAAATTTATATTATAATAAAAAAATCTCACACAATTAATATTTTTTGAATTGAAAAAAAATATGGTGCCACCCGCTACGAGACGCGGGGGCATTGGCTAGTGTATATATATAAATATATATAGTGCTAGTTCATCATTAACATCAATTTGATTCAACACAGAATGTAAAATTTCCATATGTATTTTAATCAATCGCAATGATAAAATAGTTCAATCTATATCATGGACCTCTCTCGTAAGAGGGTACGTATGTCAGTGTAGCTCATGTATTTGAAAGTTGACTACTTTTCATACGCGTAGACATTTTGGGATGCCCGAAACCGAAATACACAACAAATCTCTCGAGGTCTCCTGGTATCTACAGGTCTCCTGGTATCTACAGGATTCAATTTCTAATATTTGATATCAATAACAAACCTGCATTGAATTATGTCGCCTTCTAAAAAATATGAAATATAAATACAGAATTAACTCTTTTTTTCCATTTAGATAAGTGACGAAACTTTATTGATAGCATAACATTGGCAAATCAAAGCAACGGTACAGATGCCATAAAGGTCGGGAACTGAAAACATGGCGAGAGCAACTAACCTAGCTAACCCAGAAAAAGGACCACACATAAATAAATTCGGCTAGTCTCGAGCCGTGGATAAATGAAATAGCCATGCCTTCCACCGATTACTCATTCATCACATGATGATCAGCCCGAACCACCTCCCCCAATTAAACCTGCTGGCACACCGTGCTTTGCAGTCACCACTACCACCGGGAACATATCTGCATGCAGACCTGGTATTATTACTGGCAAGTATTGGGTTCGAACATGATAACAAGATAAAGGCAACGAGGAGGAGTATTATTGTGAGGTATCGAGTCTTTCCTTCGGACCCCATTTTTGATTGACACGAAAGAAAGATGGAACTTTCAGGGATTCAAATGTCTTGGTCTGTGTAGAGAGCTAGCGAAATATGGCGGGTGGTAGTGAAGATGGGGGGGGTTCGCTAGCTGGTGTGATGATGTATAGTCACAGCTAAAAACATAGAATACGTTGTATGATGAGACACGTAATATTCAAGTGCCTGTTTTGGAAATAAAACAAGTGCAACTACTGGGAGAGAGGATTTTTTTATTTATTTCGTTGTTGAATCTATAAATCCTTAATTTAAGACTTGGCCTTGACCTGAAAAAAGAACGCTGGATGAACACGGCTTTCTTGACCTGGAAAATGAATGCTAGATGACCATTTCGACCTGTAGCTGAGTACATGAAATCTAAACAACGAACACGTAAAATGATTGGACCAGACTTCTCGAAAAAATAAAATAAAACTCAGATCAATCAAATCCATTGGTATTTGTGTTTACACTACTCGTTTTTTTATTATTAGATTTAAGAGCAGGTTCCAATCAACAAACTTGCGAGGAGTTTTGAGAGAAGAAAAAGTTTTTGAAAAAAAAAAAAAAAGACTTTTGTTTTTGTTTCTTATTAATTTTTAAAATTACTAAAAAATAAAAAAATATTATTTTAATAGACACTCTCAAATAAACATTTAAACCTTTTGAAATTAAGTCGGACAAGAAAATGATTTTTTTTTTTTGTAATTAAAGATTATGTTAAATAGAGCCGATATCCTTGTATTTTACTAGAAACATAAATTGTTCTAGTAAATAGCTAAAAATAGATTGTATTATAACTAGAAGCCTAGAATTATATTGTATATTTTTTATTTAAATCCCATTGTAACAATAATAACATAATCGAATATACTGAAAATGTTGCAATCAACTTAAGCCTTTTGATAATGAGGTGGGGAAGAATCTAATCCTTTTATCATGGGTTGACCGAATTATTGGCTTCCAAATAAAAATACTGAATTGAATAACAACCAAGATGGGGTGATGAAATTATTGGTTTTTGAATAAGAATGCCAAATTAATTGGCAGCTAAAATGAATTTATAAAATTATTGGATCTTAAATAGAAATACTAGATTGATTGACAACCAAGATTGGTTAACCAAATTATTCATTTTCAAATGATAATGACAGATTGATTGACAACTAAGAAAGACCGATCAAATCTTCTGATATTTAAGATGTGTCACCAAAGTAGTTGTTGGACAAGAAAGATCATAAAGCGTTCATTTTCATTTGAGGATACCATAATGATTTATTTGGTAATGAATCTAATGAGATTGAATGAGAAATGAGAAGTTTAAATGATTATAAAAATGATTTGATAATTGGGATGTTTAGAACACAAAAGAAACTATGTTGAAAGTTTGGTAAAATGATGTAATACCCAAAGGTAGAATCTGACCAAGTTTTTTTTTATATAAAAAAAGTCTTGGTATAATTGGTCGACTTTTGTGTTCTATGTAAATCGGTCAACCATTTTGTTGACAATGAAAAATAAAATTGGCATTGTCTTCATATTAATTGTAAAGAAAATGGTACCCATAGTCAGGGGTGTTACAGTACAACACTATATTCATTATCCTTAGCATAATTTGTTTTATTGTGTTTCCTCTTTAATGTGTTTCCTCAATAATAATGTTATGGACATAATTGTTTTGTAATGTATTTTTAAGTTATTTTGAATTATATATGAACCTTAACTAATGAAGTTTTATGACCATAATTATGTTGTATTTTATTCAGAAATATTTTACTTACGATTTTATGATTTTTCTACCTACACGATTTTAACTGTGATTTTATGATTTTTGTACAGAAAAATTCAGGTACGATTTTACGATCCGAGTTTCCGAAGCCCTTTCCGTGTCGTGTCAAAATCGCGATTTTGACAACCACGGTGCTACCGTACAACACTATATTCTTTATCCTTAGCATAATTTGTTTTATTGTGTTTCCTCTTTAATTGTTAAGATTTTTTTAGTTTTGAGGAGTTCTAGATGAGCCCAATGTGTAATATGATGAATCATCTGATCATTGAGTTGAACTAAAAAAATATCAAAATGTTCTAAAGGCCTTAATCCTTAAATGATTTGCAAGACAACTTCAAGAGGCTTGAATACAAGTTATCATATTTCACGTTTTCTGATATGGCTCCAGCTATAATGACGGCTCGAATATGCTAGTACGGTTGGCTTCTCAAGAGGAATTGTCCTGAGTTAGGGTTCACAACTCGTGATCAGTTTTGTCTTGAAATAACGGTTATCGATAAGAGATGTTTTACCTTGAGTTTATAAACTACTTGATTATTGTCTTTGTGACGGGGAAAAATTCGTTCGTAGAGGCTTTCTTTTCCTATAAAGTTTCTGTGAATATAATTTTAATCCTTTTTTTTTTTGCTATAATTCTTTTATATTATATAATACTCACTGCACATAAAATATATCATTTTTTTCAGGGCAGCAATGATAGTAGGCATCATAATTAAAATAAAATAAAAAAACCATTAAAAATACAGAATTAACTTTTTTTTGTTTCCTTTTAAAGAAGTGAGGAAACTTTATTAATAGCATCACATTTGCAAATCAAAGCAAGGTGAAGAACGGGTACAGATGCCCAAAAGCTTGGGAACTGAAAACATGGCGAGAGCAACTAACCAACCCCAGAAAAGGACGACACATAAATAAAATTCCGCTAGTCTCAAGCCGTGGATAAATTAAATAGCCATGCCTTCCACCGACTACTCATTCCATCATACGATGATCAGGCCAAACCACCTCTCCTAACCCATCCCCCCATCAAACCTGAGTTGCAGGCTCACCACCTCCGCACTTACCACTACCAGCGGGGTCGTATGTGCATGGGCTAGGAGTATTCCTGGCAAGTATTTTGGTAACAAATAGGTTAGAATACGATAGCAAAATAAAGGTAACGAGGAGTATTATTGTCAGGTATGGAGTCTTTCCTTGAGACGCCATTTTTGATTGACACGAAAGAAAGATGAAGCTTTTAGGGAATCAAATGTATTGGTCTGCGGGATGGTGGTTGTGATGGTGGAGAGGGTTTGCTAAAAATAAGAGCCACGAAATGTTGAATTGGGAAAGCATGAAGCATTTAAACTAAGTAGAGGACATACTTTCCTAGAAATAGCTTCTTCTTATTATTATTTTATTTTTTATTATTATTATTTTCCTCGAAACAGTTGTGGACCATGTCACAGGTTGAGATTAACATTCAAATAAATAAGATTTCTATGATATTTGTTTTTCTAATCTTCTGGCTCTGGCCCTTCAGAAGTGCCTGACATTTGACTCTAACATTAAAGATTGTTAATAATGCTGCCAATATTCTGTTGGAACGTGGTAGAAAAATATGCTTATAGCTTATTTTGTTTATGCAATTTACATGTCATATGTTGATGACTTCAAGAAACAAAAGCTAATTGATCCTCTCCATTGTTATAATTAATTGTCACAATAAGAAAACATTATTTTCTTATCAGAAATTGACAAAAATACAATTCATGGGAGAGGTTTGAATTGTTCGCTGTGGAATTTACAATTCCTTCATTAATTTAAGAGATGAAAACAAGAATGCTGGATGGTAGGTAGGTTGACTTCATGAACACGCCTTTCTTGACTTGGAAAATGAACAATGGTTGCAGGAGGGATTACCTTCTGAGCACGCAGCGCTGTGACCATTTCGGCCTTTTCCTGAGTCCATGAAATCAAAACAACGAACAGGTAAAATGATTGGACCAGACTTCTCGAAAAAATCAAATCCATTGGTATTCTTGTTTTCTCTACTCGTTTTTTATTATTATTATTTGACTTTAGAGGATGTTGCAATAAACAAACTTGCTATAAACCAACCCAACGTAAGCCTTTTGATAATTGAGGTGGGGAAGAATCTAATCCTTTTATCATGGATGGAAGAAAAAAGACATAATCCAAATGAGTAAATATGGTTTTGCATGATCCAAATCTGTAATGTCCTAGAATCTTTTTATTGATTTTATAAAATGTTATTGACTATATAATTGAAAGTGGTGTATAAAATGTAATGTTTCAAATATGGACAGAAAGTAAAATTGTGATTTTATTGTAATTTTCTGAACACAAATGCTTGCGCATGTCTTGTGATTAGATAATTAAAATATGTTTTTAATTGTCTTGAGCTCTTTATTTTCTCGACTTCTTCCTTTCACTAATCAATGAACTTAATTAAAAGAAAATCAATGTCCGCTTCACCTGCTCTAAATTTAAAATAGAATGAGTTAAATTAAATCTTTATAGTTTTATAATTATACAACTAGACATAAAACAATAATAAAATAAATTATACAACCACTAATGGTTGAAGTTAAGTACAAGGGAAAACCTCCATAGATAATAACATTTTCCGATGCCAAACCAGCCCCTCCTCTCTAGTCAAACCATGGAGGTGCATCCGGGTGGCACCAACCACCGAGTCCATAATGTGAACAAATTATGCCACTGACCACCTCCTCTTCCCGGGATGATTTGTTGGAACATGAAAGAAAAATAACGGAGTATTAATTACTGTCGAGTATCCATTGTGATTTCCTCGAGACCCAATTTATGAATCAAGAAAAGAAAAAAAGAGACTTCTAGCTAGGGGATGAACTGTAAGGAGATGGGCGGTGCAAGGTGAAGACGGAGATGATTGTACGGGTACTGTCATATGTTGATCACTTAATTAAATCCAAAGCATGGACTTTAAGAAACAAAACCTATATATATATATATATATATATATATATATATATATATATATATATATATATATATATATATAGAAGATGAACAACAAAGAAGAAGTTGTATTGTATATTTTATATTTCGTGACTGTTGTAATACAAGCTATTACATATTTATACATAATTATAATTGTTACAATTATAAGATCACTGATATTTCTCCTAAGATTACACCCAAGAATCTGCAGTTTAGTGAATTGTAAAGGAAAGAGGAATCACTCAAGATGCATCAGGTCTTCATCTGCATATCTGCCATTATATCTGCATATTTCCTTCCTTCATATCTGCATATTACCATTTTCCTGCATATCCATGAAATCTGCATATCTTGCATATCTTCTGCATATCTTCATATCTGTCAATACTCCCCCTCAAGCTGGATCAAGCAGGTTGATTGAGCCAAGCTTGGAAAGTAGCAATTGGAACCGAGCAGAAGGCAAGGCTTTGGTGAACAAGTCTGCAAGTTGATCCTGACTCTTAGTGTATCTGGTAACAATCATTTGAGACTGAACTTGCTCCCGAACAAAATGACAGTCCACTTCGATGTGTTTGGTTTGTTCATGGAATACTGGATTAGACGCGATGTGCATCGCAGCTTGATTATCGCAACAAAAGGACATAGGTTGAGAGTGACAAATACCCAAATCAGCAAGCAATGCTTTCAACCATATTAATTCGAAAGCAGGAGAGGCCATAGCACGATACGCAGCTTCAGCGCTGGAGCGAGCAACGACTGATTGTTTTTTACTTTTCCATGAAACTAAATTGCCTCCAACAAATATACAGTACCCCATGGTAGATTTGCGATCAAGATTATTTCCAGCCCAATCCGTGTCAGTATAACCAAGTATCTGTGTGTGGCCATGATTTTGCATAAGAATTCCCCATCCAATAGTACCTTTGAGATATCGAAGAATTCGTTTGACTATCAGCATATGAGCCACAGTCGGTGAATGCATGAATTGACTTACAATACTAACGGCATGACTTAGATCAGGTCGTGTAATTGTAAGATAAATAAGCTTACCCACTAATTTTTGATAAAGCTGCGGTTGATCAAAAAGCTCTCCATCCACAGTAAGTAGAGATTTGCTATCCAGAGGGGTTTTTGCTGGTTTGCATTCCATCATATCAGCTTTACGCAGTAAATCCACGACATACTTGCGCTGATTTAAAAACAATCCCTTGTGAGAAGTAGCCATTTCTATCCCAAGAAAATATTTAAGAGCTCCCAAGTCCTTAATAGAAAATTGCTGACGCAGTTGGTAATGGCTACATGATTATTACCAGTAATAATAAGATCGTCAACATAAATTAAAACCATCAACCGCTCATGGGATTTAAGACGAACAAATAGTGAGTGATCAGCATTGCTTCTTGTGAACCCAAGTTTAGTGAGGACAGTACTGAGTTTTGCATACCACGCACGAGGAGATTGCTTCAAGCCATAGATCGATTTATGCAGTTTGCAGACCAATTTTGGATCACTACTCTGTGGATGACCAGGGGGAAGCTTCATATACACTTTTTTCTTGGAGATCGCCGTGTAAAAAGGTGTTTTTTATGTCCATTTGAGACAGTGACCATCCATGATTTATAGCAACTGAGAGCAAAGTTTGAATGGTATTCATTTTCGCAACTGGTGCGAAAGTTTCCTTGTAGTCGATGTCATACATTTGAGTGAAACCTTGTGCAACCAATCTTGCTTTATGTCTTTCAATGGAACCATCTGATTTGAACTTGATCTTATAAATCCAACGACTCCCAACAGCCTTTTTATTCTGTGGAAGTGATACCACGCTCCAGGTGTGATTATCATTCAAAGCTTGAATTTCTTCGTCCATAGCCTTCTTCCAAACGTCTTGATGGTATGCTTCATGAAAGCTTTGTGGTTCTGTTGCTTTGGAGATGGCACTGAGATAGGTTCCATAAGCTGAAGAAAGCCTATGGTAGGCTAGAGCATTAGTGATAGGGTGTCTTTCTGTATACGTTACATAATCACTCAGTCTTGATGATTGTCTTCTGTTACGCATGGGATTTCGCCTGAGACCCCCCTGATTTTCAATCTGCTGGTCAACCCCTTCGGTCCTGTCTTCATCTGCGGCTTCAATCTGCAGGTCATTCTGATTTTCAATCTGTAAATCAGTTCTTTCCATCACTACTGGAGTAGCCCTTTCTGTTACTGTTGGAGCAGGACATGCTTCAACTACTGGTAATGGAAATAACTCCATTGTAGACTCCCCCTGTTGACTGCTCTCACAAGATGAAAAATAAGGTGTGGTTTCATTAAACCGAACATCCCTGGTGACCACCAGTTTATGAGTGTAAACATCCGAAAGGAAAATATATATATATATATATATATATAATAAAGATTTACTTAGTTTTTGCTGTCGATTTGGTGACGCAGCGTAAAAATCGTAAAGGAATACGACCAACGTCAATGATACGTAAATAGATTGCAACAAGATGAACTTACAAAATGGTAAACTTACAAAATAGTTCATGAAATCTTACAAAATGGTAAATATTTTTGTGATTCAGTGATTTATTTTTATGTGGTTAAGCCATGATTTAGTAACAATCCTTAGCATATTGTTACTAAAATAATTATTATTAAAAATTTATATAATCATTAAAATAGTGATTATTATTAAAATAATTAATGATTATATAAATTTTTAATAATAATTATTTTAGTAACAATATGCTAAGGATTGTTACTAAATCATGGCTTAACCACATAAAAATAAATCACTGAATCACAAAAATATTTAAAAAATAAATCACTGAATATGAAAATCTCCCAGAAACTAGAGTTCTAGGAGCAGCCCCACATAACCATTGTAGCCTCCATTGTACCTCACTGGCGAGCCACTGAATCACTTACACAAGCTTTTGCTGATGGCATTTGGATTTCATGTCTAATTGCTTAGGCACAAAAGTTATCCTCGCTATCGCAACATTAGAAAGGGAAAAGCATCTTTAGAACCAACTGAATCCCAAATTAAGTTAATGGGGCTCAAAAGCAAATTTGCATGAGAAACACTTGTTTACCCAACTAAGGTTTAATGCTATATGTGCAAGGAATTTCTAAAGAATTCGTCAAATATATATTACATTAGCAACTGATGGCCAGAAACACAAGCAGTCAATCTGACAAGAGGCCTAAAACCCACTTTAGTACCTCCACTTTTTCAATCTAGAAACATCATGAAGTAAATACATGTTCATTCCTGACGAGGAATAATCACAAGAATTAACCAAGCCTACCAAAATCTCACAATCTCAAAATCAGTACGAATGGTTAGATAAAATTGTACACACACCTCATTGTCAATCAGCAACAGATGAGGCATTGCATCAGCCCATTCTCATTGCACTCACCACATCTAACCATCTTCTTCTGCTCCTCCTGCAAAACCTTGCAGCTCCCGTTACACTCCACACACATCACAAACCTAACCCCAGCACACCCTTCGCATCCTCCAGCGAGCCCTTTCGGGATTCCATCAAACAAAATCCCCAGCTTTCCCTCCTCCTCCAGCTTTACCACTTGGTCAGCACCGCCAATCAACCTCCCTTTAACAAACACAAGTGGAACTTTGACTTCATTCGTACCCATTAGCTCTCTTAACTCTTCCTTAAAGCCCGAATCCATGGAAACATCTCTTTCCACGATATGAATATGATGTGACTCAATAATTGATCTTACGGTGTTGCAATCTTCAAATGTTTTTCTAATACCTCTCAACGTAGTAGTGTAGATCACGACCTTATTTTCCCCTCCAGGCGGGCGTTTTTGTTCGAAAGATTGAAGGATAGATTCCAAATCTCGCAAATTCATTACTTTTGTTGTTCTTGAACTTGGTAAAATTATCCTCTTGAGTTCTTCTTCTTCTTCTTCGGACAACCCTTTCTCATATAATGCAACAAGTTCTGGATCGAACAGAGGACTAAAATTACTCTTCCTCCTCGGAGAATATCCAGACTCACTTTTAAAATTCTCTGTTTTAGCCCCAACTGGAGACGCTTTCACTGGATAACTCAGTCTCAACACTGCCTTGCACGAATTCCCTGATGAATTATTGGCCTTTAAAACTGGTCTAGGGCTAAAATCCGATGATCTCTTTACCTTATTTTCTTTTCCACCATAAGTTTTCGCCTTTCTTGGAGACCCGATTTGATTCAAGAACTTGAGTGGACTCGTAAGGTCCAAATCAGCAAACCCACGAAGCAGAACCCTCGAACTTGTGCTTCTCTTGGTCTGATTTGAAACGGGTACTCCTTCTTCAAGATCTCCCATTAGCTCCCAAGTGTTAACAACCTCTGGATCTTCTTTTGTTGGCGATATTCGTTGCCATCTCTTACTCTCTTCCAGAATTTCTTTGATGGGCTCTTGTTTTTGTTCTTGTTGTAGTGGTGGTTGTTGTTGATTGTTGCAGTCAAGTTTGAGAGCACCATAAGTTGAAGAAGTGAGAGAGACCACGTGGTTAACACACTGGCCGCCATTGTTGAATATGATTTCTTGATGGAGTTCTTTCCTGAAGAGTTTTGAAGAAACACATCCCATTGTTTCCTATCTCGTGGGGTTTGCTCTACTTTTTCTTTTCTTTTTGGTTTGGTGGTTTCTTCAATCTCTTTGCAGTTTTGAAAGAGATAAGTGCAAGTAAGTGGGGGAGTTTTTTTTTTTTTTGGTTTTCGATTTCTTTTCCGAAGAACTTAACCGTTACCCTGTGTCGTGTCTGGAACGGACCCAACGGTCGAAATTTTCGAATGCTTCTATTATTTTGTTGGAAAGCCCTCGTTATTTAAGCTATTGCTATTAGTGACACCTTCATTTTGCTATATTTCCTTTTTGGCCCAATTCTTGTAAGTAACCTTTCAATTTGAACCTTTAGAGAGTGGCTACAAATCTTCGTGTTGGCCTATTGATCACATCATTACGAATATGAAATCCGGTCTCTGCAGGAGAAACAATGAATTTAGAACCAATTGTACAGCGATGAGTCACTAATTCATGACAACGATGAGCATTTCTATTTTCAAGAGGAATTAATTTTCATCTTTGTCTCTTATCTATTTATTATTTTGTATGCATGAAT
The DNA here is from genome assembly GCA_009078335.1 of Salix brachista. Lineage (NCBI taxonomy): Eukaryota > Viridiplantae > Streptophyta > Magnoliopsida > Malpighiales > Salicaceae > Salix > Salix brachista. The sequence continues at coordinate 9,454,230 of CM018587.1, forward strand.
TTTTTTAATATTTTTTGAAAAAAATTACTTTTTTTTTGTAACCATTTCAAAGGTGAATTATTATGAGAAATTACTATTGTAGCTTGTTTTTCACTCGGCGGTTTAATTTATTTGGAAATCTAGTAGACATAAAGTGGTGTTACTTTTCTCTCACTGTGTATTAGTTGTATGCTGATTGGTGGCAAAGGGCTTGGCCCAACTTATGATTTGGATGAGGGCACAGTAATGATTTTGATTAAAATGTTTGTTTAAAATTTATTTCGTAGGGTTGTTATGGTTATTTTTTAAAGTATTTTTTAGTACATCAATTTTTTTTTTAAATATCAAAAATAAAAATAAAATATTTTTTTTATAAATATTTTAAAACACAAGAACAAATAGTCTTGATAGTCATCGTTCTTGATTAAAATTTAGACATTGTTATATTTGGGATTGCTTCTAGTTATATTTTAAAAAATGTATTTGGCTTCAAGAAAAATAAATTATTTATTTTTTTGTGTTTCTCTATGGTATTGATGTCAATTTTTTATTTTTTTAAATATATAACTAATTTGAGAAGTCATATCTCAACTCTTAACTTCAAAATCAACTTTCTTAAACTATACATATGATTTAAAATCAAGCCATTCGTTTAGTTTTTGTAGGATTTCTTCCATAAGATAACAATTTTTATATTTTCCTTGTCATGTAAAAACCCTAACTCTTGAACGAAATTAACCCTCCAAGAACTTACGGAAAGATTAAGTTTCAAATAGAACATGGTTGAGGATCGATGCTGTAAATATTTTGTGCTACCTTTCTTCCCCATCTCTCAGTTTTCGAGCCCCTCTGAAAAGAGAGCAAGGAAATGCATGGCTGATCGAAGAATAGGAGAGACGAGCATGACCAGGCCTCTCTCATGGCTTCACCGATTGTTTTATTATTATTATTATTATTATTTATTCGATACAAATCAACTGCTCTTGTTTGAAAATTGAACGTCGGATATCTAGAAACCTTTTTATATCATAAAGTAGCGAGACACTTGTTCATTACGACTTTGTATGATGTTTTAGCAGAGAAAAATCCAGGCAGCTGAGCCTTGGATAGTGACCGTACAGTCCTTTTCTATCGGAGGAGGCCACTGCTTGCTTTTCGAAATATTCCAAAAAGAGCATACCGAGGTCTCTTCTCACGGTGGACGCTTGCTGTTGTCATTTGATACTCGTCCACCAACTTTATGTTTTTATATAATTTAATTTTAAATTTAAATTAGAGCATGTAATTAGTATAAAAACTTGAAATAATTGAAATTTTACTTGTTTATTTTGACTTATAAAATATACTTTCTAGATTAGGTTTCTTCGCATCCCACAAAAGCTTTATGTTTTCCAGAAAACAGAGAAAAATCACTTTTATAGGGACGGAAATACTATATAATAACTATTCATTTTTATTTTAAAATTAAAGAATTTTATAATATTTTACTATACATTATTTTTTTATATAAAAAAAAAAGCATATTGGCCTAATTCCGTTGTCCTTAGTTCGTCTTCTAGAAATTAAAGAAGCCCTCACAAATAAGATAAGAAGCCTTATTGGCGGCTGTTTAATTGGCTCAGGTGGGAGCCATTCCAAAGCAGCAGTGCTTTGTTTATTGCTGTTTTATTTCTTCTCTGACGTTAAAAGATTGCCTGTTTTTCACGAAAAAGAAAGAAGCAAAGACCCACGTCAGAAAGAGTTTGAATTTGACCATATATCCCCTGCGGCAAAATGCAGAATTTAGGGCCGTTTTTGAGTTTATTTGAAATTGTTTTTTATTTTTAAAAAATTATTTTTAATATTATCATATTAAATATTAAATAATGTAAGAACTCCAAAAAAAATTAATTTAAAATAAAAAAATTTAAATATTTTTTAAAACACTTTTAAAATACAGTGTAAAATAATCACAATAATCACTTCTTTCTCTTTAAAGAGAAGCTACCACCTCCAATTTTTCCAAGAGAAATTTGAGATGGTCTTTCAACTTCGCCATGGGTTCAAATTTAATTATATATATATAATTTGTGGTGAAGTTTTATTCTTTATTTTCCGTGTTTATTTAAAATAATAGTAAAAAATAGCAAATGGCAACGTTCAGTTATAGCAAATGGCAACGTTCAGTTATAGCAAATGTAAATCAATTAGTATACATATTCCATCAAATATAAATACAAACTAATGAGATCCATATAAAATAAAATAAAATTAAAATATAAAATAATGTTTTAAGTGGTTCTAGACTTGTAGTAGGACTGCAGGAGAGAAGTCCCATCCTATAATGTTTTTTTCCTTCACTATCTCCTCGTTTTTGTGACCAAAGAAGAATCATCTGTTGAGGATTGGTTGTGTCATCACTGTCTCTCTTATTTAACGCATCACAAAATGCCAAAGCTCCGGCGTCCACCATGATATCGATCGTCAAGTTTGAATCATCACCCGTTAAATATTTTGGATGGAAAGATGTCCATTATCGTAAGCCTCTACACTTTTCTTCTAGTTATTAATCTTTTTTTTTTCTTAGCAAATGATAAAACCAATTTTTAAGTCACAAATCACAGCATATGTAGTTTAATTTAGTGTTCTTTTAGTTTATTGATGAGTGAAATGGGTCCACAAGCAAAAATATATTTAATTTATCTCTTTTCTAACAAGTGGTGAAGCTTAAGAGAGAATTGCTTAAGAATGTTATTGACATGGTAATTAAAAGCGCGAGTTGACTCGCAAAATCGTACGATTTTGCGAGTCAACTCATGAAAACAAGTTAACTCGGGAAGAAAACTCCCGGTCAAACTCGGTCAAACCCGTTTAAAATCGGTCCGACTCGTAAAATCAGACCGGATCGGTCCGATTTTACGAGTTTATGGTGTTCGGACATCGGGGCTTTCATTTTCAATTTTTCATTCTGTCAATTACATTCGAAGCTCAAAATCAAAATCTTCTCTGCTCTTCTCACCCCCAAATCCCCCAAATCATCAGCTCTCACCCCCAAAATCTTCTCTTCTCTTCTCAGCACAAAATCCCCCAAATCGTCAGTTCTCAGTTCGGCCGATCTCCTCCCCAGTACCCTAGCTGTTCTTCCCATCCTTCTCTTCAGTCTTCCCCAAATCATCCTCTCCTCTCATCGGTTGAATCGTCTGTTATCTGTGTTGTCGTTGCCATAGTCGCCATTACAGGTTAGTACAAGGCTGCAAGCTTCATTTTTTGATGAAATGTTGCTTGATTTTTGTTTTGTTGCTCAATAATGTCAGAAACAGAAAGCATGTGTAGGTACAAAGTTTTTCTCTTATGCAAAAGTTTAGGTAATAAATGAGGCGATTTGGAGGTGTGAATGAGACAGTGTAGAGAAAGAAGAGGGAAAGTCTTCTTGTTTATTAGCTTGGTTTTGGGATCAAAGTTCATAGCAAAAATTTTTATTAGTAGCTTTTTGTCATGATGTCCAAGGAGCAAATTGCGTTGAATTCAGCTTTCTCTTATGTAAAAGTGAAAATAACATAAATTAAGTGCTTTATATTAACATATATTTGTTCGTTTTGTGACAATGTCTTAAGCTGGGAAAATTATTTGTAGAGAGCTTTATATTAATTCTCAATGTTCTTAATTATAAGAACTTGTTTTATGAGGTGATGATTTATTAGATTCCAGTTTAGAAACAACGAATTGAATTATACCTCTTTGAAAGGAGAGAAGAACATTGAATTGAATTAGGGTCAGTGAATGATAGCTTCAGTTTTGATACTGTAATGCCATTTCTCTTCTTCAGGCAAACAAGTTATAGTTTTAAAATCTATGCGCCATTTATGTTGATGAATTCTCAAGTATGACTGCACGGTAGACTCTGTCACTAGCTTTCTTTGATTGCAAAAGAGAGAACAAAAACATAAATGAGACTAAAATTGAACAGAAGATGATAGTGATGAAGAAACTTTTAATGGTGTTGAGATGAGTACTGAAATCAATGAAGAAGATGATTTTGAAACTTTGAATTCAAGGTGTTTAGGGTTCAATATTGTTGGAGTTCGATCTAGTACTAGCAATATCGGTGTTAGCACCAGTAGTAGTACTAATAATCATTTCCATTGTGATGCTATTGATGCAATTCTTGGACATAGTGAGGGGGATGAAACTGAGGCTGGTTTTAGTTTACATTGTACGCCAGCTGAAGATTTGTTTTAAATTTGTTAGTTTTTAACTTATAAAATTTTAGGGACATAATTGTTTTGTAATGTGTTTTGAAGTTATTTTAAATCATGTATGAACCTAAACTAGTTAAGTTTTATGTCCATAATTATGCTATCTTGTATTCAAAAATATTTTACTTACAATTTTACGATTTTATGATTTTTCTGCTCACACGATTTTAGCTGTGATTTTATGATTTTTGTACGGATAAATTTGGGTACGATCTTACGATTTTACGATCTGATCTTACGATCCGAGTTTTAAAAGGCCCTTCCGTGTCGTGTCAAAATCATGATTTTGACAACCTTGGACGAAAGGCATATAAATACTTACAAATGCTAATTGATCTCTCCTATCAAGTAGGGAAATCGGTTCCCAAGGGATTTACATAGTGAGAGCATATCAGCTCAACCTTTGAATAATCAAATATAGTTAGAGTCCACTAAATAACAAAGTCTTAGACTAACTGTTACAATATATACAGAAATTCATTGGCTAACATGCCCCCTCAAGATAGGGCACGATCCAAGAAGCTAATCTTGTCATGAAGCAGTTGAAATTCGGAGGTAGATAATGATTGTTAGAAGATTAGCGAGTTGATCTATAGAAGAAACATGAGCGACAAGAAGCATACCAGATTGAACTTAATCATAAATGAAGTGGTAATCCACAAGAACATGCTTCATACGTGAATGAAAAATGTGATTGGAACTTAACTGAGTCGCCCTCACGTTATCACAGTAGATCACTGGAGAATAGAGCAGTGTAATGCCAAGCTCTTGAAGTAATGAACATACCCAAAGCAGCTCGGCAGCATTTGCGGCAACATATTTATACTCATCCTTTATTGAAGACAGAGCAATTGTTCGTTGTTTCTTTGAACTCTAATAAATTAAATTGTGCCCTAGATAGACTAGATATGTACTGATTGAGGAATAATCATTCTTGTTGCCAGTCCAATCAGCATCCGAAAAGGCATGAACCTTGTCAGTAAAAGCATGTAGAGAAGAGGAGGAATTATGATGCAAAAAAAGACCCTTGTTGAGCATACCAAGGAGATATTCTAGAATGCACTTGACAAGAATCCAATAGGCATCGGTGGGACTGTGCATGAACTGAGATAGTTTGTTCACAGCAAACGATATATCTGGTCTTGTAAGAGAGAGATACTGAAGACTCTCAACAACTTCACGGTAAGTGGTGGGATCAAGTATAGGTGAGCTAGACAGTAAAGAAATAGTAGAGGTAGTGCTTAGTATGGGTGTGAGGAACGGTTTTGCTTCCAACATGTTCAGGCGAGTGAGCAGGTCAGTGATGTACCGGCGTTGAGAGAGTAGGAGTTTATGTGAACCTCGTGATCACGTGGTCACGCAACCCACAACCAAGAATAAGATCTGATCCTGAAAAACCGAAATAGATCTGATAGAAGTGTAACACAATGAAAACCTGCCCCAGGGCACCAACACTATTGGAATGAGTAGAATGACGCCATGAAGCTAGTTAATCTTCGATAAGTTGGATTTAGTTCGTTCAAGAACTAAAGAATGCAAGAATCACTCTCACACATAAACTGAAAAGTTCAGAATTAAAATTCATCAATGGCTCTAAAATTTAGGTTACATGAGTTTAAATAGTTCTTAAAAAAGTAACCCTAACAGACCCCTTATGTGGACTTAAATGAGGTCCACTCAAAACTAACCCAAAACCTCTAAGTTGGAAAACCCATTACTTAATCCAAATAAGCCTTGGATATTAGCTGAAAATAAAATATTAAATAAGCCCAAATAAGCCTTGGGTTGTAGCTAATAAAATCAAATAAAGCCCATAAGTCTTATTTATAGCCTTCCATCCAGCCCCTTAATCCTAGAAACTAAAGGAAAAGATAGCCCATAAGTCCTTGCTGGTGTTTCTAGGCTGGTTCGCATTAGGAGTTCATGCTTGTGAAAATGAACCTCAACACACAAGAAGTAGGACAAATTGTCAAGATATTTTAGAGAGAAACATCGGGCAAGTCTTGAAACAAATTCGTAGAGAATATTATCACTACTGTTTGTGACAATTTTGACATCCACATTAACCAATAAATATAAAACATAAGGAGTAGTATTAAGATTAACAAAGAAGTATTATAGTGGTAATTGCGAAACCCAGAGGCCAAGAGAAAGTGTCGTAGTTCATTATACTAGGGTCGGGGTGCCTATTTAAGCCCTGCAAATGGCTTTGTGGAGTTTACAGGAAAAAAAAAAAGGAGTGTCATGATCTACAAGGAGGTTGTGCCATATACACTGTTTCAAAAATGTTGCCTTATAGGAAAATATCATTGATGTCCAACTGTTTAAGAGACCATCCTTGGCTGAAAACAAAAATGAACAGTTGTTGGCTTAACAACGGGGTTGAACCAAGAGACCATCCTTGGATGTAGCGGTGAACCCACCTACATCCAACATTGTTAGTGATACCATCAGAGGGGATAAGTTCCCATGTGCCATTGCGAACAAGAGCATCATATTCCTCATATATAGCTTTGCGCTAGTTGGGATCTTTGATGGCTTTATAAGTTAAGGAAGGTTTGTTTTAAGAGCTATTTGATTTAATGGTGTGAAAGGTGAGTTTTTGGATAGGTTTTTTAATATTTTTTCTCGCCCAAGTGATCATGGGGTGTTGAGATTGCTCTAGGGGTGGTGGTGGAGATGGAGTGGGAAGGAGAGGGAGATAAAAAAAAAAAAAAAAAGCACATGATGTATAGGTTGCTGAGAAGAGGTGTTAAGTAGCACACTTGTGGCAGTGGAATATAGAGATGATGGACGAGGTAGTGAAGAGCCCACAAAAGGAGACATAGATGCAAGACATTGTGCAGATGGAGCTAAGAGAGCCAGTTACAGGTTGAGGTATAAAAGTAATGGTAATAAGTGGAAGAAACAAAGGATGGTGCAGAGGAAGATGATGTATAAGGAAAGACAAACTCAATAAATTGCATATGACGTGAAACATGCATTTGTTATTGGATTTATCAAAACATAGATATGCATTTTGATGAAGAAAATATCCAAGAAAAACAAAAAGATTTTGATTTGGGATCATGTTTATGAGATTTTTATGGACCTAACCAAAGATAACACAAACACCCAAACACTTTAAGTTTGGAAAAATTAGGGCTAGTGAAAGATGGACTCATATGGAGAAGACATGTTTAAGGTTGGTGTAAGCATTCAATTGCAGTGCTGAAAGCATAAGTCCAAAGTATGGTGGGAATAAGAACATGAGAAAGAAGTGCATGGCCTATTTCGACAATATGAAGATGTTGTTGTTCAGAATACTCCCTCACTATGATCACACCCCATATTGAAGAGCAAATGAAATTTTCAACAATCAAATGTTTATCCTATCTAAGACCACATGCCGCCCTGACATTGATGAGGCAAACAAAATCCAAAGAGCCTGAGAAACACAAATGATGAGGGGCATGCTGAAAACAAAAAAAATTTGATCAAGTCAATGTCAAAATAAAATGAGAATGCCCCACCAAGACAATCAGAAAGGGAGAATCAAAGGAGTATGATGAAAAAGAAAAGACACAATGACATTGATATCAAGTCTTTAAAACTTTGAAACACTCTTTAAGCCTATAAAACATTTCTTTTTACATGCCTTTTAAAGCTTTTTCTAACCAAGGAACCTAAGCCAATAAATGACATTCTCAAAATGCAAACAGACTTTTTTTTCCCCAAGAATCTTGGCATTGCAAATAACGTTACTTGTTATTATTTATGTTGATAAAATAATTACTAAAACTAGGACAAACCTTTCTCAAAACCTCGAGTTTTTACTCGAGCCTCTTGCCTAAAACTTAAAAAAAGAGAACAAAAGGTCATATTTTCTTGTACCTTTACCAATTTCTAACTTGTTTGAATAAAAGATTAAACTATCTTTTTTAATTCCTTGGGAATAGCAAGGAATCAAAAATATTTTTGTTTTGTCCTCAAAATTGCAAAATTTATTTGAGTCATGGATAACTCTATTTTGAGCCAACACTTTTTTCTCAAACTTTACTCTGTCAATTCACAACTAAAAACACACAAAGTTTGCATCTTAGCATTAAATGACATATATTAAGGTGACGATCAAATAAACAGTTTTAAAATCACATCTCTTGATTTCTTTACAATAATAAGACTAAAATGCATACAATCTTTGAATTTTGAGAGCTTATTCCGAAACAAGAAAACAATTTTCAAACAAAATGTTCATTGATTGAGTTTGCAAAGTCATTGAGATAAATGATATTGACACTTCTTATGAGTTATCCTTGAAAAGTTAAGTAGCCGAAGGACATTGCAGTAGACTTTGAGAGAGATAACAGACAATATCAGGTGAGTTGAGAGGTATATAATTACATAATCAAATGATGATTCAATAAAATCCATCAATATTACAATTAGCATTTAAAATAGACAAAATCCTTTTAATGATGTCTCTTAAAATCTTTATGACGATGGATTACTCAATTTTTTCAATCCTTTTATAATTAGTCTCTCCATCAATTCTCTCCTTAAAAAAATATATTTTAAAGAATGAAATTAAGAAGAAAAAAAAGAGAAGTATAGAAAATGGGGGATTTAAAAAATAATGAAAAATATAATTATTATAATAAAGAGTGCTTATTTTATAATAAATTTATTTTCTCTTAAAAGATTTGATTTTTACTTTCCGTAACCAGCGCAAGCACACAAGTCAACAGGTTGAAACTACATCTCTTTCATCATAACATATTACGATCACTTATCTTCCAACTCTCTCTCTCTCTCTCTCTCTAAAATTACAAAGACATTAATTTTCTTAGCTGAACTTGCGACGATGCCACAAGTGGATCTTGAAACTCTAGTCTCAGCCTGCGCCGGCGTCGCCTGCGACCGCAAAATCGCCTGTGAAACTCTCGCCGCCACAACTAGCACAAACAACAACCACTCCCAACCGCCACCGCCACCACCAGACTCACCCGATGTTGCAGAAGTACCGCCAGATTTCCCGCCAGAATCCTTCTGGCTTTCCAAAGACGCCGAGCTCGACTGGTTCAGCACCAACGCTTACTACGAACGCAAAGACTCCACAAAAGGAAACTCAAACTCCGCAAACTTAAACCCTAACCTCATCCCCAATCCCAACCATAACTCCTCCAATTCACAGCGTTTCTCTTCCTTACACGCTAAGGCATCAATCATTGGCTTACCAAAGACGGGGAAATCAACCTACGTTGTTGACACAAAGAAACGCCGCAACTGTAACCATGGAAACACACGATTGTTTTTTCCTAAACGGTCAGGCTCGACCGGTAAGTCGGATTCGACGGGCATGATTGAACCGTCTTCACCCAAAGTATCTTGTATGGGAAGAGTAAGATCGAAGAAAGATCGTCACCGTAGTTTGCGGAAAAAACAGCAACAGGAACAGCTATCTTCTAAATCAATCGGGAAGAAGGAAAGTAGTAGGAAGGACAAGAAGAAGAAAAAAGGTTTCTTTGCTAGTCTGAAAACCATTTTCAGGTGTAAGAGCAACATCAAAGACATATCACAGAGAACCGGCAATGACACGTCGTATGGTGGATCTGTCAGCGAGAGCTACACGTTTGAGAAATCGAGCGATATCAGGGATCGGTTGCCGGCGAGTGATAGAGACGCGCCACATAGAAGGAGCTTTGGAATGGAACCGGTGGCGGCCGAGCCGGTTGGTGGTTTGGGAGGAATGACGAGGTTCGCGTCAGGGAGGAGATCGGAGTCGTGGAGCGCTGAGATTGGCGTGGCATGATCTGATTGGCCAAGCAAACAATGTTGTACAGGGTGAATGAAGTAAAAGGGCGGAGGAGCGCTTTTGTTTGCGGTCGTGATTGGTGGGCACCTGTGGGGTTGATCAAAGTTTGAATTACGGTTAGGTCGACGTGGCACGGTGAATTAACCGCTTCAAGCGCGGTAACTACAGTAATTACCTTTCCACTTTTTTTTTGGTCTTTTTTGGTTTCATGCTTTGTGAATTTATATTTTTAATGTTTTTTTCAAAAGTTATACAAATAGCGCTTGTAGATATATAATGAGTGTAAATTTGTTATATAATGTAGTTAATGAGGGCTGTTATCTCATTGGATAGTGGTGGTCTGTCTCCGAAGGACGCTACACTATTATTTTTTATACCTTGCATGAAATTTAATCATTTTCTGGGTTAAATGCATGAAAGATTTAATTTTGATTTTCTATTTAAAAATTTAATTAATATAGCTACTGTTTGCACTGGAAAACCTGGTTATCCCTCTCACATCCACCCACCCACCCACCTCATATGAATAGTATCAAAGAAGGGAATAGTGGGTTTGGAGTGTTTGACCTGCTAGAAAACAGGGGATTTTGAAGACTTTTGAATTAAGTTGAGATGGAGTTCTCCTATAAGGGTTTTTCTTAAACAATATTATGAAAAAGAAGAAAAAAAGTCCCACCAAATTTAGTTTTCTTACTAATTGAATGGCAAAATTTATTAGTAGGAAGGAGGATTTGGTTGCTTGAAAAATTGGGTGAACTTTGCATCGTGAGAAATTGTTCTGTGGTCTGATCATTTTTGTTGGGTTTTGTTCAACCATCTTCTAATTTGTTGTGGTTAGGTGGGTCATTCATTAACTTCGCCATTTTTGACCTCTGTGGTGTAAGCCCTGTGCATTACAAGTGGGCTCGATGGCTCGGGAATCTTGACCAGGCTCTTGCTTTTCACCTACCCATTTGTCTCTCAACTTGACTGCCTCACCTATCAGCAGCGTTTGTTGCTGGCAGGCAGGCAGTAGTTAGAAGTAGATTGGCTATTTCTGATTTCTGAAATCAAGATTAGAACACCAACTCATGATGGTTCTCTATTCTGTTTCAAATGAACGAGACCGACCAGTTCGATCTTGTTCTTCTCGAAACTTCATCACTTCGTGGGGACAAGTAAATCCGATGTCGGATTGATTTGTTCCACTAGGGGGCTTCTGTCAAGGAGTTGATCTTAAATTCCTAATACAAGTTTGAACACAGCTGGCAAATTTGACGCCTAAGCAGTCGTAGATTGTCAAATGCAATCACTGGCTTGATTTTTCCAGCTGAATCGAGTTGACTTTTTCTCAATCGCAACTGGCGAAAATGCTCGGATGAAAAAAGAATTAGCTGCAGACACAACTGATATATCATGGAAATGATCTGCGCTGGTAAATCTGCCCATAACATTACATATATAAGCTCGAAACAGGAACAGAACATTTTGTTCCCAGTAGGAATAATCTTAATTGGTAATTTTATCATCGTAGAGGTCAACCTTTCTTCCATTCATTGACTGCAGAGGCCTTGCGTTCAGCTTGAACTCAGCACGCAGTGGAGCTTTCAGGGCTTCTACCTGCTCCTTGGATATTGTTCTCACCTGCATATAAATTTGTGTGCCATTATCAAAAAGTCTGCTTGTACTATTGTCTGCACGCGCGCGCGTGTGAGCATCTTACCTTGCCGAGAACGCTCCAGATCACATTCTCAGTGCATGGTGGAACGGTGAGAGAGCCAACGTATCTGTAATACTTGCGGGTATTTTTTCTCAAGAGCTTATTGTCCAGTGCCCCAATAGGAATGTGGGCTTCTTCATAGCCTGCACTCGTGTCCTTTGCAAGATCACCCAGCCTGTTTGTAATCTGCAGCCATGAATAGCTTTTTTTGGTCAAAATTTTCCTCGAGATATGTTAGACCTTCAATCTATTCATGCAGAACAACATCAGAAGTAAGAACCCTAAGTGGTTGCCTGAAGGAAACTAAACTTTCCCAGGAAGGAACGAGGTTTTTTACTTCTACCCAAGACTTATTACAGTGAAGCAACTGCTTGTTTGCATTACTGCAACACATGCCCTTTATCAGCTAAAATTAGTACAGATGAAAAAACTGTGATGTAAACTCAACCTTACTGATAAACGGATCAGCATCACCAAGTTCGTAGAGCATTGACACAACAGCAATAGTGCCAGAATCTGACAGGTGGACCAGATGAAGCTCGGCAGCATATCTGCAGATACAGAAAATACCAATTAAGTTCAATTCGGTGTCCACTTATATTTATCAAACATTTTTTTTCTCTTCTCTAAGATATGTAATTTGATTTTTTAAAGAGGTTTGGAAATGAAAATTTTAAATAGTGCCTGAATGGGGGCTGTCAGCTTTATGCATACAGGATTAAGGCAATTGGATAGTAATTTTGAGTTGAGAGAGAGAGCATACTGGACTCCGTCAATCTGATGCTCGGAAGGAGAATGCCAGTGCATTTGCTTGAAGGTGTAGTTTTTACCATCTATAATCAAGACTCCACAGCTCCCCTCATAGAGTAACTGCATGTAGAAAATTCAGAATAATTATTAGCATTTACGATGAACAAATGATATCTTAGATTAGCTTGTATAAAGTTGTCCAGGAGATCTCTTGAAACTATTTTTCTCATTAGCTCATATGATTCTAAGCTAGCTACCACAATATACATGTCAGCCCATTCAAAGAGTTGATTTCAGCATACTAATTTCTTATGATACAATTAGCAAGATTGTTTCAAGTTCAGGAGTAAACCCCAATATTAAAGCCATTGTTAACAAGAATAGCCTTTCCAAGTTTGTAATCCCTGGTCAAGGGTGTCAACTTTTTGTTTTCCACAGCCTTGTTCTTGATAATGTTGATAGGAGACTGAAGTTTCCCAGATGAGCATATAGAGAATTTGGGGTTTAAGCTTCCCCAGTTGGCAGGTCCATTTAAACCAGCGTAGCTGAATACCACTTCAGATCCTGCCAGGAAAATCTCAGAATCAAAGCAAGCTAGTTTGTGACATAACAGTAAGAAAAGGATCATAGAACTTGTGAAAGTAACATAAATATGTGTTTCAGAAAAGAAATAAAACATAATTATGCTGTCATATACAAAGAAGTCTCAATCTAATGGCCGAAAAATGAAGGAGAAAGGGTAGTGCATGCAAAAGAGAGCCATACCTGGAGCTTGGTGTCCGAATCTTGCAGAAGCAACAGCAAACAACAACGCAATAGAAATGAAGGAGAAGGAGAGTTGAGAAGCCATGATTTGTAGGTATGCTCTCATCATCTCAGACTTTTGAAGACCTTCTCCTTGAAGATGTTTGCAGAGAGAGGCTGGCTCGGCTCGGCTCTGAACTTCACTGGTTCTAAATTTGGAGAGAGCTTAGAATGTCTATGTCTATTTATATACGCACTGAGTTTGCCCTATCCTGCTCCGTTTCTTCTAAGAGAAACCTTGATCATAAATAAATTAGGGGGTTAATCAAAATGCTTTAAATACAGTTTATTGGATTTGCAGTTTCGTCAGAAAGTAGCAGCTTGGCTCTGTTATTATTACGCAGAAAGCTGGCTCAGGCCATTGGCTAGCTTTTTATGAGAACTGACTCAGAGATTAATCAAACTTATTGGATGACTAATATAATCTGCATCTATGAATTCTTGCTCTGGTCACATTGTTGTCAAGATGGATTGACACCTGCTGACTGCTTTTCTACCTTTTGGAGGTAAATTCTCTCTGTCCATTGAATAGAATTTGGAAAACTTTTTTATCATTAAAATTGCCGAAAGCTTACAGATGTGTAGATGTTATAGTGCTATTTCAGGGGGACCACGGCTCCCTAGGTAACAATTTAGTGCATGTGTTATCAGTATGGATGTTTTTGAAAGTGCTTGTTTTTTAAAAAAAAATTTGTTGATAAATACATCAAAATAATATATATATTTTTTTATAAATCATTTTTGACATCAGTACATCAAAATGATCTAAAAACATCAAAAAATTAATTTAAAGTAAAAAATAAAAATAAAAAATAAAATATTTTTATTTTTTTCAAAAGCGCTTTCCAAATGCATTCCCAATCACCCATTACTTCACAAAGGCAAGCCGTTGAGCCTAACTATCTCAAGTTTCTTGTAAATTAGGACCGGATAAAAAGGTAGCAAAAAACATGAGAGGATCCTAATTAAGTGACTATTTGAGAATGTGGTTGAAGTTGCTTTTAAAAGCGTTTTTTGTTTAGAAATATATCAAAACAATGTTTTTTTTTAAAAAAATTATTTTTGAAATATACACCTGAAAATGATCTAAAAACACTAAAAAAATTAGTTACAGTAAAAAATAAATAAAAATTCAATTTTTTTCAAAAGCATTTTTGAAATGCAGTGTCAGACAGGGAACTAGGGGCAAATACAAATGCTATTAATTGAAAAGGTTAATTACACAAAAGTCTTTACTTATTTTTTTGGCTTTGCTAATGTTATTTCAAAAATTATATTTTATATTCTAGTTCAACCTAATTTTTTTAAACTTGTATGAAAAGATCAAAATACCTTTGCAATATTGCTTATCAAAAACACCAACAAATAACATATCAACATTTCTCTCTTAATGCTCTCTTTTTCCAATTCATAATCACACTCATGTTCATAAAATATTCAGACCCAAGTAGTCCCAACTTTAAATAGTTAAGCAAAACTTGAAATTCAACAACTTTTTTTCACTATTTCATCAACAAAACTATAGTCTAGCAAGAAGCAAAACAAGCTAGCAAGTCTTCAATTGTTGAAGTGTTGATATTCTAACAGCTTATACACATAGATACAAACTTAACAAGCCAAAATACAAGTCTCTAGCCAATCATGAAGTTTTTATTCAAAACATATTCATAAATAATAAGGCTTTCTAGTCCCTTAATGCTTAATTGAAAGCATTACCCTAATAAGCATAAACAACATTTATAATGGTCAAGGATAGTGATGAGAACCCATGGTGATATGGGTCATAGTGAGAGGATATTTATATAGATAAATATTTTAGAGCCCAAGCCACAAAATAAAAGCTTGATAGATTTGAGTACTAGGCCTCTGAGGTAATATTCAATAAGGTTGAAGATGAAAAACTGAAAGAAGTAGATTTGTTACCATCATTAGAAAGAGAAAAAAATGGATTGCATAATTTCAAGCAAAATTGTTTGAAGTAGTTGCAAAATAATAATAATGAGTATTAAGAAGAGAGAAGCCCATAAAAGGGAAAAGATTTCACCTTGATACAAGCATTAATCAAGATAGATTTTAGGCTTTTTTTTCACTTATGTTGGGATGAATGGAATTATTACTGAATAATTTGTTGAGAATGTAAACAACATCCCAAATATCTAGGAAAATAATTTGTTGGCTAGGATTTTATGTTTGACAGTAAAGAGAGATGGAAAATGAGCCCTAGAATATTTGATCAATTTAGGGACATAATCTTGGTTGATTTAGGTTTTTAAGGGGGTGTGATGGGTTGCCAGAATTTCTTGATGGTTTGGGGTTTAACTCTATTGGCATTGTTTGTTTACTAAGCACTTAAAAAAAGTTAAAATGAAAAAGGAAGAAAAAAGAAGAAGAAATATAATGACTTCAATCATTTCTTGTGGACTTGTTGGAAATTAAAAAGAAAAGGAAGAAGAAGAAATTGACTTTGGTTGTTAGAGGTTTTTTAGATAAATGAAAAAACTATTGAAATTTTATTATTTCAAGGGCTTTTTAGTCATTAAATAGAATATAAGAACAATACTATAAATATTTTTCTAGAAAAAAAAAACATTATAGATTGCAAACATTATAACGGCTTAAAACACAAAGTACTATGGATCTCAATAGTACTATGAATTGACTTGGGATTAAATCCGATGATTTGCTATGGTTTGCTTTAGTTTGCTTTGTATTAGATTCTAAGTGGTGTCAGAAAATGATTTGGCATATGGTTCATGCTTAGTTTGAAAAAATAAGATTCAATTGAATTAAAATAATTGAAGCTTCAAGAACAATATAAAAAAAATTACAATTTTTTTCTCTCTCTTTTTCTTAGTTTGCTAGCCTAACTAACTCTCTACAAAAGACAAATGTGGAATGCCAATTTCTTTGATGTCAAACTTGGTTATGATACTTTTGATGCTATATTTATAATTGTTTTTATTTATTTCATCCTTTAATTTTTAGTTGATTTGGAACTGAGCTTTATAATTATTTTTGGATTGCTTTTTATAGGGTTATTTAACATTGAATTGTTACATAATTCAATTGACTCATGTCCTATGTTTTTACCTTCTTAGTTGTAATTCTTAATCAATTTATTATTGTTGTTGCATATTTTTAATTATATTATTTGAATTATCCATTGAATCAATAACTTGGATCTCAATTTTTTTTCTCACCATTCTTCTTTACATCAAAGAAATTTGGTCGGCTCGTGGTTAAGCGCGGGACACAAATCCAATCAAATTACTATTTAATTCAGGAATGTGATCAAGGCATAAACTAATATATATATATATATATATATATATATATATATATATTAATTACAAATTGGGAAATACTAAATGGATGTTTGGTCACATGGTGCACTTTTTTTTTAAATTTAATGTTTTTCAAATGTTTTATTTTCTATAATTTCAAATAAACATACCAACATCATCTAAAACATCTAAAGAACCTTCATTCAAACATATTTTGAAAACTTCTTTCAAATACAATACAAAACACATTATAAATTTACAAATCATTTCTCGAATCTAGTGGAAAGAGCGAGTAAAAATTAAAGAGTAGTGAAGAAAACTTAATTACAATTCATTAAAATTTCTCGATTTAGTGGTTCCTTTCAAAATTCCATCACCGAATTTAAAAAAGAAGCCCACTATCACCCCACATCCGCACCAGCAAGCCAATAAAAGGTGCAAAAATACAGGAAGCCTGTAGGCTGAAAAGCTAAAAAAATCAGTGCGGAGAAGTTGTGTGCCAAAATTAAAGAGAAATGTCAACCAGCCTGGTAGCCTCCTAACTCGAGCCCCCACATCCATTGCTTTTTTTTATTCTCCACAGACAAATAACACCTTCCTCAGGCTAGCTTTCATCAAGTTCTTAGTGGATGCCCCATTACCAACGAGAGGTCAACCTAAGCTCCACTTGTCACTGGGTTTTTGGTCCCAGAATTGTTTATGCAGAAACATTAAATCATAGGCACTGTAGAAAGCATTTGTGTTTGCAAATGTACATCACACTGACATGCATGTTCCAGATTGAAAACCTGGTTTTTGATGTCTTAAGAATCGATCAGGTTGACAAACAGCCATAAATCTTAATCCTCGGGAGCCATTTCAGATAAATTTACTTACTTAAGTCGCATCAAAGGCGGCATTTACTTATGATCAACGCCTCTGGATGTAGAACTCCCTTGATTGAACATCTTAATTTAGAATGAATGGTGAATCAGAAGGCGAAATGACAAGAAACAGTGACAATAATCGTGGCTCACGTCCAACATGGGATCTATCTGCGTGATTGAACTCGACAAACTAAAGTAGACAGAAACAAGACAGGATGCTAAAATGGATAGAGAAGCGTGGCTGGGATACCTTGTCCCAGCATATGACAACGCACTATGAGAAGCTCTCAGTGAATACAAACCACTTGAGTTTATAAACACTCTCTACCACATATATGGCCGGTGTATATGCAACCTGGTGACAACTCTTTTCTTCTGAACTTCAAAACATTCAAAAGAATCTTTAGCACACAGCTCTTCAGTCCCCACCATATGCCACAGTCATACTTTGCAAGTTCTAGTACACAGCTTTTTGTAGATGGGATAAGCTTCAAAACTACCTTCTTCTTTTTTAAATTGTAAGAATTAATGCTTCCTCATAATCATGTCTTAGGTTTTTCCAAGACAAATCTAATCTCTCCGAGAGGGCACTGCCGGTCTACCAATCAAAATCATAACTATAAAGCTTGAGGGTTCGCTGAGGTTGGCGAGTGGATATACTCCCACCATGCCACGCAAGGTTCAGCTCCTAGACAAAGCTGTAGAAACATAGTTTTCATGAATCCTCTTGTCCCACCATGGATGATGCTGTGGTAATTATTTTGAATTCGATTGGATTGTTTTCAGCTACCAGTTAACGTGTCTATAACCAAAAACTAACCTGCTTATAGTCCAAATATGGTCAATTCAGTTGGAGTGACATTAACTGTCTGGATGTGATAAACTTCAGACAGCAAATATGTTATTGTGCTACTTACTGTAACTAATCAATGGCCTTTTGTTGAGTGGATGATTCGGGTTTTCATTGTTTTAGAAAATCGTAGTTTTTTGAAAAAAGTAATGCAATAATATGTGCTCAAAATCTGATAATTTATAGTTTATTGTATTAGTCATATAACACAATCTTTTGGCAATTAATATGTTTATTTCTTTTTTTGGATTTGTTGAATTTAAATTTATTATTTTATGCTTTTATATGATTTTTCTTAATGGCATTTCATCTTTTTTTAATAAGATTTTATTATGTTAATCATGTGCATCATCTCCTTACTCACTATAAGTAGTGCACTGCATTCTAAAAAACACAATTTGCAGCAATATATATATACTAGCAAATTGCCCGCGCGTTGCCGCGGGTATTTTTTTTGTATATAATTTAACATAATTAATTCAACAACGATAAATTTATATGATATAAGTAAATAAAAATTATAGATTAAGAGATAAAATGTTTAAAATTTTGAGTTGAGTTTGTCACGTAAGTATAGATTACATCTTTTATAATATAGGTATTGCGTCATAAACGATCACAAAAGAGCGCACACTAACATTAGAAAAAAGAGCAAAATATTTGAATAAGAAAAAAAAAACTTACTTAAATCATTATTGTGCAGATAATAAAATTATAAAAATCAATTAACAGAAAGAGCAAACAAAAAACAAACAGGGAAAAGGAAGCAATATTAATTTAAAATATTATAACAATAGCAATATCGGAGTCTTAACATTTAAAATTATTATTGCTGCCAGAATAAAAACAACAAAAATTATTAAATTATACCGAGGGAAAAAAATAAAAAGTATGAACAAAACAGCAAGCAAGAAAAACAAATTAAAAAATTATTATTATTATTATTATAATTATTATTATTATTATTATTATTCGTATGAAAGAATAAATAATCACAATTATTATAATAATAGAATACAAAATCACTATTATTATAATATTTATAATAATAACAATTATTATTATTATTATAATTATTATTATTATTATGTTAATAATGAAAAAAACCAAAATAAATGACAGACTAAAAACATCCTATAAACTTTAACAGAAGATCAAAAAAAAAAAACTATTATTGCTATTACTGTAAAAAAACAAAATTATGAAATTATCCGGAGGGAAAAAGAACATTAAAGAAAGAGCAAGTACGCAAAACAATTTAATTGTTATTATTATTATTATTATTATTATTATTATTATTATTATTATTATTATTATTATTATTATTATCATTATTATTATTATGTTAATAATGAAAGGAAAAAAACAATGAAAGACTAAAAACATGCAAGTAATTTGAACAAAAGATAAAAAAAAAAAAAAAACAACGGGAGAAAGAAGAAAAACACAGCAGAGTAAGAACAAAAAATAATTAAGTCATTATTATTATTATTATTATTATTATTATTATTATTATTATTATTATTATTATTATTATTATCATTACTATTATTATTATTATTACTATTACTATTATTATTATTATTATTATTATTATTATTATTATTATTATTATTATTATTATTACTACTATTATTATTATTATTATTATTATTATTATTATTATTATTGTGTTAATAACACTTTTATATATACATGGACAAAAGTAGGGATTATTCTAGAAATATAAAGAAATAAAAGTATAAGGACCTAAATGAAAATCAAATATAAAGGGCTGAAATTAAAAAATTAAAAGTCAAAGAGCTGAAATGCAAATTACATTTATTCTCAATTGAAATTTGAGGATAAATTTGCAAAAATCGGAACTTTTGTACCGAATTGATTGAGTTATATACAGCCAATTCGGAAATTGAAAGTCGAAGGACCGAAGTGACACTTTGGCATTCAATCAATTCAAATCGGAGGACCCAATCGAACAAATTCAAAACTTATATAACAGAATTGAGGAACAAAAACGAAATTAAAAGTCGAGGGACCGAAGTGAAAAGTTAAAATACATGGGGGACTCTCCTGCACATTGAAGTGCAGGAGAGAGAGAAACGTGGCCGGCGGCTTTAACCGGCCTCCGCCGCGTCCACGGACATCTGGTGGTGACACGCACCACCGCAGGAGGAAGACCACGCGGCGGCGCATCATTCTGTCTCCCGGTATACAATTTCCGGACAACGGAGGAGGCCGCACGCGCCACCTGAACAGGGCGTGAGGCGGAAAACCGGCTGGCGCGTGCGCCTCACGCCCTGACAGACGCCGATTAAATAATTCGAAAAATAGGGCCAATTACCGTTCCACCCCTGCACCCAATTAATGGTTTTTGTCTTATTAGGGGCTAAAACCGTAGTTAGCCATTTCTGAAAATATTAAAAAAAGCAAAAGTTGCGGCGAACCGGACCGGACCGGGCCGGGCCGGACGCGCGCAATTACACGCCTGTCCCTCAGCCCCAGCCGTTATTTTGTCCTATTATTGGGGGTGAAAACGCCATTACACTGTTCATGGCAGATTATTTTAAAAAAAAAAGGACATAAAGAGGAAAAGCCGAAAAGCCGAAAATGGCCCCATGACAGCAGCTCCTTCGGCGCGCGGGCGAAGGCTAATTCTGTCTGTGCACTGCCACAATCCACAGTGGATTGTGAGGCAGTGCACAGTGCTTTACTGTGCCAAACCCCGACGGGTTTTAGTGTGTTTGTAATATATATATATATATATATATATATTGGATTTTGTTGAATCGAAATTTATTGTAGTATGTTTTTGTGAGCTCTTATTTAAAAATATTTCCATCTATTTATACTTCAGAAATAAAAAAGAAAATTATAAATAATAATTAAATAGACACACCTATAGCCGTACGTTCACATATATTCTTGAATGATCAAATCTCTTCCAAGCCACAAAAGCATGAACCAATATACGAGGAAGCCTACAAGAGATTAAGACAAATATAATGTCACCTAGTTTTTCATGTTCAAATATAAACACATCATTTACTTATGATCATTTTCACTATATTTTCTCTCCCACTATTGGTGTCAACCAACCATATTAGTGGGTGGTAATTTCAACATATTTCCAGTCTTTGTTTCTAGCTTAATTGAAGGCTGAAAATATGCAATTTGTCTCCATACTCAACAATATTCTACTTAACCAAGTGGGGTTGGTGTGAGTGGTTTGGCGCTCTCACTCCTTAAAAGAGGTATGGGGTTCGACTCTTGCTCTAGTATGGAGACACCCATTTGGCCAACACTTTATCCTTTCGGGACCCACCCGGTGCAAACGTGGATTAGTCTGGGTCAGCGCCTAAGACACCACGTGGTTTATACCAAAAAAAAAAAACAATATTCTACTTTGGAGACAAACTCCATTAGATCCATCTTCATACTCCATCATTATCATCTGCATGTAATAGTGAAAATATGATCCTATAAAATATTAATCAACATAGCTTTGACAATTAATTATAATCCTTCATAACATAATACAACATCTAAGTACCTTTAATGTATCTCAAGATCTTTTAATAGTATTTTAATGCTTTTTACCTCTATTTTTCATATATCGACTAACTGGTCCCATTTGGTCTTATATATATCATGGAAAAACATTAAACTTCTGATGCTAATGCATATTATACGCAAGACATTCACATCCTTTTTTATTTATTGCTAGGAGACATACTTGAGAAAAACTTGAAGTTTACAAAAACTAATGTGGAAATTGATTTATAATCTTGCATGTTAAAGTGTCATAAAATTTTCTTTGAATAATTTTTATAAGAAAGGTACATCTTTTTCTTACTCTTATCTTGGTGAATTCTCATTCTTAGAATCTAGTTTATTGACTCCAAATACTTCGTATCGATATCTCTAGCCAATTATCCTTTGAATTATTAGACTCGATCCTTATTAGTCCCTACTTCTAATATGTCATACAAGTATAACAACATGATAACATCTTCTTCTTAAGTCTTTTGTAGCATATAGAATGGTTTGAACTAAATCTTTGTATCCAAGTCTAATTATGAAAGATTTTAAATCTTTTAAACAAACACATAAGTGTTTGTTTGAGACCATATAGGGATTTGTTCAACTTGTAAACCAACTTTTCCTTATGTATTTCAACAAAAATTCTAGTTAAAGCATATCAATTTCTTCTTTAAGTTATCATTTGAGGAACTGCTCCCATTAAACTTATCAATCATGTACTTTTATTTTTCTTTTATTTACTCAACTATTCTATAAATTGTAATGGTTATAAAAATAATATATATGAATAATACTTCCACTAAATAAACATGATTTGCTTACAGGTTATTTAAAACTAATTCTCTATTGTATTTAAAATAATTATAGTGCTTAATTTGAATTCAATTGATAAATAAATTGAATATGTATGTTTCAAAGAGAAATAACTCTTTAATCTATTTTGTTTCCTATATTACTCTTGTCACCTTCATGTTATTTCTCTAAAGGTCTAAAAAAATAGTATTTTCAAAAACCTAGTTTTCACATTGAATTTCTCCTCTTCGGAATAGTAAACAAGAGGGGTTAGCCTTTGATTATTATTATTATTACCATTTTTAGAGTTTGAGTTCCATTTGAAATTTAATTCTTGATACTCAAAATAGTTCTAAAAATGAGATATTTTTATTAAAACCACTAAAATTAAATTCATTTGAGAGATTTCCAAACATGTTGTTAGGTAGAACTTTTTATACCATATCTAGCAATCATATTGATTTTACATATATGTAAATAATGTCGTATACAAGAATAGTATTATACATGAATGAAAACTTTAAACCAATAACTCTAACACCATTATTAAAATTACAATATACAAAAAGAGACAATTTACAACTATCAATATTCGGATAAGATAAAAAATGATACACATAAAAATCTACATGGTTTACCCATAGCTTTGTCTATTGGCAAGTGTTGAATGACTTCACTAAAAAAAAAAAAAGAATTACAATCATTCTCTCCTATAAGAAATGTAAAAACCTCACATTGTTTCACAAAACACCTCACAAAATGTATCGCTCAACTTTTATTAGATAACTATTATTATTTCTCTCGGTGTATAAACGGATTTTGGGATGAAGTCTATTTATAGGTGAAATGGTGGCTAAACATCTCCAATTCATGCTACCAAACATGTAATAATATAAAAAACAATAAGCTATTTTTCTCTTATCTTTCATCCTATTTTTTATGACTATCAAGTACATTTGTATCCTTCATTTCAAGCTATATTGAAGCTTATAAATGTGTATTGTATCTCAATACTCAACACTAAAGTATAAAAAACATTTTCTGCATAATTAACTTAATAAAAGATTAGACTAAAATAGTTTAGATTTCCTTCACAAATAGTTTTCCAAAACACAAAACTAAATCAAGGGCATATTAATTTTTGCTCATAAATTCCTTAATATTCAGAGTATAGGTCACATAAATAAACCCCTTAGGATTTTATGATTGATCATTGTTTATTGTAACAATTATTTATACTTTCATTAATCCTTTAAGCTTTTTTTTCCAATCAATTAACTTTATTTATTAATTTGATCCTTGTACACTGTGTTATTTCTTAATTGTGGCCTAAGAAGTTATTTATTTTTCTTGCTTTTTGGTTCTTGAAGTGTAAAAAAGTTATCCTAATATTTGGTTGATCCTTAATATTATAAAAATAAAATTAGTTTTGTTTCTTAAAAAAATAAAATGCATAGACCAAATTTGACATTATATTAGAGACAAAGGTTTTTGTATTTCAGGATTATTTTTTTTTTCTACTTGTTACCTTGAGAAATGCTCATTTTCCATTTTTGTCCCTTTAAGTTTGGCAAAAAAAAATCAGTCAAAAACATATATTCTATTTATCTTTTAATTCTTAGTTTGAGAGAAAAGAGTGAGGGTAATTGAAGAATAATGAACGAGAGAAGAAGTTAATGATTTGGTAAATCCCAATGACAAAACAACACCTTATTGAAATTAATGAGTTTTATTTGATTAGAAATATTCTATTTTTTCTATTTTTTACCCTTTATTTTGTCAAAAAAAAAAGATCGGGATTAAGAAATATCTTTTTCGGTTTGATTTTTTGTTTTTTAACCTATTTAAATATGTTTTAAATTGAAAAAAAATAGTTTATTAAGGATATAAGAGTATTTATTAGGTATTTGTTTTTGTTCTTTTGAAAACAATTAAAAAAATTTCGTTTACTTCCCGGTTCCTAGAAACTAGACAAGCAAATACCATGTCTTCATCCTATTTTTATAAAACATAATAGCCAAGCGCACGTGCTTGGGTGTAAGGGAAATATATAATTAGATTCATTAAAATTGATTAATTTAAATATATTTATATATTCTTTTTAGAGTCCTTTATCATTTGTTTTTAAATGTTATCATAAATTTTGTGTGTTGTTTTTCATGTGCATGACTACTTTGATTATTATATAATTAAATAAATTTCATAAACCCCCCTCCCTAGCTTGGGAGGAGTATGTTGTTCTTATATTTTGTAATACATTCACGTAAAAATTATCAAAATATTATTTTTTTAAAGCTTGCTTTTATGGTTGTAATAAGTTGTTGTCCAAAAAACATATTTTGGTAAACAAAATGCCAAAACAAACCTGCATTAGTTATATAATGAGATTTTAATTAAGATTTTTTTATTTTTAATTATTTATTATTATTTATTATATTTTTTCTAAGTATTTCTGAATTTTATGAAATCAAAAACCCATGACAAAAATATATATATTAATAAGAAAAGGGACTAATATACTAGATTGTTTTCCAATAGAGTTAAGAATATTGCTTTTATCATAAATAAATAAATAATTTTATTATTGAATTATTAAATCCAATCGGGTTCATGCTCCTCTGTCAGGTTTAACAGTTAACCTGAGTTGATAAGAAAATTGTCCTAAAAACAAATTTAAAAATTCAGAATTATGACAACACGATTTATTTATTTTTGTCGAATCAAGTTGTGAATGAAGTTATCAAGTTGTGTTTGGACCTTTAATATGATTTAACTTGAACAAGACGACTCATGCAAGGGGTCATATAATAGTGTCATGTCAAATTAATATAAACAAGAGTGAACATGCTAACAATTTTTTTATTGAGTTTTAATTTTTAATTCTTAAAAAAATTATTAACACGTAACTAAATAAAAATATTAAATAGCATGATGTAGTGTGTAATCATGTTTTTTAATCATATGAATCTCTTAACTCGGTGGTTTATTTTTTGATTATTTTTAATGATTTTTTGTATTTACTAACACTTATGATTATCAATTATTTTTTATTAAATACACAAGTTAAGTTTCAATTTAATTTTAAAATTTTTCTTTTAAAAAAAGTATTATATATATACATAAGTTTTGAGTCAGCACACATTGGAGCGCAAGGATAGGACTAGTGATTTATATTCCATCATATAGTATGTTCTTCAACTTTAAATAAATAGGAATAAGATATTTTAGTGGAAAATGATTTTATTTATAGCCAAATGAAAGGTCCCAAGTACAAAAACATACCCCTTGACAACAATGTTTTTTTTTTTCTAATTGCATCACTTCATGTTTATAACATTCAGTGAATAATTCTCATGGAGTGGGAATGATATGAAAATTTTCTAGCCTCAAGGCAAGTTCAACCACTTCATTGAAGCAACTTTTTCGAATCTTTATATTCTAAAAGAAAGTGGCATCCAACGGAAGTTCAAATTCTACATACACAACAAAAGAAAACGAAAACCTACATACAACATAACCCATTTTATTGGTGCACTTAAATCACTTTGTTAGTGCACTTTGTTGAAATTCACGGATTAAGGCAACAATACAATAAATAATGCAATCTTAAAATTAATTACTTTAAAGTAAAGAGATAAGAGAGAGAGATTGCTAACTCGGTTTTTAACGTGGTTCGGCAAGCCTACATCCACGACTCAAGTACCAACCCGTACTTGAGTATTGTACTCTCTTACTAATCCAAGTAACAAGATTACAAAACCCGCTTGATGAATCCACACCAAGACTTTTACACCACTTGAAGATATGCCCTCTTCAAGATTTTTCCTTGGTGATGTTCCCTCACCAATACCAAGAGTTTTATACTCAACTCTCAAGAGTTTCACAATGGTTGTTTTTGTAAAACAACAATACACTCTTAATAGTGTGGATATTACAAATGAGGATCTATGATCTCTTTCTCACTTAATAGCACTTAGAATATTTGAAGGTGTTTAAGTGTAGTGAGAATGAGAAATACTCTTTATGTTGGGATATGAAGATTTAAACACAAATATGAGTATTAATGAGGATTGATGATATGAAGGTATTTATGCACTTCTAATTGCCTCAATTTAAGATATGAAAGTTCTCTATTTTGTTTTGCAATTAAGAAGCCTATTTATAAGTTTCTAGCCGTTTTAATGCAACTGTCATATCAAACGGTCGACCGGTTCACAATGGACAAAACCAAGCGGTCGACCGGTTCACAACGGATACCTCAAGCGGTCGACCGGTTCATGCAGAAAGGCAATTTTGACAAATTATCTTTTCTGAATATCTTGAACCGATTGATTATGACTTAAACCTATAATCATCAAACCCTTTTAATGCATGCAGTGTGAAGTGTGTGAGTTCATTTTAATTTGTGCTATCAAGTTAGAAATAGAGATTTACATAAAGCACTAAAATGAACACTTATTCTAAGTCTTCACTTGCTTGCATCTTGGACTTCCTGAAGTGACTTCTTCGTGTACTCCATTATGCTTGTTGATGTATTCTTTGTATAATACCTGTTTATAGCTTAATCTCATCCAAGCATATTATTAGTCCATTTTCTTTTTATTGTTATCATCAAAATATATAAAGCATACAAAGTATGACATTATATGTCAACAATCTCCCCTTTTTTGATGATGACAATAAACAAAAAAAAACTTAGATAAAAAATTGAGTCTCCCCTTATATTTTGTAATACAATATATAAGAGACATTAAACATTTTTAGCAATTTAATCTAAGTAAAAATATCATATGCAATTTCAAGAATTTCATTTTTCTCCCCCTAAATATATGCATATAAATTTTTCATATTCCCATTACTGATGCATATGTATATTTTCATATTCTCTCCCCCTTTGGCATCAACAAAAAGAAAATTAACATTGTAGATAAAAAAAAATAATCTCGAAAATTATAACATTCTTATTCTCTTTTGAACTTTTCTTTGCACTCAAAATTTAGCCTTTTCATGTAAAAATTATGTCCAAAAGGCAAAGAAATCAAGGGGTGGTTCCTTTTGGAACCCAAATCATTTTAACATTCTTATTTTTCTTCATAGGACATGCATAAATCAAATGTCCTAATTTTCTACAATAATTACATGTATGATTTGGATCATAAGACTGTTTAGCTTTAACAAAGTAATTCTTTAAGTATTTTTGGTTTATATTAGGTTTATAACCTAATCCTCCTTTGTTAAACACACTTCTCTGGCTCGAAAGCATTTTCTCAAAAAAATTTGAGCCTTGTGTGAATTTTGCTATAATTACATTTAACTCATCAACTTTTTCTTTTAAGGATTTATTATCTTCTTCAAGTTGATTAGTTTTACTACTCTTGTCATTTAAATCATATACTTTCTTTTCTAATAATTCTTTTTCTTCAATTAAGCATATATGATTTCTTTTTAGAGTACTATATTTTGAACCTAATTTCTTATATTCTACATACAAATTCTCAAGTTGTTCATGTAATTCAATATAAGAAGGGTCGGATTCATCATCCGAAGATAGTACCTCATTTTCGCTTTTGATTGCCATGAAACACATGTTAGCCACATGTTTTTCTTCATCACTGGAGCTTGAGTCCGAGTCATCGCTCCATGTTGCTTTCAAAGCTTTCTTTTGAAAGCGATTTTTCTTCTTCTTTTGAAGAAGGGGACAATCGGTTTTGATATGTCCCAACTTGATGCATTTGTAGCATCTTGGAGTTTCTTTACTTGATTCTCCCTCCTTTTTGTAGTTTGAGAACTTTCTCTTGTCATTTTTCTTTCTAAGAAATTTTCGAAACTGTTTTGTGATCGATGCCACATCTTCTTCAAGATCGTCGTTACTGTCTTCATCATCATTATTATCCTCGCTTTCAATTTGATGAGCAGTTTTAAATGCCAAGTTTTTCTTTGGCCTTTCTTCTTGATCTTGATTATCCATAGATATCTCGTGAGTCATTAGAGAACCGATGAGCTCTTCTAATGGTAACTTTGTGAGATCTTTAGCTTCTCGTATTGCTGTTACTTTAGCTTCCCAAGCTTTAGGTAGAGATCTGAGAATCTTACTTACAATATCTGCATTTGTGTAAGTTCTACCAAGAGCAAGTAAACTATTTGTTATGCTAGTCATACGAGTAAACATACTTGTTATGGATTCATTTTGTAACATTTTAAATAACTCATATTGATGAACTAACATATCAATTTTTGATTCTTTTACTTGATTAGTTCCTTCATGAGTTACTTCTAAAGCATGCCATATATCCCTAGCATTTTTACAAGAAGATATTCTATTAAATTCACTTCTATTTAATGCACAATATAAAGTGTTCATTGTTTTAGCATCTATAAAAAGTAATCTTTTATCTATGTCAGTATATTCTATTATGCTTTTCGGGATCTCAATACCATTTACAGTTTTAAGTGGTCTATGAGGTCCATTTTCAATAGAAAGCCATAAATCAAAATCTATAGATTGAAGATATATAGTCATTCTAGCTTTCTAATAGGCATAGTCATCACCATCAAAAAATGGTGGTCTAGATGTTGAAGCACCTTCATTTCGGAGATTATTGCATGTAGTTGCCATTCTACTCAAAGTCTAAGCAAACTTAATAAATGAGAACTAAGCTCTGATACCAATTGTTGAAATTCACGGATTAAGGCAACAATACAATAAATAATGCAATCTTAAAATTAATTACTTTAAAGTAAAGAGATAAGAGAGAGAGATTGCTAACTCGGTTTTTAACGTGGTTCGGCAAGCCTACATCCACGACTCAAGTACCAACCCGTACTTGAGTATTGTACTCTCTTACTAATCCAAGTAACAAGATTACAAAACCCGCTTGATGAATCCACACCAAGACTTTTACACCACTTGAAGATATGCCCTCTTCAAGATTTTTCCTTGGTGATGTTCCCTCACCAATACCAAGAGTTTTATACTCAACTCTCAAGAGTTTCACAATGGTTGTTTTTGTAAAACAACAATACACTCTTAATAGTGTGGATATTACAAATGAGGATCTATGATCTCTTTCTCACTTAATAGCACTTAGAATATTTGAAGGTGTTTAAGTGTAGTGAGAATGAGAAATACTCTTTGTGTTGGGATATGAAGATTTAAACACAAATATGAGTATTAATGAGGATTGATGATATGAAGGTATTTATGCACTTCTAATTGCCTCAATTTAAGATATGAAAGTTCTCTATTTTGTTTTGCAATTAAGAAGCCTATTTATAAGTTTCTAGCCGTTTTAATGCAACTGTCATATCAAGCGGTCGACCGGTTCACAACGGATACCTCAAGCGGTCGACCGGTTTATGCAGAAAGGCAATTTTGACAAATTATCTTTTCTGAATATCTTGAACCGATTAATTATGACTTAAACCTATAATCATCAAACCCTTTTAATGCATGCAGTGTGAAGTGTGTGAGTTCATTTTAATTTGTGCTATCAAGTTAGAAATAGAGATTTACATAAAGCACTAAAATGAACACTTATTCTAAGTCTTCACTTGCTTGCATCTTGGACTTCCTGAAGTGACTTCTTCGTGTACTCCATTATGCTTGTTGATGTATTCTTTGTATAATACCTGTTTATAGCTTAATCTCATCCAAGCATATTATTAGTCCATTTTCTTTTTATTGTTATCATCAAAATATATAAAGCATACAAAGTATGATATTATATGTCAACACACTTAACTTAGTTAAAGCACAACAATATACTTCATTTTGTGAAAGATAAATTGGTGAATGAAATATATTTGTGGAAGATATTCAGCAATTATGTTATAAATTAAAACCATAATGCTGGTAGAAGCTACTATTATGAACTTGCATATGTTGTTTCAAGATATTTTACAATTTATGCACTTTCAAACATTTGTACCACAATATTTGGATCTTCAATGTAAGGATCATGACAACCATTGTTTTAAAGTTTATATCATCCTCTTAATATTTAAATGCTGATAATGGGGTATGTGGGATATATAAGAACATGCACCAACAAATACATATGAAGCACTTGAAAATGCCCATCTTTCTCATCTAGTATTTGTCGTTTTGGATTGCCCCGATCAAAACTTATAATAGAAAACAATGAAAGACTGTTAGACAATATTGACAAAAAAAAGAGTAGAGGAGGAGTCGATGGTCGTTTACCCCCTCACAAACCACTATTTACTGGAAAAAAATTCTTTGTTTTTATTTTCCACTTTGTCTTTTTTTTTTTCAATTTCAATTACATCTTTTTCAATATTAAGTTTATTGGATATTAAACTTCATAATTTACTTTTTAATATATTATCTCGATCTCATGATTTGTATCGCCAGTTTAATGGTTTGACTCGGTGTTCTCGAGTATTTTTTCCCTCCAATTCATCATTCAATATCAGGTTAATTAGAAATAAGGCTTCGTCATTTGTTAAAGTCTTCTATAAGGAAATGATCGATGAAATTCAAAAAATTATAAACAAACTAGACATGTATTTCCTTGTTAATTTATTAGTAAATTTGACTTGTCAATATTGGTGAAAAAATTATCAATGAAAATAATCATCGCTAATTTTCACCAGGAAATCCATCAATAATATTTAAGTTATAACAACATACTCATAACCACAACCACCACCCCTCTTCCCCATCCCTACCTCTTCTTCTTGTTTCTTTTTTTGTTTATAGAAAACAACACCCTTTGCCTCTCATTTTGTCACAGATCAAGTTGTACAATGGCTAGTAATTTATTGATATGCATGCACTCATCCCATAATAGTTAATTTATAAATTCAACCATCCAATACTTAGTCTATTTGTATCCCTATTTTGGTTCAATTTTATTTTTAAGATTTGTCACATCAACTAAGTAAATCTATCTTCTTTTTGTTGTTAAACCCCCAAGAAAGAAGAAAAACACCCTTCTTGATAGTAAATAGGGAAATTTACTATACTATCATGTCATTCTAGTTTAAAAGTGTTGGAGCCACTTACTATAGGATTGTGGACCAAATTTTAATGACCAATTAATGAGGAATATGAAACCATATATGGATGACATACTAAGTATGTATAGTGAATAATACTTCTGGAATCTCTAAGAGATATTACTAGTTCTTTGTCAATAACAGATGAAAATGAATTGTGTTTTGGTTTTTCACCATCAAAAGAAGAAAATTCTTCAGGTTCTCAGTTAGTAGTTGAAGGACAAAGCCCAGTCTTAATAAGGTCTGAGATAAATTTAATATGACACCCTCATAATTATTAAAAGATGGGGGTAGGGACTTGTAAGAAAGGTTATAACACTCAATAGTTTTATCTATTATATAAGAGAACAATTCCTATCATTACTTAAAAAAAATTAGAACATTGAAAATTTTAGTGGACTCTAAAATGCTAGTAATATTTTAAAGAGTTTAATGTAAATTTATTCTCTTTAAAGGTCTTATATCAACCTAGGGAAAACCAAAATATTTCCTTTTACTTAGGTATGGTAGATCTTGTTGTGGGTGTTGTTTTAGTATGATAGAAGAAAAAAAATGGTGCAAAAACAAGTTTACTAATTAAATAATACATTTTATGATGTAAATCCAACGTATTTAAAGAGAAAAAAAAGTTTGGACTCTAGTAAAAGTCACAAAGAACCTAAAACATTACTTTTGAATGCACCAAGTGATTATCCTATTTGAACAACCTCTAAGATAAATCATCTATATACTAGATAGATCAAGATGCATCGGTAAAACCCATGTAAGAGTATAAATATAATGATAAAGTTTTATAGATTTAAAACTTTAAAAATGATAAACTTTAAGAGCAGATTGAGATGAGATATTCAGTTAGATGAAGATTAATTGAATTAAAGAACAATGACAAAATTATAAATATAAAATTAAGGGATATATAAATTGAAGAACTTAGTTATCTAAGGAATACAGGTTGCCTAGCTACACACAATAGAGAGAAAAAAGAAAATTGAGAAAAATTCATTGAATGTTTTTGCTAAAAAAATCAAAGAGAGTTGAATTACAGGGTCAAACAGAGTTGGTAAGATATTTCAGCTAAAACAATTGCAAGGTTTCAAGGGTTTCTAACTAGAAGAAGGGCTAGTTTTTTTAAGAGAATATATCATAAGATTACAATTTTATGACCTACATTGATTCAAAGCTATATAAACCATATTAAACTAAAAGCACGCGGGCACATTTAGAGCCTCACAAGGCCTTCACTTTCTATTTAAACTAAGTTAGACAAATCAGGGTCCTAAACCTTTAAAGGAACTTGTATTGCACGTGTTGTAACTATATACTCAAAAATATTGTATTCTTTCAATATCTTGCTGCAGGGATAGTACAAATTAAGTAAATCTATTCCTATGTTAGAACTACAAAGGAGACTTCTAGTGGCTAATTCTTTCAGGTATGGTTTCTAGCACAGGCTTCCACCCTTTGTGCTCGCCATCTCCACCAGGGGTATCGACCTTTTTCACTCTCTGCTGTCCATGAAGCTTAGAAACCATATCATCAAGTGAAACCCCGCCCATGCTTAGCATCTCCTGCAGTTCTTGCTTGCTGATCACCAACTTGATTCTCACTTCTCTGGTTTTTTCTTGAACATCTTTGACTTCCTGATCCTGTGGAATTGAAAACCTTACTTTCTTCTTCTTAACTGGGGATGGAAATTGAAGAGGCACAAGATAGTACAGGTGACCACCAACTAGGCTGGTGTCTGGCAAAAGGTGCTGGAAAGCCTGGTGTGAATCAGCTATTGCATGGTCACAGAAATCTGACAGAACTTGCTGGACTTTAATGGGTGCTTGGTATTCAAGGATCTTCCCATCTGGTTTCATGATCTGGATAGCATCTCCTTGCAGAACCAGACAATTCCCCATGGTTTATATATCGAGATATTGATTTCTTAGTGAAAATGAAGTTGTTATCGCTAGGCACTGCTCTCTGCATGAATGATGTTGGGTTTATGGTTGGTGCTGTATTTATAGAATATATGGCTATAAAAAATGCCCTTATGATGTCCCAAATTCTGCGAAAAAGACCATTGCTTTTACTTTGGACCCCACTGTGTTGATTTTTGCTGGTGTTGCCACATGACCTATTCATTGAGGTCATCGCCATGCAAGAGAATAATATAAATCTTGGTTCGGTAAAGAGTTTTATTGATCTAATAGTTACGAGTTTAAATCTCATTATCTTTATTTTATTTGATAAAAATTAAGCACGAGTTAATATGGATCTGTGCAAGTTTCAAGCACAAAAGACTTTCACTTAAGAGGATATTAAAGAATAATATAAATTATATTCTAAGAACTGACCTAATAACCTAAATTTTTAGATAAGATAGTTATTTAACCCACCTAGCTTGAAAAACAAAGCCGTCTGTGCATGTGAGTGAATTCAGATTGGTGTTAATTGGAAAAAAAAAACGAGTTAATAGTTTAAAAACACAAGATTACAGTATGAAAAGTAAATTAGCATAGCATAAAGGTGCAGATTAAGCATGATTATAGCTTTACCTTTCCTCTTTTGCTACGTTAACTGTGCAGCTCAAACTTTCTAGTTGGAACGATAAGCAAATACATAACTTGTTCCTTGCATTTGGAATGGAAGTGGGAGATCACCAGATTTCGTCTTTTTACAGTAGTGGAAGATCAGCTAGCTAGGATCTAGTAGGACCGCTTAAACTCATTATACAGTGTTAGTGGTTGACCACTGGGGCTCCATGGATCGATCTGGTTGACTATTTGACTACCATCTTTGTGCAACATTGACTATCTCTCCTTACTTCCAGCCCTAATTAACATCAGCATAATAGGATTTGGCAAATGGGGTCATTAGTAATTAAGGCACGACCGGTGTGATTTGATCCAAAACAATATGCCTCTCCTGAAGCGAGATCAATATCTTAGAGGGGGAAAGAAAATAATCTGTGAACGGAGGACAGAACTGTTAGAGAATAATATAAATTATATTTTAAAATCTCAGTAAATAATTAAGTTTTTATATGAGAAGGCTCCTTGACATGATATCAGAGTATTGTTGACCTAGCGGTTATAAATCGAATTTTATCATCTCATTCTATTTGATAAAAATCAAGCACAAGTTATTGTGGATCTCTGCAAGTTTCAAACCCAAAATTTTTTTACTTGAAGAAGTGTACTAGAAAATAATATAAATTATATTTTAGTATCTCACCTGACAGTTTAAATTTTTAAATGAGATGGTTTCTTGACAAGAACTATTTTCATTGTATATATATATTCAAGAAGTAATAAGGAATGTTTCACTAACCTGTTCCTGAATTTTACATGCAAAAGAAGTGGGCATATACATGCACTTAAATTTGTGGGCAACATTAATGGATTTGTATTTGTAAGATTGGGAGATTACAGATGTGAACTTCGAAGATTGATTCCTCGTAAAACGTAATACCTAGATTGGTGACATGTGTTATGTCAAATCCTGATCAGGTTTTTCCTAAATAAAAGAAAAGGAAAAGATATTTAAGTAACACTAATATTTTTAATTTTAAAAGGAAGAAAAATATGAGATCTAATTAATTGACTTGATTGGTTAAATAAATTTAATACCATTATTAAAAAAACTATAGGTGTATAATTAACCATAAAAACAAATTATATTTAATATCACTATTAAAGATTGCACATATTATTAGATTTATTTTTCTAATAGCAACATTGTTTATTGTTAAAACAATATTATTCATTTTTATATTTTATTTTTATATCAACTTATTAAAACAGTTTAAATTGAAGAAAAAATTCAAATTAATCAAAAATTCTTTCAAAATATAAAAACAAACTAGCTCTAACTAAACATGATCTAGATTATTTTTCTAATCTATGGTAAATACAAATATAATCATTGTAAATCTAGAAGATGGCAATTACTTAGATAAGGACATGTATGGATCATGGATATAGGGATAGGGAAGTAGTTTGGAGAGAAAAGGGTTACTACTTAGTGGTTGGTGATCCTGTTTTTCCACACGCATGCGTTTCTGTTTGGTTCTTTTACTTGAGCAGTGGGTAGCTAGGAATTTTAATATATTTTGCATGCGTTTCTGTTTGGTCCATCTTCGTAATCATGCGATTACTTTTAGACTTTTCTAACAGTGAATGAACATCATAAATATATTACGTTTTTGATGAAGAAAAGGAGAGATAGTGTATAGGGAATATAATTTATTTGTTTTTTTTTTAATATAATGCAAGAATTATGCATGCAATCAATGAAGATGCTATTTGCAGATGATACATTGATGTAGCTCCAAAGAATCTGTTTATATATATATATATATATATATTTGCAGATGATACATTGATGTAGCTCCAAAGAATCTGTTTATATATATATATATATATACAAAAAAAATCACTGATTGATCGCTTGGATGCCTTTGTAGCTCTATTTCGATGGAAGATATAAAATTTATGAATAATTACGAAACCCTAAAAGAGATGTCTAGATCTTGTCTCATTACACGTATGGTAGTGCTGCTATGAGATATTCTATCCCGAGAATGACAATATATTAACATATACTAAAAGAGGATCTGACGTCAGCACTGTAGACTGGTCATTTCTTCTCCGTGCTTCGCAGACGTTCGTCCACCTTTTTTTTTTTTTTTTTTTATACAGGCCTTCTTTTTATATTTTTTATGGTGGAAATGAGGAAGCAATGGTTGTGGCCGAGCGGTTGTCGCGCGCGCGAGTTCGAACCGCTCTGGCCGCAAAACTGATTTGGATTTTTTTTTTTTTAATTATTAATATAAAGAACTGTTTTTTTTTTTTAAAAAAAAAAAAAAAGGGTATTTTGTTTTTTAATAACTGGTTGTTTCTGATTTGGTTTTTTTTATTTTTAAAGAACTGTTTTCTTTTAAAAAAAAATGAAGGGTTTTTTTTTAAATAACTGGTTGTTGTTTTTTTTTTACAAAAAAAAAAAATTTAATGACTGAGGTGTCCGGGTCAACTTACACGCACCACGACTAATCTCCGAATCTATTTTTTTTTTTTACATTTTTTTCCCTATTTTGTTTTGCCACTTATTTTTTTTTTCTTAACCGAGGTGTCCGGGTCAGCTTACGCGCACCACGATTTTTTCCTGCCCAACTGAGTGCGCCGCGAGTAATCCCTTGGCTCATTTTTTCCTTTTTTTCCCACTTATACATTTTTTTTATATAATCAGGGTGTCCGGATCAGCTTACACGCACTACGACTATTACTATTTTATAGAATACCTAAAGGAGATCGCAATTCCAAAAAGTTATGAATATATATTTTTTAAGACGCTAATTATTAACATATACTAAAAGAGGATCCTACGTCAGCACTGTAGACTGGCCATTTATCCTTCGTGCTTCGCAGGCGTTTGTTCACCTTCTTTTTTTCCCTAGCCATTTATCCTTAGTGCTTCTCAGGCGTTTGTTCACCGTTTTTTTTTTCATTTATTTTATGTGTTCTTTCTTTTATTTCTTTTATTGTTTTATTATTATTATTTTCAAATCAAATGGATTTTTTTACCTCATAATTTTTATTTTATTTTTTTGCTTGATTTTCTGTTAAAATTATTATGATTTTTTTAGTTTTTCTTTCTTTTTTTATTATTCACACGACGACAACAACAACAACAACAATAACAACAATAATAATAATTTCAGTTATTTTCCTTCCTTACTATTTTATTAATGTTTTTCAGTGTTTTTTCTCTCGGGACAATTTGATAATCTTTATTGTTTTGATAGTAATAACAATGATAATTTTAGATGTAAAGACTTCGATGTTGTTGTTTTTATAATAGGGTGTGGTGATCTGTTTTATTATATTGAATTTTACATAAATAAATATTATATTTTAATTTTGGACCAACATATCCTATTAATTTCTTTCATCCCAATAATTATAAACACTTCTTACTCAGCCCGCAACGTTGTGTGATAAATTTTTTTTAATTTTCAAGTCAAATGATTTTTTCCCAGTCAACAATTTTTTTTTTTTTTCATTTGCTCTTTTGTTAATGTTTTTAAGCTTTTTTTTAGCCTTTGATTTAATTTCGTTTTCTTCCCGTTATTAAAGCAATAATAATATTAATATTAAGAATAATAATAATAATTTTAGTTTTTTTCCAACGTGCTTTTTTATTAATTTTTTTTTTGTTTCTCTCTCAGATTTGTTGAATAATGTTTATTGTTTTTACAGTAATAGTGATGATAATTTTAGACGTTAAGACTTCGATATGACTGTTAATATAATAGAAGATGTTGATCCCTTTCAGTATATCAAACTTTACATGTTAAAATATTATATTTTTATCTCAACAGCTGTAAAAATTATTTGTTTCGCCTGCACTACGCCCGCAACGTAGTGCGGGCATTTAGCTAGTTAACATATACTAAAGGAGGATCTGACGTAAGCACTATAGACTGGCTGTTTTTCCTCCGTGCTTCGCATGCGTTCGTTTGCTTTTTTTTTTTTTTTTTACACTGGACTTCTTTTTGTATTTTTTATGGTAGAAGAGACAAAGCAAAGGCTGTGGCCGAGCGGTTGTCCGCGCGCTGCCAGCATTGGCGCGCGCGAGTTCGAACCGCTCCGGCCGCAAAACTGATTCGGATTGTTTTTTTTTTTTTTTTTAATATAAAGAACTGTTTTTTTTTTTTCCAAAAAAAAAGGTCTTTTGTTTTTTAATAACTGGTTGTTGTTTCTGATTTGGTTTGTTTTTTTTCTTTCAAGAACCATTTTCTTTTAAAAAAAATGAATGTTTTTTTTTTAAATAACTGGTTGTTGTTTTTTTTTTACAAAAAAAAAAATTTAATGACTGAGGTGTCCGGGTCAACTTACACGCACCACGACTAATCTCCGAATCTATTTTTTTTTTTTACATTTTTTTCCCTATTTTGTTTTGCCACTTATTTTTTTTTTTCTTAACCGAGGTGTCCGGGTCAGCTTACGCGCACCACGATTTTTTCCTGCCCAACTGAGTGCGCTGCGAGTAATCCCTTGGCTCATTTTTTCCTTTTTTTCCCACTTATACATTTTTTTTATATAATCAGGGTGTCCGGATCAGCTTACACGCACTACGACTATTACTATTTTATAGAATACCTAAAGGAGATCGCAATTCCAAAAAGTTATGAATATATATTTTTTAAGACGCTAATTATTAACATATACTAAAAGAGGATCCTACGTCAGCACTGTAGACTGGCCATTTATCCTTCGTGCTTCGCAGGCGTTTGTTCACCTTCTTTTTTTCCCTAGCCATTTATCCTTCGTGCTTCTCAGGCGTTTGTTCACCGTTTTTTTTTTCATTTATTTTATGTGTTCTTTCTTTTATTTCTTTTATTGTTTTATTATTATTATTTTCAAATCAAATGGATTTTTTTACCTCATAATTTTTATTTTATTTTTTTGCTTGATTTTCTGTTAAAATTATTATGATTTTTGTAGTTTTTCTTTCTTTTTTTATTATTCATACGACGACAACAACAACAACAATAACAACAATAATAATAATTTCAGTTATTTTCCTTCCTTACTATTTTATTAATGTTTTTCAGTGTTTTTTCTCTCGGGACAATTTGATAATCTTTATTGTTTTGATAGTAATAACAATGATAATTTTAGATGTAAAGACTTCGATGTTGTTGTTTTTATAATAGGGTGTGGTGATCTGTTTTATTATATTGAATTTTACATAAATAAATATTATATTTTAATTTTGGACCAACATATCCTATTAATTTCTTTCATCCCAATAATTATAAACACTTCTTACTCAGCCCGCAACGTTGTGTGATAAATTTTTTTTAATTTTCAAGTCAAATGATTTTTTCCCAGTCAACAATTTTTTTTTTTTCATTTGCTCTTTTGTTAATGTTTTTAAGCTTTTTTTTAGCCTTTGATTTAATTTCGTTTTCTTCCCGTTATTAAAGCAATAATAATATTAATATTAAGAATAATAATAATAATTTTAGTTTTTGTTCCAACGTGCTTTTTTATTAATTTTTTTTTTTTGTTTCTCTCTCAGATTTGTTGAATAATGTTTATTGTTTTTACAGTAATAGTGATGATAATTTTAGACGTTAAGACTTCGATATGACTGTTAATATAATAGAAGATGTTGATCCCTTTCAGTATATCAAACTTTACATGTTAAAATATTATATTTTTATCTCAACAGCTGTAAAAATTATTTGTTCCGCCTGCACTACGCCCGCAACGTAGTGCGGGCATTTAGCTAGTTAACATATACTGAAGGAGGATCTGACGTAAGCACTATAGACTGGCTGTTTTTCCTCCGTGCTTCGCATGCGTTCGTTTGCTTTTTTTTTTTTTTTTTTTTACACTGGACTTCTTTTTGTATTTTTTATGGTAGAAGAGACAAAGCAAAGGCTGTGGCCGAGCGGTTGTCCGCGCGCTGCCAGCATTGGCGCGCGCGAGTTCGAACCGCTCCGGCCGCAAAATTGATTCGGATTGTTTTTTTTTTTTTTTTAATATAAAGAACTGTTTTTTTTTTTCCAAAAAAAAAGGTCTTTTGTTTTTTAATAACTGGTTGTTGTTTCTGATTTGGTTTGTTTTTTTTCTTTCAAGAACCATTTTCTTTTAAAAAAAATGAATTTTTTTTTTAAATAACTGGTTGTTGTTTTTTTTTTACAAAAAAAAAATTTAATGACTGAGGTGTCCGGGTCAACTTACACGCACCACGACTAATCTCCGAATCTATTTTTTTTTTTTACATTTTTTTCCCTATTTTTTTTTGCCACTTATTTTTTTTTTCTTAACCGAGGTGTCCGGGTCAGCTTACGCGCACCACGATTTTTTCCTGCCCAACTGAGTGCGCCGCGAGTAATCCCTTGGCTCATTTTTTCCTTTTTTTCCCACTTATACATTTTTTTTATATAATCAGGGTGTCCGGATCAGCTTACACGCACTACGACTATTACTATTTTATAGAATACCTAAAGGAGATCGCAATTCCAAAAAGTTATGAATATATATTTTTTAAGACGCTAATTATTAACATATACTAAAAGAGGATCCTACGTCAGCACTGTAGACTGGCCATTTATCCTTCGTGCTTCGCAGGCGTTTGTTCACCTTTTTTTTTTCCCTAGCCATTTATCCTTCGTGCTTCTCAGGCGTTTGTTCACTGTTTTTTTTTTCATTTATTTTATGTGTTCTTTCTTTTATTTCTTTTATTGTTTTATTATTATTATTTTCAAATCAAATGGATTTTTTTACCTCATAATTTTTATTTTATTTTTTTGCTTGATTTTCTGTTAAAATTATTATGATTTTTTTAGTTTTTCTTTCTTTTTTTATTATTCACACGACGACAACAACAACAACAACAATAACAACAATAATAATAATTTCAGTTATTTTCCTTCCTTACTATTTTATTAATGTTTTTCAATGTTTTTTCTCTCGGGACAATTTGATAATCTTTATTGTTTTGATAGTAATAACAATGATAATTTTAGATGTAAAGACTTCGATGTTGTTGTTTTTATAATAGGGTGTGGTGATCTGTTTTATTATATTGAATTTTACATAAATAAATATTATATTTTAATTTTGGACCAACATATCCTATTAATTTCTTTCATCCCAATAATTATAAACACTTCTTACTCAGCCCGCAACGTTGTGTGATAAATTTTTTTTAATTTTCAAGTCAAATGATTTTTTCCCAGTCAACAATTTTTTTTTTTTTTCATTTGCTCTTTTGTTAATGTTTTTAAGCTTTTTTTTAGC
This sequence comes from Salix brachista, assembly GCA_009078335.1. Classification (NCBI taxonomy): domain Eukaryota; kingdom Viridiplantae; phylum Streptophyta; class Magnoliopsida; order Malpighiales; family Salicaceae; genus Salix; species Salix brachista. The sequence continues at coordinate 9,495,647 of CM018587.1, forward strand.
CTTTGATTTAATTTCGTTTTCTTCCCGTTATTAAAGCAATAATAATATTAATATTAAGAATAATAATAATAATTTTAGTTTTTTTCCAACGTGCTTTTTTATTAATTTTTTTTTTTGTTTCTCTCTCAGATTTGTTGAATAATGTTTATTGTTTTTACAGTAATAGTGATGATAATTTTAGACGTTAAGACTTCGATATGACTGTTAATATAATAGAAGATGTTGATCCCTTTCAGTATATCAAACTTTACATGTTAAAATATTATATTTTTATCTCAACAGCTGTAAAAATTATTTGTTCCGCCTGCACTACGCCCGCAACGTAGTGCGGGCATTTAGCTAGTTAACATATACTAAAGGAGGATCTGACGTAAGCACTATAGACTGGCTGTTTTTCCTCCGTGCTTCGCATGCGTTCGTTTGCTTTTTTTTTTTTTTTTTTTACACTGGACTTCTTTTTGTATTTTTTATGGTAGAAGAGACAAAGCAAAGGCTGTGGCCGAGCGGTTGTCCGCGCGCTGCCAGCATTGGCGCGCGCGAGTTCGAACCGCTCCGGCTGCAAAACTGATTCGGATTGTTTTTTTTTTTTTTTTTTTAATATAAAGAACTGTTTTTTTTTTTTCCAAAAAAAAAGGTCTTTTGTTTTTTAATAACTGGTTGTTGTTTCTGATTTGGTTTGTTTTTTTTCTTTCAAGAACCATTTTCTTTTAAAAAAAATGAATGTTTTTTTTTTAAATAACTGGTTGTTGTTTTTTTTTACAAAAAAAAAATTAATAACTGAGGTGTCCGGGCCAACTTACGAGCACCACGACTAATCTCCGGATCCATTTTTTTTTTTTACATTTTTTCCCCTATTTTGTTTTGCCACTTATATTTTTTTTTCTTAACCGAGGTGCCCGAGTCAGTTTACGCGCACCATGATTTTTTCTTCCCAGGTATATTTTTTTTTCAATCAATAATTTTTGTTGAATTTATCATTTATTTTATTTTTTTATTTGCTCTTTTTTTAATGTTTTTAGACTTCTTTTCAGCCTTTGATTTAATTTCGTTTTCTTCCCGTTATTAAAGCAATAATAATATTAATATTAAGAATAATAATAATAATTTTAGTTTTTGTTCCAACGTGCTTTTTTATTAATTTTTTTTTGTTTCTCTCTCATATTTGTTGAATAATGTTTATTGTTTTTACAGTAATAGTGATGATAATTTTAGACGTTAAGACTTCGATATGACTGTTAATATAATAGAAGATGTTGATCCCTTTCAGTATATCAAACTTTACATGTTAAAATATTATATTTTTATCTCAACAGCTGTAAAAATTATTTGTTCCGCCTGCACTACGCCCGCAACGTAGTGCGGGCATTTAGCTAGTTAACATATACTAAAGGAGCTTCTGACGTAAGCTTTGTAGACTGGCTGTTTTTCCTCCGTGCTTTGCATGCGTTCGTTTGCTTTTTTTTTTTTTTTTTACACTGGACTTCTTTTTGTATTTTTTATGGTAGAAGAGACAAAGCAAAGGCTGTGGCCGAGCGGTTGTCCACGCGCTGCCAGCATTGGCGCGCGCGAGTTCGAACCGCTCCGGCCGCAAAACTGATTCGGATTGTTTTTTTTTTTTTTTTAATATAAAGAACTGTTTTTTTTTTTCCAAAAAAAAAGGTCTTTTGTTTTTTAATAACTGGTTGTTGTTTCTGATTTGGTTTGTTTTTTTTCTTTCAAGAACCATTTTCTTTTAAAAAAAATGAATGGTTTTTTTTAAATAACTGGTTGTTGTTTTTTTTTACAAAAAAAATAATTAATAACTGAGGTGTCCGGGCCAACTTACGAGCACCACGACTAATCTCCGGATCCTTTTTTTTTTTTTACATTTTTTTCCCTATTTTGTTTTGCCACTTATATTTTTTTTTCATAACCAAGGTGCCCGAGTCAGTTTACGCGCACCATGATTTTTTCTTCCCAGGTATATTTTTTTTTCAATCAATAATTTTTGTTGAATTTATCATTTATTTTATTTTTTTATTTGCTCTTTTTTTAATGTTTTTAGACTTCTTTTCAGCCTTTGATTTAATTTCGTTTTTTTCACGTTATTAAAACAATAATAATATTAATATCAAGAATAATAATAATAATTTTAGTTTTTGTTCTTACATGTTTTTTTTATTGATTTTTTTTCTCAGGTTTGTTTAATAATGTTTATTGTTTTGACAGTAATAGTGATGATAATTTTAGAAGTTAAGGGTCTTTTGTTTTTTAATAATTGGTTGTTGTTTCTGATTTGGTTTTTTTTTTTTCAAGAACTGTTTTGTTTTTAAGAAAATGAATGGTTTTTTTTTTAAATAACTGGTTGTTGTTTTTTTTTACAAAAAAATAAAATAATAATTGAGGTGTCCGGGCCAATTTACGCGCACCACGACTAATCTCCGGATCCATTTTTTTTTTACATTTTTTTCCCTATTTTGTTTTGCCACTTATATTTTTTTTTTAAACTGAGGTGTCCGGGTCAGTTTACACGCACCATGATTTTTTCTTCCCAGGTATATTTTTTTTGTCAATCAATAATTTTTATTGTATTTATCATTTTTTTTTATTTGCTCTTTTGTTAATGTTTTTAGGCTTCTTTTCAGCCTTTGATTTAATTTCGTTTTTTCACGTTATTAAAGCAATAATAATATTGATATTAAGAATAATAATAATAATAATTTTAGTTTTTGTTCTTACATGTTTTTTTATTCATTTTTTTTCTCAGGTTTGTTTAATAATGTTTATTATTTTGACAGTAATAGTGATGATAATTTTAGAAGTTAAGACTTCGATGTTACTGTTGTTATGATAGAGTATGTTGATCTTTTTCATTATATCAAATTTTACATGTTTAAATATTATATTTTAATTTCAATAATGATAAAAATTATTAGTTCCGTCCGCACTACGCCCGCAATGTAGTGCGGGCATTTGACTAGTATATTACTATATATCTAAATGGCGTGGGTGTTTCACTGTACACCCACGCACTGTGCACACAGACTCAGTGCACTGTGGATTGCAACAGTATTTTTTTTTTTTTTTTTTTTTATTTATGATTAGCGCCTGTTTTTTTTCGTTTTTTTTTTTTTTGTGTGCTTTTTTTTCCTAATTATTCTTTTTTTTTGTCTTTTTTTTATATCAACTTATTAAAACAGTTCAAATTAATCAAAAATTCAAATTAATCAAAAATTCTTTTAAAATATAAAAACAAACTAGCTCTAACTAAACATGATCTAGATTATTTTTCTAATCTATGGTACATACAAATATAATCATTGTAAATCTAGAAGATGGCAATTACTTAGATAAGGACATGTATGGATCATGGATATAGGGATAGGGAAGTAGTTTGGAGAGAAAAGGGTTACTTAGTGGTTGGTGATCCTGTTTTTCCACACGCATGCGTTTCTGTTTGGTTCTTTTACTTGAGCAGTGGGTAGCTAGGAATTTTAATATATTTTGCATGCGTTTCTGTTTGGTCCATCTTCGTAATCATGCGATTACTTTTAGACTTTTCTAACAGTGAATGAACATCATAAATATATTACGTTTTTGATGAAGAAAAGGAGAGATAGTGTATAGGGAATATAATTTATTTGTTTATTTTTAATATAATGCAAGAATTATGCATGCAATCAATGAAGATGCTATTTGCAGATGATACATTGATGTAGCTCCAAAGAATCTGTTTATATATATATATATATATATACAAAAAAAATCACTGACTGATCGCTTGGATGCCTTTGTAGCTCTATTTCGATGGAAGATATAAAATTTATGAATAATTACGAAACCCTAAAAGAGATGTCTAGATCTTGTCTCATTACACGTATGGTAGTCCTGCTATGAGATATTCTATCCCGAGAATGACAATATATATATATATAGTAAAAGCAATGGCGGTGCCAACCCAAGGCCACCTTGGTCCATGGTGTCTGAGAGCTTAATTATTTTAGCTCCGGTCGTTTTATACATTTCCCACATGATTAATTATTATCATGGATGTCATTGTCAAAAAAAACGACATAAAAATGATGCGCAAACGTTAGAGCTTATTTGTTTTTATATTTTAAAAATGTTTTTTTTTTAAATAATTATTATTTTGTTTTGTTTGCCCTAGATAGTTGTTTTTTCTTCGAAGTTGGAGTAATTAATTTCTCACTTAGTTGAGTGAATCGTTGTCATAAGTGGAAATTTAGGTGGTGCACCGAAGACAATGGCCGCATCTTCTTCTTTATGGATCCGAATTAGAATTCAGTCCCTTTCACAGAGACCCACAAGAAATCTTTTCTAAGCAAAGAATTCAGTGTTTTACACATAATTTGTCGTCTTGTAAAACCCCAAGTGGAAAACGAACACACACTCAGGATTTTATGGACAAACATTCCTTTCTCATTCTCCTATGTAGAAAAATCTCAAAAAGTATTTCTCTCCACTATTCCATTTCAACTTTGTTGCCTTTTGTGCCTTGGAAATCTAAGGGGGTATATCATTTTTAAAATTTATTATTGATAAATATATTAAAACAATATGAAAAACCAAGAAAAATAAGAATTCAAAGCTTCTTTTAAAATACAAAAATAAAAGGCTGTATAGTCAAGAGGAGAGCCGGCCATGACATGGCACGCCCGACCATGACGTTCGTCCCTCAGTGGCTAGACTGCACCGCCGAGTACTTTTCATACTTGGCTAGGATTATCATGGACGGACGTGGGAGATAAGGTACGTAGATTATCACGGTTGCTCCAACTAGATTATGCCACCTGTAAATAACTGCCACATAGGTAGACTTAGTTTAATAATGATGATGCTGGTAGACTGAGGTTTATCATGCAGTTAGACAGCTTATCGTGCCTCTTAGGACCCGTTTGGCATTGTGGTGGCATCCACGTTTGCCAATCTACTTTTGTATTTAATGTTTGGTAAAGAGGTAAACACAAATTTAAACCATGGGATCCATATCAAATTCTGATAAAAACGTTGTTTGAAGAAAAGCTGGGAATTGATGCTTTTCATTTTGCGATCCATCTTTATTGAAACGGCGATACACATTTCAAATAGAAAAAATAACCGTTGAAAAAAAAACTCTACTTTATCCTCTCGTCTGCGCCTCCTCCCATCTCTTAACTTTGCTCTCCTCTGCACTTTGGTGATTCATGTTTGATACACAGCTTAAACAGCGATTCAATGTTTTAAATACAAAAATTACCGTTGAATATAAAACCCTAAAATATCCTCACCATCAATATCCCTTCTCATCTGCGCCTCCTCCCGTCTCTCACTTTTCTCTCCTCTGCAACGACCCACAGCTCCCCTTCTCAAGAGGAAAGAATGGAAAAGAAAGGGTCAGTGCTCTGTTTGGACAAGTTCTTATTTCCCGGGAAAAAGTATAAAATTTGTGAAAAAAACCTGAAAACAAAAGAACATTTTCCCGAAAAAAAAGCAGAAAATTTGTGAAAAATGGAAAATTAAAAAAATTAAAAAAGAGAGGGAGATACCAGAGGATGAATTGCATTTCCTAGAGAGAGAGTGGTATGAACTTGAAGCTGGTATTTTTTTTTTTTTCTGTTTGGCTGACAAGAATAAGAGGAAAGAAATTGGAGGGGCTTATAAAAGGTGGCAGAGGAGAGGTGTTGACGTGGGAAGTGAATTGAGACGGTAGCCAATAGGAAATGGCTACGTGGCAAAAAGTACACGTGGTGAGATCTGAGACATCGGCCGCGTTGTTCTTACGGTTGCAGTAGATGTTTGTGGAAGATTTTATATTATTATAATTATTAAATATATAATATTTAAAAAATTATATATATATATATATATATAATTTTTTAAATATTATATATATATATATATATAGTAATTTCACAAGTTAAAAGCAATATGAAAAGCTTGGTAACCAAACACCCAAAACTGCTTTTTTTTCAACCTCCAATTCAACCACAGTTTTAACCAAACACTTCACAACTTATTTTGAACCGCAATAAAAGCGCTTTTTTTTAAACTAATTTTTTTTAACCTTAATCACAAAAGCAAAAGCAGGTCAAACATACTCTTAGATTGATATATAATTACATATTCTCACTTCTGAAAACAGGGACGGGAAAAAATAAGCCTTCACCTCTCTTGTAATGATTTCTTTCCACTACACGCGCTCGCACGCGTTAAATTAACTTTTTAAGAAATAATTGCTTAGGAAATTAATCACAAATGATAACTTTAAATCTCTACACAGAAAATCATAAAAATTCAACACTCCCCACGATTAATTACTACACATGCTTTACTTGTTTAAAAAATGTTAACGGAGAATATCGACGAATTGATCCCCAAGATCCTAGACAACTCAATTTTTTTTTTATTCTACCTCTCATTGACAAAGAATTTGTCTACCTCAGAAATGTTTTATAAAATAATAGAATTAGCTATTAACTTTATTATTTAAGAATATAAAATTAAATTGTAAAGTGTACCCTTGTATATTAAATATACAAATGTGATATTAAAATTTGTGTCCTAAAAGAGGTAGGATTTAATTTGTTAAATTAGAAATTTTCTCACGAAGAAAAATAAATTACATTGAGGTGGTACGTTTTTCTTTCATATAACTAGTTTTCTTATTTAAATTCTCATAAATTATTAAATTTTCTAATGACAGGATATTACTATTTTACAATTATAATTAAAATCAAAAGGGATGTAGATATATCATACGAAATTGTGCTCACCAGCATATTATTTTAAACCATACTATCAACATTACATAATTGCAGTTCGAGCATATATCATATGACTTCTTTTCAAGTACTTGGATGTTCTGTCAGCAACACAACCACAATTGGTCAGTTTGCTAGCAGTAGCAATTTGCAATGGTTAACACTTGCATTTCAAAAAAAAAAATATATATATATATATATATATATATATATTAAAAAACTATTTTTTGTTTTAAATTATTTTTTTTTATGTTTTTAGATTTTTTTTATATGTTGATGTCAAAAATAAAGATAAAAAAATTATTTTAATATATTTTTGAAAAAAAAAAACACTTTAAAAACAACTTTCTCCAAATGCTCGTTTTGAATGTTACGACCAATGGAGTTCACTTATAATTCACTCCTCGACTTCACTGGAGACCTTAAATTAGGGAGGCAATTTCATGCATGTGCAATGAAGATAGGCCTTGATTCCATAGTCTTTGCGGGCAGTGCAATCTTAGATTTGTATGCTGAGTTGGGTTCCGCTGAAGAAGCGCAAGGAGCTTTCGAGGAAATATAAGATCCTGATGATGTCTTTCACACTGCATAGATACATGGGTACCTCAAGAAAGGGAGCGAGGTTTGAGGAGGCTCTCAAGCTTTTCAAACAGATACCGGAGAGAAATGTTGTGTCGTGGAATACGATGATTGGTGGGTTTAGCCAGATGGGTTCGAATGAGGAGGCTGTAAATCTTTTTGTTGAGATGATTAGAGAAGGCTTGGAGCCTAGTCAATTTGCATTGCCTTGTAGTACTGTTATTGCTACTGCAAACATGGTAGCACTTGAAATGGCCGGGCAAATTAAAGCTTTCATGCTAAAACATTGGGTGATGAGTTTAGTGAGTTTGTAGCCAATCTCTAGTTACCTTCTATGAAAAATGTGGAAGCATGGAAGATAGTCCCCCACTTTTTTGAGAACTTCCTGAAATATAAAGTTGAAGAGAGAAAGTGGGAGAAAGAGAGAGAAATATTATCAGCTCAGGCCAAGAAAATTTCAGATTCACTGTTAATTCTCTTTAGCGCGTAAAGGTTTTGTTTTTCTTTTTTTGCATTCAGACAGTTTTATTGCCCATAAAGGAGAAAGTATTGAGTTGTTAACTTACAGTTATAGAAGTTTGTTTAAAGTTTGTTGTAAAACAGTTATGCTTAGTTATAGCTTAGTTGTAAATCAGTTATGTAGTTTGTTATTTTACATAGCCAATATACTTGTATAAATACTGAATTCCATTGTAAATGATACACACGAAATATACTCATCACAAACACATTGTTGTTTGTTTTCCAGTTCACGTTCTTCTTCTTCTCCTTACCTAAAGTGCAGTAATTCTATATGGTATCAGAGCATACGATAATGGCTTCTGCATCTACTTCTCCTTCTGCTAATTCAACTCCTCTTGTTTCATCCATTGATGATTTCTCCAGTCCATACTATCTTCACCATGGAGATAGTCCTGGTTTTGTCCTACTGTCACAGCCTTTAACTGGTGACAATTATCACACTTGGAGCAGATCGATGACAATGGCGCTTACTACAAAGAATAAGTTTGCATTTGTTGATGGATCACTACAGTAACCAAATGAAGAATCTGAAGTTCTACTTCACGCCTGGACAAGGAGCAACAACATGGTCATATCCTGGCTTCTAAACTCCATCTCCAAAGAGATTGCTTCAAGTGTAATCTACATCAATTTTGCACATGAAATGTGGAATGATCTCAAGGATCGGTTTTCATAGAAGAATGGTCCTCGAATTTTTCAATTGCAGAAGACAATTTCTGCACATTCTCAAGGCAGCATGACTGTGAGTAATTACTACACTCGTCTCAAGGGACTTTGGGATGAATTGACGAATTATCGTCCTATTCCAGAATGTTCATGTGGTGCTCTCAAGACTACTTTTGATCACTATCATCAGGATTATATTTTTCAATTTTTAATGGGCTTAAATGATAGTTTTGCTCAAATTAGAGGTCAAATACTCCTTATTGATCCTCTACCCTCAATCAACAAAGTCTTTTCTCTTGTCCTTCAAGAAGAAAGGCAACGTGAGATATCAATTGGTTCACTGCATAATGAAACTGCTGCTATGATGATCAAGAATCCTTTGCCTCGATATGGTTCACAACCACAGCAGAATAGGTTTATCAAACAGCCATTTCTGCATAATCCTCGCAAAGACAGACCAGTTTGCACTCACCGTGGCCTTCTTGGTCACACCATGGAAAAGTGTTACAAATTGCATGGCTATCCACCAGGATACAGAGCTAACAGAAACAAAGTTAATTCTGTATTTCAGTCTCAAGAATCTGATTATCAGAATAATCAGGTTCCTCAGCTGTCAATTTCTCAAGAACAGTGCCAACAGCTGCTTGCCTTGATCAAACCTCCAACAACTCCTGTTGAGAATCCAAACAGAAACAAAGTTAATTCTGTATTTCAGTCTCAAGAATCTGATTATCAGAATAATCAGGTTCCTCAGCTGTCAATTTCTCAAGAACAGTGCCAACAGCTGCTTGCCTTGATCAAACCTCCAACAACTCCTGTTGAGAATCCAGCATCTGTCCACCAAGTAAGCAATGCACAAGATCATCTTTTCTCAAATATGGGAGGTAATCTTTCTTCACTTCCCTCTGCTTCATTTTTTCTAAATCTGAAGCACTCAGTTTTCTCTACATCAACTGCTTCAGTTGATTTTCACTATCATCAAACAAAGTCATGGATCATTGACACGGGGGCCACTGATCACATGATCAGCACCATTTCTTTATTCACTTCCACAACTGTTGTTATTTCTTCCCATGTGAAATTACCTAATGGCAATTATGCTAATGTGACTCATATTGGTACTGTCAAAATTTCTGAGCATCTTATTCTTCATGATGTTCTCTGTGTGCCTTCATTTTCTTTCAACTTAATCTCAGCAAGCAAATTGATCAAGACTCTTAAATGTTGCCTTATTTTCCTTGCCAACTTTTGTTTCATACAGACTTTCACCATGGAGGACGATTGGCATGGGTAGAGAGCAAGGAGGCTTGTTTTACTTGCAACACAAACCTTATACTGAATTTTCCCAATCTGTCAAAGCATTTTCTGTTTCAATAAAGAATGCATCAAATGACATTTGGCATTATAGACTAAGCCATTTGTCACATTCCAGAATGATGTTGCTTAGCAATCACATTCCTGCTTTTTCTTTCCATAAAGAAAGCCTTTGCCCTGTATGCCCATTAGCTCGGCAACACAAACTGCCATTTGGACAAAGTAGTTCTATTTCCAATTCTCTCTTTGAGATGATCCACTGTGATCTCTAGGGACCCTTTTCTGTACAAACACATAATGGTTCCGTTTATTTCTTGACTATTGTTGACGATTTGAGTCGATTTACATGGGTATATCTCTTGCATTCAAAGTCTCGGACTAGATCCTATATCATTCAATTTTTCAAAATGGTTGAAACACAATTCAACCTTAATATCAAATGTTTACGATCAGACAATGATCCTGAATTCACCATGACAGATTTCTTTCTAACCAAAGGAGTTATTCATCAATGAAGTTGCGTTGAAACTCCACAACAAAACTCCACAGTGGAGCGTAAGCACCAACACTTGAATGTAGCCCGTGCTCTACGTTTCCAGTCCCAACTTCCACTATCCTATTGGGGAGATTGTGTGCTCACTGCAGCCCATATCATAAACAGAATTCCCACCCTAATACTTTCAAACAAATCACCATATGAAATCCTTTTCTCTAAACCACCAGATTACTCCCATCTTAGAGTTTTTGGCTGTTTATGTTATGCTTCAACTCTTTCCAGAAACAGACATAAATTTGACTCCCGAGCCAGTCCATGCCTTTTTCTTGGCTATCCATACAGCACAAAAGGTTATACATTACTTGATTTGTCCACTCACTCTCGTATTGTTTCCAGACATGTTGTATTTCATGAGTCAATCTTTCCATATGTTTCCAATAAATCATCTCATGCTCAACCACCTAATCATTTAGTCTTACCCAAAAACATCCCAGACACTGACTCACCTTCCCTTTCTATTTCCATAGAGACATTCAATTTAAATGTGTCTGATCATTCCCATTCCATTCCTATTAATTCTGATACACATTCCAATTCCATTGTCCACATATCACCACCAAATTCTCCTCTTCGTAGATCCACTCGCATTCGTTCCACTCCTAGCTACTTGCACTAGTATCACTGCCAACTTGCAGCTCACCCATCCCATTCAACTCTAGAAGACAAGTCAGGTATTCCATACTCCTTATCTTCTTCCATTGGATATAATCATGTTTCATCTGCTCACAAACACTACTATCTTACAATTTCCACTCAAATTGAACCCAAATTTTTCCATCATGCTGTCAAGTCCCCTGAGTGGAGAGATGCTATGCAAGCAGAGATTTCTGCACTTGAATTGAACAACACATGTTTTATTGTTGATTTACTCGCAAACAAACAACCCATAGGTTGCAAATGGATTTATAAAATTAAACACAAGGCTGATGGCACAATCGAGAGATACAAGGCAAGGCTTGTTGCCAAAGGATACACACAGTGTGAGGGATTAGATTACTATGAAACTTTCTCTCCTGTTGCAAAGCTTACCACTGTACGTATTCTTCTTGCTATTACTGCTGCACGTAATTGGCATCTTCACCAATTGGACGTGAACAATGCTTTCCTTCATGGTGATCTACATGAAGAGGTTTACATGAATCTCCTTTGCATCTAAGGGGGAGCCAACAAAGGTCTGCAAATTGCATAAGTCCCTGTATGGCTTGAAGCAAGCATCAAGGCAATGGTTCTCAAAGTTTTCCACTACTTTGATCTCTCACGGGTTTATTCAGTCTCGGGCTGACTACTCATTGTTTACAAGAGTCTAAGGATCTTCATTTGTAGCTTTACTAGTCTATGTTGATGATATAGTATTAGCAAGCAATGATCCAGCAGCTATCACACAGCTCACTGATTACCTCAACAACTAGTTTCGGTTGAAAGATCTTGGAGAATTGAAATTTTTCCTTGGCTTAGAAATTGCAAGGTCTGTTAAAGGTATTTCTCTCTGCCAACGCAAATATGCTTTAGAAATCCTTGATGATTCTGGTTTCCTTGCTGCCAAACCAGCCAAGTTTCCAATGGAGTCAAATCTCAAATTGTCTTCTACAGATGGTACTTTGCTTGAAGATCCATCATCTTATAGAAGATTGGTTGGGCGGTTACTGTACTTAACAATTACAAGGCCTGACCTATCCTATGCAGTTCAAAATCTCAGTCAGTTCATGGCACATCCACGCCAACCACATCTCCTTGCTGCACACAGGGTATTACGATATCTCAAAACATCTCCTGCTCAAAGGCCTCTTCTTCCCATCATCATCCACATTCCATCTTAAAGCTTTATGTGATTCTGACTGGGCTGGTTGCCCAGACACCCGAAGATCCATCACTGGCTATTGTGTTTTCTTAGGCAATTCTCTTGTCTCTTGGAAGTCTAAGAAACAACATACTGTGTCCAGATCATCAGCTGAAGCCGAGTATAGATCCATGGCAGCCACTACATGTGAAATAATTTGGCTTTTCTCTTTATTACAGGACCTAAGAATTGAGCATCATCAAGCTGCATTGCTATTTTGTGACAGTAAGGCTGCATTACATATCGCAGCTAACCCCGTCTTCCATGAAAGAACGAAACATATTGAGCTTGATTGTCATATAATCCGTGACAAAGTTCAAGAAGGCCTTATTCGGACACTTCATGTTAATACTCAAAACCAAGTTGCAGACATATTTACCAAAGCTCTTGCTTTGGCTCCTTTTGAGCATCTTAAATCCAAGATGAATGTCTTAAATATCTTCCCTTCATCTTGAGGGGGAGTATTGAGTTGTTAACTTACAGTTATAAAAGTTTGTTTAAAGTTTGTTGTAAAACAATTATGTTTAGTTATAGCTTAGCTGTAAATCAGTTATGTAGTTTGTTATTTTACATAGCCAGTATACTTGTATAAATACTGAATTCCATTGTAAATGATACACACGAAATATACTCATCACAAACACATTGCTGTTTGTTTTCCAGTTCACGTTCTTCTTCTTCTCCCTGCCTAAAGTGCAGTAATTCTATAGAAAGCATTGAAAGATTTGTAAGAGTGATTTAAGGGAAACGGTAATTCTGTTACACGAAGAAAAGATTTAAAATTTTGAATTCCAGATAAGCTTGCTCCTTTTGTATTTCAGTTTCAGTTTGTTCTTCACGTCGTCTTATTTTCTCTCTCGACAGAATGGCTGCGGCAGTGATTAAAGAAGCAAAACCAATCTCCTCAGCCTCTGAAATTGAGTTTGCAAAACCAAAAGGGGAATCGTCTCTTGGAATGCTGTGAATTTGCACAGATTGGGAGAGGAGAGGACACTGTGAACTTCTTTGAAAGAATGAGGAACACCAGTCTGAGACCTAATAGTGGTACGTTAAGTGGCCTGTTATGGGTTTGTAATCCTGCAAGGCTCGATTACCTCACTTTTTTTTATTAGAGGAAACTCATTTATTGGAAAACATATTTTGTAGGTTCAGATAAACAAGTAAAATCGTCGTTGTTCCAGGTTTTTACAAGGGATGCATGTCTTGATTTGAACTCAAAATCTACTGTACAGATCACAAGCTCTCTGCCATCACAACACACACTCATTGGGACGATTACCTCAGTTTGTTAAAACCTAAACATTGTGCTTTTATGTATGGTTGACTTACTGTCTCGCTGTGGATGTTTCAAAGAAGCTCGGGCAGCATATTCATGGCTTGTCTTTCAATCCAGGAATTGGGTTTTGGAAGGCATTGCTCGGAGGATGTTGGGTTGGGTTCACTTTCTAAATAGAAGATGACTTAAACATGTGTGAAACTAGTCCAGAGATCCATTTGAGAGAATAATCCTATTCTTTGCTGTGGCGAAGAGCAAGATAAAAATCAGAAAAATAAAAAAGAAAGAAAAAGAGAGTTGTCGTAGAGATAAAGAGAAAAAAATTAGAGTTTCTGAAATTTTACTGTTCAGTCTTGATTTACTATTCTGATCGACGAGAATTCGTAATTCAATTTAGCTAAAATTTTGCAAGAATATTCATAACACGTGACTCCTGGGAGAACCACCCCTTAGCCCGAACAATGACAAAACCACGTCCGTAACCAATCCAAGAAACCAAGGAAAGCAAAACTGAAAAAAGCTTAAGGATAGCCTAACCGGGTAAATAATAATAATCAAGAAAATGAAAGCCATTAACATACCTTTAGGAGCCGTTGCGGAGCTTGAAGATAGACGAAAACAGTCGCAAGTGCCTACGCTCTTGAGAGCATGTGAAACAGGCCCAACTAACCTCTCGGCCCATAGTAGCCGGCCCACAATCTAAACGACACACGCGTCCCCTAATCATCCCCGGCTGGTCCCGTGAACGAATTAAAGAAGGAAGAAACGTTATGGGACTGGGACCCACCTATTAACCATAGTTAGAAATTTTAAGAGATCCGTTGGGTTAACAATTCCTGTGTGTACATAACCCTGGTTAGATCCAGCGCGTCTCAGGTTTAGTTCCCCAGATCTCTCTCTTCTCTCTCCTCTATTCAAGATTGTACTTTTTAGGGTTTCAAAAATTAAAAAAAAATCCCCAAATTTACAAGTTTTGTGTCAGTTTTTCATAATTCAGATTTAAATTGAGTTGATGGGTTCTTCGATTGGCCCTTTAAGTCAAGAGAACTGAGAGAGAGATGGAGACGCAGAGAATAACAGAGTTTCCACATAAAAACATGGATAAGCGTCCAAGGAAACGACAGCGCTTAACATGGGACATACCTCCTCCTCCTCCTCCTCCTCTCTTTGCTCCTCCAAAGGTAACTCTCAGATTTTCTTTTTAAGAAATCGATTTTGTTTTTTTTTTGCTATAATTTTTTTATTATTATTATTGCAGGTGGTTCCAGGGATGTTCTGTTGTCAGGAATTTGGGAATGGGAGTGGAATGATTCCAAATTACGGGTTGTTGTACAATCGGAATGGTTCACCTCCTTGGAGACCTGATGATAAAGATGGACATTATGTTTTTGCTATTGGAGACAATCTGACTCCGCGCTGTTAGTATTTTCCGTGCCCCCCGCATTAAAATTCGAGGCCTCGATAATGTTATTTTGAATGAAATTGCTTAATTTCTTTTTTGCATCTGCCTGATGGTGATTTTTATATGCAAAATGGAGATTTTATAATTGCAGTTAAGAGGTTTCTGAAAAGGCCGCTTCTATAATGTCAAGTTTGTTTTAACTTGATTCCATGAATCAGAGAATTACGCATGTGTACTCTCTTTTCTGGCTTCATGATCCGTTGATTCTGATCATATATTTTCATTTCTGATAGTCTTTTTTTCCTTCCATTTTGCAGACAGGATTCTTAGCAAGATGGGCGAAGGTGAGTGCTTTATGCGATTTGATTTTGATATATTACATCCTTCTTTATTTTTTCTGAACTTTATTCAGTGGAATTTTCTTTCAGTTTTAAGATACTTAGTTTTATTGTTTGCTCATCTGAATCATGGAAAGCATGTTTGTTAGAGGCTTTTGCATCAGATTGTGTTCTATAATTGAGTAGTTATTTCAATCATTTTTACAGTAATCTTGTGATTTCTTTCATGTAGGGACTTTTGGGCAAGTCTTGGAATGTTTGGATAATGAAAAGAAAGAAGTAGTGGCAATCAAAATTATTCGCTCCATACACAAGTATCGCGAAGCTGCTGTGACTGAAATTGATGTACTGCAGAGGCTGGCCAGGCATGATATTGGTAGCGCACGGTGAGGCTTTGCATTTTTCTTTTCCTACCCTTGTTCATTCTAGAAGTTTGAAGTGATTTTGGTATAAGTGGTTTATTCTTTGCAGTTGTGTACAAATACGGAATTGGTTTGACTATCGTAATCATATTTGTATTGTAAGTATTTATCAGTATTTCTGATTTGATTAATTTCCAGGAGCAATAAATGCTCTTGTGTGCCTAAATATTCTGTGAGTTAAAGGACTTGCGGATGAATTTAAATGGTTTCAACAGGTATTTGAGAAGCTTGGACCAAGCTTATACGATTTTCTCCGCAAAAACAGCTATCGTTCATTTCCCATTGATCTTGTCCGGGAGCTTGGCAGACAACTTTTGGAGTCTGTTGCATGTGTGTGGAGAATTCTTTACCATTTTTATTTATATGTTATATAAATTTGATGTTCATGTGCTCTTAATTGGAAGCAAAATATAGGCAAATGTTTTTACTCGTTTCAATTTTCATATTTTCTTGAGCCCCAAAGTAAATATTGTTTGGATTAGTATGGAGTTGGTTGATGGTAGGGATGGTTGTTTTTCAGTTTGCTCATTAGTTTGTTACCTTTGCAGTTATGCATGATTTACATCTGATTCATACCGACTTGAAGCCTGAAAATATTCTACTGGTTTCCCCTGAGTACATCAAAGTCCCAGATTACAAGGTAATGCTTCAACGGTTTGGTTGTATGCTTTCTTCGTTTTATTTTGCATTTTTCTCAGGACTTTAAATATGTATCTGCAAGCTTAAGAGTATAAATGACATGAATTTTGGAAGGCAACCAAAGCCTCACTTATCCAAAAAATAAAAAACTTGCCTTCTTCCTTACTTTCTTGGATGTTTATTTTTACAACTTTTGAAGTTCTTAAGGTGCATTAAAGGGCTGTCTGGGACTGCGTTCCAAACGGTGTTTCCCAAAATTCTATTTTATTTTTATTTTCTTAAAAAATTTATTCTATGTTTTGGATTTTTTTGACGTGCTGTCACTACCAGACTCCCAAATACCCTCTAAAATATTGATTTGATTCTTAATTTACAACAACATTGTTGTTAGAATATTTGGTGCCATGTCATGCATTGTTGAGCTAGGTTTACTCGTATGTAACATTATATGCTAATCATATAGCATATTCACAGGTTGAGAGTTTTGTTTAGATTCGTGATAATCAATGAGATACATGACAATGGGGCTTTCTCTTGTTTCCAAGTCCCTGCCAAGCCATGGTTGATTTTTTTGTTTTTCTCTTTTTACCTCAAAGTTGATAGTCTTATGATTTCCTACTTCATGTGATTTAGTTTCTTTCGCGGTCCACAAAAGATGGTTCCTACTTCAAGAATCTTCCCAAGTCAAGTGCTATTAAGCTCATTGATTTTGGAAGTACCACATTTGAACATCAGGATCACAGCTATGTGGTGTCAACGCGGCATTATCGTGCACCAGAGGTTATTTTAGGTAATTGCTGTGAAACTATTGTTGCCCTGATGTTTTGATGCTTGTTGTCTAATGACATTTCATGGCATATCTTCTGCAGGTCTTGGATGGAACTATCCCTGTGATATATGGAGTGTGGGTTGCATACTTGTTGAATTATGTTCTGTAAGTAACTTCAGCCTTTTATTCTCTCCCCTTGACTACATTTTATTGCGTGTGAGGTCATTAGTCATTGATACTGCTGAATAATGTTATTGGCCAGAAAGGATTTCAAGTGAAAGGTTAAGCAAGACAGGCTGCTTTGGGTTGGAAACTGCCTTAGAAAATACAAGTTTTCTTATATGTATTGTTAAATTTTGTTTGATCCAGTTCGAGTACCCATTATTATCTCCCAAGTTCATTAATAAGACATTTGGTCTTGGGTGATTTGTGTCGCTAGATCTGATGGGTTTCCATAAAAAGTGTAAACTAAATTTCATATTGCATACTTTAAGAATGCTAATTTATGTTTATGTTTGGTTTCTCTCTATGAATAGGGTGAGGCCCTTTTTCAAACTCATGAGAACTTAGAGCATCTTGCCATGATGGAGAGGGTTTTAGGGCCGGTGCCACAACATATGGTGGTTAGGGCTGAGTAAGAGAATTTGCAATAATTGCTCTATTTGAATGTTTCCATCTCTCCGTGTGGATGAATCACTTACTTTGTGCCTGAACTTGTTGCAGTCGACGTGCTGAGAAATATTTCAGGAGAGGCATGCGATTGGATTGGCCTGAGGGTGCAACCTCAAGAGAAAGCATGAAAGCAGTTACCAAGTTGCCTCGTCTACCTGTAATTTTTCAGAATCCAACTCTATTAGTTCACTTGTAGAAATAAGCTGCAGGGAGCCTATACTTGCACTGCAAAATTACCAGAATTAACTGAGGCAAATGGAATACACAGAGAGAAGTCTTGATAAAGGCATAGTTGAATAAGAACTGGTTGCTTTTCTTAAATTCTTGAGAGTATCTTCCATATTTGTCTCTCAATTCCAGAATGGCTAACAAGGGGATCTTTCAAATAGCTCTCTTACCTTGCTTCATTCTCTCTTGAAAGAAACAAATCAAATACTTTCATTTATTTTTTTTAAAAAAGAGTAACCTCTTGATCAGTTTTTCTGTTTCTCTTGTAGAATTATTGGTTATGGTTTTGTTTTCTGACCCCATTATCAATAATCTGCTGCCTTTTGATTCTTTAATTGATGCAATTGCAAATTGATGCTGTTTTAAATTTCTTTGGCAGAACCTAATAATGCAGCACGTGGATCATTCTGCTGGTGAATTAATCGATCTCTTGCAAGGTCTCCTAAGATATGATCCAGCAGAGCGGCTGAAAGCCAGGGAAGCATTAAGGCACCCATTCTTCTCAAGAAATCTTAGAAGATATGGGTATCCCTTGTAGTCTGGATTTATCATACTTCACTATGATGAGCTTTGAGCAACAGCATAAACAAAAAGAGAACATGCACGGCGGGTGGTGGCTGACGTTATTTGATGTCAGGTTACAATTGTTCGGTATAGTGCATGTGTATTTCCTTCCCTCCAGTGCCCATTTGCCTTTTATTTTGTGGGTTTCTGATCCAGATTGTTTGGTATAGTATAGATTATGTATTGTGAAGATGAAGGAAAAAATCAATATTTGTTGTTGCATGTCTCAGATTATTGCCCCTCTCCAACTGGGTTTTCCTTTCAATTTTAATTTTCTTTATCATCTTGATTTTCTGCCATGAGCATGGCCAGGTTTTTCATTTTTTTCTCCATTAATCCTTTATAGAAAGACAGCGCAGAAGAAAGTAGGCTTTGCACCACCAGCTCACAAACGGCTGAGCCATCATCGGTCACATGATCGTGGGTTGCATGCATGGCTCAGGCAACTGGGTTTTGAACTTGACACGGAAATTCTTATGGAAAACTTGGTTTGTGTGGACTGAACCGTGATTTTAATGCATGAATTCATTCCAGTTTGTAGGATCCTCTGCACCACTCAATCTGACAGTTTTGGTGCTCATGACCCCATGAATTATTTGTAAGAATAATTAATTAGTTGTCACCTAGAGCTTATTAAAACTCCGAGGTAGTCGTGATGTAGCTGTGAGCTCAGAAAAAAATTGTCATTATCACTTGTCGCCTGTAATTGCATGATCTGTGCTGCATTTAGGGGAAATGAAAATATTTCTTATGCTTTGACGAAGATATTATCACGAAGATGAAAATCAGACTCTGTCAAGTGACCCTCAACCTCCAGTTTCGTTGTTGAAACGGTGGGGATTTGGAAGTTAAAAGCAAGGTTTCAATATCGATTTGGTTGTTGTTGTTTTTTTAATTGGAATAGAATGTTTCGGAGCGTTCTAGGGTTGTACAGTTTATATATATAACTAAATATATTAATTAAAAAAAAATTAGTTCAAATCCAAAAATAAAATTATTTGGAATTGTGCAATTTAATTTAAAAAAAGATAATAAAATTATTTTTCTTAACAAAATTATGAACATGTATAATATTACGAGAATGTCATTATCATCTCGTAAGGTCATTACATTCTCTGATTATTTTGAAATTTTAACATAAAATACATAAATATGTCAAGAGACTCCTCATAAAATTTCATCTTAATCTATCGGTCGGATTAATAGATGTGATTGATATTGTAAAATTATTTATTATTTAAAAAAAAACAATATTTGACCGAAATGGAACGAGCGGAACGAAACCAGAACGTTTTGGCCGATATTTGACCAAAAATTCCAGAACATGACAAGATTTAAATCAAGATAAAAACAATATTGTTTTATTTTATTATTTTAACTAATACAAAATGTTTCTACTGAAATCGATTAAAAGTTAGAGACTGGGAAAAGTTCCCACAATCTCTGCAAGTGGGTTTAAGAAAATGTCATGGATGGTATCGCTCTTTTTTCAGATTTTTTTTCCCCTTCAAATTAGTTTTTTTATGTATATGTTTTTAAATTATTTTGATATATTGATATGAAAAATAAATTTTAAAACTAAAATAATACTATTTTTATATAAATCTGAAAAAAATATTTTAATATATTTTAAAGATAACAAAAGAAAAACACTTTCTTTCCACTTGGAAAGTTTCCTCTCACCAGAAATTATTTTTCTTTGACTAACATAGAAAGAAAATGGGTTTCAGAAAGTAATGTTTGGACTTAAAATTATACGAGCGAATTTGCCCGCTCCGCTGGGCTTTTTTATATATGTAGAAAATTGATTGATTTTATAAATGTTATATTTTGTTATTTTAATATTTAATTGGTAAAATTGTAATTGATAAAATCTGTAAAAAATGGTTTTTTTCAACTAAAAAATTGATTGAATATTGCTATTGCTAAAAAACATTTGATAAAATTTGTTAGAAAATTTACTAAGAAGGTTAAATGATTTGTTAGAAACTTGTTGTCAAGGAAACTCTGGTTAAAAAAAATACAAAAAAAGAAACCGGTTAAAAAAAAAGACTTGAACACGACGGTTATTAAAAAAAAATGTGAAAAAAAGGTTATCGTTTATTAAAAGAACCAAAAAAAGAGTATAAAATAGAAATTTAAATTCAAAGCTAAAGCCAAAGTTATATTTATAAGATTTATTAATCATATTATTATATTAAATGTATTCAAGAATACCGATATTAATTTTTTTTTTGCAAGAAATCGTAGGTCATTTTTCTCTCTCTATATATATTTTTAGGGAATAATATTCAATAAATATTGAAACATATAATCAGTCTTACACACTTTATAGTGTAATCGAAATGGGAAGTGGGTCGTAGATTTTTTAATTGTAGATAATTAAGGTAAATTTGTCAAAAACAATTTATGAGTTGTCTTTTTTCTCTTGTAATATTAGATCTGACACATTATAAATAAAAATATTATAATTTGTTTTTAGAAATAAGCCTCAAGTTTTTTGCGTGCTATAATTACTTATCTGTTATCTAAAAAAACAGTGTAATCGAAACGGGAAGTGACTCGAATATTTTTTAATTGTAGATAATCTAGGTAAATTTGTCATTTTTTTTAGTTGTATTTTTTGCCCAGTAATATTAGATATGAAATATAAAAACCAAAATATTATAAATATTTTTTAAGAAATAAACTTTAAAAAACAGAGCACAAAATTAAAATTCGAAAACTTTTTTTTTATTTTTGAAAGATTTATTCTTTGTATTATTATATTAAATGTATTACACTGTTGAAAAAAAAAAAGATAGACGTGTGCCGCGATGCATCGGAGCAAATTGCCAATGAATAGTGACAATGAGTCACGGGCTACAGTAGAAAATCGAGCTGTTTTAGCTCTTTAGGTAATGAAAAAAAATAATAATGAGCCCAGGGATTATTCGCGGCGCGCTCAGTTGGCTAGGAAAAAAAATAAACTTAGGAAAAAAGAACCGTGATGCGTGTAAGCTGACCCGGACATCTCGGTTAAGAAAAAAAATGTATAAGTAGCAAAACAAAATAGGGAAAAAAATATATAAAAAAAATTGATCCAGAGAATAGTCGTGGTGCACGTAAGTTGGTTTGGACACTTTAGTTATTTAAAAAAAAATCTTGTTTTTTGGAAAAAAAAATAAAAACAACAACCAGTTATTAAAAAAATTCATTTTTTAACAAAAAAACATTTAAAAAAAACAGTTCTTAAAAAACAAACAAATCAGATTTGTAAAAAAAACAACAAAAACCAGTTATTAAAAAATAATTTTTTTTCTAAAATAAACAAATTTTTTTAAATTTTTTTTTCAGCTCTTAAAAAAAAAACAAATCACATTTTGGTGTCCAAGTGGTTTGAACTCGCGCGCGCCTGTGTTGGCAGCGCGCGGACAACCGCTCGGCCAAAGCTTCTGATTTGTCATTTCCACCATAAAAAATACAAAAAGAGTCCTTGTGTAAAAAAAAATTATAAAAAAAAAATGGATCCGGAGATTAGTCGTGGTGCACGTAAGTTGCTTTGGACACTTTAGTTATTAAAAGAAAATCTTTTTTTTTGTAAAAAAATAAAAACAACAATTTGTTATTAAAAAAAAATTAACAAAAAATACAATTTTTTTTTTGTAAAAAAATAAAAACAACAACCAGAAAAAAAACAGTGTTAAAAAAAAAACAAATCAGATTTGTAATAAAAAACAACAACAACCAGTTATTAAGAAACAACACTTTTTTTAAAAAAAGAATTTTTTTTTTTAACAAAAAGTACAAATATTTTTTTTTTTGTAAAAAAATAAAAACAACAACCAGGAAAAAACATTGTAAAAAAAAAAACAAATCAGATTTGTAATAAAAAACAACAACAACCAGTTATTAAGAAAAAATACTTTTTTTAAAAAAGAAACCAAATTTTTTTTTAAATCATTTTTAAAAAAAACAGTAAAAAAAAAAAAAAAACGACATCAGAATTTTGAATATGGTGGCTGAGCGTCTCGAACTCGCGCGCGCCTGTGTTGGCAGCGCGCGAGACAACCGCTCGGCCAAAGCCTCCCATCTGTCCATTTCCACCATAAAAAATACAAAAAGAGTGCTTGTGTAAAAAAAAAAAAAAAGGAGCACAAACTCGCGCGAAGCAGGGAGACAAATATCTTGTCCACAGTATTTTCAGTCTGCGTGAACAGTTAAAATTACTGTTGAAAAGGCCTACCTCCCTTAGATATATAGTAATATTCAATAAATATCAGAACATATAATTAATAAAAGACTAAAAATATCCTAAAAACTTTAACAAAAGAAAAAAAAATATCATTGCCATTACTGCCAAAAGAATAAAAATTATTAAATTATACAGAGAAAAAAAAACATTAACAAAAGAGTAAGCAAGAAAAACAATTAAATTATTATTATTATTATTATTATTATTATTATTATTATTATTATTATTATTATTATTATTATTATTATTGTGTTAAGTACAAAATTATAATTTGAAGACAAATTTTTTTTATTTTATTCGATTTATTCATTATATGATTATATTACATGTATTTAAGAATATTAATATTATTTTTTTTATTCAAAAAATCTTAGGTCATGTTTTCTTCGCCCTATATATATTCCTATGAGATAATATTCAATAAATATTAGAACATATAATTAATGAAAGACTAAAAATATTCTAGAAACTTTAACAAAAGGAAAAAAAAAAAACATTGCCATTACTGTCAAAACAATAAAAATTATTAAATTATATGGAGGAAAAAAAAAACATTAACAAAACAGGAAGCAAGAAAAATAATTAAATTATTATAACTATGATTATTATTATTATTATTATTATGATTATTATTATTGTGTTAAACACACTTATATATACATGGACAAAAGTAGGGGTTATATTAGAAATAAAAAAAAATAAAAGCATAAGGGCTGAAATGAAAATAAAATATAAAGGGATTAAAATTAAAAATTAAAAGTTTAAGGGCTGAAATGAAAATCAGATTTATTAATATTTTCAATTAAAGGACAAATTTACAAAAATAGAAACTTCTGTACCGAATATATTAAGCCTTTTCAACCCAATCCGGAAGTTTTAAAATATAATCATAAGAATAATAATAAAAAAATAAAATAAAAGGGAAAGCAAATTTTCCAGACAATCATTTTCAAAATCAGGATTGTAGAAGAAAAAAACAAAAACACAGTAGTCTAAAAAAAATAATAATAGAAAAAAAAAAGCAACTTGAAAGTTGCTTAAAAAAAAAAGGAATTTCGAAAAAAAAAAAAGGAAACCAAATAGAAAAACATAAGCAACTTTCCAGTTGCTAAAACAAAAAATGGAATTTAGGAAGAAAAAAAAACAATAATAGCAAAAAAAAAAAAAAAAAGAGAAAGCAACTGGAAAGTTGCCTAAAAAAACAAAAGGAATTTGGAAAAAAAAAAAGGAATTTTGAAAAAAAAAAAAGGAAAGCAAATAGAAAAAACGGAATTTAGGGAAAAAAAAAAAAGTCAAAAATTTTGGCTGAGGTTCGAACCCTGCGCGCTGCATTTGGATTTCCAGCGCGCAGGCGAACCGCTCGGCCACAACTACTTATCTGTCAATTTCACCATAAATAATACAAAAAGAAGACCTGTGTAAAAAAACGCGTCGTGAATATATATATATATATATATATATATATATATATATATATATATATATATATATATATATTATACATATATATAAAACGCGTCGTGAATTTACTGTAGCTCCATTCACTGTAGCGCGTGACTCAGGTGCACTGTGGACTCGCAATTTGTCCCGGTGCATCGCGGGTGTTTGTCTACCTTTTTTTTTTGTCTTTTCCGCCTGTGAACAGTGTATTGACGTTTATAGCCCCCGAAAAAGACAAAATAGTGCACAGAGGGTCAGGGTCTCTCTCGGGTTTTCCATCTTTTTTGGCACAGTGCACAGACGAAAAAGGGCCCGCTAAACGACAAAATAGTTAACAGGGGACGGGGGCAGCGGCGTCCTTTCCCCTGAGGTATTTTTGTAATTATCGGCGAGGGCAGGGGCTTCTTGGTAATTACGCCATTATTTTATTCTTTTTTCGCGCGGTCGGCAGGCGCGTAGCACGGGCGCGCCAGCAGCGTTCCACGCTGACGCGCCTCTTTGGCGGCGCGTGCGGTGTAATTACGCCGTCAAAAATTCACTTCCGCCTTGATAGAAGAGGCGCTGCGAGGTCCTCTCTCCTCCGTCGTGGCGCGTTTACTTTAAAGATGTCCGGTTAAGCCGCGGTGGACGGTTTTATCTCCAACGTCGCCTTTCTCTCTCCTTCCGCCTCCAAATTCAGCTCCGGTCCCTAATGTTCGTGTGAAGTTCAGTTTGGTCCCTTAGGTTTTGATTTCGTTTTTATTACTGATTTATTGAAATTCAAGTTTTATTATTTTCAATTGTGCCCTTCAATTAAAACTGATTATATAAGAAAGTTTTATTTCAGTCCTTATACTTTTGATTTTGTATTTATTTTTTATTCCTTCAATTATTCCGGTACGGATGTTTTGATTTCTTTGATTTGGTCCTACAATTGAAATTGCTAATATATGCAAAGTTTAATTTTAGTCCCTCTTCTTCTGATTTTTTATAAAATGGCAGCAGTTTGCATTATTTATTTTTTGTCCTCCAAGTATTTTATTTTATTTTATCCTTCAATTGGAATTAATTTAATATATGTTATTTTGCATTTCGGCCCTTATTCTTTTAATTTTTTATTTTCTATTCATTCATTTGTTTTTTTTTGTTTTTCTTTTCTTTTTATTAATTGATTTTTTTATTGTTTTTAATACAAAATTTTGACTTTTTTTTAATAATTTTCCAGGGCAATTTAATTATTTGAATTACTTTTTTTTTAATATTGCTCATTTTTTCTCTTTGTTCATTTGTTTTGTTTTTTGCTTCTTATTTTTTTCTTTGGATTGGATGATTTTTATGATTTGACTATTTATGCAATGATCATGATAATTTCAGTGGTTGTTTTTTTAATGATTTTTCCAGATCATTTTATTATTGAGATTGTTTTGGCAGTAATGTTGATAATAATTTTAACTATTATAGTAATGATAATAATAATCACATAAGGACAGATTTTCAATTTATGTATTCATCTTTTTGTTGATAGAAATTTAACTATTTATTTTTTTTATTTGATTATTCGAGGGTTTTTTATATTAATTCATTTAGTTTTTTTTTTAAATTCTTAGACCATGTATATTTTTTATTCGTATTTATACATCTATACTTTTAGTTTTTTTATAGGTTTTTTTGTTGGGATTTTTTTTTCATCGGTTCAATCCTGAGATCTTAATTTAAATTGGTAGTCATTTTAAAATTAATACTGCTTCCTTTTTCCCTTTACTTATTGTTTTTTTCTTTTCTTTTATTTTTATTTGTTCTCTGGATTGAATGATTTTTATGATTTTACTATTTACACAATAATAATGATAATTTTAGTTATTGGTTTTTTATTACTTTCTTTTATAAATCTTTTGTTTAGGTACAATTGAATTTATTTTTTAAAGTGTTTTTGGTCAGAAAAATATTATAATATTTTTATTTTTATTTTTTAAAATTATTTTTTACATTAACAAATCAAAATAATCTACAAACATCATTTTTTTAATTTAAAATTTAAAATAAAAATAAAAAATTCCAATTTTTAATTTTATTATTGTGGGTTTTTCCACAATTTTAATTTTATTTTAGTTTTATTTAAATTGAATTATAAAATGAACTAATCTTAATACAGTGAATTGAATAATTCAGATATTCGAGTTTTCTTGCTTTTTTGATGGTGATGATAAATTTATGTTTTTTTATTTAACTTTATATCGATTTGAAATTCATATATTTTATAGAAAACTTACACTTGACATGAATTCTGTACAGATTTATTATTTTAGCTAAATTTTTATTATGATAAAAAAATACACATAATTAATATTTTTTACATTGAAAAAAAAAATTGTGCCGCCCGCGGCGAAGCGCGGGGGCATTGTCTAGTATATATATAAAATTCCTCTAGCCCTATGAAATATGAATAGTTATCGCACTAGGGAAAACCGACACTAGCTAGGGCTACAAGAAATATTAAAAGTGATTACAAGAAATATTTGTTTGATTCCCCAAAAAAAAAAAAAGGCCCGTGGGGTTTTGGATAATCATATTACTCCAACATGATTTTTATGTTATAAATTATATTCTCTTATAATTTGAAGTATTTTAAAAATCTTCATTATACTTTTTCCAATGATATCATATAAAAAAGTAATTTTGACTAGTTTTACTTTAACTTTAATTATCCATATATTTAAAAAGTTGTTTGCATGAGAGATAAGTGGGGTTAGAGGACATTACATCTATTTTTTAATGTTAATGTCAAGATCATTTTGACTGTGTTTCGACTAATTTTATGAATTTTAAAATTAAAATCATGTAAATTTTTTTATAGCTACAAGGAAACTTAAACTTGTGATCCAGTTAAGTTATCCTCAAATCAGAAATGCATCAAATGTTTTTTTTTTAAAAAAATTATTTTTAATATCAACACATAAAAATATCAAAAAATATATATATTTTTAAAAAATATTTTTGGAATACAGCGAAAACTTTCTTAAAATCTCTTAAAACTGTGGGGGTGTGAGCTGTAGTGTTTCGGCAATAAAAATTAATATTATATCATAATATAATAATGATATAATATAGCCTAATATAATGATGATTCTTGGAGCAAATGGGCCCTCAATGTGACCCATAAAATCAAATAGGCCCTCAATGTGACCCATAAAATCAAATAGGCCCTCAACGTCACCCTTCTTTAAAACGGCAGCGTTAACAACCGCTCGTTCTTTCTGTACAAAAACTCACGCATTCATCTCCTTTTTCTCCACTGCAAGCCCAGGGTTTTGCACTGTCTCCTACTCCTTGTATCACATCAGGGTTTTAGGTTTTAGCCTTCTCGTTCGGGAAAAAATGGAGTCAATAGCTAAACTGCACTGCCGTCACCAACCCTTTAATCTCTCACTCAATCCCCACCGTCCATCGTTTCCAAAACCCATTATTTCCCTCTCCTTCAAAACCCCATCCCCCTCATCATCGTCACCCTTCAAATTCTCCTCTGCCTTCATCAGAGCCTCCTCCTCCCGCATCACCCCACTCAATCAAACCCTTAGCACAGTCATCAAAACCACTTCAATCACTCTTACCGCGGCAGCCGCTTTATTCTTCACTCGCCTCAATATCAAACCAGCAATCGCCTCCCCGCTTACCGCGTCATCCACAGTAGACCCCACAAAGGAATCTTCGAAAGAAAATGTTTCGTTTGAAGAACTAGAGAGAGCTCTTCAAGATCATCTGTCTCGAAACCCCAACGATATTGAATCACTACGGTCACTCATGGAGGTCAGGATCAAATCAAAGAAACTTCTTGAAGCAATTGAAGTTGTTGATCGATTAATCGAGCTGGAGCCAAATGAAGATGAATGGCCATTGTTGAAATCACAAATTTACACTTACAGTGGAGATTTTGAGTCTGCTAAAGATGGGTTTGAAGCGGTTTTACAAAAAGATCCACTTTGCGTGGAGGCTTATCATGGCCTTGTTATGGCGAATTCAGAATCCGGTGGTTCCTTGGAAGTTGTGCTGAAAAGAATAGAGAGTGCAATGGATAAATGTAGAAAAGAAAAGAAGAATTCGGATTTGCGGGATTTTAAGTTGTTGGTTGCGCAAGTTAGAGTAATAGAGGAGAAGTATTTGGATGCATTGAAGGTTTATGACGAATTGGTGAAAGAGGAGCCGAGGGATTTTAGGCCGTATTTGTGTCAAGGGATGATTTATACTTTGTTGAGGAAGAAAGATGAAGCGGAGAAAAAGTTTGAGCAGTTTAAAAAGCTTGTTCCGAAGAATCATCCTTATAGGGAGTTTTTGGTTGATAATATGTTTGCTACTAAGTTCTTTTCGAACAAGGTAGAGAGGGAGAGGAGTTGAGGGGTGTGGCTGAAGACGCTTTGAGGATGAGGATGATGACAAGGTTGTAACGTATTTCTTTTTGTTTTGAGTTTGATTTTTTGGTTTCCATTTTGTTAAATGCACTGGATAGTTGTTAGTTAAGATTTTAATTACCATTTTGGTGTCCATGAATGACTACCAGTCTCAAGATTTTTCTAAGTTAAAAATGAAAATGATAGTGCATATGCTAGTTATTTGGGGAAGAAGCTTTTTATTTATTTGTTATGGTATCGCATATATTTATGTCTATGGTAAGGTTCCATCTACTTAGAGCCCTAATGTTTATTACATGGACATGAAAGTCCTTAGCTAATATGGAAGTCTTTTAGGGAATGCATGGTAGGGAATTTGTGGCTTTGCAGAAATCACCGTTGGGCAGTTGAAAATTTATCGTCTGACTTGTTGCGTCTTTACTATTTTGTACGAGCACCAAGGTAATGATTACTGATGGATGTACTGCCAAGATTATAAAGTTGCTATATCATTTAGTTCTTTGTAACTTGGTTGAGGATGATAAAATACGTCAATGTTGTGTGTATTTTGAACTTCATTAGCTGCATCAGCAAGACAAAGGCAACCATTTTCTCTTGTACTGGGTGAGCCAATTGGGCTTTGTTTTTCTTATGCTAGTTCTTATTTTATCTGAACCTGAGTGTTGCCAACATTCAGAACAATGGCTATGCTAATCATCAGAAACCAGCTTCTCATTTCCCTTTGCTTGCTTTTCTGCATGCTCGTGAAGTCCTAAATTACTTCATGTGACCTGTTAATTCCTAATTATTCCTCAGCCAATCTTAACAAAAAATATATAAATAAATAAAACCTTAATTATCATGAGGTGACATTCTCTTCTCAACTTGCCAAGTAGAAGCAAGAACAGCTCTTCATGATTAATGTGCCAGGATACAACCATACTGGCCTTGTTGCTTCTCTTTTCCTCCCCTTAAGTAAATTCTAGTCATGCTATTGCCAGCGAAGCGTAAGCTCCTCTTAGGTGAGAACACAGTGAATTCCAAAACCTCCTAGTGGTTATTAGATCCACATAACAATTCTTATTTGCTAATTCAGAAACTGTTGGCCTTTGTGGCACTTGGAAATGGGCATCAAAAGTGCCTTTTTGGAGATGTGGTGTATATCTTGGATTTGAGGCTATATTTTGCTTGCAGGCTATTTATTGTCTTAAATTATTGTTCACACAGGTATCAGGTGTTTTAGTTTTAGTCCGTGGTGCTTTATGTGTACTGTGTAAAACTCTGTGGGTTGTTATCAACTTGTGAAATAGGAGTGGAAAAGCCATTTCTTAAGTGCAAAGTTGGCAGTAGAAGGAACTTTTAAATTGCTTTGTGTCATTAACATCTTCTTTGATCGCTGAACATACACATGTCAGGCTTATACTAAGGTGTTAAAGGGATCTACCATCTCTGTAAATGCCCTGTAAAGAAAAATAATGCGGCCAAGTGACTTTGAACTCTGTGCCATATAAGGTAGGCAAATTCTGGAGTTTGCATTGTGGTGTCTTTACTATTCTAGCCAAATTTGGGGTGATCAGGCTTTGCCAGGGCGGTTTGTACTTGTGCTTTTCTCTTAGAGTATCTGTTAGGAACTACATATATTTTCTCACTGAAATTTCAGATTGTACAGGTATCATTTAGTGAAAGAACCTTTTATTTGGTTAAATTCAAGCCATAATGTCATGTTAATCCAATGATTATAGAGAATATATGACTGTTAAGAATTCAGGTTTTAGAGCCTTCAATTCAGTTCAGTTCATGTGCTACTTTGGGATGGTTGAATTGGTAGCCCTGCAAGCTTGTGTTGTTAACAACTAGCTGTTGTGATGAGTTCTTTACCCAGGGTAAGATTATGATTTAAAAGTCCATTAATTTTGTTTGTCTATTTAATTCATATAAAATGATTCATGAGTGTCTCAATTTTCCTGTAGCAGTGCATTCTCATGGTAGATGCTATTTATTAGGTACGTGATTTTTCTACATAACCGATTCGCTTCTTATTGTCCTTTTCCTTTGAATGGATGCTGTAGAATTTTAATTGAAGTTTTGATTTCTTCGAGTAACTATATTTCCTGGTCTGTATAGGGAATATTTGATTGATAAATTGCTTGCAACTAGGTGCTTTCTGGAGAAAGTAGAGGAGGGCAGGAAAATTGGGTCCTGTAGTTTAGAATAATGGATGAATGATTCGAGGTTATGGATAACATCAAGGCTGAAATTTATGTGTTTATTATTTATAATTTCATGTGTGTGTTTTATTTTGTCGGCTTAGCTAAATACCTTGGTAGTTTGATAGATTGTCTTCTCTGAACCAAACCAGGCTTTGAAGTCACTCAGGCTTTCCTCCATTATGCTTGATTTTCTACATGCTCTATGGTACTCCATCAACCGATTATTCCTAATAATCTCCCTCAGCCAAATTCAACAGGGAAATTCTTCAGAATCATGACCCTGGATTCTCCTCTCAACTTGCTATAGGAGGACAAATTGCAATGCAATCCCTGTAATTAATGGTCGAGCATTCAACCATGCTGGCCTTGCTATTTCTTTCTTTTCATGCTTCCCAAAAACCCTGGTGATTCTATTGTCAACTAAAGATTGAACTCCACTTTTATAATGACGCAGAGTGAATTCTAATTCCTGTACTTTCTGCGTTCTATCTGGCTGATAATTTGGGTGAGCTAGTTTTAGTTAGCTTCGCTTAGCAATTGTCACTTGTTACTGCAATGTGTTCTTCAAAGTGCTTTTTAGGAGATGCCATATATAATACTAATGCATTTGAGCCGATCAGCTAATTATATTATCATGGTCTTTTCTGTGCATGGGAGCATTGTGTTTTTATTTGCCTGGTAATTGTTTCTGAAGGCAATTAAATTGTTCAGTAATGCTGTAAGCGCCATTTCTACAGTATGAAGTTAGCAGTACGATGAACTTTTTAGCTGTCATTATGGCAATGTTTGTAGAACTTGCAGCAATATAGGGTTCTTAACGAGCGTTGTTTTGCCATTCTTTGACTTGGCGGAAAGATCAACACTGGAGTTCACAATACAGTGCCTCTTCTGTTCTTGGCCAAAGGGCTTGTCGTGGCAGATCTTCCTTGTGTTTCCATCTAGAAATTGAATGTCATTTCTCATTGAAATCGCAAGTTCTTACAGAAATTAATGTTAAAATTAGTACTCATTTCTATTTTTGAGAGATCTTTGTGGAAAAGTGTAACCTTCTTAATTTAAAATCAATCTTTTTTGTGAGAGAGATCTCTCTCGGGAGTTTTTATTGGAATTTTCTGAAATAAAAGGTAAATAACAATGTTTTTTTATTTTTGTGTTTTGTGGTTTTCTTTTTTGACAAGAAAGAATACTGAAAAGAAACTGAAACTAAAAGCTGATATTCTGGGCAGATTCGAGGTAGCCTGGGCCTCCTGGTCAATTAATTTGCTTTAAAGCAATTTCTCTCGATATCCTTGAATCTATCATCCTCCTTAATATAACCTTTTGGACTAATTAGTGTTTGTTTCGTATATATATTTTCTATGATTTTATCCTATTTTGCTTTGACAGTTGTCTTTAGTTAAACGACATCGTTTCCTTGTTACCACCTCGCCTTGTCAGGTGTCAGTGCCTTGCTTGCTTCATCTCAGTCGTCCACGTAAGTCCTTCCCCCTTCATCCTGACCCTACACGCTGACATTCTTTCTCTTCCTTCGCAGATAAGCGTGCTGAGGAAGCCACTTTCCCATCAGTCTTCATTTCGTCTTCATCTCTTCCATCGAGAGCTTTGAGAGCTTCTGTCTGGTCACCACTCCCTTCCTCTCCTTCGATCTGTGCGTTGAGAGCCATGAGAGAGCCCTTCTTCCTTCTTTCTCCAGTCTGCCCGTTGATGGCCATGGAAGAGCCAGGACTGTCACAAAAAGACATTCTTGATTCCTATGGCGTTATAGAGTGGATTACTCCTTCCAAAGAAGCAGAGAAGGGCGTGACTCTGGCTCTTCTTTACCGATTATGTGAGTCTTGACTATCAGGATTTGGCCCATTCAATGCCATCAGCAAAGGAAGTCTTTTCAATTTCAGGGAGCTCAGCTGAGTAGAAGCCATCGAAGAAGAAGAAGAAGAATGCCACTTTATTGGAAGGGGAACGATGATTAGACAGAACTCAACTTCCAGTCCAACGGTGATGATATTAATACAAGAAACAAAATAAATTGATTTTTTTTCCAAACATGAAGTCAAGTTATTTATTAATTAAGTTTAAATTAAATATTATTATTGAATTTGATAGTAGAGATTTGATTCCAAACAACTTTAAATTATTAAGAGTGAACATAAGTATGAAGTATCAAGTTTTGGAACCATTAATTTGGTTGAATTCAATATGGCTCTAACTTCTAGGATGGTTGTGTAAGTAGTGAGAGAGGTTGTTTTGGTTTTTTTGTTCAAGGTAATGTTTACGATCACAAATGCATTAACTTGCAAATATCTTATGCTATTGTGTTCTGAAATACTTAATTTGTCAAATGACTCGTAAGTTGTCGATCAATTGTTAATGGTGTAATTTTATATTAGCGATCTTCATTTTTATATAAAATATGTAATAATCAAACAATTAAAGCTCAATACGACCAAACATTTTTTTTATTCGAGGAAACTTCACCTTTCGAAAAGCGTACTTTGTGGGTCTAAGTGAGCGAGTAAAACCCCAGCTGTCTCAGGTTCTTATAAGAAATACACGTCTTGACTCGAACATAAAATCTCTTATGCAGCTCTCAAGCTCTTTACCATCACTTCACATTTCTTGGGGACAGTACGACCAAACATGTTATAATGGAGTCGTCATTCTGCATCGGGGCTTGCGCGACACTTTGAATGGCTAGTCATCCTCCTAAGTTTATGTGAAAAAGGGTTGAGTATAATCATAAAGTTGTGATTATAATTTTTAGAAGTTACCACTTAGGATTGAGGCCACTATAAAATTTAATGATTTGCAAGAGTTTAGGTAAGGGAATTTATAGTGTAAGAAAAGGACACATCACTCTCAGTCTAACCTACTTGAGGTAAGATGTAATATTTTTTTTATTGTTTTTCTAAATTAAATTCTTACTTGTTGTCTTTTCTAAGGTTCAAGATAGATCTTTCTTCGTAAGGAAGTTAAGGAAGTTTTTATCTCATTGAGTCAAAACCTAACTTTTATAAGGCCCGAATTTTAGTATCACTTATATTTTTTATATCTTTAATACTTAACATGTACTGTGTAATTTTACAATTAAATTCTAATATAATATGCCGGAGAGGTTGGAGAGGGTAAAAAAGATGTCGTTGCTAGAGAGGTTGGTTCAATGAAGGAGAAGACAAAAAAGGATGTCACTGCTAGGGGAGCTTTTTGATGGAGGAGAACTAGGAAGTTGTGGGTCTTGGTTAGAGGCTGGCTGGGATTGGGGAAATGTTGACTCATTCAAGTCTGCATTTTTAATGTAGTATAATATGCAAAAGTTTTGAAACATAACATTTTTTTGGTATCCATGCCAAGAGGTTTAATTATCGATTTAACAATATATAAGTTATTTTTTAACCTATTTCCTTAATGTAAAATCCTTTTTTCTCATTAAACAAATTTGCTATAACTAGCCTTACTAGCCCATCTAATTTAATGGTGAACACTTTTGAAATGGATGATAATTTATTGTGATTTGTGCATTTATTCCATAATGGTTCATTATAGTTTTTCAAAAGAACAAAAAACCTAGTCACGTCAACATTTGATTCTTCATCTATAATAGAACAATACCTATATAATCATGATTCATTCTCATCACATTTATAACTATATTCCTATAAGAATTACGATTGTCATCTATAATTTTTTGTATGTTACTAGAACTAGAAGTTGACCCATTCAACCATTCTATCATGTTCTTGTAAGGAACACATAGTTCTCTGTGTACAAACCAACATAGGTATTTATCCATGAATCTTTTTTTATATATATAGAAAATGCATCGTTATAACATTTAGCTCTATAAGTTTTTTAGTTTTAAAACTCTTATATGGATATTTATTACCGTCTCCACTAATATTTCTCATATTAGATGTTGTGTAATTAATAAAATCATCAACCTTATTGCAATAATTAACCATTCACAACCTTTTAGATGAAACCCAATACATCCAAGAAAGACTATCCATTATCTATATCAAATATGTATAAAATATTGATGACAACATGTATTAATTAATCATATGAACTAAATAAATTAGACAACATTGGTTTAACTCAAATTTATTCAATTGATTCTAATATTACTTTTAAATCATTATCAATTGTCTATAAAAAAATATCAAATTTCTCCACATTTATCTAAAATTTTAACTTAATAATGAAATTGACAAAATATAAAATGTACCTATTAAATAAACCATTATTTATTTCATTACGAAACACCTAAGTCACAAAAACAAAATCAATTTCATCAAACCACAAACAAACTCTAACATGTACAAATCATACAATAAATTTATATGGAAAAAGCCTATAAAACAAGTAAACATATAAACAAACAACATATACTACATCAACATGCCATAAAAAATAACATTTTGAAATTGAGTTAAAAAAAGAAGAAGATAGTTTTGCTTAGTTGATGCAGGGAGTCCTTAAAAAAATTGAACCAGAACAAGGATATCTATAGACTAAGTGTTAGGATGACTGAATTTATGGTGATGATAGAAGTTTGATTGTGATAAAATAAGGAGTTTCGCTGTTATTTTGCATAAAAATATGAAAAAAAGAAGAAATGGAGGGGAGGGAGAAGATGTCGTTTGCTAGGTCATATTTTAAATATATTACATATGGATATTAACAAAATTTTATTTCATCTGTAACATCATTTTTTTTTTTGATAACCGGTGTCCGGGCCAGCTTGCGCGCACCACAACTAAATCTTCGGGCTCACTGAACATCCTGCAAACCCAATGAGCATGTAAGGCACCGCGGGCGTGACAGGCGTGCCTGACAAGGCTTGAACCTGGGGTGAGAAGAAGGGAGAAACCCTTCATGACCACCAGGTTAAGACCCTGTTGGCTCTGTAACATCATTTGTAAGCATGCATGACACATCATTTATTATTTTTCTTTCATTCTTTCCCATTATAATTCAATGGATACAGCGAGGGAACAAATATTTGGATGGTTTAAAACTTGTCGTTAGATAATAATAAAAAAAAATAGGCGTGCAGTGGTCCGAACACAACTGTAGTGGTGTTTAACACTGAATTTTAAAAGTGTTTTTAATAAAAAAAAGAAATTGATATTTTTTGTATTTTTAAATTATTTTGATACATTAATATCAGAAATATTTTTTTAAAATAAAAAATTTATCATGAACAAAAAATATTTTTAAAATTAAATTCAACTCCAATTCCAAACCATCACGGTATGTGAAACGTAGCACCGAGGGCAAAGATGATGCTGTAGAAGCGGTCGTACAATAATAGCAATAAATTTGAGGCAACTCTCATAGAAACTTGTAGAAGATAGCAGAGAGGTAGAGAATTATTTTATAAGACAAAATATTATTTTCCACCACCTTGCCCAATTTGTAAGGACATTAATGTTGTGAAAAGTAGGAGAGTTCAATTAAAACAAGACAGTGAAAGACAGCACCTGTCTTTTTCTTTTCTTTTCTTTTTTTTAATAAGGAATAAGGACAGCCCTTCCCTTTTTCCCCTTTTTATTTTTGTAATAAAGGGAGCCTACCCCTGTCTTCATAATTAAATAAATGACGAAAATTTGAGCATATGTTTTGTCTGTAATATGGGTATTTAGGTTAATTTATATGTATATTTTAACTAATTCCATAAATTCTA
This sequence comes from Salix brachista, assembly GCA_009078335.1. Lineage (NCBI taxonomy): Eukaryota > Viridiplantae > Streptophyta > Magnoliopsida > Malpighiales > Salicaceae > Salix > Salix brachista. The sequence goes on from CM018587.1 coordinate 9,532,099, forward strand.
AAATGATATTTTAACTAATTCCATAAATTCTAAAATGAATAACCAGTTACCGGTCTCACAGGTTGTGAAAATTTGAGCAATCCTGACAAAATAGATTCCTTAACTATGGTTTTGTGGACCTTGCTGTTTCCACAAACTTCCGCATAATAATGTATGAAGCTGCTTGATATTGATTGCACAAATTTCATGGTTTCCTCAGTGTATTTGTCCAGGTTATTTTTTAAAATATTATTTAAAAATAATAATTTAATGTCAGCACATTAAAATAATTTAAGAACACTAAAAATATATAATTTCAAATAAAAAAAATTTAAACACAATGAAAAAAGCATTTACTATATCTATCGCATGGGAGATTGCTTAACCCAAGTTGTCACTCTATTCAATGCTCCTGGACCTTGTATATCTGCTTGAACCACTACGATCAAGCCTTTGCAGTAATTTTAATTTTAATTAAAAAACAAAAATATATATAATATAATTTTGTGTAAAATATGTTAGCTCAATTTGATCACTTGAACAACTAAGTCTATTTTTGTGTTTGGTATTTCTTTTGCTTTTGTGGTTGAGGTTTTAAAAAAACAGTTTCATGAAAATCACTTTAGCTGCGGTTCAAAATAATTTTTAAAGTGTTTGATTAAAACCGTGGTTGAGTTTGAGGTTAATAAAAAACAGTTTCAAGTGTTTGATTACCAAGCTTTTCATATTGCTTTCAACTTGTGAAATTACTTTAATATATATATATATATATATATATTGTTTTTTTAAATATTTAATAATTATAATAATAATATGTAATTAATAATTCAAGTAAATTATACAATTGTTTTTATTCTCCCATCAAACTACTTGTAATTTTATTACGAACTATAAATCCATATGTGAAGGCCTCTGCGATCCTGGAACAATATATAATAAAATATCATCTGAAACAAAATTAGGATTGCGAGACAAAAATTATATTGTGATCTCCTTCTAATATATTTATTTATATTTTAATTAATTTTTAGATTATTTTAATATTAAAAATTATATTGTGATCTCAATTTTGTGCCTCTTTAATATTTCTTTAAGTTTGAGTGTTTTGTTCTTCAAAGTCTGGATATTTTTTTCATCAAGTTTGTAGACCTTCAAATTTGGATACTTCTTCCTTCAAATATTTTGATATTTTCTCTCTCTAAGTTTAAATACTTTTTTCTCGAAGTCTGAAGGTACTTCCTCTTCCAAATTTGTGAATATTTTTTCAAGTTGAACTTTCATTTATTGGATAACAAGTTTATTTTTTAATTACATATTTCTCTAGTAATTTTCTAGTTTATTATCAAATGTTGGATAACAAGTTTATTTTTTTAAGTTGGATACTTTACCTTTTCAAGTTAAATAATTTTTCTATCAGGTTTGGTTTGACAAAGTCAAATTAAACTCGGACAAAGCTTCTGGGGCTTTGTTGAGTTAGAATTGGATCGGTTTGATCAATGTCAATTTTTATTTTTTATTTTTTTTTGCTAGGTTCTCTGCTCTTCAGTTGATTTGATAAAATCAAGTTGAACCTTACCAAATTCATTTGTGGTTTAGGTTAACTCTTTCGATCAAATCAAACTTAACAAAGCTGCCAGGGTCTTGGTCTGGTGGTCAAGAAGGGCTTCTCCCTTCTTCTCACCCCAAGTTCAAGCTTTGCCAGGCACGCCTGTCACCCCCGCGGTGCCTTACATGCTCATTGGGTTTGCAGGATGTTCAGTGGGCCCGAGAATTTAGTTGTGGTGCGCGCAAGCTGGCCCGAACACCTCGGTTATCAAAAAAAAAAAAAAAACTTAACAAAGCTTACCTTGAGCTTAATTCATTTTAATAATTCTCTCATTTTCTTTCTCTTTTAGTTTTTGTTTTTCATTTATTATTATTCATGACGATATTATACATCACATCGACATCTAATAAGAAGGGCTTCTCCCTTCTACTCACCCCAAGTTCAAGCCTTGCCAGACACGCCTGTCACCCTCGCGGTGCCTTACATGCTCATTGGGTTTGCAGGATGTTCAGTGGGCCCGAGGATTTAGTTGTGGTGCGCGCAAGCTGGCCCGAACACCCCGGTTATCAAAAAAAAAAAAAAAACTTAACAAAGCTTACCTTGAGCTTAATTCATTTTAATAATTCTCTCATTTTCTTTCTCTTTTAGTTTTTGTTTTTCATTTATTATTATTCATGACGATATTATACATCACATCGACATCTATATACTCTTTAACCTATACAATGCGATTGCAATTAATAAGAAAGCTATAGGTAACATGCTACTCCTTTGAATATAAAAGAAAGGTTGAGTGAAGAGGAGGGATCTCAAATATGTCACTCTCCGTTCTAAATTTAGAATTTTTTCTTCTCAATTATTGTTTGCAATAAACTTTAATTTTTTTTAATTTAAAATAAAAAATAAAAAATATTCTTTTTAATTTTTTAATAATATTTTAAAACGCAACGCAACTCATACCACCAACAGCTATAGCCCATATATTTATTTGTGTTGATGATTGAAAAATATTGTATTTTAATTTATATTTTTAAATTATTTTAATATAAAAATAAATAAAAAATACTATTTAAAAATAACTTTAAAAACCAACTGTTACTTCGAAATTCACTACTTGCCCGCCCTCACTGCCACTCCCGTGTCAGTCTCTCTGTTTTATTGAATGTTCAAAAAAACAAAATCACCCCCTTCCCCCCCTCTCTCTCCGCCACACTTGTGATGGGCCACGCTCTCCCTTTTTTTTTTTTTTGATTTTTTTTTTAGGATCTGGTAACTGAATCTATTTTCGGCTGAAAAAATTAATTTCTTTTAGTTTCAGTTATACGAATTTCTTGGATCCTTCCTCTCTGTTTCTCGCTTGCTTCTTTGCTGGATTTCCGATCTAAGATTTCTTCTGCTGCTACATTGCACTATATGCTTTAATATATTTGTTTTTTCTTTTTGTAATGAGTGATGATTATGGAAAGATTTCAGCTCAAGAGGTCCAATTTCTCGCTTATTTCTCATCATCATACCCATGATCTTAGCAGAAAAGGTAAATTATTTCCATCAAACCTTTTCAGCTCAGAAATGTGGTGGGATTTTTTTTTCCTGCATTTTTCTCAAGCATCCTAGCAGATTATGTTTCTTATGTATTGTTGCTGCTCAGAAACAAAGGTAATGCAAAGGAAAAGCAGTCTCTTGTTCATCTGTCTTCAGATTTTTCAGGCAGTTGAGCTAAATAATAGCTGAAATTTTGCAAAAAAATAAAAATTATAGTGTTAATCTTTTTGCTACAATTTGTGCGTGCATTGTAGAGGCTAATGAAGGCTTTGTTTCCTTGCTTTAGTTAAAGAAAGTTTTTGATTGAGTTACTTTATGACCTTTTAATTATTTTTTCTCTGTAGTGGCATGCCCATGATTTTGCTTGCTTCCTCTTTTACTAATTCTATTGCTATAAAAACATATGTGCTCTTTAAGCTGCACTCATTAACCATATCAATTTTTTTTAATTGATGATTTCTGGATTGGATTAGTTAATTTTTGCAATTTTTTTTGAAGATTTTAAATTTGCTACCCCCCCACCTTCCCTTTTACTTGTGAAACCAATCCTAATGTTGTACTAGGAATTCATTTGCAGGAAACGGGCCGGTTCGGAAACAGAGAAACTTCCCAAATTTGGCCTCGGATTCAAGTTCTCAGAGTGGTGATACCACTGACGAAGAACTGGTGTGCTGATTTATCTGCTTCTATATTTTGCAAAACTTATTGAAAGCAATCCTGCTCAGCTATATCAATTGTGAGTTTCTTCTATGACAGCCTTTTTCTCGTGTGTGTTTTATTGATTACTTGCATTCATTGTTGTGATTTGAACCGTTTGGCTCTTGTAGCTCACTTGTGAGTTGGGTGGAGATCGCCAAAACTGGCTGTTGGAACACCAATATAGAAGTTATTAGCAGAATAGATGTCAAGAGACTCTGAATCCAGAAGTGTTATTGCCATATTGATGGGCCTTGATGGGCTACCACAGCAGAAATCTTCTCATAAGCATCCAAAGAAATCCATGGAGAACTACACTCAAAGAATGGGATTCGCATAGAAAGCTCAAAGAAACAGGGGCTCATATGGTCCGCGGTCATCCAGAAAAAGCTACAAGGATGAGCAAGAATTTAAAGATGTATTTGAGGTCTTAGACGCATCAAAGATGGATAGTAGCAGTTACTCATCACGGGGAAATGGACACTCAGAGCTCACAGCAGCAGCTGAGATGGCATTCATTCAGCAGAAATTCAATGATGCTAAACGGCTTTCTACTGATGAAAAACTTCGGAATTCAAAGGAATTTCATGAACCTATTGAGGATCTGGACTCCAACAAGGATCTTTTGCTGAAATATCTTCAGCAGCCAGATTCTTTGTTCACAAAGCATCTGCATGATCTAAAAGGTGTCCCTCCAAAATCCCATTGTGGTCGGACTCACAAACCAGCTAAGAAGTCATCGTATCCTGCACACCGTGGGAGCATTGGCCTAGGCTGTAATATAGAGAGAGAAAACCCAAAGAAGAATCGAAGAAAGCCTCACGTTGATTCTTCTAGCTACTCTTGTAGTAAGTTTGAAGCTCAAAATCCAGTCAAGCTGTCAAAGGTTCAACTGGATCAGAAAGATGAATCCGTCATTCTCCCTACAAGGATTGTTGTTCTGAAACCAAATCTCGGGAAAATGCAGAATTCTAAGAAAAATACTTCATCATCTCAATCTTCTCATGCATCACCTTCAGATTGTAAGAAACACACTGAACCTCCTATTATCAAGAACAAGGAGGTGGTGTCATGTGGAAAGAAAAGTTTTCCTGATGATGCAGGGTCCTCAAGGTATAAGTCTAGAAAATCTAGGGAAATTGCAAAGGAAATCACAAGGCAAATGAGAAAAAATTTCAGTAACAGCTCCATGAATTTTTCAACTTCTAGTTTTAAAGGCTATGCCAGGGATGAGAGTTCATCAACTAAAAAGGAGCCTGCAAATGAATCAGAGGAGACAACAGCGACTTCCAGAAATTCCACTGATTGGAGTAACCGATGCAGACCTTCATCATCATTCTCTAACGAATCATCAGTGAACAGAGAGGCCAGGAAGAGACTCTCAGAGAGGTGGAAAATGGCTCAAAAGTCTGTGGACATGGGAGTTGTTAGTCAGAGCAGCACACTGGGTGAAATGCTTGCTACCCCCAACTTGGAAACAAGGCTAGGAAATTCGGATGCCATGATCTGTAAAAACGTATTCAGTGATGAAGTTGATTGCAATCATGGAACAGTTATGTGGGATGAACCTTTAGGTATTAGCAGCAGGGAAGGCTGGAAGGATGTTGGTACTGGGAATCTATTGAGATCTAGGTCTGTGTCTGCTTCATCTACTGTTATCAGTAGTCCTAGAACAGACAAGCACCATGAAAATGTTTTCTATGACAGTTATATGATCCCAAAACAAGTGATCTGGCAGGAAAGAAACAGAACAATAAAAGGAAATTTCAATAAGAGAGAATGCTCTTCTTTTAGAAATTCCAGATCTCGTTCGAAGAAATCTAACTTCTCTAGCTGCTCGTATAGAGATCACAGTGAGACCTCTTCGGATATTAATTTCGGTCAGGATCAAGTGCAGATTGACATCGCAGAAAATGATTCACTCGAACAAATTTGTACAGTTTCTGAGACACCAGCTTCTATTGTCACAGATACAGGTTTAGTTTTTGAAAATATGATGGATGTGGCAATTGAGAGAAAAGCCATGCATTCTAAGCCTATGGACCAAGAATCATCAACTTATGTGTTGGTAAAAGACAATTCCTCTGCTAGTGATCTAGAAGTTTCAAGTTCACAGGTATGGTGTATATCTTTTGTGGATGACCCGTGGGCATGCTGACATATTATGAGCACCATAGATAGAAACTTTGAACTGCAGGGTGTCTTCCTTTTAAATCTCAAAGTTAAGGAATGGAAAAATTTCCTGGTTATCTTCTCCCCTTTCCTAATAATCATCTACTGTGTTTCAGAAAAACAGTCAGTCAGATGCATACAGTTTTTGATTCACAACATCTGCTTTAAACCTTATGCTTTTCCCTTGGATTGGAGTTTCAATTCATGGAATACATATGTGCACCAGCATTAGTTTTAAAAGTAGATCCTTAAATATACGAGCAACTGCGTGTTTCTTTTCTTTTAATAAATGGTTATTGCAAGATTGCAGTATTTAATTTTTTGTTAAGAAAATATGTTCAGTTTTTTTTCCCCAAGTAATACCAACAATTTGCTCTGGCCATAATTCTAATTTTTCTGCAAGCTCAATATTGAACATGCCTAGCTTTTCTTGTCAGTTTTCATTAAGTTTTGTAGAGATACAAACACCCATGCATGTATATTTGTTTCCTACTTCCTAGGATATATATTTTTAATATTTGCCTCTTCCGAGAAATGCTTGAAGAACAATTTCTTAGAAGTGGTTGTCTTTAGTTCAATAATCTAAGAAAATGCGGTGCTCTAGTTTCTATATATCATACAATGGATACTTCAATATATCGTAAAAGGTTTAATCTCAACACTTCTTTGATGTTTTAGGAACCATCAAATGGGCCATCTAAGAAAGGTTCAGTTCCCATGCACCCCTCTGTAGCTGAAGTAGAAACTCCAGCAAGCTTGAAGGAGGCTGATCAACCCAGTCCTGTCTCAGTTCTTGAATCTCCTTTTCCAGATGACCTGTCATCTGGTTCCGAGTGTTTTGAGAGTCTCAGCGCCGACCTGAATGGTAATCTGAAAAACTGCTTAGTTTATTAATTCTTCAGTGTTTGAGCTCCACCTGGGATCATTGCATTTTATTGTTTTGTTTGCGTTTTCATTGGAATTTGTATCTGCTTGCATTTTCAGTACTCCACTTGGAATGCAAGCATAACTCTTTTTTTTTTTCACTGGAAGAATGATAACGAGTCCATGGGAATGAAATTATTCTGTTACACCGAGTAAAAATGTTATGAAATCTTAAATAATGAGACTTTGATTGATTCTAGATACATAATATGCAAAGAGCAGTCATTCTCTTCATTGGTTTGTGGTGTGACAACTTTGGATTAACCAAATATCATTCTCATACACGAGACAAAAAATGATTTTTTTGGAGAAAAAAGATCTGCTGCAAACAAATCTCCCATTGATGGGAATTTTCATTTAAATCTTATTATTCCTACCTTGTTTTAATGTTTTTTCCCTGCATGTAGGACTTCGGATGCAGCTTCAACTTCTGAGGTTGAAGTCAGGAGCATATGAGGAAGGACCCGTGCTCATCATCTCTAGTGATGAGGATGTTGAGGGACCTGTCGGATTTACAGAAGCAGCACAAGTAGCTGAGGAGAGCAGTGAATTTTCCTACATGGCAGACGTATTGTTGAACTCCGGGATTAATGATGTTGACCCTGATACATTCCTGAGAGCACTGCACTCCCCAGAATGCCCAGTCAAACCCTTGATATTTGAAGAAGTCGAGAAGAAGTATTGTAATCATGCAAGTTGGCCAAGGTCTGAAAGGAGGCTGCTGTTTGACCGACTCAATCTTGCTCTTCTGATGATTTACCAGCAATATGCAAATTCACGACCTTGGGTAAGCTCTGCAACTATGGCTGGTCCCAAGTGGATAAAAAATGGACTCAAGGATAGGGTGTGCGAATTGGTAGCTAGCCATGATATGAGAGCTTACAGGGACACTGCAGCCGAGAAAATACTGGACAGGGAATCGCAGTGGCTGGATTTGAGGGAGGACGTTGATATTATAGGTAGGGAAATTGAGAGGCTATTGACAGAAGAGTTGGTAAGAGAGCTGGTAGCTGAGTAGGGATTTTGCACATAAGTTCCTTAAGGTAAGATATACCTCAGAAATTGAGGAATGAAATCATCATTTCCTTGGGATGGTGAATAAATTGATGAATTTCTCATTTCATAGAAAACAAAATCCATAGTGCAGACTGATAGAAGTAAAACAAAATGAAAAATAGCTCAAAATGTTTTTTTTTCTTAGCTTATCATAGATTGAGGACAAGGCATGCGAGACAACATACGAGTTGTTTTAACCATAGTTGTCAATTCCGTTCCGTTCCGTTCCGGCCGGAACGTTCCGTTCCGTTAAGAAAACCGAGATGAAACTGCGTCGTTTTTATCTCGGTTTTAATTCCGGCCCGTTCCGGAAATTCCGGCCAAATTCCGGCCGGAACGTCTTGGTACCGTTCCGGGTGTGCCGTTCCGGCCTTAAAATCCTCTTTTTTTTTCTTTTTTTTAACTTTTGATTTTTTTTTTCTAATTTTGAGATTATATTTGTTTGACTTTGTGTTTATATTGTATAATTTAAAGTTAATTTATCTTGAATTCTAATTATGCTTGTTAAATTAATATTTTAATTTTATATATATATATATATATATAATTAATTATATATGAACAGTACAATCCCGAAACGGCACGCCGAAACGCTCCGAAACCGGAACGTTCCGTTCCAATAGAAAGACCGGAATGGCGACCGGAACGGTATTGACAACTTTGGTTTTAACATGATGTTTAAAATATATTAACATAATATTTTTTTATATTTTTTTTAAATCTTTTAAAATTATAGATGTTTTTTTTATTTATATATTTTTAAAATCAAAATACGAGCAATGTTATTTTGACTATAGGCAAAGCCTAAGTTATGCATTGGTTGAAGCTTCAATTGGATATTCTGAAAGACTGGTTTGTAAATAAAACTTTTCAACCTTCCACTCTTCACACTTTGACCATCAAATTCTTAAATCCTTTTCACTTTAACCCTCCACTCTTCCATATCTATTTTTCAATAAGAGAACACATTGGAAGGCATTTGAATGTGTTTTCAATAAACGTGAACTAAATAATTATTAGAAATCAAAAACTTTTTTATTGGATTATTGACATGATACCCGTACATAACAAGATGCTGAATTGTTGCTCGACAGTATACCATTTTTGAGCCCTCATCAATCACCCCGGATTTGAGCAGGAATCTTGTCGAGCGAGCGCCTAGGGTTCTTGATGACTCAAAAGATCAGAATCACTCTTCGGAGATGGAGGTGGTGGGCTCCGGCGACCGGAACTGGGCATGAATTTGAAGGCCGAGGATTCTTGCTGGCTCAAGAGATCAATATTACTCTTGGGAGGTGGTGGCGGACTCGGTAGCGTCCTGGCATTTGTGGAAGAGAAGGCAACGCCCATCATGGCCAGCAAAACCATGAAGGCTACGACTAATGGCTTCATGGCACCTTCCATTATCGTGGTCATCAATTTTATCGCCTCTTGAACTTTATATTTAGACCTTGATTGCACTCTTGTACAAGAACCACCTACTTAACTAAACAATGAAATAGGTTTAGTGGCCAATATTTACGCCCTGGTTGTCACTATATTTTAAAAATAATTTTGAAAAAAATCAAATTTTTTATATTAATTTTTTTTTGTGTGTTTTTAGATAACTGATGTCAAAAATAAAAAAATATTATTTTAAAACATTCTGAATGAAAAACATTTTAAAAAACAATTATAGTAACCTCCCAAGAAAATCAGTAATTGTGGAAATTGATAGGGAGCTGAAATTAAATGCTATGAAATTTTTTAAAATATTTGGTAAATCTTTTTAACTTTTATTCTTTTCGATGGGCTAAATAAATATAGAAAAAAATAATATTACTCCCATAAACCTCTCGTTTCCTATTCCTTTGGTAACAAATTCTTTCTTTTCAATTGCCACACACCAAAAAAAACCCACCCACTCCTCAATCATAATAAAAGGGGTAAATTTCATAAATACCCTCCTCCAATTTTATAGGCAATCATAATTTTATATCAAAAAAAATTTATATCAATTTTATCCTTGAAGTTTTTGAAAAATTCAATTAAAGACTTTCATCAATTTTAAGGGTTTTATCTATTTTCTCATCCATTTTTTTAAAATATATAATTCTATAGAGAATTTAACCATTTCCTTAAGTAATTTTAAATGTTTGCCTTAAGAAATAAAAAGACAAAATATACCAAACAGACTATAATTCTACCGATTTTGAAGTAAGACTCTTACATCCTCATTCCCAATCAAATTAGAATGCTTCAATCTTAAAATCGAACTTCCTTACAACATATTTCTTAATTAAGTTTCAAAAAATTAATTAAAATTAGATTTTTATTTCATAGGAAATATTCAGGTGTTTTTGCTAAAGTCATCAATGAATAATATAAAATAAAGATGCCCATTACTTGAAACAATTAGGGTGGTCCTTAAACATCCGAGTGAACCAATAGCAAAGGAAATATCTAGGTGTGTTTCTAAAGTCATATGTTTTTTAAATCCCCCAAATGTCTTATTTTCAAAATTTCTAAAATAATACAAAAACATTTAAAAATTTGTATTTTTTATTGAAAACCTCCATTTTGGATTTTTTATTTTGTGATTTTCTATATTTTTTTGGAATTCGTGCATATTATTATTTTGAGGTAGAAAACAAACAAAAAAACATTGTAAAAATAAGAGGATAAAAATCGTGGAGAATAAAAAAGTAAGAAAACAAATTAATTGGAATGAGGAAAAAAGAACAAAAGAAAGAGAGAAATAGATGGTGAGAATGAGATACCCTACCTCTTTTCCAAATCCTATTGCCACACTTTCATATTTTAAATCTATCGTAGGATATCTAAAAATTCTTAAAGATTAGGGTTGCTCTAATTTTGCATATTATAACATACACTAAAGCACCTAGGATATTTATTATAGCAATTTTTTTCTTCCTCATTTTTTGTTGTATTCTTGTATGCCCAAATTTCATTATCAATCTAAATTTAAAATACATCTTTAAATTAATTATAAAAAAATATGTTTAGAGAAAATTAAAGCATAGGGTGTCTAAATGTAAAACATGAAAAAATTTCATTATCAATCTAAATTTTGATTCCAAAATTGATTTTTATCCTCCTACTTTATCTTCTTCCAAAATTTTATTTTTTTTTATTTTTCATTTTCTAGGTTTGAAAGAGGAGAAGTAAAGTCATTGGATTCTTGTGAGGAAAAAGAAAGTGACTAGTTCTCATTGATTCTAACACTAAAGTAGTTAATTTTGGTGTTAACGAGTTATATTCAAAATAAGAAATTTGTTAATGGTTGTTTTGGATCTCAATATTATCTAAGAAAATAGATAAAGGTCGATAATATTTTTTAAATAGTTTGATTTTGTATTCTTGGATTGTTTTTTTAGCTTTAAGAGTTAGTTTTTTTTTTTTTTTAATGTTATACAGGTTTTATATACATGTTTTTAGGAAACAAATGGGTCAAAAAAATTAGTTTTGATCTACAATGCCAACCTATAATCTGAGTATAATAGATGACACAACATCTATCTTATTTTTTTATCAAAACAAAATAGGACGAACACCCCTTACAAAAAGAAAATGATAAAAGGGCTTAAATGCATGAACTTGGGCTAGAGGTCTATAATTATGGGCTCTTTGTTAAGGCCTTGGAGTGGTGAGCCACTTAGGCTAGGCCAATATACCTCTTTTTACCCTTCAATTTCTTTTCATTCCGATTATATCCTTTAGCTTTTAAGAGAAAAAAATCTTGTATTTTATTTATCATAAATTTATCTAAGAAAAAATAAAAAAAATAAAATTATTAAACCCAATAAAGATTTTGACTTAGAACTCGAGTTCATTCAATATGTTTTTGTGTCCCTTTATTTTCTCATATAATCTTTTTCTTCTAATTTCATATTTTTTATCTATTTTTAAATCATATATTTAGGTGAAAAAACATGTTTTAAAAAACAAATTTATTTAACTCAAAAGAGTTCATGACTCAAGTTGTAAGTTGACAAGTTAACCCATGAAATAAAGTTCAATCCAATATATTATTGTCTTAACATTATTTTCAAGATATTTTTAATTAATCTTTATTATATGTTTTATTTTGAGCTCTTGTAGGATTATTTGGTTCAAATTTGCTTTTGAAAGGGTTATCATGATTTGAAGACTTGAGATACGAGTTTGGTAGATTAATCAAAGTTGCTATATATAATTTTAAATATTAATTTGTTGGTTTTGGATGCATTTTTGAGTCTATTTAGGAATGATATTTATAGTTGTATCTTTTGAAATGATATTTAATTGTGTTTTGATGTCAAAATCATGTTTTCAAAATTTTAACCTACTAATTTTGCTTGGTGTTTGCTTTAAAAGTTCTTTAAAAAAGTTGTGTTATTGATATTCATGGATACAAGTTTGCTTGGAATGTGTTCAACCATGCTTAACTTTAAAAGTATCATTTAAAAATATTTGTTCTTAAGTCATGCCATTATGAGTTTAGATTTGCGTTGTTTCAAATCCATTATAGTATAGAAAACATTTCTTTTAGTTTTGATTTTTATTCATTATGCTCTTTGATTTTCAATAGTACCATTATATTCTTGTTTTGATTTTTAAATTATACAAACACACACACATATTTTGAATATAATTTATATTATTCTCTAGCAATTGAGAAACATTGTTAAACCTTTATACTTGATGAAAGAGTTGTAAGAGAGATGGAATTTATATTGTAGGGAGATCAATTACTTTTTTATATTTCAAAGTCCCATCAACCATGAAAAAGTAAGATGAGTGGAGAGCATGGTTTAACTTTTATTCATTTTTTCATAGATGATGCCACTAATAGAGTCATGACAAAATTTCACACAAAATATAAGATTTCAATGGCTATATCCAAAGTTTGGTGGAGTGATGACTTGAATATAGACCTTTGTGTGGTCTATCCAAGGTTGTTCCTAAAAAACCAGTTCCTCTTAAAAACAAAAAATACTCAGAGTCTTAAGTCAAGAAGGATAAAATAATGTATAAGAAAATAGAAATAAAAAGTTGCAAGGAGTATGCATCTAGGATATATGGTGGAATTTTGGACGGACAATTGGGTGGGTGGTTTGTCCAAAAACTTCCTTGAGTGTGCTATGTAGAACAGCGATCGAGTTTGGATTGACCAGTATCCTCGACTTATGCATCCTTAATTTCTTCTTCTTTTTTATCATCTGCTTCCAATAGAGATTATTCTTAAAATCGAAGCCGCTTTCCTCCACATACTGAAGCTAGAGAGAAATACCAATGTGTGGTTTGTTGTTAGGTGGTGCCTCTTCGATGCGTCCATCCTAGCTATTGTTTGCTGGATGGTATCGGGTTTAGAAGTTGCAGGGTCCCTCGACGAGTTAAGACATGCACGTATATATTTGGCACAAGGGGCGTGGTAAAACCACTTGTTAAGGTAGAAAGCCTATTTTTTATGCAGAGTTCTTGCGATCTGCACGGCAGGTTTTGAGTTCGAGTCAAGACATGTATCTTTTGTAAAAATTTAGAACAACAGTGATTTTACTAGCTCACCTGGACCTATAAAAAACAGTTTTCAGAAGGTAAGGTTTCTTGCGTAAAAAAAAGTATATATTTGGTATAATTGGCTCATGGTCGTTTGATGACAAGTAGCTTGAGGTTTTCAAGACAAATTGCCAATTCACCTCGCTGCAAGAAATATTCTCACATGGAACAAAAATTGCTGCAAGTGCTAATGAGTAGGAAGCAGCTCGTCAATTATCCCATAAGATTGAACAACGTTTTTTATTCATGCTTGATTTATTTAATACAAGAGTTATCTCCACACAACCATCCGAAATTACAAATTCCAAGATAAGTGAAACGCAGTGTTTCTTCCCCGTGGATTTTCAATACAGATATTTGATTTGTTAAAGGTTTTTGCATGGAGGATTTACAGCTGTAGTTAATGTGATAAATACAAAATAGTTAGGAAACTCGTTTAGTTTAAAAGATATAAGGAAAATAAAAAATAAAATCTCCCAATCAGATAATTATTGTATAAACAGCTACTTCAAATTTCAACTAAGATGTACCAAAAGTTATTCGAGATAGGATTCTAATCGAAATAGAATTGTATTTCAAAAGCTACCCTTTGTCTTCTCCTGTAATTCCTATAAATTAATTATCCTCAACAGTTTCTTGTCTTCCGTCAAGTTTTCTTGACAAATTCTTGCATCTCCTGTGTCTGCTTTCACCTTTCACTCAGAGATCTTTTGCTACATATTTTGCGTAATAGATGGAGAATAAATCTTCACTACTAAAAGAACAAAGAATCAAAGCAGACGATGAAGAGTTGCTCGAGCTCTCGCTCTCTACTGGATCTAGGTCACAGCCATTGTCGCAACCATCATCACAGCTAATATTAGGTCAACCATCAGCGCCTCCATCGCAGCTGTTTCCACAAGTGAAACCGCTTCCACCGCCGCCACAAGCTCTCCGTATGCAGCCCCCTGCTAACCCATCTCATCAAGAAGCTGTCGGTGGGCAGCAGAATTCTCACATCCGCAAAACTCCCTCTAGGATTTTGAGGGAAGGAAAAAGTGAGACCATAGTGGCACCGTATCCATGGGCTACTACTAGACGTGCCACAGTACATAGCCTTGAATATCTGCTAGCCAACGGACTAACCATTATTTCCGGCCAAATGCAGTGCAAAAAATGTGATAGACAGTATGAAATTGAATATGATTTGCAGCAGAAATTCAAGGAAGTCGCATCTTTTATTTCTGCAAACAAGGACACCATGCACGATCGAGCGCCGTCAGATTGGCTGAACCCAGTTCTTCCTGATTGCAGTTTTTGTAATAAAAGAAACTGCTTGAAGCCAATTATCTCCAAGAAGAGGTCCATTAATTGGTTGTTTTTGCTTCTGGGGCAAATGCTTGGGTGCTGCCAACTTAAGGCTTTGAAATATTTTTGCAAACACACCATGAATCATAGAACAGGTGCTAAAGATCGAGTTCTTTATCTTGCTTATGTAGATCTCTGTAACCAATTAGATAGATCTCATGGGATCGTTTGATATTAAGTTTACTACGTCGGAAATTACCTTCGGTCCTTCTCCACAACAACTGGAGACGCCTTTTTGTTTAGCTTACTAATTTGGTCTTTGTGTTTTTTTCGTTTTGGCTTTATTTATTTAATTCTGGCTGGCACCACATATATATATATATATATAGTTATAGCTACTTTGATGGCTAGTACACTTCTTTCTAATCTTATACAGTTCGTTGTTTGTCTGTGAGTTGCATTAATTAGCACCTGTATTACTTGAAAGTGTTTTCATTAATCGAGAATTTTGGGTGATTGTTGAAGAAAGGAAGGGATTATTTCACTATTTAGTAGCATAGCGAAGTGTTGTTGTTATTATTATTGCTGTTTTTATCATCAAATTTTTTAATATTCTCATCATTATCATTAACCCCATCCCTTTCTCAAACCATTACCTTTATAACCTAACAAATATATATATAATGAGGATTTTTTGGGATTAGGTCAGGGATTTCAAAAGAAAAGGAGAGGGACTACGTAAGTGCATGCTGGGTGGGGGGGTAATCGGAAACCAAAGAGTTTCTGGTTGGTTTTGCCGGAAAAAAGGTCCATCGTGTCACTGACCCGCTGCTAGCAGGAGCTAATTAAATAATGAGCTCATTGAGAAAGAAAATGAGGTTTGCTTCAGATTGTGGCTTCTGTGATGTACAAATCTTTTTGACCTTAATAGGTGGTGTTCCCTGCTGTAGCATTAGCTACGGGACATGTCGGCACAGATAGGCGAAGCTGTCACTCAATCCTTAGTTTTGTTTTCAAAGCATATTCCACAACATAGCTCTCTTCTTCTTTCTCAACATTATCGTTATCGTTAATTTCTCAGCGGATCTTGGTCTGCTCAAGAAAAGCTTCTCTCTTCCTCACCCCACCCAGGTTCAAGCCTTGTTAGACACGCCTGTTACCCCCGCGGTGTCTTACATGCTCATTAGGTTTGCAAGATATTCAGTGGACCCAGAGATTTAATTGTGGTACGCACAAGCTGGCCCGGACACCCCGGTTATAAAAAAAAAAAAACATTATCGTTAATTTCGTCGATCTTTGTTGTAGTTCTATTTGCATGAAATGAAATCACAGATTTCTTGTAATTATAAAATAAAAAGTAGCTGGGATTCGACAGCTAATTGTATTCATGATTGCTAGCAAGTTCGGTCTGAAAAATTCCATTATGTCCTGCGTCTAGTAATTGGTTGTGTGTATATATATGTATGAACTCTATATGAAATTTTATAGTATGTAAGTAAAGACAAGTTAATGCTAAAAGAGATCATACTCTTACTGTGCATATACTCATATTTTACAACGAATTTACACAATATTATTTTATTTTTATCAATTTACACAATATAATTGTATTTTTATTCTTGGAGGACAGACTTAATTAACATGATGTTAGGAGTAGAAAGATACTTTCAATACAACTCATTAATCATTACATAATTGAATTGAATGACATTACTCATTTTTTTTTTAATATTTTTTATATAGTGTAATTGTTAAATTAAACTTGAAAGGACAAAAAAATAAAATCTAACATAGGTGAAATGGGTTTTAGACTTTTCAAGTTTTTGTTTTGAAGAGCGTGATGACTTAAATGTCCTTTAAAATTAAACTCTCTTGGTAGCTTTGGTTGCGAGAGCACTTCTTTCATTTTATTATGGTTTTCTTTGTAATTCTTATATGGGGTAAGGGTGATTGAGTCTTTTAAAAATATAAAATATAAAATATAAATAAAAAAACTCGTTGGTTTGTATATGTGTAGACACAATTTTGTTCACCTGAAATTAAACAAGCACACGTGTACAAATATATGATTTTATTAAATATATGAATGGGTACAATCTCTATATATTATATTCTATCAAAAGAATATGGCAATCCTTTGATTCTTCCCTTGGATTTGATGTATGGTGGCTTGATTTATTTGAGTAATCAAGCTAAGATTTGTGCTTTGCAAGAACGCGAATTTGGGCGTGTATTGCGAAGCAAGATGTTGTGATTTGATGCTTTGAAGAATACCTTGATTTGTCTTCAAAGTGTTGTTGAAGAACTCTTATGGGGCGTTTTGGCTTGATCCAACAGAGCTTCGTTCTTTGTAGACTTCAAGCGTAGATGAAGGAGGCTTGAGAACTCTTTGAGAGAGAGAGCTTCCTTGCTTGAAGAGCTTATCTTGAAGAAAATTTGTATCTCCAATAATCCAACCCCCTTGCCTTTAGGTTGAGGCCCTCTATTTATAGAGATCTGTAGGGCTCTTAGGTCTTTTCCAATGCCACGTGGCGTAATTTTATTGGTTGGTCTTTATTGGCAGGATCTTGCATTTATGTCCGTCTTTATTCCAATGCCACGTGGCGTAATTTTATTGGTTGGTCTTTATTGACAGGATCTTGCATTTATGTCCGTCTTTATTGACGAAATCTTGCTTTTATGACGAAATATCTTGAATATCTCATTTCAAATGTCAACTTTTTATTGGCCAAGAAATATTTGAAGGCTTATTTGTTTTCCATGTCATTTATTTCAATTTTATTTTATTCTTTAAAATAAAGAATAAAATAACACATGGTGAAATTTGATTGGCGGAAAATTTGTGTTTCTACAGATGCCCCCTCGAGACAAGTTCACTTACTTTTGTAACAAGTGGGCATGTCTCGAAAATATGGCCGTGAGGGTTTTATATTTCCGATTAAAATTTGATTTGATCATATTAGATTTTTACAACAAGCAGATAAATCTTATTGTGAAAATAAAATATGATAATCAAAAATTGAAAATTTATGGATCGATCTTGATTGAGATTTATCAGATCAAATGATAGAATATTCAGGTCCAATTGTTCATTTGAAACTGTTGCATATGCAGGACCAAACAAAATTTATCTTTATGCCCGAATAACAACCCACACTTTGACCGGGCTGCGTGAAATTTTTTTTTCTCACTGAAAATGATCACTGTAATATCTTGTTTTAAAGATCTTGTTATTTTGAATCCAATAACGCAATCTGTTTGTGATTTCGAGTAGCGGTCAACAAGTTATGAACTATGAAAGTTGCAACTTCCTTTTCCCATTGCCTTGGTAACCGTGCCCTCTCTTCTTAATTAATCTTGATCTTTTGCTGGAAGTATGTTCAGAGAGTAAAACAATTCATTCACGTAAATTGCTTTGTTTAAATGACTTTCTTTTCTAAATGAATGGCTGCTAAGAGTAATAAAAGATCCTCCCATGGCTGACTTAACTTAATTGACCCCTTTTTTTTCGAGATTGCATGAATCGTCCACCGTGAATGACTTATCAAGAAAGGAATAACAAACAATTTCCTGTACTGGCAGCCAACTTTGCTCTCACAGAATAAGAAAAGATTTGTTTTAGATTAGGAAAGAGTCATTCAGGAGGCTATAAAAGAACATTATATTGCCCCCTTCTTTTTTTATGTTACCCACCACGCAGCCTTCATGTTGCTCATCACTGAAGGTTTCGAAGCAAAGGAGTCTTCCTCGTGACCAGACGTGAGATTGGTGATAGCCTGGTAAGCGACTTTTTTTTTTTTTTACTGTTTTTATTATGCTCTTAATAGCTGAAGTTCTTTTTTTCTTCTTTCCTTTCTTTCCCGACTGTAGGAAGATTTTTTTTTCGACTGGAGAGGCCTTACAGACCATTGTCTTCAAAGTCAGGACTGCTTCCTGTGGAGGAACAGCTTGTTGTGGACATGCTTGCCAACAATCTTCTTTTTAAGGTTTTGATTTGAAACATTTAATGACTATTTACTTGATTTTGTTAGATAGTTTATTTATCTTGCCAGAA
Organism: Salix brachista; assembly: GCA_009078335.1. Classification (NCBI taxonomy): domain Eukaryota; kingdom Viridiplantae; phylum Streptophyta; class Magnoliopsida; order Malpighiales; family Salicaceae; genus Salix; species Salix brachista. The sequence goes on from CM018587.1 coordinate 9,550,893, forward strand.
TCTTTTCAAATCGAAGAAAAGGATAAATTATGCAGATTCCATTTATTACTTTTCCTTACTGTTACCCGCATTGCCAACTTTCAATCTTGGATGTCCATTGTATTTACAAACACGTGGAAGCAGAATTTCATCTTTGTTGTTTCAGCTTGTGAACTGGTTCCACTCATGTAGCTTCTCAAACTTCACGTGTGAATTTGCATGATCTTCAAATCAGTGGACCAGAACCGCAAATTTCTTGCTCATCAGGTTTATTCATGGCCGAAGTTGTTGCAAGGGATTCATCATCCTTGTCACCAGTGTTTTCTAAACATCCTTGGCGTCCAGACATTAGCGCCAAAGCAGCTCTACCGTCTCAGACTTATAATATCCTTCTGGCCGTGACTCACGATGCATATGGTCCTCACATCATCTCTATCAGACCTCTTCATCAATGATACTAATCATAATCCAATGGCCATGACTCACAGACCATTTCTGACCGTAAAATGGGGGAAAGAAAATTTAAAAAAAATGTCTTGTTTAGCGATCAACTCCTTATGGGTGGGGTTTTGGACTTTGACCAGATGGCGAGTTCCAGCATTGATTGGCTAATAGGGTATCTTTCCAACTGAGTCCTGCAATCCAGAATCAATGAACCGCGCAGACGACTTGACCAGAACCGCCATAAATACAGGCACATAAAGAGGACATAACGCAAGAAAGCAGACACTGATAAAGAAGAGAAGAGATGGCAGCGGCACCGGTATCGGCATCAGCAACAACAGCTTCACCAACTGAAGGGCCCAAAATTTTGTGGAACGACAAGCGACGGAGGTTTGAAACCGAAGACAAGGAGGCATATGGGTATAGACAGACATACCCGAAAGACCATTCCTTCACCACTTCAAAGAATAGACGGAGATGAGACGAACAATTGAAATCACGTTTATGAAAGCAATGGCTCTTAGCCGACTAAGATGACCACATAGTGGTACACTACTTCATGTAATTCACGTAATTTTCCACTTTACCACTATCAGACTAGACCGGAGCTTTTGAAGTTGAACCGAACCTTGAAGAACCGTGTGGATGGCACTATGATCCAGCAATTGATTCCAAACACTCAACAGAATTTTAAGTTTCTCTTCTTTCAGAGAGCCTTATGTCAAGTAAGTAAATCTTCTAACTCCTCAGGGGCAAAGGAAAGGAGTGCGCAATCCTTTTCTCCACAATCAGTAAATAAGTACTCGTCTCCCTTTTTTATGTACCTTATTAATTTCCCCCTTTTTTTTATTGAGATGCTCATAAGGATATGCATGTAGCAGGAGGAGGAAGATAATGTTGAAGCAATCTTAAATGCGGAGGACAGTGAGCATGAAAACAGTGATCATCATTGGAAACGTTTAAAACGTACCAAAAAAAATTCAATCCTTGCAGCTCGGGTTTTCTTCATGGAGTCCCTAGTGCATCCATCATGCCAGACAATATTGATGAACTGGTTTGACACTTTCCCCTTTTTTTTTTTTTTTAGTTCATGTTATTTGTCATATATTAACCCTTTTTTTTTTAGCTTGGTCAACAAGACTTGGGGAATGACTTTGATATGTATATTGGTCCAGAAATGAGTGTTGCTTCTGTTGCTAGCCCTAACCCTTTCAATATTTTAGCTGCTGGGATTGGAAACTCTCAACCTTCATTCAGTTTACCACATGAGCAGCCTAATCCACCTCAACCGATCTTTAATGTAGCGACCAACTTGCATAATCTTGGACCTACTACTGCCTTTGAGCCTTCAGGAATCACTAGGTATTGTGTTGATGACATAATAGGAGAGATAATATCTGAATTTGCTATAAAGTGTTGGGAGAGCGTCAGAAATAAGATTGCTCGCACACCGATCCATTATATTCCTGATCTGGCTGGTGAAGTTGAGAAGATCCTCCTCTCCATTGAAGATATAAAGGTTGATTGCTCTTCTATCAGAAGAATGGTGACCGAGGTGATTGAGGATGCTAAAAAGTTTATTCACTTAGAGTCTTCATTATCTCCTATGATGACATCAGAGCAACGAGCCTTAGATGTTGAAAAGCTTGAAGTGCAACTTAAAAATTCAGAAGCTTTTGAAGAGGAGGCATCTACATCCATTTCTATTACTCATGCTGAGATAACAAAAATAACAGGACAATTGATGGAGTTGTAGAGCAAGAAGACTGAGTTAGAGTCATCTCTCAAGGCGTGTGATGAAAAGCTCTCTGAGAGAAAGATTATCACCTCTGGCATCCGAGCAGAAATCACCACACTATCCTCTTCCCCTGTGATAAGTGAAGCTGACGCAGGCATTCTTCAAAAATTAAAAGGATTGTTGGAGACCAAACAAAAGGAGATGGAAGGACATAATTGGAAACCATAATATGATAATGGTTTATTATGCTTTGGAATTTATTTTTTTGTTTTTTGTTTTTTTTTTGTAACATCGACTTATGACTTTCTGTTGAGGCTACATACTTTATGTAATAGACTCTTCTTTCTATTAATAAAGTCTATATTTTGCCTTCGCTTGTGTCTTGTTACCTAGATTTCCATGTTACGATCTGTCTTGAGGTTTATTTGTCTCTCCTCTCTACGTGAACGATCATATTGGTTCGAACAACTTTAAAGGATGGTGTGACTGTACTTAGAATAATTTCTAAGTTGCCTACGTACCTTTATGGATAAAGGATCAAGTCACAACGTATTTCAAGCATAGTATCTTTTTAAGAATTTGCCATTGATAGGACCAATCCTCAATCCATTCTCATCAACAATCTTGTAAGCTCCATTGGTGTAGACTTCTTGAACCACATAAGGGCCATCCCATTTGGAGAGGAACTTGTTGCCCATGCGTTTTGACATGATTATCGGTCGTCTTACTGCGAAAACAAGATCCCCTTCTTGAAAGGAGCGTGGTCGCACCTTCTTGTTGAAAGCTCTACAAAGTCGTGCTTGATAACATTCTAGTCGTTGTTGTGCCTCAAGACGTTTTTCATCTAAAGCTTCAAGCTCTTCAAGGCGTAGGCGAACATTGTCTTCATTGGAAAGTCCTTCTTGGATCGCAATTCTTAAAGATGGAATTTGACATTCTAGTGAAAGAACAGCTTCAACCACATATACCAGGGAGTATGGAGTAGCTTGAGTTGGTGTTCGGAATGTAGTACGATAAGCCCATAGCGCCTCACCAATTCTCTCATGCCAGTCCTTCTTCGAGCGATTCACCACCTTCTTGAGAATGTTGCATAAAGTCTTGTTGAAGGCTTCCGCCAAACCATTAGCCGAAGCATTGTACATAGAAGAGTTATGTTGTTTGAAACTGAACTGTGCACACAACTTGTTCATGGCTGTATTGTAGAATTCCCTTCCATTATCGGTTATGATGTATCTTGGTACCCCATAACGGTAAATGATGTTTGTTCGGATGAAGCTTACAACTGTCTCTTTCTTGACCTCTCTTAATGCTGCAGCTTCTGCCCACTTGGAGAAGTAATCTGTTGCAGCCAATATGTAAAGATGCCCCCCGGAGCTTTTTGGCAATGGTCCTACCACATCAAGTCCCCAAGCATCAAAGGGCCAAGAGGCAACTGTCGGATGTAAAGGCTCGGGTGGCTGGTGGATCAAATTAGCATGCAACTGACAACTTTGACATTTTCTAGCATAGTCTATGCAATCCTTCACCATTGTTGGCCAGTAATATCCCATTCTTTTGATTCGGAAGTGAAGTTTAGGACCTGATTGGTGTGCTCCACAAATCCCTGAGTGAGTTTCTTCTAGTGCTTTTGTTGCTTCTTCTTCTCTGAGATAGCGCAAAAAGATTCCCTCAAAAGAGCGTCGATAAAGAGTGCCTTGGAAGTATATGAAGCGAGAAGCTCTTCGCCTCACCTCTGTCTTATGGTGTAAGTCATTAGGTAGTTTTCCATGTCTCAAATAATCGATAAGCGGTTGACGCCAGTCTTCTCTTTCAATCTCGTAGACGGAAACTACGCCCACTTGTTCTTTCTCTTCTATGTCGTGGCTTAGTGGTGGAATGACCCATCTTTGACATACAAGGACATTTATCTCCTCACTATATGATGCTAGTGTTGACGCCAAATTTGCCAAGGCATCGGCTTGCTTATTCTCTCTTCGTGGTACATGTTCTAAAGTGACACAATCAAGTGACGTTATCAGTTTTAGTGCATACTTGTGATATGGGATTAATTCTGGCTTCCTGACTTCATATAGTGAGAGGAGTTGTCTGATGACTAATTGAGAATCACCAAAAACTTTAAGGCGAGACATTTTTATATTCATTGTCATTTCCAACCCAAGAATCAAAGCTTGATATTCAGCCATGTTATTAGAACAACATTTGGTAAGTGAAAAGGAGAAAGGTAACACCTCCCCCTTTGGTGTGATTAATATAACCCCAGCACCGACTCCATCTTGTCGTGCTGCGCCATCAAAGAACATTTTCCATGGTTCTGACAGTTCAATAAACAGAACATCTTCATCAAGTAGGTCTTCAGAGAACTTCCATTCATCGGGAATAGGATGATCAGCTAGAAAATCAGCTAGTGCTTGCCCTTTGACAACTTTTTGTGAGACGTAGACAATTTCAAATTCTTGAAGCAATAAAGCCCATTTTGCCAATCTTCCTGATAATACTGGTCTTGAGATGATGTATTTGAGGGGGTCGGCCCGGGAGATTAATCTTACTGAATGCGCTTGGAGGTAATGCCTTAACTTCTTGATTGCAAACATCAATGCTAGACATGTCTTCTCTATTGGGGAATAATTCAGTTCAGCCCCATTTAATGTCCTACTAAGGTAGTAGAGAGCACTTTCCTTGCCTTCATCATTTTGTTGTGCCAACAATACTCCTAAGGAACGTATTTGAGCTGCAATATAGAGGATAAGTGGGCGTCCCTGTACCGGTGCTCGAAGGACAGGTGGGTTCAACAAGTATTCTTTTATCTTGTTGAAGGCATTAGTGCAAGCTTTATCCCAATAGAATGATGTATCCTTCTTCAATAAGTGGGTGAATGGTTGACATCGGCCTGATAAGTTAGAAATAAATTTCCGTATATAGGCCAATTTTCCTTGCAGACTCTTCAACTCATGGATGTTTCTTGGCTCCGGCATTTTTAGAATGGCCTCGATCTTAGACTGATCAATCTCAATTCCTCGATGTCGAACTATAAACCCTAGGAATTTGCCTGAGAACACACCAAATGCACATTTCAATGGGTTCATTTTTAGTTGGAATCGACGTAACCGTTTAAACACCAAACGAAGATCCTGCAAATGATTTTCTTTTTCTTTTGATTTCACCACGAGATCATCAACATAGCATTCAGCATGTTGGTGAAGCATATCGTCAAAAATCTTCTGCATCGCCCTTTGATAAGTGGCACCTGCATTCTTTAAGCCAAACGGCATAACTTTATAACAATATATCCCTTTTGGAGTTCGGAAAGTCGTCTTCTCCTCATCTGCGGGTGCCATTCGAATTTGATTATAGCCAGATGAACCGTCCATGAAGGTTAATCTCCCATGACCTGTGGTAGCATCTACCATGATCTCAGTAATAGGAAGTGGAAAATCATCTTTGGGACAAGCATTGTTAAGGTCTCGAAAATCCACACAAACACGCATTTGGCCATTCTTCTTTTTTACTGGCATAATATTTGAAATCCATGTCGGATACTTGACCTCACGAATGAACCCTGCTTGGATAAGTTTATTGACTTCAGCCTCAATTTGTGACACGAGTTCAGGACGAAAGCGACGCTGAGTTTGTTTTATAGGTCTAGCCCCATGTTTCACTGCTAGTTGGTGGACAGCAACTCTTGGGTCTAAACCTGACATTTCATCATAGGACCAAGCAAAGATATCTCGATATTCCATCAGGAGTTCCATATAATTCGCTTCCTCTTCAGGTGATAAGTTTGCGTTGATGAAGGTTGGTCGTGGGTTTTCATCAGTTCCTAAGTTAACCTCTTTAAGTTCATCCATTGTAGGCTTATTTTCTTATTCAAGGGAAGATGGAGCTTCTTCAACATCTTCTTCGATGACAAACTTATCATTATCATCTTCTTCAATAGTGATGTGATTTGAAGTGAGACACGTTATTTCATCTTCTTCTTCTTCATTAGAGGGGTTTGTTATCACTATTGTGCGTGTTTTTCCTTTCAATGTCTCTTCAGCACTCACCACCCATTCACATTGTCTCTTCATGCGTGAAGGTATTTTGCTACGAAGAACCTTTGAATCACCCATCAAACCTGTCTCTTTTGACATGGATTGTCCAGGTCTTGCAAAAACTGATGCGTGTTTTAGCACCCTTTTATTTTGGGTTTCAATCCTAGTAAAAATAGGAGCACGATTTGTAGTTCCACCAAGATGATCCCAGACTGAAACTCTAAGAGGTGTCGGTTGACTTTGTTGTTTGTCCTTCACTTCTTCCACATTTATGTATCGTGAGGCTTCTTTATTAATATGAAAATACAGTGGTGTGGAAGACTCATATCCAAGACCAGCCCTTAAAGTTTTGCCATAAGTTTTCTTCTCTCTCCATGCCTTGCTAGTCCTTGCAAAAACTTGTTTTCCTTCAAGTTGAGTCGTATCACCATCCTTTGATATCTCGTTGATGTCTTCCTGACTATAGCCAGCCCTGGCTAAAAGCTTGTAAGCATTGGGATCAAAGCCATTTGACCATTTATCAGGGAGTCCTTTAAAATTTATCACCACCGACTCAGTTTGATGAACAAATCCTTTTAGTAAAGGTTTTGAAACCTTGTTCAAGGCGAGATTAGTAGCTGGCAAGGTCAAGTTTTCAAGCTCTTTACTGATCTTTTCTTCATCTTTTGCAAAAGAAGACTGGCCCTCTTTTCTTGCTGATACTGGAATATATCGGAGTGTCGGGCTTTACGTGGTGGTTATTGTCAACAAAGTTTTCTACCACCTTTTCTTTTCCTTTATTCTTTGTTGGCTGAGACACCCCTTCATTTGTAGATGACTTATGCCCTTTTGAGCTCTTAGAGTCAATTATTCCTTCTCCTAAATGGTCAGGTGATGATCGTAGTTCTTCCATCATATTTGACTTGAAATAGAATTTTGCGTCTGCAAAATGAGCTTCAGCTATGGTGAAGGGATCGGTGTCTGCCATTATCTTTCTTACTTGTCCATCTCGACAATACTTAAAACATTGGTGGAGTGTTGAGGAGATGATACCATTTTCATGTATCCATGGTCGCCCAAGCAACATATTGTAGGTAGTTTTGGCATCTATGACATGGAAAAGAGCATTGGATTCCATATCTTCCATGTGCATCGCAAGTCTTATCTTTCCCATAGCATTTTGCCCTCCTTGATTGAAACCTTGAATCATCAGATGACTTGGGAAGAGTTCATCCATAGAAATCCCTAGCTCTCTCATGGTCTTGAGAGGTAGTGTATTGACCGCCGAGCCATCATCCACCAAGATGCGATTTACTATCTTTTCATCAACATATCCTTTAATGAAAAGAGGTCGGTTATGGAGTTTTGATCTAAGCAACAAGTCTTCATCGTTGAAGGATATCTCTGTTGTGCATACACCGTGAGATAAGTTTGAAGAGTCATCATGACCAATAGGGGTTTTCTCTTCATCAACCTGATAGCAAGCAACAGGTACATTTTCAATTCTTTTCATTTATGTTGGCATATACTCATTCAGTGTAACAGGCTTTCTTATACTTTGAGCTGAAAAACCCTCCTTTCTAACTGGTATGGATTTTTGTTGAGTCTTTCGGCGTATCGGCTCACTAATCGGCTTCCTCACCATTGAGATCCTCATTCTTGTTGGCTTTGTCATTTGTATGTGCTTCCTCCTTCCTCTTCTACGCGTGACTAAAGTCCATCCTTCATCATCATAATTTTCAGACCATTCAGGCTTCAAGTCGTCAACTTGAGGTGTGAGGGTTATACATGGAGTTTGACTTGAGGACACAGTGAAACTCATCGGGAAAATGGCATCAAGTCTTATAGGTTCACAGGAGCTAAAACTTATTGTAGAGAGTGTTTGACATGGTCCTGACTTGACCGTGGTTGTGATATTAGAGGCTGCTACTTCATCATCAAAAACGATATCTCCATTCTCGTGTAGCCTCATGATCTTGTCTTTCAGCACAAAACACTTCTCTACGGGATGACTGATTAAGCGATGATATTTGCAATAATTCGAATTATCTACTTGGTTTGCTTCTTCGGGGCGTTTCACCTCCGGCAACTCAATGATATTTGCCTCAAGCAGATCATCCAGCATCCTAGATATGTCTGAGTCAGGGAATGGATACACTTTTTCCTGTCGCTCTTTCAATGATGGTTTCTTTCTTTCACCCCTTTGAAAGGTAGTCGGCGTTGCATGATCATTCCTCTTAACTCCAGTTGGTACTCTTACAGCAATCGAGTTAACTACTAGCGATTGCTTTCCCTCGACCTTCAGAGTGCTCTTTCCGAATCTACGACCTTCAGGCTTATTTCTTTTAGGCTCTTGCATAGGTAACGATGAACTTTCAGCCGCTGCAATGCTAAGTTCCATATCATGTGCACGAGTAGCCAATTCTTCAAAAGACTTTGGTTTGATGCCTTGTAGGATATATCGTAGTCCCCAATGCATCCCTTGAATACACATGTCTAGCGCAAAAGTCTCGGTGAGTCGATCTCTACAGTTGAGGCTGAGGTTTCTCCACCGATGAATGTAGTCAATGACAGGCTCTTCCTTCCACTGACGTGCATTAGTGAGTCAATCATGCTAACCACACGACGAGTGCTGTAAAAGCGGTTAAGAAACTCACGCTCCAACTGCTCCCAAGTATCAATCGAGCAAGACTCCAAGTCAGTGTACCAGTCAAAGGCATTACCTTTCAAGGAACGAACAAACTGTTTTACCATGAGATCACCATTAGTCCCGACATTGTTGCAAGTCTCCACAAAGTGAGCTATATGTTGTCGAGGATTTCCCTTGCCATCGAACTGCTGAAACTTTGGTGGTTGGTAACTTAGAGGCATCTTTAATAGGTCGATTCTTTGGGTGTACGGCTTCACATACGAATATGAGGGTTGAATTGAGTTTTCCACCTGATCTGTGATGGCTTCCTTGATGAGTTCTTTCAATTGATTTGTGGTGAAGATGCCATCAGTAATACCACGTATATTCTCCACAACTCCGATTGCAGACTCTTCAATGACATCTAGCTGATCTTCTTGAAAAGCCTTGTTAGTCGAGGTTTGGCCTCTTTTGTTCAAGCTCTCAAGTTTGTTCATCAACTTTGCTATCTCGCGGTCTTTTGCCTTGAGTGAAGTCGAAAGCCCCTCGACGAGTTTTGTCAAGTTAGCCACTTGATCTTCTAAAGATGTTGTCTCGATCATCATCACTGACATGGTGCTAGAACCCGAAGCCTTATTTGGTGATTGACACTGAGCAGTTTCCATAGGTGAATCGTCAAAGTCGCCTTGAGTGTTGAAGACCATTTCGCGCGCCTCACTTGACTTTTGTAGTGAAGTTGCTTGTGGCTTCATCTTTGAGGCGACATCTTGTGCCCCTCTTGCATTCGAAGTTGACGTCATCTTGAGAATCGGCTTAGTTTGCGCATATAACTCGATGATGGATTTTGTTTTCAATGGTGGAGTTGAAGAATCTTTAATAGTATGTTGGGGACTTGAATCAATGGCCTTGTTGCTTTTCGAAGCGACAATGGTGATCATGTTCCTCCTAGTTGCCATTGAGATTTTGTTGAAAATTCTTTCTTGAAGGGAAGAGATGAAAGGTAGAGATGTCCCCAGTGGAGTCGCCAGAAATTTGTAGACACAATTTTGTGCACCTGAAATTAAACAAGCACACGTGTACAAATATATGATTTTATTAAATATATGAATGGGTACAATCTCTATATATTATATTCTATCAAAAGAATATGGCAATCCTTTGATTCTTCCCTTGGATTTGATGTATGGTGGCTTGATTTATTTGAGTAATCAAGCTAAGATTTGTGCTTTGCAAGAACGCGAATTTGGGTGTGTATTGCGAAGCAAGATGTTGTGATTTGATGCTTTGAAGAGTACCTTGATTTGTCTTCAAAGTGTTGTTGAAGAACTCTTATGGGGCGTTTTGGCTTGATCCAACAGAGCTTCGTTCTTTGTAGACTTCAAGCGTAGATGAAGGAGGCTTGAGAACTCTTTGAGAGAGAGAGCTTCCTTGCTTGAAGAGCTTATCTTGAAGAAAATTTGTATCTCCAATAATCCAACCCCCTTGCCTTTAGGTTGAGGCCCTCTATTTATAGAGATCTGTAGGGCTCTTAGGTCTTTTCCAATGCCACGTGGCGTAATTTTATTGGTTGGTCTTTATTGGCAGGATCTTGCATTTATGTCCGTCTTTATTCCAATGCCACGTGGCGTAATTTTATTGGTTGGTCTTTATTGACAGGATCTTGCATTTATGTCCGTCTTTATTGATGAAATCTTGCCTTTATGACGAAATATCTTGAATATCTCATTTCAAATGTCAACTTTTCATTGGCCAAGAAATATTTGAAGGCTTATTTGTTTTCCATGTCATTTATTTCAATTTTATTTTATTCTTTAAAATAAAGAATAAAATAACACATGGTGAAATTTGATTGGCGGAAAATTTGTGTTTCTACAATATGATCATGAAAACTTTCAACATCGTTTTTCAAGGTCTTCAAATGGTGGATAGGCACATGCCATCAAGTGATTGAGCATCGATGATATCCCTCCCTTTTTTTACTCGAAAAACATGTTAGGCATTGAAAAAAAAAGTTTGATTATTTGTTTATTGAATCAAGTTAGATCCTTATTTTTTTTTATTGCAATGTATTTGATCTTCCTTTATTGAAATGATTTTTTTTTTTTAATTTCATCCCTTGTCTTTTGGTTTTTATATCAAGTCCGATTCTTTTTTTATTATTATTATTTGTGTTTTTTCTTATCCTTTTTCTTGATTGAAATTGTTTTTGAATGTTATCCCTCATGATTTTATTTTATTTTATTTGTATATCAAATTTGGTTCTTACTCTTTTAAAATCTATATATTTTTTCTTTTTAATCCCTTTTTGTTTGTTGATTTCCCCCCCAATATTTTCCCTAATTATTTTGTTTGATTTAGAATTTGATATTATTATTTTTCAGGTTTATTTTTTATACTGTAATTCGGTCTCATGATTAATGTCACAAGTTTTGAAGATTAGATTGGGCTAGCTTCATTTGTTTTTAGATTTTTTTTAAGTTTATCCCTCAACATTAAGTTCATTGAAAATTAATATTTGTTATTTTTTAACTTTAATTTATTTGGAGTTATCTTGATATCATGTATCAAGTCATGGATTCAGTAGGTTCAGTAGGATTGACTAAGATTTTTTTATAAAAAAATTCAATCATTTCCTTCAATATTAGGTTGATTTGATAATTGAGCTTATTTGTTTATTCAATCTACTTTCCATAGAGTTATCTTAGACCCCGTTTGTTTGCTGGAAAGGGGTTTCCTTTTGGAAGTGAATTCCGGGGAAAGTGAATTCCTGGAAAGTGAATTCCGATGTTTGGCAGTGTTATGGAAAATGAACTGGAAAACATTTTCCAGTGTTTGTTTGTGTTATGGAAAATGAACTGGAAAATAATTTATTAATAATTTTTTTTTTCAAGTTTATTAAAATAATGAGGAACAAATCTTACAAATTAAAAAGTTGAATGAGAATGAAATTGAAAAAAAATATAATTTCATAAATTATCTCAAATAAAATAAATAATAATCAAAATAATAGAGATCAAATCTAAAAATTTTAAAAAAAAATGAAAGGTGAATAAATTAAAATAATAATAATTAACATTTCATAAATTATTTCAAATAAAATAAGTAACAATAAAAAAAAATGAGGACCAAATTTGATAGATAAAAAATTTCAATAAAAAAATGATAAGAAAAAAGCAAATAGCAATTATAAAAATAAGGACCAAAATTAATATAAAAATTAAATTTTAAGAGATGGAATTGAAAAATAAATATTCAAAACAAATTATATATAACAATCAAAAGTTTGAGGATCAAATTTGATGTAATCAGCAAATAATGACATTTCTAAATTTTTCACAACTTCCGGAAAGTGTTTTCCGCCCAAATTTTCCGGAAAACACTTTCCTGAAAATCAAGCCAAATTTTTCTTTGATTGGAAAGTGTTTTCCGTTGACCAACTTTCCAGAAAGTAAACAAACACAGGAAAGTTTGGAAAGTGGTTTCCCGGAAAGTGAATTTCGCGAAACAAACACACCCTTAGTCTCACAACTAGGTTATAGATTTGGTGTGTTGGTTTGGATAAACTTGGGTCAATTTGTTTTTTTTTTTTAAACAATTTTCTTTTCAGTTTCCTCTTTCAACATGTTATTTGTTAGGAATTGAGATTCAATTTTTTTCTTGGTTTTTTTTTATGCAATTATTCATTCTTATTCAACTTGTACTTTGCTAAAACATAGGATACCCATGACATTTTAAGAGTGTTTTAAGGATATATTTTCATAACACCGACAAGCATTCATATTTTGTTTTGAATCATTATCGATTTTTTTCAGTTTATTTGTTAATAATATTTTTTTTATCTAGTCATATTATTAAATTAGTTAAATTTATTAAACTTATAAACATTAGATTTTAAAAAATATTTACAAGTATAATGCGCACTACCAAACAACAATATCTTCGGGTGATGTTGAAACACAATTTTGTGAAAGTAGAAATTCATTAGAAGTGATGTTCCAACCACAGTTTATAAAAAACAATTAGGGCCTGTTTGGCACAGCTGTTGCTGTTGTGGTTGAGGTTGAAAAAAAGCAGTTTCATGAAAAGCGCTTTTAGCTGCGGTTCGTAACTGAATTTAAGTGTTTGGTTAAAACTGTGGTTGAGTTTGAGTTTAATGAAAAGCAGTTTTGTGTGTTTGGTTACCATGTTTTTCATATTGCTGTCAACTTTTGAAATTATTTTAAAGAACACGCACACACACACATATATTTATATATATAGTTTTTTAAATATTGTAGATTAAAAATCATAAAAATAAAATGTAATTAATAATTCAAGTAAATCAGACACTTGTTTTTATTCTTCCATCAAATTACTTGCAATTTGATCACGAACTAAATTCATACATGAACGCGTCTGTGATTCCTGACTATCTGGTAAAATATCTTCATTTTAAATATAGTGCAATTATTTTATATATAATTTAATTATGAAATTAACTATACAATTAATAGGAGTAAGTTATATAATTAAATAATTGCTTTTAAAAAACTCTCCAACAATATAATTATTAGTTTTATATATAATTTTTTACTTGTTGAGGTTTTTTTTAATAAAAATAAAAACAAATATTTTTTATATAATTACATCATTTTTAATATATATATATAAATATTCGTTCCATTATATACATATAATTATATATATATATATATATATATATATATATATATATATATATATATATAAAATGTCCCTCCCCTCATATCATCCCGTTCCCAGCCCCTCCAACACACACACACACACAGACGCCCCACCCTCCTCCCCTCAGCTCGCTCCCAGCCAGCCCCCCTCCCTTCACACCCACACACAGAGACAGCCCCAACGAGCACACCCAGCCCCTCCACCACAGCCCCAGCATGAGCACACCCACTCCAACACTCTCGATAAGTAGACAAAGCTCTCCTTAAAACTCTAAACCCAAGTGCTTAGCAGTGATCACTGTGCCTTTTTGTAATCCAAAGCCAAATCCTCCCCCCCCGCCTCCCTGAAGTTGAGATTTCACTTCACCATGTGAGTCCAAGAAAGATTTGTTGTCATTGTTGGTTCTTTCATTTCCCCCCCTTTTTAACTTGTTTTTTCGTTTTCTTCATTTTGGTTCTTTGATGAATGTGTAAAGAATGAAGTTCATGTATCCATTCCTTTGTTTCCTTCTTGCTTTCAAGTGTTTTTTGTTTGTTTTTTTATTTATTTGATTCTCAGATATTGAATTAGCTTGTCAATTGTTGCTGCGTTTTTTCCTTTTTTGCGAGACGCCGCAGCTGCGAAAGCAGCTCTCAGTAGCTTCTGCAGTTGCGGCACAACGACTCTTTTTTTGTGAGACCCACTACCAAAAAATTGGTTCAATGTTTGGTAATAGCTGCGTTTTACTCCGCGGTTCAACGCAACGCAGCGTGAACCGCGAAGCCAAACGGCCACTTAGAAGTGATGTTCCAACCACAGTTTATAAAAAGCAATTTTGGATGTTTTTTAATGAGTTGTAATCTCAGTTTTTTATCGTATGACAACTCCCCTCTAGAGAGGAAAAAACACATTGTTTTTGACTGTTACCAAAATACCCCTCATCTTTCTCACCCTTGCTTCCCCCATATCCGAGGTCACACCTCCCCCCTCTTCTTCATTAAATATCTTGTGGACAACTCGTTTGAAATTATATTTTTAAAAAATTAGTTTTATTTTTATTTTAAATTAAAGTTTTGGTGTTTTTAAATTATTTTCATGTATTGATACCGAAATTTTTTTTTTTAAAAAAAAAAATCCCGTCACCAAAGTTGGAACATGACAAATGTGTTCTTGTAGAGTAAGAGCTTAACACACATCCATAAAGTAGAAAAAATAGCATCCATTATGATGATCAAATTACCTAGCAAGGACACGAATTTCAACAACATTTGAGGGAATATTTGGGGCCATTACAAGAAGTTATGCCGCTGGGAAGCCTTAAGTCCTTGCAATAGAAGCAAAATCATGGGAAACAACTGGTTTTAAAAATTGGAAACTGCTTTATGAGCATAGCTAAAAAGTCTTTAATTTATTCCAATATTGCCTAATCCAGACAGGAACAAATCAGGTCCCAGATTGTTGGTCGAAAAATGAACCAGATGACCACTCCTTGTCTGATCCTTATTAACTTCTAAGAAACAAAGATCCGGGCCCAGCTACTCATGCTAAGTCTGGATTTACACTAAATGAAGCATCTAATCACACTTAATTAGCTTAGCATAGCTCCCAAATATTATCATCCACACACCCTTTGGAGCATATTATTTCTTGTTCACTTCTCTGTGGGGGTCGTGGACGTCCAGAATTGAGCACTTTTAATCTTCGACACACTCGCCAGGACACGTAATGGGATCACATCTCCTACAATTGTCACCTTCTTCGCTGCGAAGTCTATGTTGAAAGATGTCACACCTGCGTGAATACATACCAGAGCTCTAAATCAATCACTTTGAGTGACTTAGGATAGAAGATTCAAGTAATGGCATCATTGCTTGCCGATGTTGGCATTTCAACAACCATAATTAATCTTGCAATGCAACTAAAAGCATGGAAGTGGAATTGACTGGATGAAATGCACAATCCCTGGCTAGTTTTTGACCCCATAAGTTCATTAGTATATGGCCTCATATAGAATTTGTGTGAAACAAATTGCTTTTGATAAGTTATGTCAAATTAATGATGTCTCTGTCTCTCTTTATATGATCATTGAGGCCTCTCTCTCTCTCTCTCTCTCTCTCTCTCTCTCTCTCTCGATTTGTTTAATTAGCTTTGCCAAATACGTAAATGAAAACAGAGGTGTACTTGGAAGAAGACAGGAGCTGAGTAATTATAACGTTTGAAAGAGAAAGAGACAAGGATGAGATGAAGTTGGATGGCAAACCATGAGGTCATGTCAGATGTGCATACCTTCCATTCTGGACAGATGTTTCCTCACTTTTCCCTCACAACCTTTGCAGTGTAATGATACTCTCAAAACCACAACCTGAAATCCAGATCATCAGAATATAACTGATTGCACCGACGAATTTGACTGGAAATCCTTTGAGCCATAAATTTGAAGAATCTTACTAGATGCTGATCTTATAAACCAAAACATCTCAACCAAAGTTAAGTGCAAACCTGATTCGGATTTGAAGATGAAGATGGTTTCGAAGCGGTAGATTCCTCTTTACTCAAAGCTTGAGTGCTCCTGCTGGGTTCAACAGGAACTAGTTGTGCTAGAGCTGGATCATTTTCTGGCATCCCATTAAGGGAAGCTGCGTCGCCCATAGGATATCTAGACGAGCCGGGTGGGGCAATAAAACCCCCAGGCTTAGCCCAGATCTTTCTAACAATATCTTTTGGGGCATGAAGATAAGCAGCACTCTTCTCATCATAATCAGTATCAGCTGTAGTCTTAAAAGAGATTTTCTTGGTCTTTTGATCATTTGATTTGGGTTTTGGTTCTGCAGAGTTCGACTTCTTGTCGCTGCTTTGATCACTGGCTTTATTCTTTGAAGTGATCTTTTGACTCTTGTGAAGTGGCTGATACGGGACGGGGTTGATGGGCGGTGGTTGAGAAGTACAAGGAACTGAAGGGAGAATTCCTGGGATTCTTTTCTGGTGTCTGCTGATGGGGTCGCGGCGATCAATGCTCGGGCCACCAAGTTGAATGGTAGAGGAGGAGGAAGGCCGATCCATGCTCATGCATATGGCTGTTGAAGCTTGAGATGCGCAAAACATATCTATTTTCTTCATCTTTGGAAGTTGACAAGAGTGTGGCCTAGCTAGCTAGCTGGTGGTTCAGAGAATCTGCATTTGAGAGAGAGCGATAGAATGAAAAGAATCACAATTTCGCTACGGGATCAAGTGGGGATTTCTCTTCACTGGCAACTCTTATGTACTAAAAACCAGTGGCCTCAACATGAAGTGTCTAATGATTGGTATGTGATGAGTGTTTTTTCTTTTTTGGTTGATAAATATGAGAACTCCCAATCAATCAGGAAATCCATCCAGAAAGTTTTAAAGTCCAACCCGTACGAATTGAGTGGAGAAAAGAGGTTATTGCAGCAGATACAGGTCACAGCCACTACTGATAAGTTTGGAATTGGTCCCGTGACATGCATGGCTGTGCCCCCAGTAATTTTGACATTGACAGAAGGGCCCACGGCACAGCCATACGAGCTAGAGTCCAAGCTTAACGGCATAATAGGACTGCATTAATTTGCTAGATAATTAACCCCATTGTAATGTGAACTGTGGAAGGCACGAGGAAAAGAGAAGATGAAAACATGGGCTGCTGCAGTTCCTTATCTTGGTGAACAGAGCCGGAAAAAAGTGATCTTTAATGGATGAAAACGAGATGTAACCACCTCTTTTCTCAGATTTTAATGGATGAAAATGATATATATGAACTGGGCAGTTTTATCTTTTCAGTAAAACATATCAAGTTCGACGATGCTACTACAATTTCCTCTCACAGAATCATCCTTCTTGGTTACTGTGTTAGAGCAGAGTAATTTTAACAAGAATTGAGAGTTAATAAGAGGATTAAATAATGCCATGATCACCATTCCATTTTTTGTTTTTATTTCAGAAGAATCTTGTCTTTGAAACCTGATGGAGCCCACTGAAGTCTCTAAGCTTAGAATAGCAGAGAGCTCAGAGGAAACTTCCATAAAATGCGTTGTCTTGGATATATCATTGTGGTTTAAGCAAAACAATTTTACAAGTGTAAATTAACGTGTCTGTTAACCTGCTGGGCCTGGCCAATAGTTTTAATGGCTTGTTAATATTCGGCAAGAAGTTGCTATGAATTCAATATTCGAAAAGGAATAAGTGTAAGGTCATGTTTTTTTTTTTTTTTTTATTTTAAATTAATTTTTGTGGTGTTTTTAAATCATTTTATGTCAAAAATAATTGTATTTATAAATAAAAAATATTTTAAAAAATAACTTCAACAACACTAATAAAAGGAAAGAAATTTTTCTCTGTTTTTTCAATCTTATGTGGTTATTCAAAATTAATACAAGTGTAAATCAACGTGTCTGTTACCCTGCTGGGACTGGCCAATAGTTTTAATGGCTCATTAATATTCGGCAAGAAGTTGCTATGAATTCAATATTCGAAAAGGGAACAAGTTTAAGCTACTGTTTGTCATTATTCAAAAGTATTTTTTTAACAAAAAAAATTTAAAAAAATTATTTTTATTTTATATTAAATATTTTATATTTTTAAATTATTTTCATGTGTTAATATCAAAAATATTTTTTTTTTTTAAAAATAATATCTCTCTCTCAAATAAATACTAAGAGCAAGTCCAATGGCAAGAGCTATTTTTAAGAGCCAAATAATAGAAATGGCTCTTTGAATAGTGTATAAATGGCTTGAGTTGATGTGCTCTCCAATGGTAAGAGCCATTTTTAAGAGTCATTTTGAATAACCATTTTTTTTATCTTATTTTAAATAAAATTCAATTATTTTGTATATAGTTTAATTATACAATTAATATGAGTAAGTTATATAATTAAATAATTGTTTTTGAGAAACTCGCCAACAATAAAATTATTTTTTTTAAAATAAAATAAAAATAAAATGAATTTAATTATAATTAAAAGATCCGGAATATTTGAAATTTAGAATTTTGAGTGTTAGAAAAAGTAAAAAATAAATTTAACACATTAACAAATAACCAATAAGTTCTTACATAATTAATTAATATACATTCCATTACAAATAATTCAATCAAATTGATTACAAATTAGTACTCTTTTTTGACATAATTGTCAACTTTTTATCTTCAAAATACGCTGCAGAAATTGGATCCATTGTAGAAGTATCCATCTTCATAATCTCCATTTCTTGTTTCTCTTGCTTTTATTTAATCAATAAAGTTTGTTGCTCTAACATAATTTTTCTGTCGTGTTTTTTTTCTACCTCAATTTTATCAAAGCTATCCTTCAATTGTTGTAAGATATTTGCTACACTTGTCTCCCCAATTTTCTCTTTTCCTTGTCCGCATTTAAGTCATTTCTTTGCAGCTTTCTGACCAATTGGTCTATTTTGATAAACAAATGTGTCACTTTCTTCTCCTAAACTAACAGAATCAGCGGTTGATGGATTTGAAGAAGCTGGACTTGCATTTCCATGATTTTTTTGTTTTTTGTTTGACTTCTGATGAAGACTTGCATGTTCAAATTGCCACTTGGGTTCTTTTTTTAAGATAATATGGAAATGATAAAAAACAGTACCCTTGATTCTTCAGTCGTTCCACTTTGCTGACGGTTTTCAATTTGGGTAACAAAACCAACAAATTTACCAACTTCTCTATTTATTTCTTGCCATCTATTTGAGATGTTTATTTGAGAGCGATTATTCAGGTTTCCTCCATTCTCGACAAAATAAGCATGTACTCGAGCCCAAAATTGTCTTGTTTGTTGATCGACTCTAGTAATTGGATCTTTGCTAGTATTTAACCATGCAGATACAAGTAAACAATCTTCCTCCTGTGAGAAGTTTTTACTTCTTTGTGATTTTTTAGTTCTATGAACATTTAAATTGGAGTCTATGGAGTCATAAGAAAGTTGATTAGGATCACTTTGTTGAGAAACAAACTGTTCAGACTCACTTATAAGAAAGTTGGTGAATGAGTCCGGTAAATTTGAGTCCATCTGCATAAAAAATAAATTGTGTGATTAACCTATGTTACATTCTATCTAAATCAAATTCTATTAAACTTAAAGTATTAATAAACTTATAAAAACATATATTTAATACACGGAAAACAACATCATTATCAACATACAAATTATGAATAAATTCACAGCAGCTTTAAACACAAAATTTAAACAGTTTATAAATCTAACAGTAAATTTATAGTATGTAATTAAGTTAACGGACAAAAAAAATCCTAATTAACAAATTTCACATAATTATTTTTCTGTGTTAACTATTTTTTTATGCTAACTATTTTAACAGAAAAAAATCCTAATTAACGAATTTCGCATAATTATTTTTCTGTGTTAACTATTTTTTAATGCTAACTATTTTAACCGACAAAAAAATCTTAATTAATGAATTTCACCTATTTATTTTTTTGTGCTAACTATTATTTTTTACTAACTATTATAATTAATAATAATAATAATAATAATAATATATAAAACCCCTATACTATATAAACCCCCCCGGTTCCCCTTCCCTTCTCTTGCCCTAATTTCCCTTTCCATCTCAGCGCCGCCCCCCTCCCTTCTCTCCGTCCAGCCCCTCTCCCCTCTCAGCCTCCAGCCCCCCTCCCTTTGCCACCTCCAGCCACCCCCACTCCATCTCAGCCTCAAGCCACCCCCTCTCTGTCGCCTCCAGCCGCCCCCCTCTCTCTCAACTTCCAGCCACCCCCCTCCCTCTGCCATCTCCAGCCCCCCTCACTCTCAGCCTCCTGCAGCCTCCAGCCCCCCCTCCCTCTCAGCCTCCAGCCCCCCCCCCCCCCCTGTTTACTCCCCTCCAGCCCCCCCTCTGTTACTCGATTTTAATTCAAAGAACAAGTTTGGAGAACACACCTGGTACGTATGTTGATCGAAGAGCAAGTGTTGTTGAGTTTTTGACAAATGTTGATCGATTATCTGTGCAGAATAAATTTTGTTGATTGTTGGGGTTTTGTTGATTATTATTGTAATTGTGATAGTGATTTTATATATTGATGTTGCAACGGTCAAAATTTTACAACGGCTATATTTTGATTTTGCCTCTGCATATCAA
Organism: Salix brachista; assembly: GCA_009078335.1. Lineage (NCBI taxonomy): Eukaryota > Viridiplantae > Streptophyta > Magnoliopsida > Malpighiales > Salicaceae > Salix > Salix brachista. The sequence continues at coordinate 9,571,468 of CM018587.1, forward strand.
TTGCTGTAGGAATGCCTTCAGCCAAGAAGAAGAGCAAAATGCCTCTCGGGATGGCTCTCCAGTTGGAGAACAGATATTGAGCAAGAACATCTATATTTTTAAATATTTGGCTTTGGCTCCCGGGATAGTTCTCCCGTTGAACTTGCCCTAAGGGCCGAATGGAACGGAGCATCAGTAGACAGCAACAGCTAATAACTTGGACTGGGCTATTTAATTTTAGTGAAGGAATATTTTCTTTGTTAATGGTACATGAACAACTTTAGGTCACTGTTTGAACATGTGATCATAGGTTTCGTGCCTCAAGTATAGTTATCATATCCAATCCAGGTCAACTCTAACAAAAGGTTTACGTTGATTTATTAAAAATTAATAAAAGGAAAGTAATTTTGTTTTATTTTTTCATCTTATGTGGTTATTCAAAAAAAAATGATGCAGAAAGAAAATGAGTGAGTTTTTATGAAAATCATATAGAATTAATATTGAAATGCATCGGCTAAATTCATCTCATTATTTATATTATTTGATTTGTACAGTATGGTTTAATTTATTTATATATTTTATTCGACATGCTAGTTTAATCTCTCATGCTGCTTTATAAGCATGTCTAATTTATTCTTTGCAGTTCATGAACTTGCTGTTTGATCTGTTTTTTGTTTTATTTTTTTATATATAAATTGTTATCACATTAAAAGACAAGGTCCACGTGCTTAAATAAAACACCTTTCAATCAATTTAAAGATTCTCAGCTTATTTAGATTAATAAATGTATTGATTTCAACTAAATAAACTTGGGAAAAATAAATTAAACTTTCTTTGATTTAAATTTACAAAAAACAAAGGCCTTGTGTGACTGGACAGTGTAGCAGTTTCAGGGCCTCCGCCATATCCACCTAGACTGGCACAGGAAGAGAGCAGCAGTTCCACATGAGCAGAGAAGGCCCATCCAACTATGACACAAAACGTATTCCTTAATCGCTATATTTTCCACACCAAAACTTTCAGAAATGTTCAACACAAGAGTTTCAAGACGGTATTTAAAGCATTCCACAAGAAAAACTAAACTGATATCGATTTTGTGCTAACAAGTATCAGGAGAGACGAACCCGTATATCTTCCTGCTGAAGGGGTACCACCTCTTGCTATAAATTCCATGCAAACATGGATCACGGAAGATGGCCAATAAATGAATCAAGATATAGGCAAGGTCTTGAAACTATACATCGAACTTCTGCCGATCATTTTACTTACAGCCCTTTCCCTTCGTCTCCGTTCAAAATGCGATTCCGGAAATCATTCACCATGAGAGGCAATCCTACTCTCAAAGAAATTTTAGGCTCCCAGTTAAGCAGCTCCTTCGCTTTGCTTATATCTGGTTTCCTCTTATGTGGATCATCAGCGGTGTTGGGTCTGAATTCTATTGTTGCGCTTGAATCAATAGTCTCCTTGACAACCTTCATAAAAAAACATTAAACTCTTCACATAAACTAAGAGTTTCCATCCCTCTATCTCCCCATGTTCGCGCATACTTATGAGCAAACAATTCTAGACTAGTAGCCTTGTTTTGACTCTCACCAAGAATAAAGTGATTGCGGCACTCAGAAAAGGAATTTGTCTCTTTAAAAATGAGAAAATTTTAAAATTTGAAGGAAGACAAACCTCTGCAAGCTCCAGCATGGTGAACTCTCCTGGGTTGCCAAGGTTGAAAGGTCCCACATGCTCGCCCTCCATTAGAGCCACCAGCCCATCAACCTGTCAATAGAAAAGACTTTTAACATACTTTATCATGTTAACTTTTTAAAACCTAGACAGGAATCCTAAAACATATTTAATGTTCAATATATTCTCTGCATTTGCAATTATTTGGTTCTTCAAGAAAATAGAATTCATCACTTCTAGCACTTTCGCTTCCAAAGCCTTATGCAACCACCTCCCTTGGAGAACTAGGCATCCAGAGGAGCCTTGGAGCGGGGGGGGGGAAAGCACAACAGAAATATGGATAATAATGTCATACCAGGTCAGAAACATATTGGAAGCTCCTAGTTTGTTTCCCATCCCCATATACAGTCATTGGCTGTTTGCGAATGGCCTGCAAATATTGTTCAACTAATTAAAAAAAAAATTATGGAAAGCAGAACTTTATTTAGATATCCCAAAATTCAAGTGGCAGTCTATTGCCAGCATCGCTGCCTGAAAATGGAATAATACCTGAGCAACGAAATTACTGACAACACGTCCATCATCGAAACACATGCGAGGCCCATATGTATTAAAAATGCGAGCAATACGCACCTGCAAATGGAAAGTGCAGCCATTGTATTAGCCCATTTCCCGCCAGTTAACTAAGCATATATATGCAAAAGCAGCCATTGCAGGATAGAAAAATGGGCAACACAGACAACACAAAAAGGCTGATATCATATCAACACAGATGACACAAGGCTTTAAAATGTTGCATTCTCAGCATCAAATAATTGGAGAAATTCAGCAGTTGATATGAGGGGAAAAAATGGGTAAAAGCTGCTGCAACAGAGAGGTCAAGATCATGCAACAAACCAAGGAATTGGATCGTTGATTGCAGGCCATTCTCAAACACTGTAAGCTCAGAAGGAGAGACTAATCAATAATAAACCTTATTTACCAGATATACAAGGTAGGCTCCAACTCAGTTCACCTTAAATTGTCTGCAGAATTGATTGTCTAGAATACACATGCATCAATTTATTGAATATACACATAAGGGCTTTACATTTTTTTGACTGCCATTTCAACAACAACCAGTAAGTTTATATAGTGCATGACCCTGTAGAATGGCATTCATCATCTGAAAGGAGCAGATCTATCGAGAAGCGCTGAGTAACACCACTGATATACAAATAACACCATGCAAATTTATGCACCCAAAGATCCTAATAACAAAATAAGCATGTCATTAAAGCTTGCACCTTGCAGTCTAGTTATATATAAAAAACAATCACCTCGACATCTGCACCTCGGTGATAATCCATGGCTAAAGTTTCTGCCGTCCGTTTTCCTTCATCATAGCAACTCCTCTCACCTAACGAATTCCAAAGCATACCCTATCAGCTACAACAGTACATTGCTGCATTAATGAAACAAACAGATGTTTCTAACTAGCATCTGACCTATTGGATTCACATTTCCCCAATATGTCTCCTTCTGCGGATGCTCAAGCGGATCTCCATAAACCTCACTCGTACTGGTTAGCAAAAACCTGGCCCCTACTCTCTTCGCCAAACCCAGCATATTAAGCGTGCCCATCACATTAGTCTTGTAAGCAAACAATTTACAGTCAAGGATCCAAAAATTCCAAAATAAAAACACACGAATCACACAACACATAATTAGCATTAATGACAATTAAGAAAGCATAAAGACTTTATAAAAAGGATATAATAGTCTTGACAGGGTTAAATTTATAATGAACTGGCGAAGCAGGACATGCCAAGTGATAGATCTGATCAACTTCTAACAAAATAGGCTCAACGACATCATGTCTAATTAATTCGAACCTCGGATTCCCAAACAAATGAGCCAAATTCTCTTTCCTTCCTGTAAAGAAATTATCAACCACAATAACCTCATCACCCCGCGAAATCAATTTATCAACCAAATGACTCCCAACAAATCCAGCCCCACCAGTAACCACAATACGCATACTCTTCCGGCCGATCCCAGCTGGGACGCGGCCTGGAAACGTCCTCTTAGAGAATAACGGGGAGGACCCAGAGGAGGAATCCTGGTTGTGATGGTAAATTGAAGAGGAGATAGAAGAATGGGTGGTTGGATCAGATGGGTTAAGGCGGGAGAGGGTAGGCTGGAAAATGAAGAAAGTAGAACCAATTAAAATGCCAACAAGAATGAAAAGAAGGCGCTGTTCTTTGAAGATATAATTAATGGATCTAGGGAGAGATCTGGGGTGTTTTAGCGTTTTAGGAGAGTAAGATTGGGAAGTTGGGATTTCTTCATCTCTCCTGCAATTTGCACTTGTTTGTTTGTGTAATTGTTTCATCATCGTGGGAATTGGGATTTCTTTTTCACCAGGTCTCGGAGATGGAAGAAGAAGAAGATGACGAGGAGGAGAGAGGACTTGCTCTGTTGGGTTTAAGCATCAGTGCTTTCTTTATTTAGTGACAACGTGTATTTTTTTTGTTGATTTAATAATTATTATTTATCTATTATTTATTATTTATTATTGTTGTAGAGAAATTGAACTTCTGTGAGCTAAAAGAATAATTATTATTTATTATCTATTATTTATTATTGTTGTAGAGAAATCTACGGTTCAAATTCTACATAAAATGGTGCCGTTTAAAGTGCACAATCTATTTTTTATCATTTTTATTATTATACTGTAAAAATAAAATGATTGAAATCTTTTCCAATTATTTAACTTTAGCAGGTATTGTAGTGATAATAAATTTGTAATTTTTGGGTTTTTTCCCTTTACACCGCTAATATTTATTACTTTACAAGTGTCTATTTATCATAAAAAAAAATTATCTTCATTCTTTTGTAAATTTTTGCTTTTCTTTTTTTATATTTTTTTCTGAAAAATTATTATTTTTTATTCTTTACACATTGAATATTTATAGCTCTTCACTTGAACTATTTATACCATTCCTTTTGTTTTTATTTTCAGTCTTTTGAAATTCTTATTTTTTTTCTTTACACTTTTTTTAGATAAAATATTATACAAAACTAAAAGTAAATAGTGAACAATTGCAATATTGTCCTATTTTTCTACCATGTTAAAAATTAATTTGAGATCTTATACATCTTTATTGACGCATATAATTTCACTTTATTATATTATATGTAAGTATCAATTTTTTGAATTACAAATGTATTATTTGACATTGAGTTAAAAATATGTGTACCGTAGCTATGCAATTCAAATAGAAGTTGTTGCGACAACGGTTTTTCACGTGACCATCCCTGAAGACAGGGGGCATGGAAAAAGGTTTTTTATAATAATAAAATTATGATCATAATTTTCAGGAGTCATCATCTAATATTAAAGTCATTAGAAAATCTAATAGTTCATGAGAGTCTGGGTAAATGAACTTATTATGCAAGAAGAAAACACATCACCTCTAGTGCACTCTACCTAAGATAAGTTGCATTGTTATTTGATTATTTTTCTAGGTTCAGTTACTATCGTCGATCTTTCTAAGGTTTGAAATAAATCTCTCTTCATGAGAGAGTCTCTACTTTATTGAGTCAAAAACCTAATCGTTCTAAGGTCTGAATTTTAGCACTGCATTGTTGTATTTTTAATATCTAAGGCTGTATTTTATAATGTAGTATTACACCCCAAATATTAAAGTCTATAGCTAAATAAAATGAACAAAATGGTTGGTGAATTTTTTTAATATTTTGGTCGAATCTAACGGATAATCACAAACTGGTTATGATATATATTTTGCATTTTAAAACAGAATAAAAAAAATGCATTTTTTATGTTTTTATGAAAATATGCTTAGAAATGTTTTAGGATTTGACCATATACACGAAAACAAAACTTATTTTGTATTCTTTATTGAAATATAGATTTGTATATTTTTCACATGGTTTACTATATATATATATATAGTGGTGCTATTTTGTAAACATGATTATAGATATCAAATCGTACCATTTATCAGAGAGATTAAGACCCTATTAATAATTGAGTTTCAATCTATTTTTGGATGAAAAACATGTTGGACAGTATCATTTTCATGTTTTTTAACCTGCATTTTATTACAAAAAATAAATAAATAGATTGAAACTAAATAACAAACACAATATAAGTTTGTGTATCCCCGCTCCCTGAAAAGACCCCCTCGTTTCCTATGATGTTTTTTTTTTTTTTTTTTTGACAAATAACCACAAGTCATATTTTGTTGCAATTTGTACGATGACACAAAAATGCTCAATCTCGTATTGTAACTATATTTTTTTTTATATAAATAAGAAAATAATACGTATAAAGCTTTTATTAATAAAAAAAAAGGAGCACTGCTTATTTTATTTTTTGATCAAAGTCAGTCGAGCCCACGCAGTTGGATAACTGGTCTTTCCGGTCGCTACCAATGTGCGGTCGTGCCCCTGCATTTGATTTCTCAAGAGTCTTTTCTGTCGGCTTTGTGGCATTACACGAGATATCCAAACAAAGCCTTAACAAGTTGCATCGAAAATCCAAAACAGCAGTAGCCTTCATCCAGCTATTTGGCAGCATTGCCATTTCAACTCATGCTATCTACCTGCTATATTTCTTTCCAAAGATAGGATTTAACTAGTTCACACCTCACAACAGTCACTGAATGATCCCTGCACCAAGTTTCAACTGAGTCAATTGCTCCTGCACCTAGTTTCAACTGAGTCAAGTGCTAAACTGTACCAGGAGATGACTCTAAATTTGGAATGTTAATGCACAATTCAATCCTAGGACCAGAGAGATGGGATATGGTCCTATATTGAAACTAATGCACGGTTCATTCACACTCAATAGTAGTATCGCACACACTAATAAATCCCCACCAGTTGATCGCTGACTTATCAAACAAAACATCTAGAAATCTAATCTAGATGACAACTATGACAGCCTAAAATGTAGCAAACTAAAAACATCAAAACCTTAACTAGATCAAAGAGGGAGAGAAAAATATTGGCTACAACGACATGATATATAAAACATTACTATATGTTTCATTCTTCTTATTATTGCTCTGAAACACACATTGATTGAAATTTTGACATTTACTATATAGCAACACAGGCAAAATGTATTGAAGCACAATATATATTAAGTTACAAACATAGTAGTTTAGTGTATTCAATATTCTCCACCCTGATATCACTGTGCGGCTCGTGGCTGATCAGCTGGCCGCGGAACGCACTGCCATCCAGTACAATGCTGGAGAACCTGTTTAAGGCTATCTGTAGGGGGTTCTACTGTCCATGTGGGGTAATATTCACTGGGATGAAACATACAGTATTCACCATCGTTAGTCACTAACCCTGCTTGAGTCCCCGTAACAAATAAGTCTCCTTCAGACCTTATGCAGCCACTCTTTGCTTTCTCCTTGTCAGCTGCCTAAACACCATCACAATAGCCAATGATTTAACCTCGGAATCAAAATGATAATTACGGTCATTTAAACAACACGCTAATCACAGGAAATTCATCCATAATCTTCATCAAAGAGCACAAAATTCAAAGTAAAACTAAATCTCACATAATAAATGTATGCCATAAAAAGCGCATATATTTCTCACTAATTGAAAAACAAACTCAAAGTTGTTAAATTGCAAGGAGCAAATCAAACTCAAAGTTGTTAAATCGCAAGGTGCAAATATCCTCACATTTTATTTCCATGTCAAGTATTCAATGTGTTTACACAAATCATTGATAAATTAGTTCTGTTAGTTATTCCAATGACAATTCTGCTCTTTCTTTCCACTGAGGTCGCCTTATGTAGAGTTTCGGCTCTCTATCCGTCTCCCAGTTTTTATAATTGTTTATTTGTATGAAATTGTTTTACAGCCACAAAGGAAGCTCACCATTTGGGTTCACTTCCTGGGTTAAATAAAGGTTAGGGAGGCATATGGTGATATTGCTTGATTTTAGCACCTAGAATGATTAATAGAGAAAAGAGGAATGCATAAACTGTTGAGTGATAGTAGATGCCTTACTCTACAACATCAATACAAACTACAAAGTGGACAACCAAGCTCTTGTTTGACGATGAAGAATGGGAATTTATATGCCTCAATAGATATAAGATTCCAGAGCATAAAAACCACAAACTAACACTATGAAGACATGGCCAACTAACATGTCTACCTTCCAACTAGCAAAATATTTGATTGCTGAAATCAAGAACCAAAAGCATATTTCAGTGCAAGGGATGCAGATTTGAAGTTTGAATTTCGTCACTGCAAAATTCAATGTACTATACATTTAAGTTGGTGAATTTGCTCGGCATATGGTATTGCTTTAATAATTTGTAGTTTACCAGTTGGACAAAGAGCCATTTGAGAGCGAATTGTTAGCCAAACAAATTCAAACACAAGTGAGAATTATTTGTCAGGAAGTCAAGGTGGATTCAGTAGAAAAGCAAGGTGAGACAGAGGCAGGGTGGTCAGCAGTCTACCAATCAGTTTAGCACATGTTATGAGTAAATTGAGACCCTGGAATACTAAATTCAATTGCAAATATGAACAGGAACCAGGTTCAATCTTGCTGTAAGCAGGATCATCCAACCCAGTCCTTCAAGCCCATAGGAAAAAACTATTATACAATAAGATATTAAGGTGCAAGTCTGGAAAAAAGCACAAGAAAGAAGGGCATGAATTTTGCAACAAGAAATACGATATGTACTCACCTTCTCAGAAAGGTACTTAAATGCAATCTTCTTCTGCCCTGCTTCATATATGTTGCATTGGGAGTAGATCTAACATCAAAAGATAAGAAGCAATATATATTTAAGCAAATAAAACCAGAATATGGTTACACTCAAAGAATCGCGAAATGTAGTAGTGGTATCACCTGTGACTCTACACTGGCACAAACAGCATAAATGCCCCAATTTCTGATATAGTTATTGTATAAATGTACTTTTCCAAATCTAACTCGAGGATGGCGCTGTCTTGTTCCATCAAAAAAGCAATGATGAATGGTTACTCGAATACATCTGTCACCAACATGAGTAGGATCTCCTCCAATGAGCATTGTTTTGTCATGTTGCGCAAAGTGACACCTGTAGATAATAGTTAAACCCATCGAATAAAATAGCACGCAAAAACAAATAGTGCTTCCCACACGCTAGGGACATCTCACCTAGAAATAGTAATATCTGTGCTTTCTCGTGTGATATCTATCAACCCATCATCATAATCACGAAGGCTACAACGGTCTATCCATATGTGCTTTGAGTTGGGCTTTATCTGAATGCCATCAACATCAGCTCCTCTACCACCTTCAAACTCTAGATTGCATATAATAACATGTTCACATTCCTTCAGCCTCAAACCCTTGCCTGTAAGTTTTATTCTTTGGCCCCGACCATCAATGGTTTTATAAGACGAAACATTCAAGTAAGATCCAAGCTGAATAGTGCCTGACACTTCAAAGACAATCCAAAGTGGCTCTTTTTTACGACATGCATCCCTAAGTGATCCAGGCCCATCATCTGTAATCAAATGAAAATCAACAATGACCTTAAGATGCGCACCAAAAATAGTCTTGAAGGGCAGTTCCACCATCAACACCAGAGAAAATGATCAGAATAAGGCAATTAATTTGCAACAAATGCAATGTATTAGTTTCAGAAATTGAAGGTGAGGCAAGCCAATAAAATTATAAGGTGCGGCAAGCCAATAAAACCAGTGCCAGGTTGTCAGCAACCCAAAGAACAGGTCACAACCACAAACACAGTTTCATGCCCAAATCATGACGCCTCCTTATCAAAATTCAATCAATAACACTAGGTATATTTAAATCTCAAAAATGTTGAACATGTTAAAATCAAAGTCATAAATTCTAAATTATAACCATTCATTCTGAACATTTCCTGTTAAAGGAGAACCAACCTCTAAAATTACCAGTGACAAAACACTGCACAATCTAGTAAATTATATTAAGTAACACAACTACTAGATTGTGTTTTAGTAACACAACCTAATGCAACAATTTTATCGTACGCATCTTGAATCATACGCCCAAAGTAATCAGAAACAGCATTTTTGCAGAAAACCTTAAAACAATTCACATCACATGGTGCGCAATGTTGAAGTGATTCTCTTTTTTTTCTCCAAAAAAGTATTGCAAAGTGACTCAGCCCATTGTCTACAATTAAACGAACAACAGCAATAAAGTTAAGGCGAGTATCAAATGTTGTCAAAATGATGTTGCACCATCCACAACAGATTAAATGAATAAAAAAGGCCATTGATTAGCTACAAATTATAACCATTGTTTTTGGAAATTGATTTCAAGGCATGTCAACGAAATCACTAAAGCAGCATCGGCAACCGGAAACAGCAAGAACAGAAAATGGATACAAAACGTTTCAAAAAGCTTTTTTTATTTTCCGATTTCATGACCATAACCACAGTTGACACCCAAAAACTTTGGTGTTCATTGTCAAAACTCAAAATTTAGCCAATAAGACAGGGTTTCGCTAAATACTAAAAGATGTAAATCCATACAATGCTCAATTCAGCCATTGAGTTTTAAATGAATTAAAAATTGTCTGAAAACACAAACTAATTTACCTGCTAAAGAACTGACGAAATAAATGGGGCCATGGAGGCCACCAGTAGCAGAGCGGCCGAAGCCCTCGGCTTGGGCAGCAAGAGCACGTAAGGCAGAGTCGACATGGGGGTAAGGCAAAACGTTAGCCATCTCCGGTGTGCGGGTTAATGAGGGGGGAATTTGGGGTCGATATATAAAGGGTGGGACAGGCTGTGATGCCGAAGGAGCTGCAGCAGTTTTATCGGGGAAAGGGACGTTTCCGTTGTCACGGAACTTGCGGTGATGTCCATGATGGGAGTTTCCCATTTGTTTGTTTTAAATGATACAGTCAGGCAGCTACTTTCTGTTACTCTGGCTTGGGATTGATTGATCCACTAATCCTCGCAACAGAAGCAAACCGACAGAGAGAGGGAGGGAGAGAGTGAGAGAGATGTGTTCATAACGCTGTTTATCAATGCCCGACAAATATTTTACGAGACAAAGTGGAACGTTTTGTTGGCGGTGGGCCAGAAGTACAGGGAGAGGCCTTTTGATATTTATCTGTTTCAACGTTTCGGTCGGTAATTGATTTTTTCAATTGTAACGATTTCGACGATTTTTGAGGTTGTAATATTTATATATATAATTAAATATATTAATTTTTTTTAAATAGTTTAAATTTAAAAATAAAATTATTTATAATTGTACAATTCAATCTAAAAAAGACATAATAAAATGATATTTTTAAACAAAATTATGAACTTGTATAATATTACGAGAATACCTTTATTAATCTCGCAAGGTCATTACATTCCCTGATTGCTCTAAAATTTTAACATAATATATATAAATATGTCAAAACACTTATCATAAAATTTCATCTCAATTTATTGGTCGGATTAAGATATAAAATTGATAAAATTATTTATAAGATTTATACAATTCATCATACTTTACTACTGGGTTATTGATTAATCTATAATCAACACATATTCTTCAAGAACTATCCCATAAAGACAAAACAATAAATAAAAGGATCAAAATTAAATCAAAAAATCAAAATCAAAATAAAAAATAAAAAATTATATATGTTAAATCGTGGCAAAAAAACATTATCAATGTGGCGGATCGCAGACTAATGGCTCGTGTGTGTGTGGTAATTATATATATTTACCAAGGAGTACATTCACCAAACAATCTTCTAAGATTTATGCCATCATTTTTTTTCTTTTTTGACACAGCTAATTTATAAAATGTAGGAATCATAGTCAAGAACGAGTATGCTTGCCCGCGTGTTGTGCTGGGCTTTTTTCTATGTAGAAAATCAATTGATTTTCTACATGCTGTAATTAGTTATTTTAATATTTAATTAGTAAAATTATCATATATAAAATATATTATAAATATTTTTTTCCGCCTAAAAGGAATAGTGTAATCGAAATGGGAAGTGGTTCGTATATTTTTTAATTGTAGATAACCTAGGTAAATTTATCTTTTTTTTTTAGTTTCTTTTTTTACCCAGTAATATTAGATCTGACACATTATAAATAAAAATATTGTAATTTTTTTCAGAAATAAACTAACATTTTTTGCGTGTTATAATTAGTTATTTTAATGTTCAATTAGTAAAATTGCAATAGATAAAATATGTTAGAAATGAGTTTTTTGCGTGGTATAATTAGTATGCTTGCACGCGCATTGCGCCAGGGTTTTTCCTATGTAGAAAACAAACTGATTTCTTACATGCTGTAATTAGTTATTTAAATATTTAATTAGTAACATTATAATAGATAAAACATGTTACAAATAATTTTTTTCCCTGTCTAAAAGGAATAGTGTAATCGAAATGGGAAGTGGTTTGTATATTTTTTAATCGTAGATAACCTAGGTAAATTTGTCAAAAAAAAATTTATGAGTTGCCTTTTTTCCCTAGTAATACCAGATCTGACACATTATAAATAAAAATATTATAAATTTTTTAAGAAATAAACTTAAGTTTTTTTGCGTGCTATAATGACTTATTTGTCGTCTAAAAGGAGCAGTGCAATCAAAACGGGAAGTGACTTGTATATTTTTTAATTGTAGATAACAAAGGTAAATTTGTATTCTTTTTTTTTGAGTTGTCTTTTTTCCCCATTAATATTAGATTTGAAATATTAAAAATAAAAATATTGTAATTTTTTTTTAAGAAATAAACTTAAACAAAAGAGTATAAAATTTAAATTCATAGCCAATTTTTTTTTATTTTATAAGATTTATTCATCATATTATTATATTAAATGTATTTAAGAATACAGATATTAATTTTTTTTTCAAAAAATCCTAGGTCATTTTTTTCTCTCTCTATATATTTTTAGGTAATAATATTCAATAAATATTAAAACATATAATTAGTCTCACATACTTTATAGTGTAATCGAAATGGGAAGTGGTTCGTATATTTTTTAATTGTAGATAACCTAGGTGAATTTGTCAATTTTTTTTATGAGTTGTCTTTTTTCCCTAGTAATATTAGATCTGACTCATTATAAATAAAAATATTGTAATTTGTTTTTAAAAATAAACCTAATTTTTTCTCGTGCTATAATTACTTATTTGCCGTCTAAAAAGAACAGTGTAATCGAAACCGAAAGTGGCTCGTATATTTTTTAATTGTAGATAATCTAGGTAAATTTGTCAACCTTTTTTTTTTAGTTGTATTTTTGGCCCAGTAATATTAGATCTGAAATATTAAAAACCAAAATATTGTAAAATATTTTTAAGAAATAAACTTAAAAAAAAGAGCACAAAATTAAAAATCGAAGCCATTTTTTATTTTATTTTATAAGATTTATTCATTATATTATTATATTAAATGTATTTAAGAATACTGATATTAATTTTTTTCTTCAAAATATCCTAGGTCATTTTTTTCTTCTATATATATTTTCTTAGGCGATAATATTCAATAAATATTAAAACATATAATTAGTTTTACATACTTTAATTTGACATAAATATACAAATATATAATTAATTTGACATACTTTAGATAATATATTTATTTTAAAGGACAAAATTGAAGTAAATCCAAACATTGAAATTCAATAATTTATAACAAAACCTGAAATTAAAAGAATTGAGACTGAAATGAAACTGAAATTCATAATTAACTTGCATAGAAGGATAAAATTGAAAAAAATCAAACTTTGATACCAAAAATATTAAGGATTTATAATAAATTTGCATGAAAGGATGCAATTGAAATCAATCAAAACTTTGATACCAAAAATATTCAGAATTCCAGCCCAATCCGCAAAATTTAAAAGCATGAGGACCTAATTGAAATTACAATGTATAATCAATTTGAATTGAATGACGAAATTGAAACAAATCAAAACCTATATAATAGCAATAAGGGCCAGAAAAACAAATTACAACGTTCAGGGACGGAAATGAACTTTGACAAAAAACAACTTAGCTGACGTCAGCTGGCGCAGGCAGGAGAGAGAAATTGGGGGGGAAATTCAAACGACCATTGACACATCTCCGGACACCATAGTGTCACACGCGCCACACCAGGTGGAAGAGAACATGCCTGAAAATCATTCTCGACGCCGGTTGGGCATTTATGGACGCCAGAGTAAGCCGCACGCGCCGTCCGAAACATGCGTGAGTGCGGAAACGAACGACGCGTTTGGTGACGCGCCAACAGTAATCCGCCAAAAAAAACAATAAATTGGCTAATTACCATAATGCCCCTCTCTCCCTGACGTGATTTTTGTCCTTTTCAAGGGATAAAAAGGGTATTAAACTGTTTCATGAAATATTTTAAGAAAAAAATCGGCCAGACGAACCAGACTGAACCGGATCGAAAATGGTCAATGATCGTTGCGCCCCTGAAATCAGCGTCGTTTTTTTGTCTTTTTTAGGGTTTTTTTCTCGTAAATATGATGTTTATTGGCGGAAAAAAAAACAAACAAACGTCCGCGTGCGAAGCACCGGAGCAGATATCCAGTCCACAGTGACAATGAGTCACAGTGAACAGGAACGAAGCATTTTGTTTTAGCTTCTTTGTTAATTTCTACTGAAAGCAATCATGATAGAGATGAGACACTTAAATGAAGTAATTAATTACTGATAGAATTATCAAAATATGGTGGATTACTGGATTTCGTAATGCCTTAAATGGTTATATAATGTCATAAAAATGGAACAAAAAAAGAAAGAATAATAATATACTTTTTATCCCATTTTTCTAGAATTAAATTTATTTGAATAAAAAAACCATGAAATGGAGAAAAGAGAAGTTTGTAGGTAAAATTAGAAAATATTTGCACACACATTTTCAAAACCTCTATTTCACTGCTTTCAAACTTCATAAAGAGATCAACTAAGTACTAAGTTCAAGAACATGTAAACCTTCCAAAAATTATTTTTATACAAAATATCAACAAGTCAACAACAAAGCTTTAACCATGGTAGACTAAATCGACTTGGGGGTGTTTGGGACTGTGTTTTAAAAATGTTTTTGAAAAAAATTGAAAATGTTTTATTTTTATTTTTAAGTATTAATTTTTTTTTGTGTGTTTTTTAATCATTTTGATGTGCTGATGTCAAAAATGATTTTTAAAAAATAAAAAATATAATTTTGATACATTTCTGAACAAAAAATATTTTCAAAAGCAACTGCAAACCACACTTAAAATAGACACTTAATCACTAGGTAGGTGAACTTGAATTTTTTATTGAATCAACTAGGATTTTTTTAATCCAAATTAGTTTAAATTCTGAATGAACCTCCTAAACTAATATTATCAGTACAAGATTAGAAACTTAACTCCCAAAACACTAGTGGCTACATGCCAAAAATTAAAAAAACACTAGAGATGGTATGTAAAATTAAAAGACAGCTAGTAGTTGAGATTAGAGGGAGGTGGGTAATTCTCTATTTATATAAAATTATATATAATAAAGTATTTTCATAACTTTTAGAATAAATAACAAAACTAGAGATGATATTTCTTTAAAAAAACTATTTTATGGAAGTAAACATATCCAAAATTCGTGAAATATAAACAAGAAAGAAAAATAGATAAGTTTGGACAATTTTCTTGTGAGATGAATGAAAATAAAAATAACAATTGATTTTAAAAGAATCAAGTAATCCGTTGATTTTTAAAGTTGAAGTCTATCCGTGTATTTATACTGTAGTAATTTTTATAGTTATGATTTTTAAAAATACTTGAGCCTGCTGAGCTCCCTCTACCCTCCAAAACAACCACACCAAACTCTTCAAGGTTTTTGGAATCCTGTAATTATCAAAAACAAACAAGGGCCAATATGTCATAATAAAAAACCAACGGTCTCTTAATTTCCCGTGCCGTCTTCCCGTTCTATAAATCTCTAGAACATCAACGGATACTCTCTCTCTCTCTCTCTCTAAGAAACTTTAGAAAGAGAGAAGAAAAACCCTTTCTCTCCGGAAGAACTTTTCCAACCTCTTTCCCTTCGATACGTGCCTCCCGATCGGAAAGGCCTCTTCAAAAAGCTCTCTCCCGCTCTCTCATTGTTATTTAACGCCCTAGTTCATCATTGTTATCGATGAAAATTAGAGAGAGAGAGGTGATACTGCGAGGCGGATTGGTTTAAACTGCAATGCTGGTTTTCTCGTGGAGGTGGCGGAGATGGTGGTCGTGGTTTAGGATAATTCTGGAGATGGCATTGATGATAAAGACAACGTTAGTTCACGGGCTATCTTTATATCGATCTTGATTATTATCGTTTGTAAGGTTCTGATTTTTTCATCTGATGAGAGTTTTTCAATGTGCTGAGATAGATTTTAGACAAGGTTTTAAGATAATCAGTGAAATCTTGATATCTCAACATTAATTTGTTCTCGCGCGCGCGTGTTTTTTTTTTGTTGAGAAATTACCATAGATATCTCTTTTTTGAGCTGGGTGGTTTTGGTGAGGTATAATCAAGGGTTTGACGGTGGTGGTGGGAGAGATAATAGTGGTACTGCCAGGCTTATGCTGCAGGTTAGAAAATGCTTCAGGGAACAGAGAAAGATTTGGGGAAGATGAGGAGAACTTTGCTGCAGGTTAACAGAAAATCTCCAAGGATTGGAGAGAAACTAAGGGGAGAAGATGAAGTGGGGAAGAAGGCAAGAAGAGAAATGCTTTATGCGTGTGACAGAAAGGACAGGGGAGAGATTCTGAATTCTGTTATATTTTCTTCTTGTTGTTCTGCTCATAACATTTAGGGAATTTAAAGACAAACCATGCACGTGTCAGCTTGGCATTGTCGACGTGGCTAACTACTGGAATAAAATAGAAAAACTACACAAACACAGTCGTTTTGTGTTACAGGTAATTTGAATTTCAAAATCATATTTCAGTCCCCCTGTTAATCTTCAACTCTTCCTTTTCCAGTTCGTGAAAGCTTCTGGGAAATATTGCTTTGGCAGTTGGGTTGACTTATCTTTCAGTGACTGGACAACTTGGTTGGGTTTTTGGAACTGTTGGTTGGATTCTGGACATGCTAATTTCTATCTGGGTATGTTTGTCTTTCCCAGTTTTTAGTTTATTTTTCTGCTGGATGATTGTCTCTTTGGCTTTGAATAAGTTTATTGTATGCTTTATCGGCATTTATAGAGGAGGAGCTTGTGGTGAGTTGTGTGGTTTCACTTGCAAATTGATGCCTTTCTACCTTCTGAAAATTTGGAGCTTTGATTTTTTTCCTTAAATCTACTATCTGTTAATTGTTTACTGAATATTGCAATATAGGGGTATTTAATTCACCATATTATTTTGTTCATAAATTTTATTCGGATTTGTTCAGTATCATGATTTTCTAGTTAGTAGTTGAAATTATAATCAACATGGATGAGATGGAGTTTGTTTCAAATAAAATATATATGTGAGCATGCATAATACATAATGTTTTATTTTTCGGAGAGTATATTCAATGTTTTTTTGATGATTAGTTACTCATGACTAATTTTCTAAGAGTTGGAGGGTGTCTATTCAAATTCCTTCATCCCATACCAATAAAAAATAAAAATATAAAAGCCACGAGTTAGAACTCCAGCAAGTATCTGTGGGGAAGGTGTAACTCTGGTTTGCCTGGACCACTTTGATTGATGAGCTGAAACATGTGTGGAATTTTGATTGTTTCTGCTATGTGAACTCGTGATTTTTTCAAATATCTAGATTGTACAGATAAATTTATGATACTTATGGCAAGTTAGTGTGTAAATTCTTCTGCTGACAATAACACTGCATGCATGTTTATTTCAGTCCTCTAGATAGTACTATTACTTCAATAATAATTCTTAGCTAGTTGGTCTGTGACTAAAAGTTTTCAAGGTTATCCAACATTCAGTGTATTCTTTAGGTAAATGAAGTGTTTCAAATAAAATATATATGTGAGCATGCATAATACATAATGTTTTATTTTTCAGAGAGTATATTCAATGTTTTTTTGATGATTAGTTACTCATGACTAATTTTCTAAGAGTTGGAGGGTGTCTATTCAAATTCCTTCATCCCATACAAATAAAAGGCACGAGTTAGAACTCCAGTTGTAGGAGAAAGGTATGGAAGAAGGATGGCATTGCAGGAGGCACCAATAAATAAATGTGATGTTATCATCAAGCAAGAGCAGTTCAAATCATTCAACACCTTAAAAACTGTAAGCATTTCATTTCTGCAATCTCAAGACACGCAAATCTGTTCAAATTTGGCCTTTTAAATGATACTATCACCACTAATCATCTGCTTAGCTCTTATGTGAGATCCCGAAGGATTGAGTATGCACACCAACTGTTCGATGAAATGCCCAAACCAAATGTGGTCTCATGGACCTTGCTCATTTCAGGTTATGTCAACATGGGCCGACCCCAATTTGCTCTCTGGCTCTATACAAATTTGCTCGCATTTGATTTTTTTCTTTTTTTAGAAGTTCTCCACTAGTCTACCCAAATACACTTCTTCAACAACTCAAGGGAATTTAAAGACCTTATGTCATCAGGTAATTACAAATTTATGTTGCATGTTTCCAACAATGATGAAGCTGTTCAAGACTTGAACTGAATTTGTAAAATAGCTTGCAAAAACAATAGAACCACAATTATGTTGTACATTGTTGCTGAACTTTTTCTTTAATTAATTTATAATTTTTACATTAATATTTTAATTAGTCAGGCTATTCTTATCCTAAAGAAAGAAAATGATTAAGTTGTTTAGGAGTTGAACTGAATTTGTAACATAGCTTGCAAAAACATTAGAACCACAATTATGTTGTACATTGTTGGAAAATTCTTAGTTTGAAGAAAGAGCTAGTCCAAATAAATATAAACCATAAAAATTAACTCCTTCTAGCTCTTTGTTTCCTTGTCAAAAAGGGAAAATAAAGTTGATTCCTCTTTAATTAGGCCTTCCAACCTTTAAGAATAGAAAATGCATTGAACTCTACACAATCGTGCCACATGAACTAGTTTATTTGCATGTTCACAAGTTGGTTGTACGGTGACAACATGATAATTCATTACATTCTAGATAGATGAACTCTATCAATGTAACAATGGTTTTAGCGATAAAAGTGTTAAATATCCAACCTATCAATGCAAGTTTTATTAATCAGATGACTATGTCATGGCATCTCTATAGTTTTTGGTAGAATTATAAGATTTTAAATTTTGTTAACCACTTCTTTGATATCTAATTTAAACTTGTGGAATTTGTGACTATATAATATCTACATATCATTAGATTTGTTAAATTAGATATGTTTTTAGAACTAATGAGATGTAGATATTATATAGTCACAAATTCCACAAGTTTAAATTAGAGATCAAAGAAGTGGTTAACAAAATTTATATGTGGTATAAGTGACTTTATTTGCTTCCCATTAGTAATCATGCATAAGTGTTTGATAAAAAAAATGATAATGCTAACTTTGGCACACATATAAAGCACCTATATTTTATCTAATAACTTGTTTGGCTTGGAATTCATGAATTTGAATTCCAATTTCTTTAGTTATCTTACTGTTCTTCAGTTATTATTATTTAATTCTTGAAATTCCTATTGCTAACTCAAGGTTTGACTTTTCACAATAATCTAATATCTTATCTAATAAACAGAATTTGACTAGTATCCTGTGATAAAACATATGAAGCTCCTAGAATAACTAAAATTGATGGCGAGTTATGTGTCCTATTTGTTTATAAAAAAATCAGCAATCAAAACTCGTAAAATCTTTTCTAAATTTGTACTTTTCATGCTGATTTTGTCTCAACTCTTCGATATACTTGTTCTTGGAGTCTGTGATCCTTTCATTGGTCATTACCTTTATTTTTATTGGAACACTTTTGTTATTTCTAATAGTTGGGGATCATTGCCCCTCTAATGTTGATGGTGATCATTGCCCCTGTAATGTTGATCATTGCCATTGGAATTATTTAGTTATACCAAGTTCAGTTTTGTTTGCCTCTCGGTTGGTATTTTCCGTTTCATGTGGCGCCTGAAATGATTTGCTGCCATATTTTATTTTCCTTTACACTTTTGCTATTTTTTGTGTTTTGTTTTTCAAATATGTTTCCCTCTTTTACAATCTGTTTATTCCGAAGCTGTTCTGCTTTGGGTTTTTTAGGGGGCATAAGGGTTTGTTGCAGACTTGGTTTTTGATGGTGTTAGTTTAAATCGCAATTCTGTTTTTTTTAGTGCCAGGAGATCTAGGTGATGGTTGTGATATTTGTGATCGCGACTTGTTGGTTTTCTTGTGGAGGTGGCGGAGATGGTGGTCGTGGTTTAGGATAATTCTGGAGATGGCATTGATGATAAAGACAAGGTTAGTTCACGAGCTATCTTTATATTGATCTTGATTATTATCGTTTGTAAGGTTCTGATTTTTTCATCTGATGAGAGTTTTTCAAGATTTTAGACAAGGTTTTAAAGATAATCAGTGAAATCTTGATATCTCAACATTAATTTGTTCTTGCACGCTTGTTTTTTTTTGACAAATTACCATAGCTATCTCTTTCAATTCCTGCAATTGGGAGGACAGAAAGACGGAGCCCAATATGTTGAAATTATCATCAATATGGGTGAGATGGAGTTTGTTTCAAATAAAATATATATGTGAGCATGCATAATACATAATGTTTTATTTTTCGGAGAGTATATTATTTTCTTGATGATTAATTACTCATGACTGATTTTCTAAGAGTTGGAGGGTGTCCATTTAAATTCCTTCATCCCATACCAATAAAAAAAATATACATAAAAGCCACGAGTTACAACTCCAGCAAGTATTTGTAGGAGAAAGGTATGGAAGAGGGACGGCATTGCAGGAGGCACCAATAAATAAATGTGATGTTATCATCAAGCAAGAGCAGTTCAAATCATTCAACAACTTAAAAACTGTAAGCATTTCATTTTTGCAATATCAAGACACACAAATCTGTTCAAATTTAGCCTTTTAAATGATACTATCAACACTAATCATCTGCTTAGCTCTCACCTGAGATCCTGAAGGATTGAGTGGGCACACCAACTGTTCGATGAAATGCCTGAACCAAATGTGGTCTCAATTTCAGGTTATGCCTGAAACCAATGTATTTACCGCCTTTTAACAATTTGCTATCTGGCTCTATACGAATATGCTCACATTTGGTTTTTTGTTTTTTGTTTTTAGAAGTTCACCACTAGTGTACCCAAATACACTAGTGGGCACACCAACTGTTCGATGAAATGCCTGAACCAAATGTGGTCTCATTTTCAGGTTATGCCTGAAACCAATGTATTTCAGGTTAGCCTTTTAACAATTTGCTCTCTGGCTCTATACGAATATGCTCACATTTTTTTTTTGTTTTTTTTTTTAGAAGTTCTCCACTTGTGTACCCAAATACACTGCTTCAACAACTCATGGGAATATAAGACTTCATGTCATCAGGTAATTACAGATTTATATTGCATGTTGCTGAACTTTTTCTTTAATTAATTTATAATTATTACATTAATATTTTAATTAGTCAGGCTTTTTTTATCCTAAAGAAAGAAAATGATGAAGTTGTTTAAGACTTGAACTGAATTTGTAACATAGCTTGCAAAAACAATAAAACCACAATTATGTTGTCCTTTGTTGGAAAATTCTTAGTTTGAAGAAAGAGCTAGTCCAAATAAATCTAAACCATGAGAATTAACTCCTTCTAGCTCTTTGTTTCCTCGTCAAAAGGGTTAAATAAAGTTGATTTCTCTTTAATTAGGCCTTCCAACCTTTTAAGAATAGAAAATGCATTGAGCTCTACACAATCGTGCCACATGAACTAGGTTACTTGAATGTTCACAAGTTGGTTGTACGGTGACAACATGATAATTCAATACATTCTAGATAAACTCTATCAATGTAATAATGGTTTTAAGGGGGCATAAGGGTTTGTTTTTCGAATAGTTTTTCCTCTTACAATCTGTTTAATCTGGAGTTGTTCTGCTTTGGGTTTTGAGGGGCCATAAGGGTTTGTCGCAAACCTGGTTTTTAGCGGTCTTTGTAGGTTTGCTCTAGAGGTATTTCTTTTACCCCTAAACCTCCTGAGGTTTTTTGTTCCATTTTGGTTGTCTTTTGTGTCTTATGGTTTACAGATTTGCACAAGATTACAAGTGCCTGGTGCTACAATAAGGACTTCATGCACTGTTTAACACTAACTTTTGTTTTGTTGTTTGGAAAGTTCCTCCTTTCTTTCTTCTAAATTTCTTATATGTGTTTTGTTTACTAGAATAATTGTTATCTGGTTGTGTTTGCTTTGTGACATAATGTTGGGTAGTCAAACATCACCCACATTTCAGCTCAACTTTTTTTCCTTTTGATTTTTTTTATTGGGTTGTTAAATTAATAAATTAAAAAGATTTGATGATCTAATGTGACTATTTTGTTCACCCATAAAAACAACAATGACATTTTTCATCTTTTTACTTCGCTTGACCTAGCCGCTACACGTTTCAAGAAGGTATGTTTGCAAAACAACCCAGTTAAAAACTTTGATATGGATTGCCTTTTTTCCCTCTATTATTAAAAGAAGGTTGTTATTGTGCTATTTAAATTTTGACTCCTTGTGTTTGCTGTTGCATTTTATGTTTTATATAGTGCCCCTTGATTGTTGGTATGCTTTATCTTCACTTTGTTTATGCTGCAATTGGATTGAGATTAAATTAAAACTTCTTTTGGACGCTTATCCCCTCAGCCATTTACCATTCTTTTGCTGCAATTTACTAGCTTGAAATTTTCTGTGCTCAAATTGCTATCATCACTTGATAGATGCAAATTTCATTTTTCATTGTTGGATCGTTGATTGTCCAATCTTTCAAAATCGCCAAACAACAACACACACTTTAGTTGTGATATCTATGCTGCAATTTCATGTTTCAAGAGTTTAGGATTTCTTTTTTCATCACAAATGCCATTGTTGGGTTTTATTTGTCGAATAATATAAAATGAAGTTTCATTTTACACTTGCTTTCATTTCATCACTAAAACACCACTCAAATTTATGTTCATGTACACTGAAAAGTATTGTCGACATTTGAGCGTGAGCAACATAGCTAGTGTACACTATTCTGCATGTGAGAACAGTGGGACTTACACCCATTATTCAAGTGCAGAATAGTGGGTTGGTCGGGTTGGGCTCTATGTCCGACCCATCCACCTGGGTTGAAGGCCCAGCCCAAAAGGAGTGGGCTGCCACCCATCAGGGCTAGGTAGTCTAGCCCCAAATGATGGGCCTCTCGGCCCATCAAGGATGGGCAATAAAAAAAAATACAAAATCTGCATATTTGTTTTTTTCAAAAAATTGTTATGAAAACAAAAAAAAAATTTGTTTTTGTGCATACGGTTGAATTCCAAGCTTTTTCTAAGTATATTTTTCATAAAATACAAATATAACATATTCCTCATGTTTTGAAATGAAAATTGATCATAACCGGTTTATGTTATCCATTAGAATTTGGCCGAAATATCAAAAACATTTAACAATTATTATGCTTTAGCTATTAGGGTGTAAAATTACATTGTAAAGTATACCCACAGATAGTAAAAAGTTTTTTAAATGCGATGTACAAATTTTTAAACTTTAGAATGGTTAGGTTTTCGATTCCTAATGATGTACAAACTCTGTCATGGTGAGAGATCTATCTCGAGCCTTAGGAAAGACCAATGAATAAAAAACTAGCTTAGAAAAAGAATCAAACAACAATGACGTGTCTTCCCCTTGCAAAACAAGTCCCCTTACCTATACTCTCGTAGACCATTAGGTTTTCTAGTGACCTTAATACTAGGTTACGACTCTCAAAAATTAGAGTTGTAATTTTAAGATTATAAATCACCCTTCTTTTCACCGCGTGTCATCTCTTTCCCTCTATGGATGGTAGGGCACAAAGCACAAAAAAACATCACCGCGACAACTATAGTGGTGAGCAAGCATAAAATTTAAGATGGTTTTCATCTTTAATGTCATTGCACTCTTTACGTCACTAGCTATTATGGTTGTACAAATCACCCTTGTTAAAGGAAAGACAAACAAAAAGAAAGGTTATTAAGGTGATAAAGAAATTAAAGTGGTTGGACTCTTTTAGCATTACAATGGCATTTATTTCATTATCATATATAGTAATCGACCAACAACATAAATGGGCTGCGAATTTTGTAATAGTTATAGGAGGAATTATTATGACTGGAGTTCTTGGTTCTATGACTTATTACATTATAAAGTCTAGAAGGATTAGAAAAGTGAGAAAGAAAATTCTTCAAGAAGTGGTGTAAATATAGTAGTTCTTGATATTATTCAAAGAATCATTCAGAAGTAAAACAAATTTATGTCATTTGATGTTCAATATTTGATCTCCTTCAGCCTCTAGTGTCTTCTAGTTATCTTAAAAGCCTACCCCCTTGAAGTGAATGAATCGTTTGGTTAATGATAATGCATGTATTACTTCAGGAAATTTATGTCTTACTCTAAATCTTCCAGGCCAACAAATAAAAAGAATCATGTAAATAATGTATATGGCCAAATGGTATATACATATGAATCTAAATTATTTTTAAGATATATAGGCATTCCCTAATGTTTGTTTAAGTTATTTGAAATTAAGGATAAATGATCGATTGCTTGCTTGTTAGTTGATCATTTTTCTTCTTTTTTTCCTAACTAGAGTTTGTAAGTGATCATCATGTTAAACTCCCCATCCTAAAGATTATGAGCTCCCTAGAGCGCTATGGTTGAAAAATGTAGGAGGTTAGGCTAGGGGAATTAGAATGCTTGTAAAACAAGTTTTTTAAAAGTTCAATGATATTTTCCAATGTTTAAGTTAGCATCAATAAAGATAAAGAGTTAATGAGATTTGAGTTATGTGTGTTTGCAAAACAAAGCTTAAAGAAGATAAAGTTTTGATATGAATCTCGTGATCATATGGTCAAACAATTTTTAATCAAAAGTAAAATTTGATTCTAGAAAGTTGCAAAAGATCTGATAGGAGTGTGACATAATAAAACTTGTTCTAAGACACCAATACTATTGGAATTAAATCGAATAACATCATGAAGCAATCAATATTTGATATGTTAGTTTCTTTTTTTCAACAACCAAAAAATACAAGAAACCCTCTCACATATAAGCTGAAAATTCAGAATGATATTATTCAATGACTACTAAATTTTAGGCTCATAAAGAGTTTAAATACTCTTAAGAAAAACCCAAATGGATCTAACATTATGGACTAAATTGGTCTACTCATAAAATTAACCTAAAACCTATGTTGATGGGCTTAAAAAATTGATCTAAATAATTCTTAGATCTTATTGAAAACTAAGTATTAATTGATCCTAAACAAGCCTTGGGTTATTGATAAACTAATAAATTAATTCTCAATGTTACTGTAAAAAGGAAAGAAAAATATAAAACAATGCAAATATGATATAAGTCTTATATATAGCCTACACCACCACCTAATGATCCTATAAACCAAGGGAGATGTTTTTGCGCATATAGTTTTTAAGATAGAAAAGGATATTAATTGTAGCCTTATATTTATCCTTTTTTTAGAAAGGAAATTTAATGCATTAATTTTTCTTCTTTGCCTCTAATTAATTGTCCTTCCATCACTAGAAAAAAATTAAATTTGCTGAAATATTCTCTTTGCAAATCTAGACAACATTGTTATCACCTTTATGGAAATAAATTAAATAAGATATTATAATACACAAATATAATAATTATTGTTTCCATACATAATATAAAATCTATAATTAATATGAAATCCACAAAACAGAACAACACAAAAACATGGTTGGCCGAAAGTGGTGCGAAATTGGCAACCTTGTTGTTCAAAGTTCATAGGTAAAATAAGGATGGATTGGGCTCTTCTTGCACATGAATTAAATAAAATAAGGCCTCCTTTCGATGATCTAATGGATCTCTAATTTTGACCTGGGTTGAATCTTGCAATACTAATCCATTTAATGATTCTTTCAATGCTTTCCTTTTGAACCTTAGAATTGGTCTATTTAGAACATGTAATAGATCATTGTTGATGTTCATGACTTGATACAAATTATCCTCTTTGTCCTTGAAAAGATTTAATCTTGAATTGAAATATATGTGAAACAATGTAAGACAAACAACTTTAAAGGTAGCACTTACATAATTCTCGCTTATAAGATGAACTTTGTATACCTTATCATTGATCCTTTCTACAACTTAGAATGGATAATCACCTGAGCTTGTAAGTTTGATCTCCTATGGTTAGAAAATATATTCTTGCACATGTTCACCCAAACTCAATCTCCTAGACATAAAACAACCTATTTTGCAACCCTTATTTGCTTTGAAGGCATACAACATGTTCCATTTTTCAATCAATAGCCAACTCCCTCGTGAGGTTGTCAAACCATCTTTGCCTTTTTAAAAAAAATCTAAACTTACCTCTTCTTTCATAGGCAAATAAATTAAATTAATATAAGTTAATGAATTAAAACCATAACTCATTTCAAAAAAAGAAAAGCCAGTTGTATAATGCATAATTTTATTATAAGTAGATTTAATTAAAGGCAAACATTATTCATAACTTTTCAATTTTTTTCAATAAGTATGAAAGTTATGATAAAATCCTATTTACTACTTAGTTTGGCCATCTATTTGAGGATGACAAGTTGTCGAAAATAAAAATTTAGTACGTAACTTTTATCATAAGGTCCTCTAAAAGTAGTTTAGGAACTTAATATCATGATCTAAAACTATACTCCTATGAATGCCAAGAAAACATATAATATCCATAAATAACTAGTTTGCTATATGAGATGCACCATCAATCTTTTAGTATGAATGAAATGTACCATTTAGAAAACCTATTAGCCATAAGAAAATAGATTCCCTACCTTTCTTTACCTTGGTAAACCTAAAACAAAATCTATGGAAATATCTAACCAAAGGTCAGTAGGTATAAGTTATGATGTATATAATCTATGTGGTTATACTCTAGATTTTTCCTTTCTATATGAAATGCATTGTTCATATATTCTTTGTATATATCTTATAATCTTTGGCCAATAAAAAAGTTAATGCAATACATTTAAAATTTTAGAAACTCCAAAATAACTCATTTAATAAATTAAAACGTAAAAGTGTCAAGTTTTAGCTCTCTCTTACGACCCTCATGTGCTTCATGAATAAATAATTCATGCAAAAAACTACCAAGAAATACACAATATATTCTTTTTAAATAAGTAACTATCCATCATAATGTTTTTTTTTTAAATAGGTGTCCATATGTTTTGTAAATCTTGTCAAACTTAGAATCATTAGCATACAATTCTTCACCTACTTAAAGCTTAGGAATCTAGTATTTACACTACTTAAAAGATCATACTTGTGTGAAAGTATATCAACCACTATATTTTCTTTACCTTGCTTATACTTGATGACATAAGAAAAATATCTATAAATTCAAACCATTTTGCATGCATCCTATTCAACTTACTTTATCTTTTAAGATGTTTCAAGGAATCATAATCTAAATGGATTATAAACTTCTTTAACCATAAATAATGATACCATGTTTCAAGTGCTTCTAGTAAAACATAAAATTTATTGTTATAAGTGGAATAATTCATGGTAGCTCTTCTTCACTACTCATTAAAATAAGCAAATGGTCTTTGATCTTGTATTAATACAACTTTTATATTTATTCTGGATACATCACATTCAATTTTAAAAGCTTTTTAAAGTTATATAAAGATAGAAACAAGTGCATAAGATAATTTATCTTCCAATGGATTACATGTTGATTTATGTTCATTACCCCATTTAAAACCAGCTACTCATTTAACAAATTTATTCAATAATGAAACTAATGTACTAAAATCCTTCATAAAACATTTATAAAAGCTAGCTAACCCATGAAAACTCTTTACCTCACTTACCAATTTAAAAGAAAGTCAATCTTAGATGACCATAACATTTTCCTTATCCATCTTGATCTCATGTATTTACAACATAACCAAGAAACATAATTTTTCCATAAAAAAGGTACATTCCTTAAGAGTAGTATATAATTTATCACTGCATAATATATTGTGTACATCACAGAAATGATCAATATATTTATTCAAGTTCTTACTATAGATTTTGATGTCAATAAACTACACAACCATAACTTTACCTATAAATGCACATAATACTTGATTCGTTAGTCGAATAAATATACTAGGTGCATTTATAATTCCAAACAACATGACTAACCATTCATAAAACCATGTTTAATCTTAAATGCAGTTTTTCATTTATTCTCTTCTTTCATCCTAATCTAATGGTATACATATTTACATAAATTATAGAGAAAATACATGATTCACACAACTCTAACAATATGTCATCAAGCCTAACACTAAGATGTCTATATTTTACCATTATGTTGTTGATGGTGTGACAATCAATACATATCCTCTAAGTGTCATCCTTATTAGGCACAAGTAACACTAACACAACATAAGACCTCATACTCTCACGAATGCACCCCTTAAAAATCAATTCATTAACTTGCCTTTAAAGCTTTTTTGTCTCATTAGGATTGGTTCTATAGACTGGTTAATTAGGAACTAAGGCTCTGAGTGTAAAATCAATTTGATATTCTATTCCTCTTAAGGTGGTAACCTTCTAGGAATGTCATCAAATTGCCTTTAAAGCTTATTAGTATGAAAAAACATGTCATTATAAGGAAACATGTCATCAAATTCATGTAATAAAAAAACAACCATAATAGGAACAAAAAGATCAACATTATTAGAGTTAAAGTAAGTGTCATTATACGCAAGTAAAATTATTGGCTTATTAGTATGAAATGTAGATATGATCTCACCCTCTCTTGTATAAAAAGTAGGTTTTTCTTTAGTTTTTCCATATAATTATCATCAGGCACACATACTTTCTTCACTTCTCATGTCTTACCTCAACTTTCGGCTAGATGGTTTGATTTGGGTTACTAATAATAATAAAAAAACAAAAAAAAACAAGACGAGGCACGTCCGAACATCCACGCGGTGCAGCATCTTTTCCCGTCCTAACACGTCTTATCATCAGACGCAGAAGCCAAGAGGCATGTATCATGTATGTATGCACGCGGTTTCTGAAAATTGTTTAATGTGAAAGAAACTTTTAATTATCAGGCTGTGACTAATTTTGTATTAATTAGTGCTAAGGAATGACCTCTTCTTCCACTCGGGTGACAAGATGTCTGATTTTAGCATTTTACGAGCGGTATACCCGCGTGATGCGGCGGCTTTTTTTATCTATATAGAAAATTAATTGTTTTTATATGTATTGTATTTTATTATTTTAATATTTAGTTAGTATAATTATAATTGATAAAATCTATGTAATAAAAATGGAAAGTGACCCGTATATTTTTAAATTGTAGATAACCTAAGTAAATTTGTATTTTTTTTATGTTATCCGATTTATTCATTATATGATTATATTAAATGTATTTAAGAATACTGATATTAATTTTTTTTATTCAAAAAATCCTAGGTCATGTTTTCTTCTCCCTATATATATATTCCTATGAGATAATATCCAATAAATATCAGAACATATAATTAATGAAAGACTAAAAATACCCTAGAAACTTTAACAAAAGAAAAAAAAATATCATTGCCATTACTGTCAAAACAATAAAAATTATTAAATTAAATGGAGAAAAAAAAATTAACAAAAGAGCAAGCAAGAAAAACAATTAAATTATTATTATTGTTATTATTATTATTATTATTATTGTGTTAAGTACAAAATTATTCGAAGACAAATTTTTTTTATGTTATCTGATTTATTCATTATATGATTATATTAAATATATTTAAGAATACTGATATTAATTTTTTTTATTCAAAAAATCCTAGGTCATGTTTTCTTCTCCCTATATATATTCCTATGAGATAATATCCAATAAATATTAGAACATATAATTAATGAAAGATTAAAAATATTCTACAAACTTTAACAAAAGAAAAAAAAATATCATTGTCATTACTGTCAAAACAATAAAAATGATTAAATTATACGGAGAAAAAAAAAACATTAACAAAAGAGTAAGCAAGAAAAACAATTAAATTATTATTATTATTATTATTATTATTATTATTATTATTATTATTATTATTATTATTATTATTATTGTGTTAAGTACAAAATTAAAATTTGAAGACAAATTTTTTTTATGTTATTCGATTTATTCATTATATGATTATATTAAATGTATTTAAGAATACTGATAGTAATATTTTTTATTCAAAAAATCCTAGGTCATGTTTTCTTCTCCCTATATATATTCCTATGAGATAATATCCAATAAATATTAGAACATATAATTAACGAAAGACTAAAAATATCCTAGAAACTTTAACAAAATTAAAAATTATTATTATTATTATTATTATTATTATTATTACTATTATTATTATTATTATTATTATTGTGTTAAGTACAAAATTAAAATTCGAAGACAATTTTTTTTTTGTTATCTGATTAATTTATTATATTATTATATAAAATGTATTTAAAAATACTGATATTAATTTTTTTTATTAAAAAAATCATAGGTCATGTTTTCTTCTCCCTATATATATTCTCATGCGATAATATTCAATAAATATTAGAACATATAAAAATATGTTTTTACATGTATTGTGTTTTGTTATTTTAATATTTAATTAGTAAAACTATATTTGTTAAAATCTGTATAATCAGAATGGAAAGTGGTTTGTATATTTTGTAATTGTAGATAACGTAGGTAATATTTTTTCTCTGCCAAAAAGGAACAGCGTAATCGAAACGGGAAGCGACTCACATATTTTTTAATTGCAGATAACGTAAGTAAATGTGCAATATTTTTTTTTTGTTTATTTTTTTCCCCGGTAATATTAGATTTAAAATATGAAAAATTAAAATATTGTAAAATTGTTTTTAAGAAATAAACCTAAGCAAAAAAATATTAAATTTAAATTCAAAGGCAAATTTTTTTTGTAAGATTTATTAATCATATTATTATATTAAATATATTTAAGAACATTGACATTATTTTTTTTTAAGAAAAAAATCCTAGGTCCTTTTTTTTTCTCTATATATATATTTTAAGGCGATAATATTCAATAAATAGTAGTCTCACATACTTTACAGAGCAATTGAAATGGGAAGTGGTTCATATATTTTTTAATTGTAGAAAACCTAGGTAAATCAGTCAGTTTTTCTATGAGTTGCTTTTGTTCTTCAATAATATTAGATCTGACGCATTATAAATAAAAATATTGTAATTTGTTTTTAAAAATAAACATAATTTTTTTGCGTGCAATAATTATTTTTTTGCCGTCTAAAAAGAACAGTTTAATAGAAACGGGAAGTGACTCGAAAATTTTTAATTGTAGATAACGTAGGTAAATTTGTCATATTTTTTTTATGAGTTGCTTTTTTTTCCTAGTAATATCAGATCTGACACACTGTAAATAAAAATATTGTAATATGTTTTTAGGAAAAAAAATTTTTTTTGCTTTTTATAATGGCTTATTTGCCGTCTAAAAATAACACTGTAATTGAAATGGGAAGTGGCTCGCATATATTTGAAATCTAGGTAAATGTGTCAATTTTTTGTTGAATTGTATTTCTTGCTCAGCAATATCAAGAACCAAAATATTTTAATTTTTTTGAACAAATAAAGTTGAAAAAAAGAGGACAAAATTAAAATTCGAAGCCATATATTTTTTTTGTTACCTGATTTATTCATTATATTATTATATTAAATGTATTTAAGGATACTGATATTAAGTTTTTTTTCTTCAAAAATCATAGGTCATGTTTTTTTCTCTATATATATATTCCTAGACGATAAGATTCAATAAATATTAGAACATATAATTAGTTTAACATATTTTAATTTGACATAAATATACAAATATATAATTAATTTGACATACTTTAAATAATATAATTAATTTCAAGAATAAAACTGAAGCAAAACAAAATATTGAAATTAAATAATTTAAAACAAAACCTGGAATTAAAAGATTTGGGACCGAAATGAAACTGAAATCTATAATAAATTTGCATAGAAGGATAAAATTGAAAGAAATCAAACTTTGATACTCAAAATATTAAGGATTTATAATAAATTTGCATGGAAGGATGAAATTGAAATCAAAGAAAACTTTGATACCAAACAAATTCCGAATTCCAGGCCAATCCACTCAATTAAAAGAATGAGGACCGAATTGGAACTCCAATATATAATCAATTTCAATTGAGGGACGAAATTGAATGAAATGAAAACCTATATAATAGTATTAAGGGCAATAATAACACGTAACAAAGTTTAGGGACTGAAATGAATTTTGACAAAAAACAGCTTAGCTGACGTCATCTGGCGCAAGCAGGAGAGAGAAAGTGGGGGTGAAAATTCAAACGACCATTGACACGTCTCCGGATATCTTCATGCTACACGCGCCGCCCCATGTGGAAGAGCGCATGGCGGAATATCGTTCTAGACGCCGGTTGATCATTTTTGGACGCCGTATGACGTAGCACGCGCCTCCCGAAGCACGCGTGCGCGCGGAAATGGACGGCGCGTGGTAGGACGCGCCAATAGTAATCCGGCGCGAAAAAGAATAAAAAATTGGCTAATGACCGTTTCGCCCCTCCCACCCTGTGCGTTATTTTGTCGTTTTCGAGGGCTAAAACGGTGACTGCACTGTTTGAAGAAATATTAAAAAAAAAATAAAGCCGCCCGGCCGAACTGGGCCGGATCGGACCGGAATGGCCAATTACCTCGGAGCCCCTGAAACCGACAGCGTTTTTTGTCTTTTTCGGGGGCTTTTTTCGCCAATACACTGTAGAAAAAAAAAAAAAAAGGCAGAGGTGCACCCGCGAAGCACCGTGACAAATGGCCAATGAACAGTGGCCATGAGTCACGGTGAACAGTAATGAATAGGGAAACAACGATCTACTTTAGTGTTTTTGTTAATATATATATATACATAAAAGACCCAAGTGACCTAACTACCTGTAAGGCTGTAACAGCTGCAGCATCGCAGCATTTACAAATATACATTAAAAAATGTTAAGGATGAATTTGAAAAATATTATAAAGGGTTAACCGTAATAAAACCAAACCTGAAGAAGAAGAAGAAACCCTCAAAAAAGAAAAACAAATATACACTTAATTTTAAAGAAATTGAAGGAAAATATTAAAAAAAAAAAAACTTGTAAGAGAAAAGGAAATAAAACTAAAAGGGATAAGATTTGAAAAACAAATAAAAAATAATCCCACAAAATGAATTATAATAAAAATAAAAGGGACCAAAGTTGAAGGATAAAAAATCATAGAGGGTGAAAATGAAAAATATTTGTAGGTTCATAGATTATTTATAAATTAAAAATGGTAGGGGTTGAAATAGAAAAACAAATTGTAGGGGCTAATCCAATAAAACCAAACAATAAAATAACTAAACAAAAAACTAAAAAACTGGAGAAAAAAACTAAGAAAAGGGGGGAAATACCAAGCAGTTTTGTGAACCTCTTAATACTGGTCTATTCAATAAAAGCCGCAACCCGTGATATCAGTAATCCAAATAAATCAAAATTATCAACCAATTCAATTTTTAAAGTATAATATTGGTAAAAAAATATTAATAAAAAAACCACAAGATCAATAAAAGAAATGAGGATAAGATTTGATATAAAAAATACCAAAGAGGATTAAATTTAATGAAAAAAGTAAAAATAATTTCAAATAAAATAAATAGCAATTAAAAGAATAAAGACTAACATTTAAAGATAAACAAAAATCATAGAGGTTGAAATTGAAAACATCTAACCAAATAAACCAAAGTTGAATGACGTTTTGGTTGGTGTTTCATTTTTTCAATTGGAACGCATTATATGGTGTTACATTAAATGGTGAGATAGGCACCGCATTATAGGGTTATAGGCGCCTAGAGCTTCCAAACACCACCCTGGAATGTAGCATTTGGTGGATATACGATTTCTCATAGGCCGTCAAAATAGTGCAGAAAACATTCATACTCTAGCATGTGTATGCGTCACTAATTTTTTTTATAATATTTATTAATTATAATTTACAATAATACCCCTCAGCGTCCTTGTAATTTACAATAAAAACAAAGTAAAAAAAAAAAAAAAAACTATAGGTGAAAGTTTAACTTGTTGTCTTTGTAATTACACTATATTATTCAAGGTTAAGTGAATAATTTTACAATACAATTTCCAATATACTCCACTTTACCATGAAAATGAATATTATTATCTTGTTGAAAATCTAATTTAATCTTTGAATTCAAGGTAATTTAAGAGTGTGGTTGAGATTATTTTTAAAGTGTTTTTCGTTCAGAATTATATCAAAATATTTTTTTATTTTTAAAAATCACTTTTGATATCAGCACATGAAATAATATAAAAATACTAAATTTTTTAATTTAAAATAAAAATATATATAAAAAGAAAATTCATTTTTTTTCAAATTTTTTTTGAAATGAAATGTAAAACTTGGCTAATGAATAGTAAACGGCGTCGTGAGACACATTTGTCTTTTATTCATAACT
The DNA here is from genome assembly GCA_009078335.1 of Salix brachista. Classification (NCBI taxonomy): domain Eukaryota; kingdom Viridiplantae; phylum Streptophyta; class Magnoliopsida; order Malpighiales; family Salicaceae; genus Salix; species Salix brachista. Next base: position 9,605,840 of record CM018587.1, read on the forward strand.
CATCCGTAAATGCGTTTTCATTCTGCACGCATTGATTAGACACTTGTAGGGCACAGGTTTCCTGTTGAAGAATTCAAGATTATATTATTCAGCTATTCTACAAAAGGATTTGTCTTCTTTCTCTTACACGTGAACTAACATAAGAAGAATGGAGTGATTTTATGTTCCTACTGTAATAAGATTCAACTTTGAAGATTTCAAGATTATATTATTCAGTCATCTGTGTAGGAATAACCTGTGGTTTGGACATATGTGTGGGACCCATTAAACTTGATTCCAGCACCATTTAATTTAATTACGAGGTTGTTTGCTGTAATTTTGTTTTTAGTTTCACTAGCTTTTGTAATAAAATAGATAAGGATTAGTGATAATCGTTACAAATCTTCGAGAGACAGCACTCTACTTGTTACGATTTGTGCACTTGTGATTTTGATGGGCATGCTACTATTTGTCAGTTTTAGTGCCTGTTTGGCACTGCAGCCACAAAAATATCATTTTGATGTATTTCTAAATAAAAAGTATTTTCAAAAACAACAGCAACGCCTTCCCAAACAGGTTCTTGATCCTCAAGAAGTGTGTTAAGATTTGCTTCCTAAAAGCTAATACAAAGTGAACTCATGATGGGAAAGATATTTGACGGGGAATGTTCCATGTGAAAGCAGTAATCTTTCTGGTTTGAAAAAAGTTCAAACCAGTGGATAATTGACTGATGATCACCAAGAAGCATCATTCCTGAAGTCACCTTTTCCAAATTCTAAAGGTGCCCATAAACTAATGGCATCGGTAACAAAGTCAATGGTCTTAGAAAAAGAAGAAAAAAAACCCAGCAAACAAGCAATAACTGACGATAGTTGTTAAGCCATTCACATCAGGAAGGACCAGTTTGATTAATTTGCAAAGAGAAAGAGCCGTGCGTTCTATCGGGAAGAGCAGTTCTTTTCGCTCTCGCGTGTGACGAAGCTCCCCTCCGGTATTCTTTCTCTTCTAGATAACACTGATCGATCTCTCCCAAAATCAAAAACCTAGCAACTGCTCGTTTACAGTTATTTATTGTCGGTATGCTCAAATAGTCTTTGTCTATCAATTGAGTATATGGTTTTTATATATATTTATATTATCAATTGAAGACTTTCTCTTAGGTTCTGTCTTTTTTTCCATTTTTTAAGAAAATGTTCTCTCTAGAAATATTTTTGTTTATTAAATACAATATTATTCAGAGTGAATTTCTCATTAAAAATCTTTCAAATTTAAAGTTTGCAGGTTGAAATCAACTTAGCTTCATCGAAACACAAGAGAAGATAGCATAATTTAATTGCAAATATATACTTGATTAACTCTACTCGAACCATCAAACATAATTAAAATTTACGTATATATATAGAAAACATTGTAATTATTCTAAATCTTTGTATAAATATGCACCAGGAGGAAAGGTCTGTATTATTTTCTATATTTTTTATTTTTATTTTGGTTAGATAGAAGCCCCCATGGTCGGTCACCAACAAGAACTAGAAATTCAGGAAACATAATTAGTTGCAAGCAGAAATTATAGGCAGAATCGACGAAACAAGGAAAACGTCCATGTAGAACATGATGCCATGTTTTTTGATGAACAGGAAGATGATGGAGAAAGTAAGCAACATTGCATTTGAATCACACCATTTCACTATTGCTTAAACCCTTGTGAAGAATTTAAGAGATTTCTGGGATGAAGAAGATGAACTGATTATTGCTGGGATTACAGCAATGTTATTGTTTCAATCATAAAAATAATGTGTTTGTACAGTGATGCATTTATACAAAGAGAATGAATAAAAGACAGCTACTAACGGTATTATTGTCGTCAGTATTAATTACAGTAATTAAAGAACACATTAACCAAGTGACAGCCTTTAATTTTGCCATTTAATGCTGTAATCTCCAGCACTCCCCCTCAAGCTGGATCAAGGGGGTTTATGGATCCAAGCTTGCAAAGAAGACGATGAAACTGGGAGGACGACACGGCTTTGGCAAACACATCGGCAAGTTGATCACCGGTCCGCACATAATGCGTAGTGATGTTGTTTGATTGAACTTGCTAATGAATAAAATGACAATCAACTTCGATGTGTTTAGTTCTTTCGTGAAATACAGGGTTCTTGGCAATATGCATGGCAGCTTGATTGTCGCAAAAAAGGCTCATTGGAGTGACCGATAAACAACCCATATCTGTTAGAAGGCTCCGAAGCCACACAAGTTCACAAGCCGCAGCTGCCATTGCACGGTATTCTGCTTCGGGACTGAAGCGAGCTATGACATGTTGTTTCTTGCTCTTCCATGACACAAGATTACCTCCAACAAACATACAATATCCAGTAGTCGAACGCCGGTCAAGTTGATTGCCAGCCCAATCGGAGTCTGTACATCCCATTATGTTGGTATGGTTGTTCCTGGTCATGACAATTCCGCGACTGATAGTTCCTTTCAGGTATCGCAAAATTCGCTTGACCATGCTAAAGTGATGAACAGTTGGAGCATGCATGAACTGGCTGACCAGACTGACTGCGTAGGTAATATCTGGACGAGTAATCATCAGATAAATAAGTTTACCTACAATTTGTTGATAATATTTAGGCGAGATAAGGGCCGTACCTGCAAGAGATAATTTTAGTTTGCTATGAACAGGAATAGCGGAAGGTTTAGTTGAAAGCATACCTGCATCTTGGAGGACATCAAGAGTGTATTTTTGTTGATTAAGAAACAATCCTTTCTTGGATGAAGCCATTTCAATCCCAAGGAAGTATTTTAAAGGACCAAGGTCTTTAATGAGAAATAATTGTTGAAGAGTTTTCTTCAATTTAGCAATTGAGTCAATATTATTTTCTGATATAATTAAATCATCTACATAAATTAAAACCATCAATTTATCATCATTTTGGAATCGGAGATATAAGGAAGAATTAGCAAAGCTTTTGCTAAAACCTAATGTAGCAAGGGCTCCACTAAGCTTTGCATGCCATGCACGGGGACTTTGCTTTAACCCATAAATAGATTTGTGAAGCTTACATACCAAATTAGGTGTGGCACCTAAGGAATGGCCAGGAGGAAGCTTCATAAATACTTCTTCTTCAAGATCTCCGTGTAAAAAAGCATTTTTTACGTCCATTTGAGATAAAAACCATCCATTATTGACTGAAACAGATAAAAGAACTCTTACAGTGGTTATTTTGGCAACGGGAGCAAATGTCTCCTTGTAATCAACACCAAATTCTTGAGTATAGCATTGAGTCACAAGGCGAGCTTTGTGTCGATTAACAGATCCATCAGAGTTGAACTTGGTTTTGTATATCCATCGGCTACCAACTGCATGTTTACCTTGTGGAAGGGGAACTAGACTGCAAGTATTATTGTCAGCTAGGGCGGTCAATTCCTCCTCCATGGATTTTCTCCATACCAGTTGAGATTGAGCTTCAGCGAAATTTCTAGGTTCATGATCATTGGATATGGCTGACAAAAAAGCAGAGTGCGATGGTGAGAGTTTTGAGTAATCCAAATAATTCGAGACAGGATACCTGACTGTATAAGCCACATAGTCTTGAAATTTGGAAGGGCACTGACGAGGCCGTGAAGGATTGCGTCTAGGAGCTGGCACTTCATCTGACAAATTTTGGGACATAAATGTTGTTGGCATGATCGCAGACGAAGAATCGTCAACCGAGATGATTTCATTTGGATTATTGGGCCTAGGGGGCCTAGTCACGTCGAGGCTGCAGATATCTGCTCTAGGAAGAGGAACTAAATCCTCCAAGGACTCCCCCTGATTAGGAGTATTGAAATAAGGACTGGTTTCGATAAATCAAACATCCCTGCTGACATAAAGCTTCTGACGCACGGTATCATAACATTTGTACTCTTTTTTGGTATGAGAATACCCTAAGAAAATACATTTGGAAGCTCGAGGGTCAAGTTTGTCACGTAGATTGGAATGAAGTGAACAAAGCATTGGCACCCAAAGATCTTCAAATGCGAAATATTAGGAGGTTAACCCTGCAAAATTTCAAGAGGATACTGAAAATCCAGTACTTGACTGGGTAAGTGGTTAATAATATAGGTAGCAGTAAGAATTCCATAGGACCAAAAATTTTTGGGAACATTCATTTGAAGCATTATAGCTCTAGTTTTTTCTAATAAATCCTGATTTTTGCGATCAACAACTCCATTTTGTTGAGGAGTATTAACACAACTAGTTTGATGAATTACTCCATTAGAAATTAAATAATTTTCCATATCATGAGATGTAAATTCAGAGCCATTGTCAGATCGGAAGATTTTAATATGTGTGGAAAATTGGGTAGGTTTGTGAAAGTCTTTAAAACAATTAAAAACTTCATTTTTTGATTTTAGTAAATATATCCATGTAACTCTTGAAAAATCGTCAATAAAAGTGACAAAATATTTGAAACCATCAATTGACATTGAAAAGGGTCCCCATACATCTGAGTGAATAAGTTCAAAAACTTGAGACACTTTGGACAAAGATAATTTAAATGGAAGTCTGCTTGATTTGGAAAAATGACATGTATCACAATCATACGTTCTCTTTGACAGATTAGGTTTTATTTTTGAGATGACATAGTCGGAAGCATGAGCCAAACGAAAATGCCACAATTGATGATCATTGAGCGGAGAATAAATAGCTTGTAATCCTTTCGGAACTTCGGAATCACAGAAAAAATAGAGACCATTCAAATGAAATCCTTCACCAATCTTCTGTTTGGTGTAATGGTCCTGAAAAAACACCTTAAACGGAGTAAATATAACATCACAATTAAGGGAAGTGGTTAACCTTTGAACGGATAATAACTGAAATGGAAATGAAGGCACATATAAAATATCAGAATCAATAGTTTTTGACGCAATTTTAATTTTTCGCTTGCCTTTTACTGCTGCAGTAGATCCATTAGCAATTGAAACAAAAGATGATATCGGAAAGGGGATAAAATCATGAATTTTGGTCAATTTGTTTGTCATGTGATCACTCGCACCCGAATCCACAACCCATATATTATGTAAATTACTTAATTCTAAAGCAGTCATAAGAGCAATACACATACCTTGGAATTTTTCTGCATAGTCACGGGTCAACCCAGCGGAGTCATGGGTCAACCCAGCTGAGTCACCAGCTGAGTCACGGGTCAACCCAGCAAAATTGCTTAAAAACGCAGCTGAGTCATTGTTCTCGGCCGAACTCCCTTCTCCACCATGAAATCGCTTTTCTTGGAGAAAACTGACAAACTCATTTAGCAAATTCATAGGACTAGGATAGTTCGGTTCATGAGCAGCAACATTAGCCCTAGGTTTAAAGAATTTCTTTTGGTTTCCAGTCTGCCGATTTCCCAAATTTCTGGGTTTCAATTCTGGGTGAAGGATCCAACAACGATCCATTTGGTGTCCCATTGAATTACAGTAATTACATTTTAGGTTAGGACGATTACCTTTGAAGGGAGCTTTTTCTGCAATTTTGAAGGTGCTCTGTTCTTCGATTTTCTAGGCAGCGAACACACGGGCTTCTGCCATTTTTGATGGGTTTTCTCGGGTCATCACTTTTCTTCTGATTTCTTCTCTTTGGATGGTTGCACAGACACCCTTTAATGGGGGAAGCTCATCATTCATCAAAATATGGCTCCTGAGGTCTTCATAGTTCGATCCTAGGCTTGCTAGTAGCTGGAAAATTTGATCTTCTTCTTTGCGGTTGCGTAGAACAATTGGGTCTACTGAGTGTGGTCTGTAAGTGTCCAATTCATTCCACAAACTTTTTAATTTGCTTAACAAGTTTACGAAGGGCTGACCATTTTGGTGAAGACCTGCAATTTCTTGTTGAATTTGAAAGATGCGGGCTGAGTTGTTTTGGTTGCCATACATTTCTTTCACAGCTTCCCACAGTTCCAGTGAGGATTGGTAGTAGCTGAACATCTCAGCAAGGTTGCGTTCCATTGAATTCAACATCCAAGACATCACCATCTGGTCTTTGGCTAACCAACTGTCGAATTCTGGGGAGCTGCTATCAGGAGCTTGTTCTTTCCCATTGATAAATCCCAACCGGGACCTGCCACCAAGAGCAATGGTCACTGCTCTTGACCAAGGTAAGTAGTTGAACTCATTTAGCAACACAGTGGTCACTTTTTATGAAGAATTTGCATCACTGTCGATGCTTGAAGAAGTAGTAATTCTTTTAGAATTACTCCCAGACTCTTGACAGTCTATGTCTGTCAATTGTTAATAATCGGGGAAAAAAAAATTGCAGAGGTAAGGAGCAAGATCACAGCTCTGATACCATGAAGAATTTAAGAGATTTCTGGGATGAAGAAGATGAACTGATTATTGCTGGGATTACAGCAATGTTATTGTTTCAATCATAAAAATAATGTGTTTGTACAGTGATGCATTTATACAAAGAGAATGAATAAAAGACAGCTACTAACGGTATTATTGTCGTTAGTATTAATTACAATAATTAAGGAACACATTAACCAAGTGCACAACCTTTAATTTTGCCATTTAATGCTGTAATCTCCAACACCTTGCTTAACCATAGTGGTTTAGCGGTAAAAACTTGAATTAAGAGGTTTGTTTTTCTTGTAATCTCAGGTTTGAGTTTTACAGTTACTTATATGATGGTCATTGAAATCTTATATGATCATTAATTTTAAGACTCATAGAATTAGCTAAAATATATATAATCAAGCTGACGCAGACATCCATATTAATAAAAAAATAAAAATAAAGACAAGACGAGGCACGTCCGAACATCCACGCGGTGCAGCATCTTTTCCCGTCCTCACACGTCTAATGAAGAAGAAAAAAATAGAAGATATTATAATTTCAAATTATCATCAGGCGCAGAAGCCAAGAGGCATGTATCATGTATGTATGCACACGCGGTTGCTGAAAATTGTTTAATGTGAAAGAAACTTTTAATTATCAGGCTGTGACTAATTTTGTATTAATTAGTGCTAAGGAATGACCTCTTCTTCCACTCGGGTGACAAGATGTCTGATTTTAGCATTTTTTATATATATATAAAAGACCCTAGTGACCTAACTACCTGTAAGGCTGTAACAGCTGCAGCATCGCAGCATTTTAAATTATATTATTTTAATACATTTCTAAATAAAAATAATTTTAATTATACTAACAGATAAAGATTTTATCATCGAACCGCCCTAGAACCGGCCTTGGATGGCCCTCCTCTATTTTTATAGTGTGGCTGGCTTGCGTCATTGACCCAACACTTGGCTCGCTTAGTCAACGACTAATCTTATCATTCGTTTCTACTTTCAAGTAGAAATGCAATTGCTCTCGACTTTTCCCTAGTTTTCAATGGTGGAAGAGCTATATTAAATTCGACCGTTTTTTCCCATATCAACCAGAAAAGGTCAATTCTTCGTTCATATCGGTTTGTATGGTTAAATCTATGTAATTTCTGTCTAGCTAGGTTCATGTTTAAAATGGTCAAAGACATGGAAATAATCGACCATATCCGTATTTCAAAAAAGACTTGCGTGGATAAGAAATGTTGAGGACGGTTGAGCTTGATGTTAGTGTCTTATTTCAATTATTCTTTTTTCAGGTTTCATTGTTTAAATTTTTATTAGTTTCTTAAATGATGCATTTTTTATTAATTTTAATTTTATAATAAAATAATTAATTTAATTAATTTATAAATATGTTATTAAATAATTACAAAATCCATTGGCATAATTTGAAAGCAATCAACGACATAGAACAAAATATACTTGAATATTCATCTCTTATATAATTTGAATAATAAAAATAAATATTTATAATATTTGATTTTATAGAACATGATTGTAATCATATTTTCTTAAAGAACTAGCTACATGACTTCTTAGCCACTTTCACTAGAATTTAGCTATGAAAAAAAGAGCATGGGAAAGTGATGAAGTCCTCAAAATCTAAGCAAACTAGAAACAAGGCTCCATTTTCTTAAAGAACTAGCTTAATGAAGTTTTCCATTTTATTCTGTCAGGTCCTGTGCAGCAGAAACATTTTGTTTTTCATGTTTAGCTGCGTTATTATATATATATATATATATATATATATATATATATATATATATATATATATACACACACACACACTGTGTATCATTCAAGTTAGGTTTTAAAAAATGGTTGCTTGCACGGCCTGCACACACCAACCAAAACATTCTTGTGAATAACTAGAGTCGGCGAGCGAGTAGCAAGTCGCAACCAGTAACTATCAACCTCATGTGCGTTTGTATTTAAGATTTGTCATTCTCCAAGCTTCTAAATCTTCAACCTCATCATTTCAAAGAAGATCACTTTGTGTTTTCCGAATCAATTATAAGGTGGGTTTTTTCTATAACACAAGGGTTAGAGAAACACTTTAGTATTTCAAAGCTCTGATAAGTTGTGTTTAGGCCCTCTGAGTTGAGCTAAAACTTTCCCATTTTTTCTTTAGTTTTAGCAAGTTTCAAACTCGCGACAAATTTTCAAAATTGAAGGTCCTTATCTCTAGTTTAATGTTAATTTTCATGATTGCTCATGATGATAAACTATTCAAGAAGACAAGAGTTTGAATATATGAATATTATATATATGTATGTCAAGTGGATTCTTAATTTAATATTGCTAAAATTTTGGTGCAGAATATTTCAAGAACATGGTATGCATATGATATGATCTGAAGAATATCATTCAATGAAGCTTGTAGCCCAACCTTCCCACGTGCAAGCCTTTTCTGATTATCATTCTCGATTGCCATGATCTTTCATCTTCTTCTTTCTTGAGAAGGAACAAAGGGGTTTCTTGTTTTGGTTTATGAAATGGAAACTCCGACGGGGCAGCAGATCTTCCGGCAGAAGAAGATGACCAAACAATTGACAGGAAAACGGGATGACACGCCGTTACACGCGGTGGCGAGAGATGGAAACTTGGAGTTAGTTATGGAAATGATAGCTGACAATCTTGGGGAAGCTGCAGAGTTGGCTCTGTTGTTTTCGAAACAGAACCAAGCAGGAGAAACTGCTTTGTATGTTGCTACGGAGCGTGGTCACGTTGACATAGTGAAGGAGCTGATTAAGTACTATGACACGGGTTTAGCTGGTCTAAGAGCAAGAAATGGTTATGATGCTTTTCACATAGCTGCGAAGCAAGGTGATCTGGGTAAGTACTGTTTTCAGTTCTTGAAATTCCTTGCTACAATCAATAATTGGATTGGGATTAACGTTGGATTAATTGTGTTCTCTATTACTGTAATGCAGAAATTGTGGAAGTTCTTATGGGAGTCAATCCTGATCTTTCGTTGACCTTTGATTCGTCAAACACTACAGCTCTGCACTCGGCTGCTTCACAAGGGCATGTTGAAGTGGTGAAATTCCTTTTAGAGAAGGGTAGTGCCCTTGCTATGATTGCAAAAAGTAATGGTAAAACTGCGTTGCATTCAGCGGCAAGGAATGGACATTTAGAGATTTTGAAAGCCCTTTTGAGTATAGAACCTGGACTTGCAAATAAGATTGATCAGAAAGGCCAGACGGCTCTCCATATGGCAGTTAAAGGACAGAACGTAGAGCTTGTGCAGGAGCTGATCATGGCAGATCCTAGTTTGATGAACATGGTTGATAATCAGGGCAACAGTGCTTTGCATATTGCGAGCCGTAAGGGTAGAGACCAGGTATTCTACGTTACTTTCCATTCCTACGAATAGATAAAGCTTTTCTTTTCCTGTTGCTATGGTCTGTGCGGGGAGAAAGTGAGAATGATTTATAGAAACATAGGAAAAGGCTCATCTATCTTTTCGAGGGAATAGCTTCTTTTGGTTCTATGAGCTACGTATCAACTTTAGACCAATATTTTACCTCATTCAGAACCAGTATCTAAGTTCCAGACCTAATATGCTTCACCTAAATAGTCAGTATCGTCTGCAATACAAATGAATCAGCCTTTTTTTGATGTTACTAAATCTATATTTAGAGCAGAATTAGTCACTCTGTCGTCTAACAAAGTTGCCAAACAATCCTATCCCTTTTACAAAACTGGGAAGTTTATGAAATTGGCGTTGCTGGTTTTTGCAGATTGTTAGGAAGCTGCTTGACATAAAGGGAATTAACAAAACAATTGTTAACAGATCCAGAGAAACTGCGTTTGATACTGCTGAGAAAACCGGCCACTCAGGAATTGCCTCCGTATTAGAGGAGCATGGGGTCTTATCTGCCAAATCCATGGTGCCAAGTACAACTAACACAGCAAACCGAGAGCTAAAGCAAACTGTAAGTGACATAAAGCATGGGGTTCAGAACCAGCTCCAGACCGCTCGGCTAACACGAAAACGTGTTCGGGGTATAGCCAAGAAGGTCAACAAAATGCATGCGGAAGGTCTCAATAATGCAATCAACTCAACCACAGTTGTAGCGGTCCTTATTTCCACTGTTGCATTTGCTGCCATCTTCCAGGTCCCCGGCCAGTTTGCTGACGACCCAGATAATCTCGCTCCTGGACAATCTGCTGGAGAAGCAAATACTGCTCCCAGACCCGAGTTCATGATTTTCATCATATTTGACTCGATTGCTCTCTTTATATCATTGGCTGTAGTGGTTGTTCAAACCTCCGTTGTAGTAATAGAGAGAAACGCAAAAAAACAACTAATGGCAGTGATCAACAAGCTAATGTGGCTGGCCTGTGTGCTGATTTCAGTTGCATTTCTTGCTTTGTCATATGTTGTTGTGGGAGATCATCAGAGGTGGCTGGCACATCTTATAACTGTTATAGGGACAGTAATCATGGTAACAACAATTGGGACGATGAGTTATTGGGTAATTGTACAGAGAATTGAGACTTCCAAATTACGATCAACAAGCAGATCGCGGTCAGAGTCAATATCATTCATGGAAGAACCAGAGATTATGGAAAATGACTTTAAGAAACTCTATGCAATTTGAGACTTTCTCCACTATATTTTAGGTCTTACATATGATACAATACTTTCCTCCTAGTATATATGTACCTTAGTTACACTTTATATCAGCCATTTTCGCTTTCCACTGAAGCAGGGAGCTGATAGATCTTCTGAAGATTTTATAAGAAGAAGTGGGCGGTAACTCGGTTTTGTTTTCGTGATGCATTTTCATCTTTCTCCCATTCAAAGATTAACTCTGATTTATTGACCCTCAGAGGTTGCTAAGAAGCTTTTCCGGAACCTACGTACCAGCAACGGTTTGCTTGACTACAAAGAAAATTTGTAGCAAAAACGTGTCTAAAATATCACAAGCTCCTCTTTTCAAGAGGACAAAGCCAAGGAAATCGTGATAAATCACTCTTTTTTTCTTTTTCCAAAGTCGAGTAGCAAGTATTCTGGGTGGCTTGTGGGCATGTGGAACCAGCTCTCCCGTCCCACTCTGTATTCTTAAAGCTTAACGTTATTCAGCTAGTTGATGTGGTACCATGATCAATCTTGACAAATATCAAGCTGACATGCTCTTGTGGAGTCATGTTTAGTCGTAATCATAGGAAAGATTCAAAAAAATAAAAAGTAGACGAGGAAATCTTGTGTGTATTATTGTAACATATTATAAAAACGACACCGCATTGCAGTGGGCTAGCATGCTTGCTCTGAATTACTTCTTACATCATTGTCTCCGATGACCAAGGTATCTGGTGACTCTGTTCGATATTCTTACAAGTAATTCCAATGTTTCCGAGAGATTATTCACGTAAAATTTATGTTGTTGCTATTAAAAAGAAAATTAATAAATAAATATTATTTGTTACCTTTTAATTAGTATAAACGTAGTCAAGTTAACATCGGAATATAGAAATTCCAAAATTTTTGTGGTTGTAGATTTTATATTAATCTTTCTGCCATAAACTTTTTCTACCATTTGTCTTAGCTATGTCTGACTTAATTATAAATTTATACAAAAATATTGTCCAAGTGAAGATGAAATCTTTTTATCATTTAAGATATGTTTATTTTAAAAACCAGTATCAATGATATTTATCGTCTTAGGATATTAGCCCATATTTAAAATAATTAATCCAGCTCTTTTTTAAATTTATTAAAAAACTGTTAATTTTTTTTATTTAATATCCTTAACTATATTATTAAATTTAAAATTGTAGGCATTCCCTCAGTCATTTTACTTTAAGAAAAATAGTTGAAACAATTTACACTAAACTTTTAATTAGTGAAATGGTAATCTCTAATTTAAAGTTAACAATGGTATCTAACATGAACTATGACTAAGAAAAACAAATTATTATATATTGTCCATAATAATAATCTAGTGTTGATATGAGCATTAAAAGCCACTATATATTGTTTTTGATCTTGTGTTTATCTTGGCTTTCACAAGTGTATTTGAGAATAAGATCATAAAGATTAACCCTCTCTCCAACTCATATAGGTGAATTATAAGAGTGCTCCTATGACTCTAGTGCACCTTATTTATAAGAGATACAAAAATTTGTTAAGAATTTTACATAAAAACTCAAGTTTACTAACACCATAAATAAACATATAACTATTATGGAACCATCTCACCTAAGAACTTGAACTGTTAGATGAGACTCCAGAATATAATTTATATTATTCTCTAACATATCCCCTCGAGTGAAAGCTCTTTGGGATTGAAACATGAACAAGCTCATACTATCTTGTGCTTGATTTTTCATCAAATAGAATAAGGGTGGTGAGATTCGAACTCGTGACCATTAGGTCAACAAGATTCTGATACCATGTTATGGAATCATCTCATCTAAAAGCTTAAGCTGTTAGGTGAAACCCCGGAATATGATTTATATTATTCTCTAACAATAACAATTAAGTTAAATGATTTCTTAAAATAAAATAATGTATCCGTTACAATCACCATATATTTTTTCTTGATTTTCTCATTGAACCTAGTTACATGAACTCTAGTACCTAGGTTGGGTGTCCTATGTATGGCTATTGTATTTATAGACTTTAATTTCATCTCTCTTCAATGTGTTGCAAACTTTTAGATAATTAATGTGAAAGTTATTATTAGATTTGGTATAATTCATGCCACTAAAAAACAAGATTTAATTGTACTTTGCTTTCTCCTTACAAGTCTAAATTTATGGTTACAAGCTTGCAATTAATAAAATTATATATTATATATTCTTAACATTTCTCTCAATATAACGTGTTCCATGATGAAAGCATTTTGGTAATTTTTATATTAAAATAACTACTCGGTAAATTTTTAATTTCTTTTATCAAATATAAATTGAAACCAAACATTAATGTAGGGATCAATTTTTTCTTGCTTGCAGAAGTTCACTTTAAGCCATATAAGGATTTGATAAGTTTATTTTTCTTGCTTATAGAAGCTCAGGCCATTTAAGGATTTAGCAAGTTTGACAAAACTAACAAAGCTTTTGGGTTGATCCATATAAATTTTGTTATCAAGATCTCTATTTAGAAAGTCAATTTTAATTTGATGACTTTTTAAATTTTGTATAGTGACCATTACAATCACTAGCCTAGTAGATATAACTTAAGTAATTGTTCAAAAGTGTAAAAAAGAAAAAAAAATCTAGCCTTTTACTTGAATTCTTCAGGTGTAGTTCTAGGATTAAAGCAATAATAACATCTAAAAGAGGGGTGAATTAGGTATTCCATTAATTATATTTAATAATACAAATAATAACACTAAGCACATATAACTAACTATATAATTAAAATGCTTAAAGTAAAAACGATAAGGATAAAAAGATGGCAAACTTGGTTTTTAATGTGGTTCGACAAATTTACATTCATATCTCAAGTACCAATTGTACTTGAATACTATACCCTTTTACTAATCCAAATGAAAGATATAATGATCTTGATGAATCACACTAAGAAATTTCATCACTTGAAGATGTCATATCTTCAAGATTATTATTATTTTTACATTATCTCACTAGTTATAAAGAGTTCATTCAAACTCTCAATTGCTTACAAAAAAATGCATCTCTCTCAAAGAGTACATTATATAATTAAAAACTATAATCTCTATAGTTCACTCAATAATATTTAGAATGAATGAAAGTGTATAATTGTAATGAATGTGAGATTTTATACTTTTGTGCTAGAATATGAAAATTTGATTTAACATAACTTAGAATATCTTATGATTGATGATTTTTAGTTTTTTTTTTGGAATAGTGTTTATATCATGTGTGTTCATAACCTCTTCTTAGTGCCGATACCTTATATAAATATATATATATATATATATATATATACATATATATATATACATATATATATATATATATATATATATATATATATATATATATATATATATATATTTCTAAAAGAAACCTGATGCGAACCTCATGATCATGTGGTCACGCAACCCACAACCAAGAATGAGATCTGATCCCGGAAAGCCGAAAAAGGTCTGATAGGAGTGTGACACAATGGAAACCTGCCCCAAGGCACCAGCACTATTGGAATGAGTAGAATGACGCCACAAAACCAGTTAATCTTCGATAAGTCGGATTCAGTTCGTTGAAGAACTAAGGAATGCAAGAATCACTCTCACACATAAACTGAAAAGTTTAGAATTAAAATTCATCAAATGGCTACCGAAATTTAGCTAACATGAGTTTAAATTGTCTTTTAAAAACTAACCCTAATGGACCCCTTATGTGGACTTAAATGAGGTCCACTCAAAACTGACCCAAAACCCTAAGTTGGAAAGCCCATGACTAAATCCAAACAAGTCTTGGATCCTAACCAAAAACAAAGTCTTAATTAAGCCCAAACAAGCCTTGGGCTGTAGCTAACAAAATTAAATAAAACTCATAAGTCTTATTTATAGCCTTCCATCCAGCCCATTAATCTCATGTTTCCAAGTTGTAGTAGGATTCTTTTGGCTCCTTTGCTGTCCTCACTTCATGACCCAAAAAAAATTGGGCTGGACTACTCCTGCACATAGATAAGATGTACGAGGGTCTCCTCTTAATACTTCAATGGTCCTTTCAATTCTGATTTGGTTGACACTTTCAAAACCACAAATAAAGCCCATGAACATATAGTGAGTCCTTGTTAATGTTTATGGGCCGGTTCGCATCCAAACTAGTGGTTGGAATGTCTTTGACAGATAAAGTGGTCAACCGGTTTAAGTGACCATTCTGACTCTGATCAAATTCTTTGGTGTTCATCATTGATGAACACAATCGACCGCTCACTTATTATGCTCAAACCATTGACCGATTCAACTTAAAATCTAGTTTTTTTATAGTTTCCCTCCCTTTGTCCATCGATAAGGTGAACACCTGTATCAAAATTATTTTATTTTGAAAGTCTTCTCGAGAAAATTTAGTTGGTTTGATTTAGTTAAAAGTAGTTTTGAATGGCCTTCAACTTTTCCTCTACAAAGTGAAAAGATAGAACAAAAGAAGAGGCATATCATATTTTCCACTGTTCTCTATCGACGTAATATTACTGATAGGAAGTAAAAAGACTAAACTTTTACAAGGAAAGTAGTTCCGAGGCGAAATATCAGCTTATTGACAAAAGGCTCTGATCTTACAAATATCATGGGACTAGAAAAGGTTTTTACAAGTGACTTTGTTGGAAAAGGTTTCTGGCACGTTTGACAGGATGACTGGTAATTGAGTCCTACGGTCTGCATGTTCAGCATCACCTAGAGAACATGATCTCCAAATTGGCAATATAATTCAAGGTGGCTCGGCTCATTGCAAACCTTAGTACATAACTCCTAATAGTCCACAGCAATTCATCGTTTGGAAGAATGTCTTTGAGCCTGATTATATTGCAAATTTTGGATTCATCTCACTCTGAGTAATTTCATAATTCATGCAAGTACAATGAAACTAGCCTAGAATATTGCTTTTGAAAGTAAATCCTCTGTTAAAGAGGGAGGGATTTCCTATTGTTCTTTCCATCAGGAACTACAGTGGATGATCTAAATTTAAAAAGAAAAAAAGGAAAGCCTGAAAATCACACTGCTATAGCTGAGACCCACTTCGAAAAGTTCAACATGACATGAGATATGGCATCTCTTTGACCCCATTATTGTGAATTTTAAGGACTTCAACACTAATTACATGCTGCAGGGTTTAGGCCTCTCTTGATCCCCCACAAGCTGCAATTACTGAAGCAGACAATGAACAGACTCCAAATTCACTTGAACTCTTTCTTGAACTAAACAACTGGTGTGAACTTTTACAATGAGCAATTGCTTCCGCAATTGAACTCTCAAGCTCTGAATTTGAACTGCCACTTCTCTTGAGAAACTGTAAGTCACAGAACCCATTTGAACTAAATGAACAGGATGAAGACGAAGAAGACAAACCAGAGGAAGATGAAGATGAAGATGAAGATGAAAAATATGAAGACTTAGTTGCAGAATGCCATTGAATTGCTCCAGAGAAAGACCTCCTTTGGCAACGAAAACCATCTCCGGCCATCTCTTTCTCCAAGCTTCTCTTGAGAGGGTTTGATATCCTGCATCTGTCACTATCAATATTCCCATAAGGACTCTTCTTTGAAACTTTCATGTACTTATTCAAACAGTCCTGGCCGTCTGAAACAGTTTCTTCTTCTGCATTGCATGCTGCTTTAGCACAGGACTCGTCTGTGCAACCAGACTTTTTAAACAAAGACTTTAGATATGCCCTTGAAGCCTTGAGTTTCTGACCAAGTGAGGATTGCCTTAGCTTCTTAGTCCAAGACTTCTTTTGATGATCTCCGAGGAAACAGTTAGCTTCAGGTGGCCATTCAAAGATATATTCATCTGGGTTTAGTTCACTGCTAACCCTGCAAGATTCTGATGGTGAGATATTGCAAGATTCCAATGGGGTACTGATGTTAGTGGGAGGTGCAGTGGAGCTAGTGATGAAGGGAATGGCATAGTTTTCTTCAAAGGCTGGTTCTTTCTTACTGTTTAAGGTAGTGGTGGTGGGGTTTTGGAGGAGCTTTTGAACCATTAGCAAGCGAGGAGGGAGATGAAGAGGGAGGAGTTTTCCCTTGTAGAAGAGTTCATCAGCTGGGGATGTTGTGGTTTCTCTACCATGAGAAACTGAAGACTTTTGGAACTCAAACTCTCTGCTCTGTGGTGGAGAGCTAATGGAGTAACAAATGAAGTTTGAAGTACTGGAGCTCAAGTCCATTTCAATGCAGTCATCATCTGCATGAATACACAAAGATGGGTTTGTGTCCATTTCATGTAGCATACAGTCTAAGAACTCTTAGTGTCTGTGTTTTTGAGTGAAAGATGCTTATGGGGAGGTGAGCTTGGTGGAGGAAGAAAAGGCGCAGAGCATCCTTTAAAGTGAGGATGGTGCCAAGTTAGAAAATAAAATTTTATAGCAAGGAATTGTCAGATTTCCCTTTTTTTTCTATTTTCTTTTTCCTTTCTGAGTATCTTGAATGGTCCCAAATAATAAAATGCAGAAAAGATTTAGGGTTTTTACTTGTGTAGCTGATTGCATTGATACTTCTCTTTTGGATCAAAATTTATGTGGATCGTATGCACTTATTCTTTCTCTTTAGGTAAAAGTGGATCAAAGATGGTAGCTCTTTATTGAGAAAAATAAAGTTACCCTATATAAATTACACATTGATGGTCCTTTACACTCGAATTCTACATTAAAATCACTATATTGTACCATTTCCCAATTGCATCTATCTTTTTTTCCCTTGCCGGAGCACCCCGTGTAAGCTCTCTTTATCCATTCATGCGTGAATCATCCACTGCTGTTACACCTTCAATTTATAACAGGTTTTTGGTACAGAAGGTGAGAATCTACAAAGATTCAAAGTAAGGAACATATTCAACAGTGTCTAAGAAAATGGTACTGCATGTAGTAGCTAGAACCAGCAAAACCCAGATGGAATCTCGAAAGTACAACTTTCACATTATGTTATGCATTTGTGGCTGAATCTAACTGGGAATCCTCAGTGGATTACGAGTGCAGGCCTTCATCCACAGAAACCCTATACTATCTATGATATGGTGACGGAATTTGTGGTGTTTTTGGCCTGCATTACACAGCATATAAATTTCTAATTATCAGAAAACTTGTATACATATGGTGGAACGGTTGTGTTAGTGTGTGCAGCAACATCTACAGGCTTCATTTTCGCACTGATCACAGAGAGAGAGAGAGAGAGAGATCTACTCCAGTGATTTCTCGAACATTTCAAATACAATTGTGTATGGTAGTACTCCTGATACATATAGTATTTTTATATTTCTTATGATCACTGTAATCTATGGCTATGGATATACTCATTTGACTGGGTCAAATTAAGAAGGTTTTTATTTATTTATTTATTTTTTAACCAATCTTTTTTCTAGGTCGTCGTTTTGGAATTCTACAAGGGCTATTAATTTCTTGTTTGATATTCTCTTTCAACCGTCTTTCTAAAATATTTTTTAAAAAGAAAAAAAATAGTTTTAAATTATTTTGATGTGATAACATTATAAATGAATCTTAATATATTTTTAAAAAACAATATTTTTTTTGTTTTTTACTTTAAATTAATTTTTTTTAATATTTTTATATCATTATCATGTGCTATTATAAAAAAAAATTAAAAAAAAGTTATTTTGCTGTATTTATGAATAATTTTTTTTCTTCAAAAACAACATTAATCACATTCTCAAACAAGCAATAAAAATCAACAATCCCTATCTAAGCTCAAAAAAACAAAAACAAGGTCAAAATTACACAATAACGACATCGAAGAAAGGAAAATGATCGATTCAATGTTTTTGAATGAATAAATGATTTTGTCTTTCCTTGTAGTCTTATTGCCTTTTCCTTTCCTTTCTAGGCATAGGCAAGGTGGTAGGGTTTTGCCGGCCTCCTTCAATCGAAACTTTTTTTTTTCTTTTTTTATAATCAAATATATTAGTAGGGAGCTTGGTTATGTGACCACAGTGACTCTCTCCTTTAAATCTAAATTATAGCAGCAGACTTTCATGTCAACTTTGTATTATTAAGGTAATGTTTAAATCAACTTTTTCTTTTTCAAAGTTGCATCAGATTCATGAGCTCACGTGATGCTCCTCTGACCTCCACATTCAAAGTTGTGTTCATGTCCGTCGCACATGCTCGGTCACCTTTTCTCAACGTGACTTTTTCACAGTGATGTGACTTGGCTGCGAGGTGCAAGCCTCATGATTGGTTACTGGGGCACTGAGTGATAGCTGGAAATTATGCAGACTGCAAAGATAAAGGTTCCAGGCAAGCATCTCACTTTTGGAAAAAATCTGCCTTTCCAAGTGGATTCTCAAGGTACCGCTCAAGTTCGTTCCTTTTGGGGAACAGACCCTTTAATTTTACCGTTAATTTTTCAGTCCACGCAGTACCTCCTACCAATTATTGTACCACAAAAAAAAAATGGTGGTTTTCTTTAACAGGGTCGCTAAATAATACATAGCCTTGGCAGATAGCCCTCCACTGTAAAAAGAATTTCAGTGTCGTGATTACATTTGTATAGGGGTATCTACAATCTACGTTTCAGTGTCGAAGGGAGAATTTACAGAGTTCCAGTGTGATCTACTCTCAGTAAACTTGAATCAGGCGAGAGTGTCGTTGGATATTCAGAAGTCATATAACACTCTCGTCCTATTAAAAAAGGGAAATTCAAGATTTCATTAACCAAGTATAATATATCAAATGACACCTTGTTATAAAATTATGATGCTGACTTGAAAGCAACCTTTTTTCATTAGCTACTTCTTGCTGGTCAGCTGCCTGGGAGTTGCTTCCTTTTCAAGTTCATCGAATTCCCACTCACCAATATCCTCTGCTGCGTCTCCTTCGTCATCCTTGCCAATATCGGATCCTAGCTTTTCCAGGTCTGCCTGTGTGACTACAACTCCTCTCTTGACTGGGGGTGATCCACCTCCCTTTTCTTCTCTCTTTCCTGGAGTCTCTGGCGTCTTTCTGGAAGAAGAGAGTGGACCATCTCGCGGGCTATCACTGGACTGTGAGTGTGAATGTTGCGTCGGATTCTCAGCTTCCAGGACTGGTCTCTGGATGGATTTAAATTCCTCTCTAATGTTTTCCATTGCACTAAATAGCTCTTTGACTCTCTCGTCATTTTTCCTGAAGTGGACGTACCATTTTCAATGCATCGAATGATAGAGCATGTGTGATTAAAGAAAAGTTACTGCACCTGTATACGCCTTCATAGTTGGTATAAAACTGCTTTTTCATCGCATCCACTGCATTTGTGATGGTTAAACTCTGTCAGGACAGAGTGGCATGGCTTTAATTAGATAAAACTCCAGTAGATAGGAACAGCAACGCAGGGAAGGAAATCAATCTACCACCAAGAAGTGCTAGAGTGGAGAGAGGATTTTGAGGACAATAAATGTGGGGAAACAGTATTTAAATGAACTAGAAAATAGGAAAATAAAACTGAGCGTTTGATATTGAAACATAGAAGGGATTTGTATGCTATTATCGAAGCAGACCCAATAAAACATCCATACCTTTGCTTCTAGCTCCAGAAATTCCTCTTCAAGATTTTTTCTATGGTTTATTGCTCTTGACCCTTCATCCTTTATGATAGGTGCTATTTCTGACCTGTTGTAGAATAACAGTTTGAGACTTCTCTAAACTGAGTGACAAAAATTCCAAAGAATCATAATATAATACCCTTG
This sequence comes from Salix brachista, assembly GCA_009078335.1. NCBI lineage: Eukaryota > Viridiplantae > Streptophyta > Magnoliopsida > Malpighiales > Salicaceae > Salix > Salix brachista. Next base: position 9,626,523 of record CM018587.1, read on the forward strand.
ACATGAATGCAAGTCTGCCACAAGCCCTTTCATACGGATGACTGAAGGCCCCAACTGTTCCTGATGAGAGGTTCAATATTTGCATGTCAACAACAATGTTTAAAACCAATGTCACAGCTAAATAGATTTAATCGATTTTATAAAACTATAGTTGAAGAAGCCATACAGGAGTCATGAATATATTAACAATACCTTATAAGCAGAGAGGAGATGCGCACTCAAATTCACGAAATGATCACCATATCTCTCCAAGTCGCCACTTAAACATGCATGTGCAGAAAATAATCAAAAAGAAACAAATGACAGAAAGATTGACACGACAGTATGGAAACATTAGACATACAGGGGAAAACAAGAAGGAAAAACTAATCAGAGCTTTATGTTTTTAGTTTGCGTCTATCCTACAAAACCACAAGTATTAATCTCAGTAGCAAATCAGTAGAGAGAATATAGACATACTTGACCTGATTCTCCTTCTGCTTTGTGTCTATAGTCTGGAGAACCCATGTAGCATCTAGAAAATTAATCCAAGAATTAACAACATCTGCCTCTGCCTGACAGGATGTAATCGACTTTGCTAACTCTTCTTCCTACGATTATAAAAAATGCTCAACATGATATAATAAGAAGATTCCTCATAGACTCTGATTTTCTTTTGGGAAATTCAAGTAGTTTAAAAGTTCTATTATGTACAGAATATGGTTCTTCTGACGAGGGAAGATCAGCAATACCTTGGCTTTCAGGTGAATCAGAATCTGGTTGCTAGCTTCATCAAAGTTCTCTCTCTCTTCCCTGGCATTGTGAATACGTGCCCGTGCCAAATTCAAAGAGTTATTGACCTACAATAATGCCAAAAATGGTTATAATCCCAGAAAAAATAGGATAGAGATCCTAAAGAGTTGATTTCGCAGAGCGAACCAGTTCTCCCATCGACATTACCAATTCACTTCACAGTTTAAGCACACATAAGCAAAAATAGAAGTTATGTATCCACGCTAAAGAAAACACATCAGATAATACTGCAAAGGGAATAAATGAGACTCCACTAAATAATTCCAGGAATGATAATATCATCCAGAACTGGATGACATTTTAATTAATAGACTAGCAAAAAAATTCAGAAGAAGGATACCTTCTTTAATTCAGCTTCAAGTTCATCTTTCTGCTTTTCCATTTCTCTAATCTCAACTGACAATTCCTAGAAAATGCAATGTGACATGTTTAATAATATTCCTGGAAAAAGAATTAATCAAACTATGTCCCAAGACACAGGTCATGCAAGACTTAGTGAGAATCATAAAATTCCTCAATGATACGAAAAGGAAAAAAGAATATTGTATATCCGAAATTTGCTCAGATATGGAACAATTGGATATCTTGTTATACTATATTTTCTTGCTAACAAATAGCACTCTTAAAACTGAAAGCAGGATTTTTGAAATGGAGATGCACAACTGTGAGTTCTGTACATTCATAAAGTCCTGAAATTGAACTTTTAACTCTTAAAAAATGAAATTAGGCTGCTTAAGCTTATGGTAGTGAGTGTTGGACAGTGAAGGAGCACATGTCAAAATTGTATTGAATAGGTACTGAATGCCCTTTCTTCTTGAGAGTCTTGTCTCTTAAATAGACAATAAACCTAGCTACAAATTAGGGCTAAGTATGAAAGCATAAGTGTTCTACTAAAACACTACTATCTGTAACTTATAATTAGTTTCCTAATTAGTACATAATTAATTCCCTTGACATCCCCCCTCAAATTGATGCTAGTCGATCAAGAAGCATCAATTTGTCAACTAAATAGTAATATCAGTCCGGCTAAGGTAGCCCAAAGGAAGCAAGCCCAAAAAACAAAAAACAAAGGAGAGAGCCGAAGGTGCCACTGCAAACCAGAAACAGAGCAATAAACACCACTCAGCCACCACGACAACCACCGAAACAAAAAACCCACGAAGTCGATGACCACCGACAGTGTCAACACACCAAAAAAAATTGTCCTGCCACACAAGGATTAAAAAAAATCTTCGTATGTCAACAGACCCAGCCACAACCAAGCCATAACCAAGAATCACGCCAGAACAGAAGAGAACTGACGCTACAATCACACGAGAGCCTTGTTTCTAAAAAATACAGCCCAGAAACCAAGACGATGCCGAGGGGCTGTTCTCCGACCAAGCCACAACCAAGAATCACGCCAGAACAAAAGAGAACCGACGCTACAATCACACGAGAGCCTTGTTTCTAAAAAATACAGCCCAGAAATCAAGACGATGCCGAGGGGCTGTTCTCCGACCAAGCCACAACCAAAGAATACACCATAAGCGTTGAAACAGATGTATTTAGGAAAAATACAGTTAAAGATACCGAGAGCCATGGACAGCACGGGGAGGGGGCTGCAGCTGCCAAGGGGGCTGGCTGCTGCAGCCCCTTAAACAAAAAAAAATTAGGGTTTCCTTTGTGTTTAGGATTTTGGCTCTGATACCATGTCAAAATTGTATTGAATAGGTACTGAATGCTCTTTCTTCTTGAGAGTCTTGTCTCTTAAATAGACAATAAACCTAGCTACAAATTAGGGCTAAGTATGAAAGCATAAGTGTTCTACTAAAACACTACTATCAGTAACTTATAATTAGTTTCCTAATTAGTACATAATTAATTCCCTTGACAGCACATGCCCAGAAAATCAGTGTAGCTCTGTCGAAAATATCAAGATCCATATCAAAATAAAGAATGAAGGGTTCCATAGAAAAGTGGAGGAATTGGAGGAGGCAACCACGGAGATAAAAAGATGAATCATTTCATCTAAGATATAGACTAATTGGATTGAGGGGAGAAGGGAAACCATAAACAGTTACTAAATGAATCAAGTAAGAGAGCAGATCTAGAATCACTCCTGCATAGTCCTGAACAAAACAGAGGCAAGGATTCATGTTTTAAATTCCAGTGCCATAATGCATAATAGTAATCTATTTTTTTTCTCTAGGATGACAGCTACTTAGTTGAAAAGTTCTAAAATTCTTTGATCCATTTTCTTCATTTTAATAAAAAGTGACATTATTCCCTTGGAGGAAAGGTACCTTCTCTAGCTTACTAATCTCATCACCTTTAGCCACACGAAAGTTGAGAGCATCTTCTTTCTGTGACCTGCATAAAGATTGAGAAAGAAATTGAAAAGATATAAATGAAAGGATAGCATTAATAAAAAGTAATAACAATAGCAATAGGAAATTCCGGGAAGGTTTGAAACAAAGCATCAGAGAAAAGCCCAATTATTACATATTTTCAAACTATCCATGTTCCTTTCGATTGTCAATAAGCATACTAGTAATGAGATGCCCAATACCCCGAAAAATAAATCATTCTAGATTTTCCATCACTAACCATTAAAAAGAAAACTACAGAACAATAAACATGATGAAAATGCAATGCAGGACAGCCCTCTAATTATACATTGCATATTGACTTAACAGCATGTTAAAATCCATGAAGAGTTCATTTTTTCAGCAATAAGCAAGCGTCCACTCACTGTCACAGTTGTGGGGAACACTTTCTATAGATTTAGGACCCAAGGCACCCAGCTTTGTGGAGTGACATTTCTTGTTCATCCTCCCCATCCCCGCAAAAAAGGAACAGTAAAAGTGGATGCAAATACACAATATGCAGAAATATAGATTATATCCCATTGCCAACACATGCAAAAGTACATGCATGAACATACTAGAAACAAATTCTGAGATGCTAAGTGAACCTTTGTTCTAAAATGCGCTTTTCAGCTTTTGAGGTCGAGTTAAGAAGAGATTCTGATAAAATTTTCAATTTATCAACCTGCAAAACAAGTGTATAGCGGATTATTAAGAAATCAGAAGCAAGAGTTGACTGGCTAGAAATAAACTGGGAAAAAACCCAGAAAATAAAAATAGAATTGAACTGTGCCAAGTTGTATTATCTCTTCAATTCATAAACTAAAAATAGACGAGACTGCTAATATGATTTAAATTCTTTCAGAACAAAGCATTTTACGATCACTTTGAGAAACATTAGGCTTAGAGGATGAAATACAAATGTCTAAACTCATTCTTTAATATTATTACAATTACCAATTGAAATTGAATTTGGTCTAAAGTATTGTTTGAAAATTGTGGTATTTTTCACCTAGTTGATTTGTGTTGAAAAAACTGCTTCAAGAAACAATATGAAATCCAGTGTAAGTTCCAGGGGATTAGGTAACCTTTATGATTCGCTATCTTCTGTTACAAGTAAATTTTTCAATAGTTAAGATTACTCGCATGCATAATATGTCATTTTAGACATTAGATTGGTCCTAAAACTATCAATAGCAACAGAATAATAATACTTGGTATGAAATAAAAATCTCAGTTGGAATTTGCATGACAATCCTGCCTCTTCTATGCAAGACATGCTTGACTTAAATAGGCTTGCCTCAGAATGTTTAGACAGATAGGTTTGTAAAGCTATGACTTCAGCTTCAAACTTCACAGGTTGCAGAAAGGTAGTTGTAAGTTATAACTGTCAATATATTCTTCTTTCCTTATTTAGTTTTATATCCCTTGATTACCTCTCTAAGATATTCATTATTGTTGTATATATTCTTGTTGTATTTATTGTTGTATTCCTTCATATAATAGGCCTAGGATTAAGTGATCTGATTATGTTTACTATATTAGACCCTAGAATTAAGGGATTGATCATTCTTGATGTATATATATTGTAATTCCCTTAGTGAAAAGGCAGTGAAATATTTACATAAATTCTCTTTATTATTCTGTCAATAACACAACAGCATCTATTAAGGAACAGAAGACCATGCAGGACAACTTAAATGATTGAAACAAGCTGAATTATCACTCAGTAAGAGGTTACCAAGGAGCATTTCTTAAAGCCTAGAAAATATTGTCCTAAAGCATTTCTTGTTTGCTTCAGATGCGTAGGTGTATGTACTTTAAACTCCTATTTTTTCTTTATTCTAGGGGTAAGATAGGGGTCAAACTCTCAGACAACCAATGCGAACTCTTTGCTCCCTATAAATGTTGTACTTTCAACTGCTCTAATGAAGTTATTTTGGGGATAAGCACATAAAATTATTCCTAGCAAGCATTAGAAGTTATGAGATTTGTTTGCAGAATATGCCTCCATAAAAGTACTTAAAGAACAGCTTGGTTCAGTCTCTGGTGCATTCCAGGAACCATGAGAAGCAATGCCAAAGTTTGACTTTTTCTTCCTACAGAAACCTCTCTGAAAATTTAATGTTACTCTGAAAAGAGATAAAAGGCCCAATCAGGATAGTTCTATCACTAAGAATTCATACCTTCTCCACATGCATTTCTGGAGAATCCCCATTTCTCAAAGATTTCTTCTTTAGTAATAGTGCCTCCAATGTGGAGCATAGTTGAATTTGTCCAAGTTTTTCTTCTAGAGCCTGAGAAAAAATTGATCGTCATCTTCTGTGATCAAGGACGTAAATTCTAAAATCAAATTCAGAAACTGTCTGAAGATGTAATAAGCATTAAAATTAAAAACCAACAATGAGACCTACGGATGCAATGATTGATCAAAAAGTTAAGTCTGCACAACTAAGATAGTTACCTGGGTTTCACGAATTTACTTTCCCTCATGGAATAATCTTAAGGAATCATTGCAAAGAATTTCAATACATGACAAAGAAATCAGGCCATGGGAATTTAGCAAACAATATAAATGCATGGCTACATAAACCAGAATTTCCTTGAGATGCCCTTCCAAAGAACTGGAGTGTGGGATGAGAACGTGTAACATGCAAAACTAATCACAAATAGATGGTGCAAACAAGTTGAAAGGAAAAGGTCATAAGTTGATCACCAAAATAACTGATCAACATCAATTGGCCACTTATGAAACAGATGAATGAGTCAAACCGAATAATTCAGGGAAAAAAGCTAAGTTAAAATTTTCACATGAACAGGGATACCCACTCTTTTAGAATCTTGCATGTTTGTGAAGATCTAAACTTGGGATAAGAAAGCATGAAAATATTTTGGATGAAAAAAATCAATTGAAGTCAGTGCTGAAGTTACAGTTATGTTTTTGAGTGAAAACCCAAAACCTTAAAATTACAGAAATCTTTAAGCTTTCTTCACACAACTACTTATATCAGACTGGTGACAACAAATGACATGTGGAATCTGTTTGTACATGGAAAATTGTGAATGTAGGATCAGCCTACCTCCATTGTCAAAGCAGTTGTTTCTTCAGAGGATTTTGCGCTAACTTCATTGGAAGGCTGATTGAGTGCCTTTGATTTCTCAAGTTTCTCCATTATGTTGTGGGCTTCAGCATCTATTCTGAGTGCAGAGAACATAATAAAAAACATTAATAAAAAAATCATCTCTAGATGAAATCAATGCAAGAAACCAATGCAATTCTGATTTGTAAATGAAGCTTAACTTCCAACAGATTAAACATGCAGAAAATGACCAGGGACCGATACTCTATGCCCATTTATTTGTATAGATATTTTATATAGAAGATAACTTTAAATGAATACTGATCAGAAAAAGAAAGACTGAGCACTCGGATAAATGAACAGTGATCTACAATATACATACAACTCTTTTCTGGAAATAGGGCATGTGAGTTTAAACTTCGTCAAAAACTTTATCAAGTCAAAAAATTTACTTCAAAAGTTCGCTTTACTAGTTGAAGCTGAGTCGACTCGAAAGTAAATGAATGTTTATAGTCTCAAATTTCATTAGTGAAGACAGACGAGCAGATCTCAAGCTCCATGATGCAAATGATTTGTGAGTTTTAACAAGGATAAAAAAACAGAGGAAATTTTAATCCACAATGCAAATAACTCATTCAAAACTTCTCTTACAATAAATTGGAAAGAAAAAAAATCACGGATCTTTCTTTGTGCTTTGCCAACTCCAAAGTATATTAGTAAACATATAAGAAATTAAATATGAATAGATGCATAAATCTGAAGGGCAAAATGAATGGGGAAGAGGAGAGTTGAGATCTTTCCAAAGTTGAGATAGCAGGTTTAGATCATAACTGTCCTACGATGAGGCATTATTCATAATCACTTTCTGCCTAACATGTGAATACAGGTGTTAGTGTATGCAGTATAGGGGAAGCCAGGGGTATGACACCCAAGTCCCAACCCAATTCACAACACAGCTTCTGCAGTAGAAAATGAACGAGTCTAGAAAGTTTTTATTTTTCAAGACGCATTTTTAAATCTAAGATACAACATCCTGAATTACCTTGCAATATCAGCATTTATTTTCAGCCCTGAAATTGCACTTTGAGCATATTGAAGCAACTCCTCTCGCTTTACCTAGACAGAGAGAAAAGGGGGAGGGGGTCATGTTAATCATAAAATTTCACTTGGAAATATGCAACCTATTAATCGAACTTCTTTATAGAGCAAAAGGTATCCCTAACTTTATCCAAGCATATATTATACAGAAAAGCCAAATGTTATGCTGGATCATCTTATACTAACAAATAAATAACCATGAGGGTGTCTGCAGAATTAAACAGGAGCTAACTGTACCCTTATCATAATCATTTTAGAAAAGAAATCCAAGGAATAAGCAGCTATTTCCTGATGAGTAAAACCTGATAATTTAAGTAAAAGACACACCCTTTCTACAAAAGGATGGTAAGTTGTAAAGAACATATAGACCAATAAAAAAAAAGGTAGAATAAGTAGTTAAGGATCTCTACAACTTTCAAAATGATTAGAAGGAATTTAAAATAAATCATCGATAAAGCCATCAGGCAGGCGAGATACCTCATAACCAAGATTAAGCCTATGCAAGGAAGCTCACTTTCTTACAAAGTTTAGCTGTCTGTAACTCTGTATCCTCTCTGATAAATAACGCAGGAGAGACAGAGGAACTTGTTTTCAAACTAATCATCCTCCCTTACCAAGGTAAATGCCTAAAATACTGATCTCCCTTGAATGAAGACAACTTAGGATGATTAAAAAGTAAACCAAAGGAACTTCATATTAATGAATACAATTCAAACCTATCATTAAAATGAATGGAGCAGATACTTGCAAGGAAAAAGATAGAAGTAGCAAACGATACAGCTGTTAACTTGTAACTCTAGGATCAATGGGATGTAAAACATAAGTTCTCTATTTATTCCTTATCAGAAAATTTTCCATATTTTCATGATTGTGGCGCAGAACTTGATGGAAAAAATAAGTCCTTCCTGAATCCAATTTAATCCAGCAGATATTGATGAAATGAGTATGCAACTATTAACATAAAACAAACGAACATTTACAAGAGTATAATAAAGGCATGTGTATATATGGACTTGTACCAATACTTCATCCTCATAGCTGGTGAATGCTGTTGCCAAATCTTGTATGCTGCTCATCACTGCCTTATGTACTTCCTTCCCTCCTGCCAGACACAGCCTGTATATAAACCAAACCAAAGGGAAGGTTTACATGAAGTTCTATGCATTACACTAAAAGACAAAGGGAATTTAAAGCACATTCTCTTCATTGTGACAACTTGACTCCACTCAACAAGCCATAGACCTAAACTAGATGCATTCAGCTTTTCTCCACATTAACAAAATGTAATTTCAAGCAACTACTTTAACAAGACATAAATAGAAAATTACGAGTAGGAGGAATCACCCAAATATCTCCAAAAGCAATGAAACTTCTTCCTCATTCGGCACTTCAAGAATCTGAGTCATACAAAACAGTTAACCTGCGGTTAAACTCAATGGATCAGCAAATACAAAGCCTGGCTAAATATATGTAAACTAAAATTTAAATTAAAACATTGACAAGTTCCAAAGGCATTAAATTTGTCCTTTTTCCATAGCAAATAAATAACACAATATACCCTGATCTACTTTTGTGTCAACCATCAATTATATGCCATGTTTATACAGCAGAAAACAACAATAGTGCTTACCATGGACAACGTAATCCCTTCAAGAGCTTGACTATAAAGAAAAACATCTCGAAAATCCATCGTCCCAAGATCAGGATCCATATAATAAACCTGTGCAAAGTTATGTAGCAATCTTGAAAATAAGAAACCAATCACAGCTTCCCTAGAAAAAATAAGTAGTAGATATTTTGTTCAAAAAATAAAATAAAAAAGACACAATTCTGGCCATCAAACTTCTATCTCACCAAAACAGATAATGCAGAAAATCCATACTAATTACAACAGGAGTCTTATACAGCTACAACATGCCAATGGACAGACAAGATTTCTCCATGCAACAATTAAATTTAAAATTTGAAAAGAAAAGAAATGAAATGAATGCTAACTATATAGGAAGATGCTCACAATGGTAAATTTTTTAGGAGAATCCTTGAGGGAGTCATCAGCATGATGTTCATAATTAGGAGATGAAAAAAACATTCTTTCTCTATCAGTTTCTTTAAGAGCAACAAGCCATCTTCTCAATAACTGCACTCTCTCTTCACCTCTACATGACACAGATACATCCTCTAATCTTTTTGCTGTTAGCCTAAAACTTTGCAAACTCCTTGATGAAGCTCCCTACATCATCCAAAATCAAATATTAATTATTACACATCCAATTCAATAAACATATATAAAGATCATCATTAGCATTACAATGCGTTCTTGGATTATTTTGGCTCCTTCAGAAACTGCATTTCCGGCGTGAAGGACGACGGAGTCTGCATAGCTACGGACGGTGCGTGTAATGTTAGTTTTTCCACCGACTTCTACCGCTCTGTTAACGGCGGTTCTTATCCACGACATTACTATTTACAACGTGATGGTGTTTTCGTTGCGTTTGGATTGGTGATGATGATAGTGTTATTGTAATTGGATTTGTAATTTGGGGTTAAGCAGCGAGGAAAATCAAGAGGAGGAGGAGGAGGAGGAGGAGGAGGAAGGAGTCAAGAAATTTTGCGCGTCTTTGGTTCGAGTCTTTTGCCTCTCCTTTCGGTTTGTTTGCTTTAATTTACTATATTGTCCAATCCCACAGACTTTGACTTTTATTTTTTAGTTTCGGTTAATGAAAAACTATTTCTAAGCGTATATATATAAAAATCAATTTAAATTAAATTTAAAATTTCAAAAAATCTAGCAATTAAAATATGAAAGATTAAGTTTAATTTAATTAAAAGTAATAAGATATTTTTTATTTTCTTACAAATTTTAAAAAGTATTTTCTGTCCGGAAAAAAAAACATTTTTTTCTAAAAACTAAGCCAAAATGTTTTTACTAGAAAGTATTTTATTATTTATTTTTTCAAATAGTAAATAAACACATTAAAGTTTAAAAATATATTTCTAAAATAACATTTTCCATTAAACAAATGGTACCTACTTGGAAACTAAATTCTCTGTACGGAACACGATTTGACTTGTTCGTGCTAGTTATACATCTCTTAAGAATCTCAATTTTTCAAAGTAACAGCCATTGGAAACATTTCTCGATTTGGTTCAACGTCACAGCATACTGCATTAAATAATTTATATATTTATTTTGTAAGAACAATTTAAAGGGTATTATTGTGATAGTAATTGTATTTTTCATTTAAAAATATATTAATATAATATTTTTTAAAATTTATTTATATCATCAACACATCAAAATAATTTTAAAAAAAAAATTGCCTCGTTGTTCCCGAATCCATCTATCCTCCTTTATGAGGTCAAACTACAATGTTGTCTACGTTCCACTAGAGCAGAGCAGAGAATGCAAGAGCCATTTCCGATTGCAACTCAAAAGGCAACCATGGAAACACCATCATCAAAATCACAACAAGCTTTTATTAACAAGGGGCTTTTTTCGAGTACCTCTTAACCTCCAATACAAGATGCACTGCTTACAAATCAGACACCAGCGCTGCGAAATGCAGCACAACATTTCTGGCTAAAAAATGGAGCAAATGGAAGAATCTTGACCATATCTGTCCTTTTGTGGACATTTCAATCTACTTATCGTCTTGTTAGTCCAAGGGAACCCGTTTCTGCAAGGGCATAGACTAGAACTCAATCTCGGGCAATGGCACCTTCCAAAAATTCCATGAGTTATAATCTTCCTGCAGATACAAGAGTCGAGGTCATTCAAGATTTTTGTGGATTAAACCAGTATTTTGGGCATATAAACAGACGTTCGTCCTGTATCCTCCAGTCTGGACACTTTTTATTTCTTTTATTCTCACCCTTTTCAAACAACACAATGTGTTCTAAAGTTCACAGGAGTATTACCTGCTCAGCTGATGATGTAGGGGGGAACATATCATTGACCAGAGTGTGTAAAGATGTGTAGGACTTCACATCGATGCGATGACTAATGGCTACCTCACCCTGTCAGTTTATGAGAGCTTATTAGCAATCAAAAAGAAAAGGAGGTAAATCCCAGATGGAAGACCACCAAAAAGGAATGTCAGTAACAAAAATCCAAACCTTTGGGTTTATAATAAATATTTTGCCCTTTGGGATCCCAATTTTCCTGTAACTAAACTCATCAGTATCTCTATTTCCGAAGCCCGCGTAGAACGGGTTGTAATCAGAAGGAAAGAGACTTTTGATGTCCTACAAACATGAAATTCAGAGCATACTGTAAGTTTGGGATGAAAGGCAAATGCTTGCTTAAAGTGATTCTATGTCCATAGTGGTTTTCCCCTTTTATGATTACCTCTAAGCACGCAATCTTGAACTCATGAGGAGCTCTTCTTATGACTGATAATCATGCAAAGCAAGAACAAATTTCAGGATGAGTCAGAGCATCATTTAAATGAGAAAAAGATGTGGAATATAAAGTACGTAGGAGATGCAGACCAAGTCAAGCTGGCAGCTTGGATAAAAATGTAAAATCAAAAAGAAATTAAAAAATTTCCACCAGATGGTCAATGATGCAATTGAGAATGGACCAACAACTGCTGCATGGTCTCAAATGCTGGAGGCTCACCGGTGCAAGATTCTTAAGATTCAAATTCCTGAAGTAACATAACAACTAAAATGTACTGTGTAGCCACATCTGAAAGTGAAGATACTTTATTGGTTGCAAAAATGGAAAAAAAAAAACATTTTATTTTTACTTTTCTTTTATCTTAGCTCTTCTTCTCTTCGACTTTGGAAAAACAAGATATGCAATGTTGTCCTTGATGTCCATTTGTAGCAGATTTGTGAAATTTAAAACCCATTTAAGTACACCTCACAAACATATACATATTTCAACATTAGTAAATTCCATGGTTTCCTCTTTATGAAATCTGGAATCATCAGTACCTGTATCATAAAATTAACTTGAAGACCAAGCAATTCCATAGAACGGATAATTTTTAAAAAGACCTTACCTTCCCGGTACAATGAGGGAAACAATCCATCAGGAGAAATAACAACAGGTCCATTCGGTAGGGTTTTTCCATCCTGCAAGCAGAATTAAAAGTCACTAATCAGTAAAATTAAATGCAATACAGCAGCATCATAACTATAACCTCTGCAAAACCCAGTCTAAAGCAACAGAAGAGACAGACTGCACAACAGGGTAAAAACAGTGACCAGGAGCCAATGATATGAAGCAATATTTGATGGATGACACGTAAGAACTCAAGTATTGCACAATATCTGATGCAAGCTAGAAACTCAAATCCCAATGTCAACATATTCAAGCACATTCATTCCTCTGGCTCTGACTATTAGTAGTTTTTTCATCAAGAAAGTCACAGAACCTCCCACACCCAATGCTAAAATAAGTAAACAAGGAAACAATAAACCCAAATAACATTTATACCTGCTTTACATTGAAAAGGAAACTTCTGGTTAGATACGCCTGAACAATTGCACGTGCACTCAGAAACAATAGCTGATATCCATTCTCCTGCACAAATGTGAACTGTGATATTTGATGTCCATTTACTGGGAAAAAAAACTATTTGTTCATAAACATGCCAGCTGCAATTCAATGAAATAAAACATGGAACAAGTCCAACCACCATTCCTACTGACAAAATTTGTTGTGAAAAAACAATCCAAGGTAACCGAAGAATCAACTGATTAAATTACTAAAACTTAATTGGCTAGTATCTGTTGTCTGCATGAATTACTGTTCACTGTTCACTGTTCACTGTTCACTGTTCCTGATTGAAGTAGCATGCCATATGCATGAAATATGTCCCTTTACAAAGTGATATTTAGAATGTCTGCCAGCAAAATAAACAAACAACAAAGAAATTCAATCTAACATAAGGAGGATTGACTAAAGGAAGAGGCTATAGGGGTTAGCAGATGTTATGCCTCCTTTTTGCTCTTAAAAAGGTTTGGCCCAAATAATTGATCCATTTAGCAGACCCATAGTAGTTTGAGATTGACGCTCAGTTTTGTTCTTGACAATAGATGATGACATGTAATGTGAATGTTCTTATACCACAATTAGAAATTCGTTTAGCCAAAACACTCTAGTCCATACTGAACAAAGGAAAGGCAGTTTTCTTCACTTTCAGAGGCTTGCAGCTAATATAATTGCACATTGGCAGAGCATTGAAGAAACATTATGCAAATAAATTCAGCGACCACTGGTTAGCAAGATCAAAAGGAAAACAATACCTTAATGGCACAAAAAAGTTTAGCAACTCCAGATTGTGTCCAATCCTTTCCAACCAGGGGCATGAATTGACCCAAAACATCAGACCTGGCAAGAATTATCAATTTAATACCCCAAAATCAAATCTATGATTAAGTGAAAAACATAAAGGAAATTTTTTTACAGTTGATCAGTTTGTACTTTAAAACCATTGCTAAGAATGCTTGTTGATGCTTTATTATAAAATTAATAATGGAGGATGAGCTTTTTATTACCATGAGAAATAAAATTTTCCATTTTGTCCCTTTGTCCAAGAAGCTATTACCTAATCCATGCCATGTTAGCTAGAGATAGTAAGACTAGACTTCATTCAGAAAGTGATAAAAGGGTTAGTAATTTAATTGCATTAAGATCTAGCACAGAGAGAAACATGTTCAAAATTGGCGAAGACCATGCCCAAACTCATTTCATTAAGTATCCACAATTCAGTCAATTTTAATGATACATGCAAACATGACGCCCACAAGAATCGCTCAGTTGATGGTTACAGGTTTGACACATTACTGGTGAACTTAAGATTAGGATGAAGTGCACAAGCCAAGACATGATAAAGTAAATGGTAGTCCAAGGGTATCCATTTCTCATAATTTTGATGAATCAAGCTAATTTCATTCCCTTGAGGTTTTTTTGCTAAAGGAACATTATTATTTGTAACTTGATGATTTATATGTCTTGAAGTTGTGCCAAACATATAACCACATTGATGGGTATCATGCTTCAAGATTAATCTTAGGTGGTTGTTAAATGTGAATCGAGTTTTTTCATGGACTAATTTAACTCTTGAAATCAACTTCCTGTACCCAAAAGACAACCTTGAAAAGCCTAAGACCTCTACACCAAATGACTTTACCACAAATTCCAAATGCCTCGTATAAACCAAAGGCCACGTCATTTACCTGTCAACCATACTGGGTACAGTATTCCAAAGACATCTGGTAAAATAGACAACCACGCTAGATAAAGTTTTCCTTGAGAACTCTGGTATACCAGATGTTATTCCTTGCATTGTGGCCAACCTCCTTATCATTTGAGGGAGCTTTAATCGTTCCTTGTCTCTTGTGCTCAAGTGTGTGAGAGCTGTACCTAGCTTGTTTGTATACCAAAATTTGAATTACCTTGTTCTTACACCAATATTTGAATTGGATAGAACCTTCTCTTATTTTCCACCAAGGACAAACAAGATAAGCATTTCAAATCTCTTACTATGCTGCCAACCTCATCTCATGGATGACATTTTTTATATCATCTTGCCTGAACCATGCAGTATACCAGACTTCCAAAATTAAAAAGCTCTTGGCCAGTTTTCTCTTACTCTAAACAGCTAACTAGCCACATTTTCCCATAAATAGACCTCCTTACACTTTTTATAAGATTATTGCAATCATTGGGTTATAATTCCTATTCTTACATAATCATATTCTTTCTACTTTGAGCTTACTCTTGATTATTCTCTTACACATTGATTGCACCTCCTACCTAATGTAAAAAGAATTACTAAGACTAGAGAGACTCTTTGTAATATATTCTTATGAGTGTTGTTTTCATTCTTTTACAATGAAACTTATTGTTAAAGTGTAAATGGTCCTATAACAACTTGGGTTTTGGTTGTGAGCTCGTTTAGGTTTTGGTTTGTATATTTGGAAAAACCTGCCTATGGTTTGTCCTTGAGTTGTGAAATGCGTTTGGTTTCAATCTTCATCCATTAAAAAGATTGGTTGGATTTGATTAAATCCGGTGTAAAAGGATTGGTTGTAAAGGTTTGAATCTTGAACCTGCAAAAGGATTCATTGGCCTAACCCGTGAAATAGGACGCGAGTGATGGTGGAAGCCCAAGCATACCGCTTGGGAAGTGGAGTAGGCGGTTAGTGTCGACCTACTATAAAATCCATGTGCAATCTCTATTCCCAATCCATTTATTTTTTTCACACTATTAATAACTTCTTGTTGTTGTGTTGATTGTATGGATAAACAAGTTGTTGCAGTGTGTATTGGATTATTTGCTGACACATGTTAGTGTGCTTGAAAAGGTGGTTGTGTGGGGTGAGTCATAGAACACCTACCCCCCTCCACTCCTAGGTGTCGGGCTTTCAGTTTTTACAGCCTCACTGAATTTAAGCAAGTTACAGCATCCAAAATTCCAGTTATGTAATTCATGCTGGGGTGTCAGGAGCCTTACCTGGTAATTGTTCCATCCACATCTGAAATTACTATCCTTGCATTCCACTTCCATAAGTAGATATGACAATCAACCTGTTAAAATTGAATGTTACTTAGCAGCTCAAAATGGGTAGAGCATGAATTGCTAATTGCTAATTGCTATCATTTTTATAATGGAATATTTTATATGCTACATATGAACCAACCTGTTGTATACCCAGAACCCTAGTAGAGAAACTGAACGTTATCTTATTTTGACCCTCTTTCAGATTCAATGATGCTATCTGCTCACTAGTTGGAATATTTGTCCTTAAAAACTGTTTGTGAGGAGACTCGGAACCACCACAGGATGCTGAAGTTGACTCAACATTTGAGTTTTGCACTCCAGATTCAGAATCAACAAATAACTCTTCACTTGATGAGTTACTGCTAGTCTTAACCCTTCTAAATGGAATAGGCCAAAGCCTCCATCTGCGGCTAGATGGTGTGGAAGTAATCCCAGCATCATCATCCCTTTGCTCTAGTGTGTCATCCACTTCCACAGGAATTGCATCTTTGGGCTCAGCAGGTAAATCCAAACCAAATGCAGCCATTCCAAGCACAATAGGAGCAGCCTTTTCCCACGTGAAGTATTTCTCTCTGTATCTGATTATTAAATTTTCATTCCTGATAATTGATGTTGCAGAATTTTTAAATTCTTCAGCAGATATGCGATGTGCTACAAACACTTCAGCAGCAGCATCCATGCCCATACCTGCATGGAGTTCCTTTCCACAGAGGGAGATCTCAAACCCTACAAAGGTAAGGAAGAAAGAAAAATGTAAAACAGAAGCTTCACACTCTACATAGACCAAGCTCAGACTATAGTTACAGACTTCAAGATTCAGAATAGAACAATTAACCCTTACCTTTGCTTGAAGAAGTTTGCATCCCTTCAATGGAGATCGCTATTTGCGGTTTCACAGTCTCACTTTTACCAGACTCATCTTCAGGAACAGGTCCTTGCAGGCTATTATCCAACCCTTCACCTACTGTGGACATGTGATAAGACTCTTCACCTTTCTCATCTGAACTGATACCAATGCTAACAGAAGTACATGTGCTGTCAGCACCTATATGTTCTATCCTTGTAGCATTCTCTGCAGCTTTGAGTTCAACCTGCAAAGTAGGTGATCCTTGAATGCCACTAGAATCAGAACTACAGCCATTATCAGTGAATTCAACAAGATCTCCATTAATAGTTTGATCAACTGCTGGAGAACTACAAGAAGACTCCTCATGTGAATCTTTTTGCACCACAAGTGAAGTATCTGTTTCCTCAGGATCAGCAATTCGACCCAGTTTGGCCAATTCCGGTAACGCCAAGCAGCTTTTGAAAACCTCTTCCCTATTTATCCTAACAGGTGTATCCGAATCACTTTGCACCAGAAGATCTCCTTCTGACCTAGGAATGTCCTGAATTTCTTGACTTTGACATAAAAGTTCCTTGTCACCTTCAGAAACTTCCAGTTGGCAAGCATTATCACCATTATTTACATTGTAAGCACTATCGGATGCAAAATTAGACACAGATGCACTCAGTTTACTGATGTAATCAGCAGCCCATGCATCATCACCTGAATTAAACTCCCCAGTGTCATCACCCAGGCCCAGATGGAACTGAGGGGTGCAGAATTGCATGTTCTCGATATTCTGTTCTGATTCCAATACAGGGGCTGTCAGGACATGACCATCCACACTCACCAAGATCACTTCTGAATCTGAACCTTGTGAAACAGCAGAATGCTCATCATCTATACCATTGTATATATCAGAAGCATACTCTGATAACTCAACTGAATCATCCATGGAGGCTTGCTCATCTTGAAAATCATAATACCTCCGGTCACCATCAGATTCCGCCCTTTGAAGTTGGGCTGCACCTGATGAATTATCTTCCTCTCGCAACTGAATCACCCTAGAATCGGAAACACTATGCTCAAGCCTAGATATTCCAACAACATTACGATCACCAACGCCACTAAAACCAACATTGACATCTTCATTTGACATTGCCATGCTATTAGAATCCTTTATAACCCCATTTGCCTCACTTCCTTTACCAGGCTCAACCTCCTTGATGAAATAAGCTTCACCGGAATTATCAAGATACATGTGAAAATTCGCTTCAATGTCATTGACATTTATGCGGACAATCTTCTCTGCTCCCTTAAGAACACCCTGAAATTTACCAAATCGAACATACCATGGGGTACTTCGAAATGTCCCATCCTGCTGTTGTACCACAATCACATCCACAGCCCCACCAAAAGGATGAAAAGGGATAACAAATGAGTACACACCTCGGGAAATTATACTGCCTACTTTCCCAACAACATTCATCTGGTCAGAGCCACTGATAACCTCAAGAATCACAATGTGCCAATAAATTCCCCTTCACTCCCTAATCTTCTTTATTCTCTTTTCAATTCAAGATTCCGATAAAATCGAATACAAATAATTCTCTCCAAGGAATGGAATGAAAAATTTTCTTTTATTATGCAGAATCTGCATTCAATTTAACAAATTCCAGGTAAATAAAGCCTCAACTAACAAGAACAAAAAAAATTGAAAGGAGAATAAAACCCAATTTTCCATTTGGATTTTAGCTATTGAGAAAAAAAAAATGGCATAAAAACAACTCCGTCAACAAATGTGACAGCGAAAGAATCTTGAATAACTCTAAAGATTCCAAATTTCATCGATTTCTCACAGCCAAACGAAACATAAAATTCGATTCTCCCTCCAATTAAACAGATCAAATATAATTAAAAACTAAAACTACAGCAGGCAATCAAAGAAAGAAAGAAAATAAAGCTAAAAGAAAATTCTTGAATTAAACTTACAGATTCAAAATTTGGAGGAAAAAAATCCGAGTCTCCTTGGAATCAATCAATCTCACAGCTCGAGAAAAAATGGAGCCAATTTGAGAGGTTAGAAAATTATTACCTGTATCGCAGAAGTTTATTTAATTTTCGAATCTTTCTTCTTCTTTTTTCTATTTTTCTTTTGTGTTCAATGTTCTTTAACAAATAACATTCTTGGAGGCTTCGAAGTCTAGACTTGACTTGTCTATGGAGGATTTATATTTTCCTAAAAAATAAAATGTGATAGCAAAATACAGTGTAAGTTAGATGAAATAATTCAGAAAAAAACGACATGTCCGGCCATTAAATAGGTAATCCTGATTTAAATTACGAGGATGGTCCCTTCGATGATGAGCTATAAATCGATGAGAGTGGGGCTATTTTCGGGAATGCCTGTTTACTTTAAGATTTATTTTGTTTTTCGAGTGAGTTATTATGGTAGGCAGGTAGATAGACGTCCCCTGATTTGAATGATGCTGTTGCCGGACCACCGCCTCGTTGTTGTCGAAGTCAACAAATATTTATTACATCACTATCTTCTTGAAATTTCAAGATAAAGAGAATGTATATAATCGTGGATTTGACATCTTTTCTAACCACATGAATTCTAGAAACTATCGGTTATCTCGAAATTATACTCCTCTCCCTTTCAAAAAAGAATTTTAGGGTTTATGAGTAATTTTTATTTTTGTTAATATTAAAAAGAATATTATAGCTCTGAAAATTAAATCTAGAATTTAAATTCAAAATTACATTCTTTTCTTCTCTTTTTTTTCTTTTCCTCAGTGGAAAAGTATATATTTTTAATGTGATTTCTGAAAACTAAAATAAATATTTATATTTATTACATATCTCATATAGAGGCTGATCAACAAATTTTGATAGAACTCTATTTAAAAGGTATATTAAAGTTAGGGCAAAACCTTATAAACAAAGTTGAAGGTGTATATAACTCATCATGGAATGTACCTTGTACAACAGGTACAATTTTTCTTTTTAGAAACTCTATTAAATTGTGCTCCACAAGGTTTTTATTGTAAGGAAATCTCATTGTTTCAAACAACTATTAAAGATACATATTAATTATATGGGTATCCATATGCTTATTATATATATTTTCAATTCAAGTGACATGGTAGCTAACATGACACATATAGCCTAGTCATCGTCATCAATATAACATTGATATTTAGTTTTTATTTTTTTTATCGCATCAAAGATATGAGAAATCATTTTCGTAAGAAAAATATAACATTATTTCTTGTTTAAGAATAATTCTCATATTTTAGTACCAATCCAAGAAGTTTGGTTTAGTCAATTTATTAACATCAAGTATGTTACATATAGATATATTTATTTTTATTCATGGTAATTTATCAAACCTATTTATGTTACATGTTTATAACCAGATTCACATGAAATCTGTAATTTTAACTTAGTCTCCCACTATTTTCTTACAAATTAATAGTCTCAATATTAAATCAAGAAATCTTGCTTAGATCTTGTAGTGGGAGATAGTCCTATTGTATTTATATGATCTCAAGTAACACAATAAATCAAAATAAATTAAATTAGATAAATAATATAATTTATCAATCACATCTTTATGTAACTCTTATATGAGTTATGTGACAACTATTTGTTTTAATATATCATACATGTTTCACCTAACTACTACCTCTAATCTTATATGATCATAAGTAACTCATCCAAATCATATAAGTTAGTTAAGTAAGATCTAATTATATAGCATTAAACATATTTGATTAGCGATAGTCTTAAGTAGCTCAATAAGTTATCTATTAATAAAGCCATAAAATCAGAATACAAAAAATTATGTTTTGACATGTACTAAATATATCAATCATTTGTTTATTATCAATTTTAATTAAGTCTCATTTCATAGCATAATTAATATATCATACATTACAATTATATATTAATTGGATGATTATGGATATATTTAAAATAATTCTCTCAAGATATAAAAAAAGAATTAGGTGGTCAACACCAAGGTAGCTGCAAGGGGAATTATATGAGAAAGCAATTATAAAGTCATGAAAAAAAAATAGATAAAAGGTAGACTCCTGGACCTCATTTAATATTACAATAATTCAACTATAAGTTTTTTTTATAATCATGCATAATATCATATTAATATGCATGGTAAATTATTTTGAGCTTCAATTCTAATTATTGGCTTTATGTCTAATTTTTTAAATAAAGTTTCTAGCACTAAAACAATATTAAATTAATCCAATCTGATAATTCCCCAAACTTAATAAGTTTTATTTAACATAAAATTTTCATTGAAAAATATTTTTTTCAAAATTTAATAATAAAAATAATCATATTAAGACTCTTATCAATATCCAATCGAATAAAAATATTTTGGCTTAGAAAAACTATTTAATTTAGATAAAAATTATTTTTCTAAACATTTTAATTAGATTCTAATCCTATTGGGATATATCAAAACTCAAAAATTTTGAATTAGACATTTTACTTCAACCCTAATCTAATTAGATAAAAAAATATTTACAATTAATTTAATCTAATATTTTAATTTTAGAACATAAAATCAATATTTGATACGTAAAGGGGGAAATCATAATTATGCTCCAATAATACTTTAAATGCAATCATGTATTAGTTTCAAGGGTAAAGTTGTAATTTTTCTCATGACATCTTTTTGTTATAGCTGTAGATCACAAGGTATAACTATCGTGTTGCTCAGAACCACGCTAGGTGTAGCAGAGAGGTTGTTGCCTCTCCATCCTTTAGCAATCTTGCACGAGCGATCTACCTGCCGATGCGCCGGGTTTTTTTTATCTATATAAAAAATTTAATATTTTTATATGTATTGTATTCTATAATTTTAATATTTTATTAGTAAAATTATAATTGATAAAATTTGTATAATCGAAATGGAAAGTGGTTTGTAAATTTTTTAATCGCAAATAATGTAGGTTAATTTTTTTTTATGAGTTGCATTTTTTCCCAAGTAATATTAGATTCGACACATTATAAATAACAATATTGTAATTTTTTTCCATAAATAAACTTATATTTTTTGCGTGTTATAATTAGTTATTTCAATGTTTAATTATTAAAATTGGAATTGATAAAATATGTTAGAAATTAGTTTTTTGCGTGGTATAATTAGTATGCTTGCCCGCGCATCGCCCTAGGGTTTTTTCTATGTAGAAAACTAATTGATTTTTTACATGTTGTACTTAGTTGTTTAAATATTTAATAAGTAACATTATAATAGATAAAATATGTAACAAATAAATTTTTTCCCTGCCTAGAAGGAATAGTGTAATCGAAATGAGAAGTGGTTCGTATATTTTTTAATTGGAGATAACTTAGGTAAATTTGTATATAAAAAAAATGAGTTGCCTTTTTTCCCCAACAATATTAGATCTGACACATTATAAATAAAAATATTGTAAATTTTTTAAGAAATAAATTTTGTTTTTTGCATCCTATAATGACTTATTTGCAATCTAAAAGAAACAGTGTAATCGAAACGGGAAGTTATTCGCATATTTTTTAATTGTAGATAATCTAGGTAAATTTGTCAAAAGAAAAAAATTTGAGTTGATAATGTAGGTAAATTTGTCTACATTTTGTTTTTTTGAGTTGCATTTTTTCCCCAGTAATATTAGATTTGAAACATTAAAAATGAAAATATTGAAATAAAAATTTTAAGAAATAAACTTACACAAAAGAGTATAAAATTTAAATTCGAAGTCAAAAATTTTTTTTATAAGATTTATTAATCATATCATTATATTAAATGTATTTAAGCATATTGATATTAAAATTTATCTAAAAAAAATTCTAGGTCATTTTCTCTCTCTCTATATATATATTTTTAGGTGATAATATTTAATAAATATTAAAATATATAATTAGTCTAACATACTTTATAGAGTAATCAAAATTGGAAGTGGTTCGTATATGTTTTAATTGTACATAACCTAGGTAAATTTGTCATTTTATTTTTTGTATGAGTTGAATTTTTTCTGTAGTAATATTAGATCCAACACATTATAAATCAAGATTGTAATTTGTTTTTAAAAATAAATTTTTTTTTTTGCATGCTATAATTACTTATTTGCTGTCTAAAAAGAACAGTGTAATCGAAAGGGGAAGTGACTCGTATATTTTTTAATTGCAGCTAATGTAGGTAAATTTGTCTACCTTTTGTTTTTTTGAGTTGTATTTTTTCCCCAGTAATATTAGATCTGCAATATTAAAAATCAAAATACTGTAAATTTTTTTCAAGAAATAAATTTGTACAAAAGAGCACAAAATTAATATTTGGAGGAAAATTTATTTTATTTTATAAGATTTATTCATCATATTATTATATTAAATGTATTTAAGAATACTGATATTAATTTTTTTTTCCTTCAAAAAATCTTTGGTAATTTTCTCTCTCTCTGTATATATTTTCAGGCGATAATATTCAATAAATATTCAAACATATAATAAGTTTAAAATATTTTAATTTGACATAAATATACAAATGTATAATTAATTTGACATACTTTTAATAATATATTAAATTTTTATTATTATTATTAGGCGATAATATTCAATAAATAAATCAAAATATTGTAATTTGTTTTTAAAATAAACTTATTTTTTTGCATATTATAATTACTTATTTGCCGTCTAAGAAAAATAGTGTAATCGAAAGGGGAAGTGTCTCGCATATTTTTTAATTGCAGGTAATGTAGGTAAATTTGTCAACATTTTTTTTTTGAGTTGCATTTTTCTCCAGTAATATTAGATCTGCAATATTAAAAATCAAAATACTGTAAATTTTTTTCAAGAAATAAACTTGAACAAAAGAGCACAAAATTAATATTTAGATGCAATTTTTTTTAATTTATAAGATTTATTCATCATATTATTATATTAAATGCATTTAAGAATAATGATATTAATTTTTTTCTTTAAAAAATATCTGTGGTCATTTTTTCTCTCTCTTTATATATTTTTAGGCGATAATATTTAATAAATATTCAAACATATAATCAGTTTAACATATTTTAATTTGACACAAATATACAAATGTATAATTAATTTGACATACTTTTAATAATATATAATTATTTTTTATTATTATTAGGCGATAATATTCAATAAATATTAAAACAAATAAATTATTATTATTATTATTATTATTATTATTATTGTTGTTATTATTATTATTATTATTATTATTGTGCTAATAATGAAAGAAAGAAAACTAAATGAAAGACAGAAAACATCTTAAAAACTTTAACAAAAGATCAAACAAAAAAACTTTAATAAAAAAAAATTCTGAAATTATTCTTAGAAGAAAAAACAAAAAAACCATTAACAAAATACTAAGCAAGAGAAACAATTAAATTCTTATCATTATTATCATAAACTTAAAAACATTAACATAAGAGTAAGGGAAAAAAATAAGTAAATTATTATGATTATTATTATTATTATTATAATGAAAGAAAAAAAAATTAAAGCCTAAACAAATCATAAAAACTTTAAAAAAAGATAAAATAAAAAAATAAAATAGAAACAAAAATTATAAGGTGAAAAATATTGAAGAGCAAAGGTAGGGAAAAAAATATAAATTTTCAAATGATTATAAACACAAAATAAAATTAAAAACCAAAGCTAAGGGCATATTTATATATACATTGACAAAAACATAGACTATTCTAGAAATATAAAAAAATATAGGGATTAAAATCAAAGATTAAAAGTATAAGGGTGGAAATGAAAATCAAATATAATATCAATTGTAATCAAAGGATTAAATTGAAAAAATCACAACTTCCGTACCAAATATATTAAGGTTTTTAACCTAAATCCGAAAATTAAAAGAAGGAGGACCGAAGTGAAATATGAATATTTAATAAATTCGATCAAAGGACTCAATTAAAAGGGAAGAGACCGAAATGCAAAGTAAAAACTTGGTTCCTCCTCTGTACCATAGAGAAAATTAGACGTTTAGGGACTAAAGTGGAACATCAATAAAGATAGGGGCCTCTGTTGTACTTGTTCCAGCAGGAGAGAGAGAAACGGAACAAACGTCTTTAACCGGCCACCGCCGCCTACACGGACACCGGGGGTTGAAACGCGCCGGACCGGGAGAAAGAACACGCGGAGGCGAAGCGACGGAGACTCCGGAATCCCTTTTTTGGCCACCGTATGACCACTCATGCGCCACCTTAATAGGGCGTGAGCGGGAAACTGGCGGTCGCGTGTTCCACACGCGCCGACAGCTTATCGGGATAATTAATTAAAAATGTTGGTCAATTACGGTTACACCCCTATGCCTAATTCAACAATTTTGTCTTATTGGGGGCTATATCCGTATTTAGCCATTTTCAAAAAATATTAAAATAAAAAAAAGCGCGGCGGACCAGACCGGTCCGTACACGCGCAATGACAACACTGACCCTGAGACTTGAATGTTATTTTGTCCTATTATCGGGGGTAAAACCGGTATAACACTGTTCATCGGAGGAAAAAACAAAAAAAATAAGGCGGGCGAACTCGCGCGCTACACCGGATCAAATTGCGTGTGAATAGTGGCGATGAGTCTTAAGCTACAGTGAACGAACAGGAAAAGGTTGATCCCTTTTAGGTTCTTTGTTAATATGTGTGTAGCACAGATGAGTTACGCCAATGGAGCTAGCACCACTCCTTTTGTTTTTAATAAGATTTCAACCACATCTGACATGAGTAGTAACCAAATTTGTTTTTAAGAAAAAAATGAGATAAAAATACCTTTAGAAAGAATAAAGCTTCACATTAATTGAATTCCCAAATTAATACCAATGCATATTAAAACATACAATCAACAATCCTAATTGTCTAACCAAATTTTGATACCACTGTTGGGTTTCATAAAGCACATGTATGTATTGGAAATGATAAACTTAAATGTTTTTTAGAGAGTCATAAGGATCCAGTTAAACAAATCTAGAGTTGTTTAAGATTTATACAAATATTACCATATGACCATATGTTCTTTTTGTTTTGAATATTTTCTTCAAAATCGGGTTATAACAAATCGCAAGTCATCCAAATATCTAACCTCTAATGGAAATCCATGAATCACCAATGAGAAATCTCTTAAACCTTTTAGGAGAGAGATATTGTTATACCTTAGAGTGCTAACTCTTTTCTTTGCATTTTAGGTGTTTTATATTATACTCTACTCACCTTCTCTTTTTTAGGATGTAAAAGGCATATAATCCTACTTATAAAAAAACCTTAAATCTCTATAAATGGTAAAATATAAATATTTCTTTTAAATAATATCATATATATTATTTTAGGGTAATTTATAATTATAATCCCTTTGTATTAATTATATTTTTATCCTTAATTTCTAAATTTTATTTATTATGTAGTCACACTTGATTGATCATCATATTTTAATTTCTAGCCAATAGGTTTTATGTGTGTGACCCATTAAGTTTCCTAAGAAGTTGGGCCAGATATAAATTATAATTCAAAATAATATAAGTTTAAATAAATGAAATAACTTAATTTATTGACAATTCAATATTTGATTGTTTTATATTTGAAGGTTAAGTACAATGTTTAGAAATGTTTCATGATCCTCTATAAATTAGAAAGTCAAAAGTAGTTTGTCTTAACCTTTTAGTGAATAGTTTCCTGGTGTGATTATTATCATTTTATCATGAATGTTCTAATTTAAACATTATAACATGAAATATATATGCTTTGTTAAATCATTTTAGTTATCAGCATTATAGTCAATAAGATTTTGAAACTCTTTTCAAAACTCATTTCACATTGTCCAAGGATATCACAATTTATACTATATGAGAGAAAATAAAATATTTTTTTAATTCACGTAGGGTGATAAATTTCTTCTTGATTACTCAAATACTTTTATATAATTTATGTTATACTCAATATTTACTGGTTTGTTATCCTTGATTAAGACAATGTGTAGTCAGGATCAAATCATAACACTTATATAAAAGAACGTGGTGATCTTATGTTTTAGGACCACTAACACAAATATCATGAGAGCATTTCTATATACCTAAATGATCTCTTTATATGAAATTATCGTGTGGGTTAATTTAATATATATGTGATCTAATAAGCATAATTAAAAAAATAAAATATTTTTTTAATTCACGTAGGGTGATAAATTTTTTCTTGATTACTCAAATACTTTTATATAATTTATGTTATCCTCAATATATAATGGTTTGTTATCCTTGATTAAGACAATGTGTAGTCAGGATCAAATCATAACACTTCTTATATAAAAGAACGTGGTGATCTTATGTTTTAGGACCACTAACACAAATATCATGAGAGCATTTCCATATACCTAAATGATCTCTTTATATGGAATTATCGTGTGGGTTTGTTTAATATATATGTGATCTAATAAGCATATGCATATTACTTTCAAGTATCCTTTATACCTTAATTTATGAGAGAAACCATTTTTTTATTCATAAGAGATGAAACATGATATGTATTGTCTCAATAACTCTAATTAATGTTTAATCTTAATAGAACATTGTGACAATTGGTTGGTTACATGTAAAAACATTTTTTACAATTGTAATTGTATTAAAGAGAATAAACTATATAGAGTACGAGGGACATACCCTTAAAAGCACATAGGATTATTACTCAGGTCGATCTGACCAAAATAACAAGAAAAAAAAAGTAAAAGCTAAAAAATAATTGAAAAGGTGTAAAAACAGTTTGTGTAGATAAACAACGAAGCAACCATTCAACCAATTTATGGATAATAATTATGGTTGACCGATTGTTTATATATGGCCTGGTGCTATGCAAAACCCTAAAAGAAGCAAGAACATCAATACTTCATATCTCCGATAGGTGACAAAAAAACCTAAGAGTAGTTGAGATTCGAAATCTTAGTTGAAGCTAAACCAAATGGGATTGAAAAACTTAAAAAATATCCTCACAAACATCCTAATAAGATCAATATATATGTTGAAAGACTCGATTATTTATTCCATATGAAGTAAACCAAGGTTGAGAAATTTAATTTAGTAAACAGATGCACACATTTTTTTTCAAGGGCGTGTATGCCAGCTAAAACAATAGATGTCATGTCAAATAATATCAACCAAGAAGGGTCATGCTTATGATAACCCTCTAAATTGTGGTAGAGAAAGAGAATTGAAAGAATAAATGGTCACGCGTATCAACTTATGAACCACAAAGGGTACATATCAAAGAGAAAATGATCTAAAAAGTATGCAATTTGTTTATGATGTGAAGATGACCCATAAAAGCAAGCTATATGTTAAAAAATATCTCGGGATGAAACCTGGAAACCATAAAGGTGGTGCATAAAGTCTATGGGTATGGAACCTCTAAACGCCTCTCATACAGAGTCAATATAGAATCTCCTATAGGATTGGATATAATAGTTTGGTAAGGCACTCATAGGGTTAAAATTAATAGTCCCAAAAAGGCTAAAACTTTAGATTACCTGATGGAAAAGCTTAAGTATTTTTCTCAATAATGTATGAGACCTTGACATCCTATGAGAGCCTAGAATAAGTCAGCATCCTAAAAGGTATTAGGTCACAAATTGTTTTCCATCTAATAACCAATAATTTAACCATGGAGAGGTTGTAGTCACATCACTAATATAGGAGACAAACTTTCCTTTACACCAATCTATGTTAAGGAAAGTTTTCCTTTATGACCAAAAAGACATTAAAAAAAACATAATGTGCTATAAGGATCTACCTTTAAATAGAATAATATATACTCAAATTGACCAAGCTGATAATCTATTTAAAAACAAACATGCTCGAGAATAGTTGTTGTATTCCCATCTCACCTCTCTTTAATGGGATAACAAATATAGGCCCAAACAATATAGGCCCTTAAGTGGGAGAAAGAGCAGTCTTTCTAAAAGAAAGCAATAAAGATACCCCTAATATTCTTAATAATAGAGAAAGAGAAAACAAATATAGAATACAAATATACTTGGATGAAAAAAAAGAATATATTTGATAAGTTAAAGGCACTCAATATAAGTAAGAGAAGTTGAGGTCTATAGTTTGATCCTAGAGTTAATCCATTCTATCAAAGGTATACAATGAGTGTGTGTTGGTGTAAGAGATATCAATAAGACACCCAAGTACTTGTTTGATAGAGAAACCAACCTAAAACTCATAATATCTTATAAGGTAATCTTATGCTCATCATCAGCTCTTAATAATAAGACATGACTTATTTTAGATTTATAACATTACTAAATAACCCTATAAAATGATACAAAACCTTCCTCACTATACTTGAAACTCAAATTATCCTACAAGGTAGTCTCATGCTCATCATCAACTCTTGATAATAAGACATGACTCTTTTTAGATTTATAATAAGACTAAATAACTGTATAATATGACATAAAGCCTTCCTCATTATCTTGATCGAGTCCTTTATATGTCCAATGATAAATTATAAAGACAACTATAAAGTACAAGTGAGTAATGACATTCTACTAAAATTTTCAATAATGTCAAAAGCTTGGGTTCTAGAAAGCCACAATAAGAATACTTCTCAATCCCTTTATAACCAAAACAAATAAAACAAGGTTTAAAATATCACTATACCAAAGACCTTTATAAGATGGGAAAAAACTTTGATTCTTCTCATTGATTTCCATGAAGAAATGAGTCATAATATGCATATCTCAATCCATTTAATCATGACACTAGAGACTCCAATAACTCTAAAACCTATAAGGATAAATTCTCAACCAACCATATCAAAAGATTTTCTTATGTACATTTTTTGGCCATATATAGACATAAGACTAGCTAAGTGATAGTAATGTATAAGCTTCTGAGTCAACAAAATAACATCTGATATTTGTCTACTTGATATAAAAGCAGTTTGAGCAAGTCTAATAACCTTTAAAAAATCCCCTTTAATTTATTCATAATTATTTTATATACACATTTGTACATCATGTTATAACATGAAATGGATTCAAAGTATTTCATAGCGGTAAGGGCAAGTCCAATGGTAAGAACCATTTTGGAGAGCCAAATCTGTAAAATGGCTCTTTGAATACTGTATATATGGCTTTTTTATTGATGTGTTCTCCAATGGTAAAAGCTATTTTCGAGAGCTATTTTTTTATATTATTTTAAATAAAGTTCAATTATTTTGTATATAGTTTAATTATACAATTAATATAAGTATGTTATATAATTAAATAATTGCTTTTGAAAAACTCTCAAAAAAAATTATTATTTTTAATTATATTTAAATTAAAAAAATTAATTTAAATATAATTTAAAAAAACCACAATATTTGAAATTTGAAATTTAAGCTACTTATTGTATGTTTTTCAAGTAATTCTATGTTTTTTTTATGGTTGTTGTATTTGAAATTAATTAATGTTACTTATTGTCTTTCAGTGTTAGAAAAACTAAAAAAAACAAAATGAACACATTAACAAATAATCAATAAGTTCAAACATAATTAATTAAAATACATTCCATTACAAATAATTCAATCAAATTAATTACAAATTAATACCCTATTTTTTTATGCTAACTATTATTATAATAATTAATAATTATTATTATATAATAATAATTATTATAATATAATAATACTTACTATAAAAACCCACCCCACCCCGTTTGTCCCCTTGATTTTCATTTCAATCTAAAAAACCCTACCTTCTTCTCTTCTGGCCGCCGCCCCCCTCCCCCCCTCAAGTCGCTGCCCCACCCACCGTCCATTCCCCTCCAACCGCCCCCCCACGCCGACATCCACTCCTCTCCAGCCGCCCCCACCCCACACACACCCGTCCACTCCCCACACAATCGTTCACTCTCCTCCAGCCGCCCCCCACACCCATTTCTTCTATTTTCCTCCTCCTCCTCTTCTTCTTCTTCTTCTTCTTCGTTGCCCCCCCCCCCCCCTCCATTTTGCTATGTTGTGTTGTTTTCTTGTTTGGATTGGCTGTGTTGATTGGTTGTTGTGTTGATGTGTGTTTTAATTTGGACAATGGCAACGGTAACATTATAACGGTCGAATTTTTTTTTGCCTCTGCAGGATAGACATGTAGGAATGTCATTTTGGCTCTCCATTTAGCTCTCCCCGTTGGAGACGTAAATTTAACAAAAATAGCCAAATTTTAAAATTTTGGCTTTGCTTGCACTGATTGCTCTCCCCGTTGGACTTGCCTTAATTATTGCAATCTTATGAACCAAAACAATTTTGGTAGCATTAATACATCTAGTAAAAAAAAGAATAAAAAACAACACCTCAATAATGTTCCAATTTCTTATGAAGAACATAAATGTATAACCATCTACAGCATAAACCTTATCATTTAGGATGGAAAATAAGGATTTAATGATCTCATCATCTGTGATATATGACTCCAAAATAGGAACACTGTGAGGAGAAATTTTAATAAAGAAGTATTGGGATAGATCTTCTAAGGTGATTGTTGAGAATGTAGAAGCCCTTAAAAGTAATGGCCTACCAACTATCTCAAACCTTGTTAATTCTACACCTGATATTTTATCTCATCAGTCAACTAATGGATCTTGTTCCTCACTTGTCTATAAAGTAAAGATCTATGGAAAAATTTGGGGGTTTTGTATCTCAAGTTTAACTACTAAATCAATGACTTTATACTTATACAATTATTTCTCATCTTTATTTAACTAAAATAACTCATTTGAAAGCTTTCTCCCTTTGACCACTAATACTCATTAGTCTGAGAAAAAACATCAAGAAGAGTCAATGCTATATTCTATCTATTTTTTCCCTCAATCACACGAATGTAATGTGGTTAATGTGTTTATGATACAAAGATTTTAACTTAGGCTTTAACAAACCAAGTTTCTTAGAAAACCTTTATATAAGGTTACCATTTACAGGAAGTTATCATGTATTTGCAAGAAAACCTATAAAATCATCCCTATCAGCCTATAGATTTAAGAATTTAAATGTTTTAATCTTTGGAAGAGGACAAACAAATTGAATAACCATAATAACACTATGATCATTATGCCAAGTTTGTCTTGTGTCTGAATAAGGAACTCTAACCATTCCCATTTCTTAGAAATAATTGCTATAATCATCAAGGTGGTTATACCAAGTGAGATCACCTCTATATTTATCAATAGAGCTCATCATAACATTAAAATTAGCAATGGTGTAAACTAAAAATCAATAGCACATAACCTTAAATAATCCTATAGGTCCTGACACCATGAAGGAGTATGGAGTTTATAAACAAAAGTGATAACAAATGAGCATATAGAAACCAAACTAGAGACCTCACAAGTGATCCACTAATTAGAAGAATATAAGCAAACAATATTAAATACCATAAAGTCCCATCTAATTAGAATAAAATAGTTATAATTAACCAGGACATTAGAAATGAATTGTCTTGGTGAAGTATTTATAGCTGCCTCAACCCCCTATATGATTAAATGCAATCTTAGTCTCAAGAATGCCTATTAAGGTAAATTTTTGTTTTTTGTGCTCCAGGTCTTTGCTTTATATTTTGTAAAGCTATTATGACCCTTAATATTTAAGGTTTCTATATTATACATGGGTATAGGAAATATAATATCACAACAAAAGGAAAAAAAACCAAAGGGCTATAAACCTTTTTTCACTCTTTTTTGTTTGGTTTCATAACTAAAAGAACCAGATTTTCTTATTTCACTTGCTTGAGGAAGTGTCTATATAAAAACCAAATAAGCACTAAATCACTTGTTAAAAATTTATGATAAGTTATTCTAGGTGAAAAAATGGATGAAAATGGTCTAAAACACATAGTTAAGACAATGTTTTTGGGAAAAACATACCTAGAAACCAAAAGGACAAACTATAATTAGAACCCAATTAAACATGTCATTGATGAAAATAAACCATAAATTATATAATTATCATGCATATGAAAAAGTTTCAAGGAAATGGATTAAAATTGGTTCAAATCATAAAAGCGTTATCAAGAATGCCTAAAATGTCAATCATTATCAAGCCTCTAAAGTTGGCTTTATTGGCTCCTTTTTTTTTTTCTTCATCTCAATAGGTCACACTAATATATATAAACATATTTGAATGAAAAAACATTAAAAAAAACATCAAAACATTAAAAGCAAGCTCGAAGTAACAAATCCAAACAACAACATTATATGCATACTGATTTGATGTTTTTGAACAAGCCCAAACATGCTAAGAATGAACACCCTTATATTAACATGTATAAATTAAGTAAAGACAAACTAAGACAAATTGTATATATCAAAAACAAACTCAAAACAATAACTCTATATATCACAAACATGAAAAAAAACTTCAAAATAACAACATTAAATGCAAAACACAACAACAACAAAAAAGATGAATACAACATCAATTGTTAAGTATTCAAAACCTCTCTAATATGCTTGTAAACATATATACAGAACAAAATAAATAAATAAATAAAACAACTGAAGCAGGCCATAAATGCCTACCTTTAGGTTGGAGAAATACCTAAAATAACTATTTTCTTCTTTTTTTGCAATTGATTCTCCTATAATTTACATCCATGAGGGCATGTAGTTATAGGGATTTTTTTAGGATAATAGGATGTTCTTAATTCATTTTTGACCTTTGATCTTGATGGACGTGTTTTATGCCCTTGATAGGAAACCCTTGAAGATTCTTTGAGTGTGAACAAATAAAAAGCATATTGTTTTTTACCTAGTGGTTTCACTACCAAAGTTGACCAAGTGAACCATTTTCAAGGTATTGTTGGGGCAATTATGACATCATTGTCACCTGAAATTACCATATATTGGTAGAGAAGATGCACAACTTTCATCCAGATCCAATCTTACTCAATTTGAAAGTTTGTAGCTATATATTCACGCCTTTGAAGTTGCTAATTTAATCAACCAAAACTTCCAAAATCAAAGACTGAATGACTTGTCATATAGACTCTCTTTTTCTTGTATGAACGACGCGTTGTCTAGGAAATATTAAGGTTATTAATTTGGGATTTTAAAACTTTCAATTGATTCCCTATTATTTTAATATGTTCTAATTGCACTTCTAATTGCCTTTAAACTCTTAATTTCTTTCAATTTCACCTTCATTGAACTCAATTGTCACCCCCTAAGTTGTTTACCCTTTTCATTTTGGTAACTTGTTCTGAATTTATGCATTTTTACTCTTAATTAACCAATAACCTTCTGATTTCTTTAATTTGGTCCTTGATTTTAGATTTCTTCAGTCAAGTCCTTAATTTCCCATTAAACTTTAATGTTCATGCAATTAAACTTCTGATTTGACCAAGTTAACTGATAAAAATTGCAATCCAACCCTCAAACTTTAATTTCTTTCAGTTAAAGTCTAAATTAACCTCATAAATCAATTCTCTCATAATAGACGCTCAATATATAAAACAAACCTTGAAGATTTAATTAAGTCCTGAAATATCCTATTTTGAATTTTTCTCCTTGATTATAATTTTTCATACAAATAAAGCCTTTATCAATCGAAAATAAACTATTAGATTTTCTAATCTTATCATTCTCCTTAATTAGTCTTCAATAATTTTCTAGGTGTTTTGGTATACTCTTCTCAGTGATATATATTTTTTTCAACATTGTTTTGTACTTTATCTCTTTTTTATATATTGTTTTGTTTATATGAGGCTCCAAAATAGATAATAACACTCATAATAAGGTTAAATTGGTATAAATAAGTAAGAATTTTGAAGATAGTTTTGGGTAGGAACCCCTAGAGAGGTTCAAGCAAGAAGAAAAGTTTAAGGTGGGAAATGCTATATTAGAAATCTTGATGAATTAATAATGTTAATACAACCTAAATGGTTGTAAGATTAAAGGATTTCCATTACTTGGAAATATATATGAAAAATATTAATTTTGATTTTATGGATCATATTGGGAATTTAGGGAAACTAAAAAGTAATATGAAAATTGAACAATAGGCATAAAAAATAAAAAGTAAGGAGCAATGAGGTGTTAAAATTAAAGAGAAATATCTAGGAAGAGATGAGGATAGGTTTGACCAATTAGGAAAATTCCCTACGTGTAATCTTTGTTTGGGATTTTGTTTGGTTATGATGATATAAACATTAATAATATGATAAAGTTAGTTTATACTTAAAAAATTAAAGGAAAATGAGTTTTTAAATTCTTGAATGCTAGAATCTATGGTAATTGAGTGTTATTCTTAAAAAATCATCTTTTGGTGTGTTATGCATGCAACTTGTATATTATAAGAATTGATTTAGGGGGTAAAACACAAATTAGTTGCAATGGTGAAGATTTTGGTCTGGGAAAAAAAGAAAAGAAGTGTAAATGGGCTAGCTATTTAGCTACTGCTTTCTAGTAGTTTGATTTTATGTTTTGAATTTTATGGGTGTAAATGGGCTAGCTATTTAGCTACTTCTTTCTGGTAGTTTGATTTTATGTTTTTATCTTTTCTTTGAATCTTATGGGTGTTTTAAGAAATATGAGTGATTATTATATATAAAAGAAAAACATAATATGTGTTTATGCATGAATATAACTTACATGATAGTAAGAGTATGTGTATTTATGAGTAAAAGACACTTAAACTGTTAAAGGAATATTGAGACGTAAATTCTTGATATTTAAATAATGAAGTTAATGCTAGATTTTAGGTGATGTTGGAGAGACATCAATTGTAGGACACTAAGAAAGAAGAACAGAACCAGTGAAAGAAAAAGGGAGGTGTTTTCTACATCCTTTTAAACTTTTCAATTTTATATACAAGTTTTAATTCTTCAAATAGTATATTAATGATGAATTTTATGTTGTGTGGTAACGCATTGGTAAAAGACTGATAAAATATTATTGTGATATGTATCATGATGGTTATGTTACGATATGGTAGTTAGGCAAACAAGTGGGGTTTTAATTAATATCTGATAATGGTTATGTTGAATTAAATGTTATAGGAAGGTATCTAATGAGGGTTTTAGTTATAGACATGTATTAAAGATACAAGTATGAAGTCAACCACATAAGTGCGACTAAAATTGTGATCCTTAGTTAACACTTTTTATAGTGTTATCCTAATTTTATGATCCATTTTAAGGGTTTTATAGGATAATATGAGTTGAATAAAATAATATATTTTTTAAAATTTTATCCTTCAGCATTAAGCTGATTATAAATTCACCTTCATAATTTATTTTGATTTGTTTTCTATAAAGTTATTATAGCTTTATGATCAAAATATATATTTAATAATTTAATTTGAGTTGATCTAATATATAACCATTTTTTATTTAAAAAATACATTATCCAACCATATCAATATGTTTTTAAAAATATCACTATATATATATATACTAGATAATTGCCCGCGCGTTGCCGCGGGTATTTTTTTGTATATAATTTAACATAATTAAATCTACAACGATAAATTTATATGATATAAGTAAATAAAAATTATAGATTAAAAGATAAAATATTTTAAATTTTGAGTTGAGTTTGTCATGTAAACATAGATTACATTTTTTAGAATATAGGTATTGTGTCATAAACTATCACAAAAAAGCGCACACTAACATTACAAAAAAGAGCAAAATATTTGAATAAGAAAAAAAACAAATTACTGAAATCATTATTGTACAGATAATAAAATTATAAAAATCAATTAATAGAAAGAGCACATAAAAACAAAAACGGAAAAGGAAGCAATATTAATTTAAAATATTATCACAACAGCAACATCGGAGTCTTAATATCTAAAATTATTATTGCCGCCAGAATAAAAACAAAAAAATTATTAAATTATACCGAGGGAAAAAAATAAAAAGTATGAACACAACAGCAAGCAAGAAAAACAAATTAAAAATTATTATTATTATCATAATTATTATGAAAGAATAAATAATCACTATTATTATAATAATAGAATACATAATCACTATTATTATTATTCTTATTATAATTATTATTATTATGTTAATAATGAAAGAAACATAAATAAATGAAAGACTAAAAATATCCCAGAAACTTTCACAAAAGATAAAAAAAATTTAAAAAAAATTATCATTGCTATTACAGGAAAAAAAAATTATCAAATTATCGGGAGGGAAAAAACAACAACAAAAGAGTAAGAATGAAAAATAATTAAATCATGATTATTATTATTATTATTATTGTTATTATTATTATTATTATTGTTGTTGTTGTGTTAAATACACTTATATATACATGGACAAAAGTAGAGATTAAAAAAATAAAAGTGTAAGAGCTGAAATGAAAATCAAATATAAAGGGATTAAATTAAAAAAATTAATCAAAGGGCTGAAATGCAAGTTATATTTATTGTCAATTGAAATCAGAGGACAAAATTGAAAAAATCGGAACTTTTGTACTGAATTGATTGAGTGATATACAGCCAACCCGGAAATTGAAAGTATAAGGCTGAAGTGAAACTTTTACATTCAATCAATTAAAATCGGAGGACCCAATCGAAGAAAATCAAAATTTATATCAAAGAAATGAGGACCACAAACGAAATTAAAAGTCCAGGGACCGAAGTGAAAAGTAACGCAACATGGGGGACTCTCCTGCACATTGACGTGCAGGAGAGAGAGAAACGTGGCCGGCGGCTTTAACCGGCCTCCGCCGCGTCCACGGACATGTGGTGGTGACACGCACCACCGCGGGAGGACGAACACACGGCGGCGCATCGTTCTGTCCTCCGGGATACAATTTCCGGCCACCGGAGGATGCCGCACGCGCCGCCTAAACAAGGCGTGAGACGGAAAACCGTCTGGCGCGTGCGCCTCACGCCCTGACGACGCCGATTAATAAATTCGAAAAATAGGGCCAATTACCGTTCTAACCCTGCACCCAATTCAGTGTTTTTGTCTTATTAGGGGCTAAAACCGTCTTTAGCCATTTCAGAAAAAAAAAAAAAAAAAAAAAGTCCGGTCCGGCCGCGCGCAATTACGCCGGTGCCCCTCGCCCGGATGCCTTATTTTGTCCTATTACCGGGGACGAAATCGTCAATGCACTGTTCCTATCCGAATATCTTAGAAAAAAAATAGGAAAAGCCGAAATTGGCCCCGCGCCAGCTCTTCTTCGCCGCGCGCCCGAGGGCCATTCTCGCCCGTGCACTGCTCGAATCCACAGTGCATTGTGAGGAGCGCTACAGTGGAAATCCCACGCTGTTTGTTTGTTTTGTAATATTTACATTAAAAACAAATTATAATTTCCCTGGAATGGGCTTCTCAGGAACTACTGTTGACAATTGGTCCTGACTGTCTGCGTGTATGAGGCTTCCTTGTGGACCCATTCAGGTCAACACGATATACACGACGTTGAATACTCAAGTTCTCTTAACAGGCAAGATCCCGTCTCAACCAACTGCCACCATCTAGCATCGAATCCACATCCTTGAGAAAACTGTCTTTCCTCCACCATCTCTACAGATCCACCACCAAATCAACAGCCACCTCTCAAAATGACTAAACCACCGCACCTCCTCCTCCCTCTCGTCCTCCTTGCCCTCCTCTCCCTCACCACCGCCGAGATCAAAACTCTATCAATCACCAGCGACTCACGCGCCATGATCCTCTTCGAAAAATTCGGCTTCACACCAACTGGACACGTGACAATCTCCGTGCACTCCGTTTCCGTTGCCTCTTCTCTCAACGCTCCAAATCCCGTCTCTTCACGCCTCGGTTTTTTCCTCCTTTCCGAAGAATCTCTCCTTCAAGTCATCCTCGAGATCCAGGAGAACCCTAACTTCTGCGTTCTCGATTCTCACTACATTCTCTCTCTCTTCACTTTCCGTGATCTCTCACCGCCTCCGCTCTCGTCTTTTAACCAATCTTATCCAGTCACTGCTCCAAATGAGTACTCACTCTTCTTCGCCAATTGTGCGCCGGAAACGCGAGTTTCCATGTCCGTAAAGACGGAGGTGTATAATTTAGATCGCGACGGGTCTAAGGATTATCTTTCTGCAGGGTTAACGCAATTGCCTACGTTATTCACTCTTTATTTCCTTGCTTATGCTGGATTTTTAGGGTTATGGATTTATGTTTGTTATAACAACAAAAGATCCGTTCACCGGATCCATTTATTAATGAGTGGGTTGTTACTTATGAAGGCTCTTAACTTGATCTGTGCCGCTGAGGATAAGCATTATGTGAAGGTTACTGGGACTCCACACGGTTGGGATGTGTTGTTTTACATTTTCCAGTTTATTCGTGTGGTTTTGTTGTTCACTGTTATAGTCTTGATTGGGACTGGTTGGTCATTTTTGAAGCCGTTTTTGCAAGAGAAGGAGAAGAAGGTGCTTATGGTTGTGATTCCACTTCAAGTTCTGGCTAATATAGCTTCCGTTGTGATTGGTGAAACCGGACCCTTTATTAAGGATTGGGTAACTTGGAATCAGGTGTTTCTGTTGATCGATATCATTTGTTGTTGCGCTATTATTTTCCCAATTGTGTGGTCGATTAGGTCGTTGAGAGAGAATTCGAAGACGGATGGGAAGGCTGCTAGGAATCTGGCGAAATTGCAGTTATTTAGACAGTTTTATATTGTGGTTATTGGGTACTTGTATTTCACAAGGATTGTGGTGTTTGCACTGAAGACGATTGCGGCTTACAAGTATCAGTGGGTGAGTAATGCCGCTGAGGAGACTGCTAGTTTGGTGTTTTATGTGGTGATATTTTATATGTTCAGGCCTGTGGAGAAGAATGAGTACTTTGTTCTTGACGAGGAGGATGAGGAAGCTGCAGAGTTGGCTTTGAGGGATGAAGAATTTGAGCTTTGAAATGGATAGGAAGTGGTGGGTGATTTCACTGCTGCAAATGCAATGTTTTGCTGGTGC
This sequence comes from Salix brachista, assembly GCA_009078335.1. Lineage (NCBI taxonomy): Eukaryota > Viridiplantae > Streptophyta > Magnoliopsida > Malpighiales > Salicaceae > Salix > Salix brachista. The sequence goes on from CM018587.1 coordinate 9,666,136, forward strand.
ATACTGGACGTGCTGATAAATTTTTGGGGACAGGTCTGACACTGCAGCTACTACTCGTATATTATCTCTTTAGGTTTTCTCAATTTCGTTTCCTGCTATAGAAACACATTTGATATTTACTGAGTAGTGTCTTTACTTTTGGTTAATGAATTTTCCTTGTTGTAAGTTGATAATTACCTGCGCACTTTGTATGTTGTCTTAAAATGAAATGTCATGCATTCTGTTATTAATGAACGTGATAATGCCTTTGTTCTAAATGAACTGTACATTTTTATGTTTGCTTTTCACAACACAAGGATGTGCACTGAAACCACATGTTTATTTTCTTATAGTTTTTTGTTTTCCCATAGTAGTTGCACGTTGCTGGCATATATTTTCCAATGGTATGGTATTGTTAGCATTGTGAATTTTGTTACTAGTTCTGTATGAAAACTTACCGATACGTGAATCAGGTTCATTATAACATTATCCTTCAAAAAATGGAAAGAAGTTGGCATGTCTTTGAAACTGGAAAATAACATGAATGTTCTATAAAACCCTTAAGCACTCATGTTTGATTGAATCAGGCCATCAGGGTATTCCTGCTCACAGAAGAAATGTGTATGATATGAGTTTTCTTGAAATAAGATTATTATTTACATGTATCTGTGCTTGCAATCTGGTAATCTGCTCCCTGTCTGTCTGAAAGAAGCAAATCATAGCAATGATCGTTGCAAAGTTAAAACTGCTAGCTAGCTATTTGATTTTGTTGGCAATATCTTTGATGGGTTCAAGGAGTTATTTATCTGGTGTTTTGAAGAGTTGTTTATTGATGTATATTATTATGGAGCCAAGCCTATGTACATTATTAGAAGTCTTTACTACAGGATAAGTCCTATTCCTGCCTATATAGTTACTTATGGCGCTGAAAAACCAAAGAAAAAAGAATGCTTCATCACAACTCTCCTAGGTTTCATTTCTTCTACTTAAAAAGCAATTTCATTACAAATTTGCTTTCCCAGCTGTTATTAGCTGCCTGGGGGCATAACTTGTCCGAGCATGCGTCTTCCTTAGTTGTTAATGGTTAGGATGCCATGATTTTAAGTTTTCCCAATGTCAATTACCAAGCCTTCTTTGTATGCCAAACCATAAGGATTTGGGTCTCGTGTTGCTCACACGGTGTTGTATCTTAGCATGGTGGTTTGAAATCAGTCATTGCGTGTGATGCGTGATGGCTCATGGTGGTTTGAAATCAGTCATTGCGTGTGATGCGTGATGGCTCGAGCGCCGGGCATGCATGCATAAACTTTTGACTTGCTGTGGGATGTGGCTTTCATGTATGGTTGTCTAGCAGGCTGTGACACACAGATAGCCATTGGATTGATGATTTGCTGTCACCAAGAAATGTCCAGAGTAGATGGTAAAAAATAATAAAAAAAGCTACAGAGGTAGATAGTGAAATGCATTATGCATGGCCTAGCTTGTCTATTGTCTATTTTGATACATTTTAGAGTAGTTCTTTCTTCTTCTTGGAAACATATTGAAATAATATATTTTTTATTCTTTAAAATTTATATTTGATATTAGTTTATCAAAACGGTATGAAACATAAAAGGACAATAATTTAAAGCAAAGAAAAAAAGATTCTTGTAAATTTCTCAAAAATACTCTTTAACATAAAAACAGAAAAAAGGGGCAGGCTAATTCTAAAGACAATTTATGCACAATTGAAGTTACAGGAGTGGAGTTGAGATCTCAAGCAGAGCACCAATAAAGCATCCCCCTTGATTTCGAAAGAAACTGATTGGCATATGCTGTAATATATACTTGATGGATGTAGTTTAATTCAGGTTTGCTTTTTAGATATTATCAGTTTGGATTCCAAATTAGTGAGGATTACCATAGGTTAAAACCTAGTTGTTAGACTAGTTAAGATAGATGCGTATAAATTAGCTCGGACATCTATATTTTACAAAAAAATAATGTGTTGTGATATGTTTAACACATACCATGGACTGTGGTTTCTAGATTAACCTGGGTTTAAATGCAACCCACACAAAACTCGGTTTGCTTATAGTTGTTTTTCCAAGACAGTAATGATTTAACTTCTTGTTTTTAAATACTGGGATAATAACAGTCTGGATCATCTTAGTCAATTAGCTAAATTCACAACCTGGGTCATAATTGAATTTAATAACTTAATATTATTTTTGACTCTATTTTTTATTTAATAATACAATAATAAAAACATAGATGCATAGGAAAGCTAAAAAAAGATTTAAGGGAAAATACCCATCATGGAGGGCTATAAAAAAATAACTGCTCATATTATAAACAAAATTAATTTATTCGAAAACAAAATAAGAATTGAATGACATTTAATAAGAGATTTTCACACATTTATATATATATATATATAAGGTCAAAACAGAACAGAAACATGAATCTGGATGGCCAAATGCACATTGCCCATTAAAACAAAGCCAAGAACGTGGGCTTGTAAAGCTAAGCTCTCCACTTGAAAATCTTTTTAAATCCTATTCTTCCCTTGATGTCATCTTCCTATAATCGTGTTCTAGTTTTTCACTAGTTGGATTGCCAGCACTATGTTGTGGGCGTAGTGCGGACGGAATAAATAATCTTTATAATTGTTGAGATTAAAATATAATATTTCAGTATGTAAAATTTGATGTAATGAAAAAGATCAACATCCTTTATTATAATAACAGTAAATCAAAGTCTTAACTTCTTAAATTATCATCACCATTACTGTCAAAACAATAAACATTATTCAACAAATCTTAGATAAAAACAAAAAAAAATATTAATAAAAAAGCACGTAAGAACAAAAACTAAAATTATTATTATTATTCTTAATATTAATATTATTATTGCTTTAATAACGGGAAGAAAATGAAATTAAATCAAAGGCTTAAAAAAAACCTAAAAACATTAACAAAAAAGCAAATGAAAAAATAAAATAAATGAAAAAAACAATAAAAATTATTGACTGGAAAAAAATTATTTGACCTGAAAATTTATTTAAAAAAATGTCACACTACGTTGCGGGCTGAGTAAAAAGTTTGTATAACTGTTAAAAGAATAAAAATTATCAAATTATCCCGAGAGAAAAAAAACCTAAAAAACATTAACAAAAGAGTAAGTAAGAGAAAAATATTAAATTATTATTATTATTATTATTATTATTATTATTATGAAAAAAAAAGACTAAAAAAATCATAAAAACTTTAACAAAAGATCAAACAAAAAAATAAAATAAAAATTATCAGGTAAAAAAAGTCATATGACGTAAAAATAAAAATAAAAAATGAATAAAAAGCTAAAAGAAATAACAAAAAAAAAATACAAATATCAATTTCCAAATGATCATAGATATAAAATAAAATTTAAGAACTAATTTTTTTGAAAAAAATATACCACCCCAACAAATAAGAAAATAACAAAAATTAAAAATCAAAGCTATGCACACTTATATATATATATATGGACAAAAGTAAGGATTATTCTTGAAATAAAAAGAAATAAAGGGATTAAAATAAAAAATTAAAAGAAATAGGGCTGAAATGAACATTAAATATAAAGGGATTAAAATCCAAAATTAAAAGTATAAGAGCCGAAATGAAAATCAAATATATTATCAATTTTAATCAAAGGACAAAACTGAAGAAATTAAAACTATTGTACCTAATAAATTCATCTTTTTCAATCCAATCCGGAAATTAAAAGGAGGACCGAATTGAAATATGGACATCGAATCAATTCCAATCGGAGGACCCAATCGAACTAAATCAAAACTTATATATCAGAAATCAGGACCAGAAATGAAATTGAAAATTAAGGGACTGAAGTGAAAAGGGTGCAAATAAGGGGGACTCTCCTGCACTTGTACGTGCAGGAGAGAGAGAAATGTGGCCAGCCGCTTTAACCGGCCGCCGCCACGTCCATGGATGGTTTTGGGTGAAACGCGCTGCGTGTGGAGGAAGCCCAGGATGCGGCGCACCGTTATAGACTCCGAAACCTCGTCTCCGCCCACCGTAAGAGGCCGCACGCGCCACCTAAACAGGGCGTGGGGCGGGACACCGGCTGGCGCGTGCCCAGCACGCACTGACAGCAACGGGAAGAAATAATAAAAAAATGAGGTCAATTATCGTCCTGCCCCTGTCCCGAAAGGCAACGTTTTTGTTATTAGGGGCTAAAACCGTATTTAGCCAATTTCAAATAATAATATAATAAGCAGCAGACCGGCGGGCCGGACCGAACCGGTCCGGTCAGACGTGCGCAATGATGACGGAGCCCCTCGTTCTGGCGGCATTTTTTGTCGTTTTCAGGGGGCTTTTTCGTTAATTCACTGTTCAACAACGGGAAAAAAAAAGAACTATTGAAATCCACAGTGTTTTCACTCACAATGCACAGTGTTTTCCTGATCTCTTTTAGTTATATTTATAATATATCATATTAACTCTCATGTAAGACGGACGAAAAGATGCGTCTCGAATATTTAAACATAAAAAGCTTATTTTTAGATTTCTTTTTACATAAAAAATAATATAAGAAGCACCCTATAAATCTTAATAAATCTATATCTAACATTAAAAAATATCTAATTAATTACAAAATAAAAAATCATCCTGAAACATAAAAAATTATGAGCCTCGATCTTTTTTTTCCTAATAAAATAAAAGATTAAAACAATTGCATGAAATTCCTATAGTCAATCATAACTTAAGAATAACGAGGTGACTTGTCCATGCGGTGTGCTGAGTTTTTTTCTATGTAGAAAATTGATTAATTTTTTACGTGTTGTAATTGGTTATCTTAATATTTAATTAGTAAAATTATAATTGATAAAATCTGATAGAAATGAATTTTTTTCCTCCTAAAAAGAACATTGTAGTCGAAATGTAGGGGAAGTGGTTCGTATATTTTTTAATTGTAGATAACTTGAGCAAATTTGTCTACCTATTTTATTAATGTCATATTAGATCTGAAATATTATATATAAAAAAGTTATGAAAATTATTTTTTTTTAACTAAAACAGCCTAAAATCTAAGGATTGTAAATATTGTCTATGTATAATATTTCAGATCTAAAATATTGTAAAGATTGTTTAATAATTATTATTTTAAACACATTTTCCATAATAAAATGAATATATAAAAACCTATTATACAATAATAATAATGATTATTATTATTGTAAATATTTTTACTATAGTAAGAATCGAAAGTTTTATAGGTTGATTATTTTGCTCAGATATATAACATTATAAAAAAAATCTAAGACCATTAACATTTTTTTATATTTAAAAAAATTTGTTTATGGCTATGGCAAAGTAGAGGGCAATTGGCTCGTATATTTTTTTATTGTAGATAATTTGCCCCATTTTTTCCACGTGTTTCTTCTACGTGTGAATTCATATATTTTTTATTCATGTGATATTAGATATGGAATATCATACATAAAAAAATTGCAAAAGTCAACTTCTAAGAAAAATAACATCAACTGATGAATTATTTTGATTATTATTGTCATTGTTATTATCATGATTGTTAAATTATCATAATTATTGTAGTTGTCACTATAAATATTATTATAAATAATTCATACTCTAATTATTATTGTTCATACCATCGATGACACCATAATTATTGTTAGAAAATGAAATGAAATTATTTTGTTGTTTTATAAGATTTAGTCCTCGTATTATTATATTAAAAGTATTTCAAAACACTAATATTTTTTTTCTTCAAAAAAACCTAGGTCATTTATATATATATATATATATATATATTAAGGCGTTAATATTAAATAAATCTAAAAATATATAATTAGTCTCACATATTTATAAGAAAATAAAACCTACAAATAATCATTATTATTATTTTGAATGTCTTATCTATAATAGTTAGAAATTTCAACACCTAACAATATTAACAAAAAAAATTAATGAAAAAACAAAAATAAATATTATTACATTTTAAAAAATTATTTGACTTGAAAAATAAATCAAAATAAAAAAAGAGAAAAAACAATAAATATCAATTTTTAAATCACCACTACAAAAAAATAAAATTTAAACATCACATAAAAAACCGTTTAATAGGAGTGAAGACAATAAAAAATAGTCACAAAACTAAAAGCATGTATACATAAACATACACAAAAATAGGAACCATTTAAGAAATATATATCAAAAAAATAAAGGAATTAAAATAAAATACAAGATTAAAAGTAGAAGGGCCGAAATGAAAAACACATATAATAAATTTTATTTAAAGAACAAAATTGAAACAAATCAAAACTTTGATACTGAAAAAATCAAAGAATTTAAATCAAACCGGAAATTGAAAGACTAGGGACCGAAATGAAACTAAAATATATAATCAATTTGAATTGAAGGATACAATTGAAATAAATTGAAACTTTGTTATCAAAAATATTAAGGATTTCAAACCAATCGAGAAATTAAAAGACTGGAGACCAAAATGAAACTACAATATATAATCAATTGCAATTGAATGACCAAATTGAAACAAATCAAAATTTATATAATAAAAAATAAGGACGATACAACACAATCGACAGATCAGGGACTAAAATGAAAAGTCTATAAACAGCGGGGGCTGACAGGTACTTTCGCACGCAGGAGAGAGAGAAAGGGAAAAAAAACTTCAACCGACAATCGACACGTCTCCGACCATCTTAGACCCACACATGCCGCACCATGAGAAAGAGAACATGACTTAGAATAATTCAAGATATCGGTAGAGTATTTTTGCACGCCAAAAACCGCCGCATGCGCCCTACAAGACATACTAGGTGTTTGAGATAGATATAACAAAAGTATGCTTAGTTTTTTTTTAAAAAATAAATAATTAAAACATTGATTTTTTTACAAGTTAAATAAGGAAAAGAGAACTTGAAATAAAAAAGACGAAACATTATTTGAACTTCAAGGGAAAAAAGTGCATTAAATAATGAAATAAGAAAAAAACAACTTATCATACGCTGGCTTGGAAACAAATCACAGGCCCATATACGTGGACTTAGTTCGTTTATAGTAAATAGGTTGTTCATACCATGTTAGGCCTTTTCCTAAGTCAACATTGCTATATTCATGACATATTTAGTCTATTGTGAATATGATTAATGTTGTTTTTGAAAGTATTTTTTATTAAAAAAATATATCAAAATGATATTTTTTTAAAAAAAAATTAACATCAGTACATCAAAATGATTTAAAAACATTATTCTTTTTTAATATTTTTTTAAAAAAACACTTTCTAAACGCATTCCCAAACACCCGAGTTTCATATTATAAATTAGAGGGAGGTAAACCAATTTACACGCCTTTGTCTATGATAGAATCACGTAGTCTACATGATGAGAATGCTATTACTCATTCCTCTATTTACAAAAGTGTTATTGGTGCCTTGTAGTATCTGTTATTAACTTGATATGACATTTAATTTTCAATAAATAAAATATCTTAATTCATGCATGAATCATCTCATACTCACTGGTCTGCAGTTAAAGACTACTTTGCTACCTTAAAGGAGCTTTATATTATGGACTACATCTTTGATGCTCTTCATAAATAGTTGTCGTTGTTAGTTTGTATATCATGAGCCAATTAAATGGGCGTAACATTAATTTTATTTAGAAAAATATACTTATAAATAATTAATAAAGGTTTTTTCTTTATCTTTGATTAATAAAGTTAATGTTTTTTTAATCAATCTAAAGTGAAGGTAAAGTTCTTGGAACAAAAATATTTTGTAAGACAAATTACAAAGTGATTATAATTATGAAATTCTTATTTCATATTAGATATTAATTTAAGTTGTGAGATTAATTATTATCAAAATCTTTTTTTTTTTTTGTATAAAAAAACTATTATTCTTACAAGTTACGGTGTGAGGGATACCTATAACTATTATATAGGTGCTTGTGAGGTGACATATACACTAACCAACCTGCATGGGAATTTTATAGAAAGAGACAACTTGTACAATTTTGGACCTAGAAAAATCAATTAGGGACATGATTGAATACATTTCTAAAATTATCCTTATATAATATGTGCTATTATTCAAGGAGAAAATTGAAGATTTTCCATTTATAGGGTTATTATGATTTTCTTATAAATAGAATACATTTTTTTGTATTTTTGCATTGTGAAAGATAGATAAAAAAATATAAGTTACAAAATATATGTACAAAAAAACATAAAAAAATAGATAGAGAGTTAACACTAAATCTATAATAATCTCTTTTTTTTTAAATAAATTTTAGAAGATTTATCACTAATAGTTAATATAAATTATAGTTAGAAATTGAATAATTAAACAATTTGTGTTTTACAATAACTTAATTTTAAAGAAACTAATCAAACCTTTTAAAACAAATCTTATTTTCAGATAATCTTGATATAAATCCTAAATAATTTTAAATCATCAAATGGGATTATTGAAACTCCCAAGAAAAAAAAATTAAAATTACTATTTTCTCTGTCTTTACAATCTTTCAAGAAACCCAACACTGCATATTTCGACGTGAAAAAAATGGACGACATAACGTTCACTGCTGCTTGTATGGCCTTTTTTTAGGGTCCAACCTAATATCCTACAGTACGAGAAAGCAACGTGCATTTGCTCGTCCCTGTAACGAGGAAGAGTATCGTGCATCAGCAGCCATAATTTCTGTATTTACGTGGCTCTCCTCTCTCTTTAACGCAGCAGCCACCTCTTATTTTCTATGATAATACTGACCCAGTTGATTTTATTTCTAGTTTAAGACAGCAAAATCACAGGACAGTAATCACGACAATAACAACAGATAATATACTGTAGTTTCAGCTGAAGCTTCGACATTTTCATCAAGATCACAAGGAATCTCATCAGTAATACCATGATTACACAGCCTACAGCTCCAGCAAGATCACAGACAATTCCAGCAATTACACGGGTTGCAGTCACAGATCCAAGAAAAGATATTGCCCCGGCAGGTTCTAGCACTTGATAAGCTTATTATCCTCCAAATTAATCACATCATATCATATCTGTAATGCTAAGTAAATCATATCATCGTGTCATGGATAGATTCATATCTCCTATCTCACACAAGCACAAGACGGAAGTGAGATGCCTTCTGGTGTTTTTATCATTAAATCACACAAGCACAAGACTGAACTCGATCGGCACGGTGAGCTTTATGGCTTGGCGCACCGAATTCGAAAGCATGATTTTGAATTATGGCCTTTTGGCTAGGGGGTTGAGATTACTGATGAGGAGATGGAAAAAAGAAAAGCATGATTTTATAGAATTGCAGTAATGATAGCTGATAAGAAAGCCACTGTTTCTTCTCTTAATTTTATGGAATGAAGTAGCATGACATCATTATCTTTGTTTGGGACATGCTTCTTCATCAATTAAGGTGTGATTGTTTGGACACTCATCAAAGTTGTCAACAAGGTAAAATTAACACAACTTTTTTTTAATTGACACTAATTAATAGTCTTAATAATCCACTCAACCTAGTTCGTGTGTAATTTTCCAGTCCATCCACTGAAGATCATCTTCAATACCTGGTTTGTTTCAGGGGAGAAATCAATGTTGTTTTTCTGTAAGAACCAGAGCCTCTGTCAATGGCAGGCTTCATTAAATTAATCAAGGACGAATTGGGTGCTGAGAATTGATGATGAGGCTGCTGGTTAAGCTCCCTAATCTTGCTGGAAGTATCTGAAATTGCTGATTACTAGAGGGATATTTTCTGATGGCCTAAACTCATGATGAGGCCCATGGAAAGCACGCATGTATGGGAAGCATACTGATGATCCCCGTAGAACCCAAGTTTCAGCAAAGCTAATGCTGTGTTTGGTGGATGCTATCATTATTCTCATTCCATCTTTTTCCAAGCCTGGACTTGTGTCCAAGGCTGCTTCTTATCTTTTATAATCAATGCATTAAACCATTAACATTCTTCGTAAAAAATGTTGACAGATCAAATGTGGCTTTTTTTTTCTTTTTTTTTTCCTCCACCCACAGGAGATATATGGTTTCCATAATGACATGACCCCATTATTATCGAGCACGCTTTCTTGGTAGGTCTAGGACCAGTGGAAAGTCCTGAAGAACAGCGGTAGATATACAGTAGCTTGTATCAGAATCAAGACTGTTTGATAGAAAGTTTTTGCCGCAACATTAGGCTTTTCCTCCAGTTATACTTGTAGACAGGCATTTTTTTGACCCGAACGGAACATTACAGTCCCTTTCACTGTAGGTTCATAGATAACTACTTTGCTAATTAATTGGAAAGTGAAAATGGAATCCGAGGCCAATCAGCACATACTATTTCAAATTCAAATCGTAAGTCGACAAGAAATGTAAATAGACTATAGAATCCATCTCCAAATGGGCAGTTTTTTTTTTTATATATATAAATAGATTATGAAAAGAGCTATGTGACTGCTTGACCACCCAGAGGAACCTGAGAAGTCAAAATAAAGTATCCAGGAGTTGAGGTCGAGAGAGAGGAAAGGAATGGATGAAGAACAAGATACGCAAACCACATTATCATTTCTCATCACCATTACTGAAAATCTAGACAAATATATTGTTTCTAACCAAAATAAGCACATGATTTCTGCCACATTTAATTTCCCACTCGACACCGATCCCTTCAGCAAATTCATAGCAACATTACAATAGAACAAACATCATCACCTTAAACATAAATAAGAAGAAAAAAGAAAACAGACGAAGGTGATTATTGGCCATGGACCTTGACTAATCTTTTTGATCCACAACATCTACTGTAGCAGTACAGGACAGCAACCTGTGAAAGATCCTAAACAAGGCACTGCAAGATACTTCCTTGACTTTCCTAAACACCAAACACTTCCTTTTACGACCGCCCTTAATCTGATCTATTCTCTTCTTTCCATGATTCGTCACCTTCTCCTTCACTCTACCCAAGCACTTCTTGGTCTTCTCCGGCATACTTTCTTTTCTTGAAAACGTGTAGCTCCTCAGATACAACTGCCTGCAGGAGATGCTGTCCACCACTCTTGGGTGGCCATGCAACCCATGGCCAGCTACACGGCGGACGGATTTTATGAACTCAGCATCAGATTCTGACCACTTGTAGAGGTTCACGTAATTGGCTCGGACAGGCACCCGAGGGTCACGTGTATCATTCACACAGTTTGACATGCAAACTGAGCTCATTTTATTCGCGGGTTTGATGTTGTGATATCAGAGCTGGTTACAGAATTTGTTCTGGATTTTGGACTATATATTGATACAGCTTACAACGCTTAGATTGCAAGAAAAGATATATGGAGAAGCGAGCGAGAGAGAGAGAGGGAGGTGGTGAATTGCTAATGGGAATTGGTTAGAGAGGGAAAGTAGAAATTTTATCAAGTTATGATTTAGCATCCATCATAAGTGGTAATGAATGTGTTCTAGGGTAATTTTTTTGTGTGCGTGTAGGACAAGAAAGTATACAAAGTTAATTAATTTCAATGACACTAACATCCCTGCAAAAAGTGATTTGTGTGGTGATATTCGAAGGCTTGAATGGGGTAATCACGTAACTCAAATGTGGCTGCCTAAATTTACAGGCATCGAGTATCACGTTGTGTGAAGCCTTTATCCATGCTAAATTTGTAATATAAGCTTTTAATTTACAATTTACATGTCAAGTCTGTTTTTTTTTTTTTTTTTTTTTTTTTTTTTTTTTGTGGTAAAAGTATTTTTCATATAAAAATGTATCAAAATAATTTTTTTTATTTTTAAAAAAATAATTTTTGATATCAACAAATAAAAATGATCTATAAATATCAAAAAAAAATTAAAATAATGATAAAATTTCAAAAACACATTTAAAATAAATTGTCAAACACAACTTTATCAAAAACAAGGTTTTGACATTTACTTGTTTTGACATTTACCCAGGGACTGGGAGGTGAAACCTAATTTTATATTAGTTTGCTTTGTAAATTGAAACTCGCAGGCCGGCCCTTTTGTCCTTGTTTTACAAAACAAAGTAAGGAACAAAGGGTTAATGCTCGAGGTTATAAAATTTTACTTGTGAACAAGTGTGGGATTTTCTTTTTCCTAAACGAAACCTTTTGTGTTTTCAATGGCCTGAACAAAAAGTTTAATTACTTCTACATCCTTGGTAAAATTACACCCAAGTCCCTAAACTTCCTAAGCTTATAGATTGGACATGATGGACTACTATAGAGAGTATGGAGTAAAATTTTAAATGAAAGATGAAGACACAAAAATTCCCAAGTCCCCGAGTTTTATCGAATATAATATATATGGGCTTTCTTTTACTTATTAATAAAACTCTTAGTGCAGGTGATTATAAAAAAAAAGTAAGGAACGCCTTTTTTTTTTCTCTCACATATAAAACTGTTATATTCTTTTTTTTAGAAAATATATGTTTTTATTTTCTTATCCTTTAATTTTTATTTTGCTTTTGTTATCATTTTTTTTAAAAAAAAATTATTATTGCATATGGCGTTGACTAATGGTTAAACTTGATGATTTATTTTGTATGACTTTGTTTCTGGTTTTCTCGATCTCAATATTAAGTTAGTTCTTGATTTTACAATGAAAGATTTTCTTTAATTATTTGCAAGAATTAAAACACAAGAGGAAAAAAATTGAAACTAAGGTGAAATGACAACCATTTTTTTTATTTTATTTTAGCTCTATTTTTGTCTCCAACCATTGAACTTTTTATTTATTTTATCCTTTCACATTTTATTAATTAATCATTTAGAATAATGATTTGTTTTATATTGCTTTTTGTCATGTTATCGTAGTCTGAAAAAAATAATTAAAAGCTTGGTGAAATAACAGTTCTTTTAAAAACAAATATGGTGCCAGCGCCTTTTAGCCTTAGGATCTATTCCAATTTCTATTTTGAACACTTTAGTTTGAAAACTATATGTCTTAGTGCAATATTTTATTTTATTATATTTTAGTCCTTTTATTTGGGAAAATAAAAAGTCATCTACAAATTACGAATGAGAAAGAAAGAAGTTAGCTGTTCCGATTTTGTTCACAAAAATGATGAAATTTGTTTTAGGCTTTCATATTTCCTAAAAACAGAGATCAATATTCAAAAGGGTTTTTTGTTTTCTAAACCAAATTAAGAGTTCTTTGAGTTAGGGAATTAGATTTTTAGGTTATGAAAGTGTTTGTAAGGTATTTTTGGTGAAAATATATTAAAATAGGTTTTAGGGTAAACAATTACATAACCTGATTCTTCAACCATCTTCATGGTGGCTAAAACTTGAAAATACAGACTATGCGTCTTTTACTTTATTTTAAAAAACATGACGAAAATAACACGTCGTCCACTCAATTTGAAAAAAACAAAGAAGAAGCTCAGTGACATGGACTTGGGTTGGCAAGCCCACTTGCCTAGGTGTATTTTTAAAAGCATGAATGTATGGGCCACCAGACCCGCTTTTATGGATTTGATTTCTATCAATTAACATTTACTTTTAAAAAAATAAATAATTTAGAATATTATATATATATATATATAAATTCTTAAATTAATTAAGAATTTTTAGATTATATTTTATTAAGTTTTATTTGATTTTTACTCTATTATTGAACAATGTTATTTTTTACAATATTTATTATTTTTATTTTATTTGGTTGCTAATAATAATCATCGATTTTTTTATTATATAATTAAATATAAAATAATTTCAGAAAATTAATCTTATTATAATCAATGGAGTCCATGAACCATGTCTTAGATTTGACAAGTTGGCTTAAATTAATTAGATATGTTGTGCCTCGATATAAAAAAAAATTATTGTCTTAATTTTTTAAAAATAAATTCATGTTTTTACTAATCATTTGGTATACATTCAACCTGCCAGGTCAAATGTGTCATATGATTTTAACATTTACAAAATTTAATTTGAAACTCAAGCTAAGAAAAGATTTGGGTGAAAAGGTTACCCTTAATTTGTTCTTTTAAATATTTTCCTAACTTAATGAACAAGATTTCTCTTACTATTACAAGAATATTAACAACACTTGAATATATTTTTTACAATGAAAAAAATAAAATTTGTGAGACTTATGATATATTGTAGGCAAGTTCACTTCTCTCTCTCTCTCTCTCTCTTATTTACAATGAGAAATCTATTTGAAAAGTGTTTTTCTCAAAAAGTATAATTATCTCTCTAAAGTAATATTGATTTAATCATTGGAGAATTCTTAAATATATAAGAGAATTTTTTACAAATAACAAACATAATTTACCAAACACTTCTTAACAAAAGGAAACATTAGATTATGAGATTAAGAATTTCATTACAGCATAAAATGAGACTCTACTTTTACTTAACAAAATGGTAGAAACTAACTATACAACCTTTTACCATTTTATTGCTTGGAATAGAACGTTGTTAATGAGGACCATCTCAACACCAAGTGTAATCAGGAAAATGACTCATTGAAAATATCAAATGGGCCTATTACAAGAGCCAGAGCAAAGAGACATTGAATGAGCTAATACAAAACACGTGGAGTAAGATGATTCTTATTCAATTTCTGAAAAGGCCTAATATGTTAGGTCATATGTCAACTTTGATTTGAGTTTGTTTTTCCTAATATGTCATGGAATCCATGTCCATATTACTTCCTAGAAAAGGGAGGACTTTTAGCATTCAAACGAAGAAGTTTCTTGATCTAGAAAGGAAACCTAAAACTTCAACAACATTCAAGACCAAATAAATTTTTATCATATTTTTATATGGCTACAACTGATGCAACCATATTATTTGATAGTTTCACTAACATTTAACTACTCCTTTTCCCATGTTTTTGACATAAAATGCCTTAATATTCTTTATTTTATATTTTGAAGGTACTTTTGGATGAAACATGCAAAAAAGAAGTAATTGACAGATTTGACCTTCAATCGATGTTTTGTGCATAGAGGAAGCTCTTAAGCTCAAAATGAAGTGATTCTAGTGGCATTAGAAAGCTAACATACATACTCTTATAGAAATATATTGCAAGAAAACTAAATAAAGAAAAAGAATGGAAAGTGAAGTTGTAACAACCCCAAAATTTTTTCTCTTATTTGTTAATCTTCCCCCCTATAAAAGGGTAGATGGAGCATGATAATTTTTTTTTCTCATCGAAATTTCGGCAGAGTATCCCCGATATCGGGAGATCCCAAGTTCAATAACACAACCTGCACACAATTTGAATCACATCTCATCCATAATCACATCCATATTTAATACAATCCACTGCATAATTCATTCCAGAATATGCTCAGGACCATATTCATTTCCAAACTCCATCTTACATCACACGCATAAGATAAAAATTAAAAGAGCCAATTCGCACCAAAGATTTCACATATAGATACATATGCATAGAACATAACACAATTTAATATTCTAAGATAATCTAGTACTTTCTAATATCCCAAGCGTAGATTGATACATTTAATATTTCAGAAACAAAATTTACAAATATATTATTCTATACAATTTACATGTTCTTTTACATAACAAAATTTCACCATAACTCCCTAACTTATACAAAAAGGAATTAAGGCTTAAAATCTATTCTTGATGAGAATGGGAGGAACCTGAAAAATATAGATTTTTCATATAAGTAAAAACAATTAAGTAAATACTAGCAGTTTACAGAAGAAATCTAAACAATATATCCATCAATCTACTTACATCATATGCTAAACACACCCATATACACCCTTTTAAAGTTATAAAAGAAAATTTATTTCATTTGAATACTTCTCCCCCCCATATCGAAAAGACTATAGCCAACACTAATTACATCCATTAGTGTCTTTAGTTGCCCGTCCTGGAAACAACTAATCAGTTCAATGAAAATACCGACACGAACATAACCGTTTATGTCACTAACTATTTTTAAAACAAAAATAGTTAATCATTGTTCCGTATTACCTTGGGAGGCTCTAGGGTATGCTGATGTAAAGAATTCTTGGCATCATCAGCTTTCACCTCGGAAAGCTAATCAAGTCTATAAATTTTGCCGATATCAACGTCACCTGCCGATATCATTAACTATTCCGAAACCGAATAGTTAATCACGTCTATAAATATTGCCGATATCGACGTCACCCGCCAATATCATTAACTATTCCAAAATCGAATAGTTAATCAAGTTTATAAATTGTTGCCGATATCGACGTCACCCACCGATATCATTAACTATTCCGAAACCGAATAGTTAATCAAGTTTATAAATTGTTGCCGATATCGACGTCACCCGCCGATATCATTAACTATTCCGAAACTGAATAGTTAAACAAGTTTATAAATTGTTGCCGATATCGACGTCACCCACCGATATCATTAACTATTCCGAAACTGAATAGTTAATCAGAGTTTATATTTCGCCTCCCACGTACCGGTATTGTCAATGCTAACCAACTTGTTTCTACCTATATATATATCTATTTTTTTCATCCGTTAACCTTTCCTTTTCCTCATGAATAAGCATCAAATTGTTTCTTATAGTTCAATAATTAATAAAAATAATTATTAGCTAAAGGAGATATAGGTACCAAGTACCTACCTGATGTGAACGCTCGACTTGCGTTCCCCTATTGTTGTTGTCCTCCTCCCGCGGTTCCTCTTGATGAAATCTTGACTTTACTTCACAATTTTTGAATGAATCTTAGCCTTATTCTCCTTGTAAAGAACCAGCCACTCTTCTCCCTCCTTTCTTCCCCAAATTCTTCACTTTCTTCTTGTTAATTCTTCACTTTCTTCTTGTTAATTCTCCACCCAATTGTGTTCTTCCACTTTAGAATTCCAAGGCACATGGTTTTCAATTTTTTTGGGTGTTTACTCTTATGTTTTATGAAGTGAATTTCGAAATTCTCCCTCCCCTCTTTCTTCTAGTTTCAGCTGGACATGGATGAGAGAACAAATGTGGTATTTATAGTCCCATCTCTTCTTAATTCTATTTGGAGACATTACTTGTATTTGCCTTGCGAGTATGGAGACATTACTTGTATGGAACACAAGTACAAATTTTCACCGACCATAAAAGTTTGAAGTATTTAATGTTGCAAAAAGAACTAAACATGCGGCAGAGGAGGTGGGTGGAATTGATAAAGTACTACGATTGCATAATTGATTATCATCCATGCAAAGCCAATGTAGTGGCGGATGCATTAAGTCGAAAAAGGAAAGCGGTGATGGGTGATACAGAAACTTCGGAACAAGCAAATGTGATGGAATTAAAAAGGATGGGAATACAATTAAGTGTGGATCCTGAAGGGTCACTACTAGATCATATGAAGATCAGATCAGTGTTACGACGTCACCCGCTGATATCATTAACTATTCCGAAACTGAATAGATAATCAAGTTTATAAATTTTTGCCGATCTCGACGTCACCCGCCGATATCATTAACTATTCCAAAACCGAATAGTTAAATAAGTTTATAAATTGTTGTCGATATCGACATCACCCACCGATATCATTAACTATTCATAAACTGAATAGTTAATCAGAGTTTATATTTCGCCTCCCACGTACCGGTATTGTCAATGCTAACCAACTTGTTTCTACCTATATATATATCTATTTTTTTCATCCCTTAACCTTTCCTTTTCCTCATCAATAAGCATCAAATTGTTTCTTATAGTTCAATAATTAGTAAAAATAATTATTAGCTAAAGGAGATATAGGTACCAAGTATCTACCTGATGTGAACGCTCGACTTGCGTTCCCCTGTTATTGTTGTCCTCCTCCCACGGTTCCTCTTGATGAAATCTTGACTTTACTTCACAATTTTTGAATGAATCTTAGCCTTATTCTCCTTGTAAAGAACCAGCCACTCTTCTCCCTCCTTTCTTCCCCAAATTCTTCACTTTCTTGTTGTTAATTCTCCACCCAATTATGTTCTTCCACTTTAGAATTCCAAGGCTTGTATGGGTTTTCAATTTTTTTGGGTGTTTACTCTTATGTTTTATGAAGTGAATTTCGAAATTCTCCCTCCCCTCTTTCTTCTAGTTTCAGCTGGACATGGATGAGAGAACAAATGTGGTATTTATAGTCCCATCTCTTCTTAATTCTATTTGGAGACATTACTTGTATTTGCCTTGCGAGTATGGAGACATTACTTGTATGGAACACAAGTATAAATTTTCACAGACCATAAAAGTTTGAAGTATTTAATGTCGCAAAAAAAACTAAACATGCGGCAGAGGAGGTGGGTGGAATTGATAATGGACTACAATTGCATAATTGATTACCATCCATGCAAAGCCAATGTAGTGGCGGATGCATTAGTCGAAAAGGGAAAGCGGTGATGGGTGATATAGAAACTTCAGAACAAGCAAATGTGATGGAATTGAAAAGGATGGGAATACAATTAAGTGTGGATCCTGAAGGGTCACTACTAGCTCATATGAAGATCACATCAGTGTTACGAGATAAAGTTCTAGAAGCTGAGTTGGTAGATAAGGGTGTAGGAAAAATTAAGGAAAAGTTAAAGCAAGGCAAAGAGTTATCCTTTCAAATGCTGCCGGGAGGGTTGGTGATGATTTGAAAACAGGTTTACGTGCCTGAGAATAAGACCCTAAAGGGTGAGATATTGAGGGAATCTCATGAATCTCGGTTTGCAACCTATCCTGGGAGCACCAAGATGTATAGAGATCTTAGGGAATATTACTGGTGGCCGAATATGAAGAAAGAGATAGCAGAATATGTGTCAAGATGTGGGATATGTCAGCAGGTGAAGATAGAACATCAAAGGCCGGCAGGGGAATTACAACCACTACCAATTCCAGAATGGAAATGGGAAAATATTGCCATGGACTTTGTAACCGGATTGCCAAAAGGAAAAAAAGGGCAATGATGCCATATGGGTAGTGGTACATCGACTGACAAAGTCAGTTTTATTCTTACCCATCAAAATGACAGACCCTGTAGACAAGTTGGCCAAATTATACGTGAATCAGGTAATTAGACTACACGGAGTCCCTATATCAAAGGTGTCAGATCGAGACCCGAGGTTTACCTCGAGGTTATGGCCATGCTTACAACGAGCTTTGGGAACCGAGGTGAATTTGAGCACAGCATTCCACCCCCAGATGGATGACCAATCTGAAAGAATCATCCAAACACTTGAAGACCTTCTAAGGTCATGTGTGTTAGAGTTTGAGGGAAACTGGGAGGACTTGTTACCGTTGGTAGAGTTTGTTGACATATAATGTCATACTTGTATGCTTTATATATTTTGATGATAACAATAAAAAGAAAATGGACTAATAATATGCTTGGATGAGATTAAGTTATAAACAGGTATTATACAAAGAATACATCAACAAGCATAATGGATTACACGAAGAAATCATTCCAGGAAGTCCAAGATGCAAGGAAGTGAAGATTTAGAATAAGTTTTCATTTTAGTGCTTTATGTAAATCTCAATTTCTAACTTGATAGCACAAATTAAAATGAACTCACACACTTCACATTGCATGCATTAAAAGGGTTTGATGATTATAGGTTTAAGTCATAATCAATCAGTTCAAGAAATTCAGAAAAGATAATTTGTCAAAATAGGGTTTCTGCATGAGCCGGTCGACCGCTTGGTTTTTACCAAGTGAACCGGTCGACAGTTTGGACCATGTTAAGTTGAACCGGTCGACCGCTTGGTCAAAAAGATTGATTTTCTGGCTTTTAAATGAACCGGTCGGCCACTTGATTTATCCGTTGTGAACCGGTCGACCGTTTGAGATGACAGTTGCACTAAAACGGCTAGAACCGGCTAGTTTCTCTTTGAAACTTATAAATAGGCCTCTTAATTGCAAAATTAAAAAGTGACATTTTTGATTATATCTGATATTGAGGCAATTAGTAGTGCATAAACACCTTCATATCATCAATCCTCATTAATATTCAAATTTGTGTTTAAATCTTCATATCCTAACACAAAGAGTATTAAATCTCATTCTCACTACACTTAAACACCTTCAAATATTCTAAGTGCTATTAAGTGAGATAAAGAGATCATAGATCTTAATTTGTAATATCCACACTATTGAGAGTGTATTGTTGTGTTACAAAAACAATCCTTGTAAAACTCTTGAGAGTTGAGTATAAAACTCTTGATATTGGTGAGGGAACATCACCAAGGAAAAATCTTGAAGAGGGTACATCTTCAAGTGAGAAAAAGGAAAATCTTGAAGAGGGCATATCTTCAAGTAGTGTAAAAGTCTTGGTGTGGATTCATCAAACGGGAATTGTAATCTTGTTACTTGGACTAGTAAAAGAATACAATACTCAAGTACGGGTTGGTACTTGAGCTGTGGATGTAGGCTTGCCGAACCACGTTAAAAACTGAGTTAGCAATCTCTCTCTCTTTACTTTAAAGTAATTAATTTTAAAATTGCATTAATTGTTGTATTTACACCTAATCCCCCCTTTAGGTGCATAGTTGCCTTAATCCTTAAACAACAATTGGTATCAGAGCTTAGTTCTCAGTTATTAAGTTTGCTTAAACTTTGAGTAGAATGGCAACTACAAGCTATAATCTCCAAAATGAAGGTGCTTCAACATCTAGACCACCATTTTTTGATGGTAATGACTATGCCTATTGGAAAGCTAGAATGACAATATATCTTCAATCTATAGATTTCGATTTGTAGCTTTATATTAAAAATAGACCTCATAGACCAATTAAAACCGAAAATGGTATTAAGATTCCGAAAAGCATGATAGAATATACTGACCTAGATAAAAGATTACTTTCTATGGATGCTAAAGCAATGAACACTTTATATTGTGCATTAAATAGAAGTGAATTTAATAGAATATCTTCTTGTAAAAATGCTAGAGATATATGGCATGCTTTAGAAGTAACTCATGAAGGAACTAATCAAGTTAAAGAATCAAAAATTGATATGTTAGTTCATCAGTATGAGTTATTCAAAATGTTGCAAAATGAATCCATAACAAGTATGTTTACTCGTATGACTAGCATTACAAATAGTTTACATGCTCTTGGTAGAACTTACACAAATGCAGATATTGTAAGTAAGATTCTCAGATCTCTACCGAAAGCTTGGGAAGCTAAAGTAACGGCAATACGAGAAGCCAAAGATCTCACAAAATTACCATTAGAGGAGCTCATCGATTCTCTAATGACTCACGAGATAACTATGGATAAACAAGATCAAGAAGAAAGGCCAAAGAAAAACTTGGCATTTAAAACTGTTCATCAAATTGAAAGCGATGATAATGATGATGAAGACAGTCACGACGATCTTGAAGAAGATGTAGCATTGATCACAAGACAGTTTCGAAACTTCCTTAGAAAGAAAAATGACAAGAGAAAGTTCTCGAACTTCAAAAAGAAGGGAAACAAAGGAGAATCAAGTAAAGAAACTCCAAGATGCTACAAATGCAACAAGTTGGGACATATCAAAATCGATTGTCCCCTTGTTCAAACAAAGAAGAAAAACCGCTTTCAAAAGAAAGCTTTGAAAGCAACATGGAGCGATGACTCGGACTCAAGCTCCAGTGATGAAGAAGAACATGTGGCTAACATGTGTTTCATGGCAATCGAAAGTGAAAATGAGGTACTATCTTCGGATGATGAATCTGATCCTTCTTATATTGAATTACGTGAACAACTTGAAAATCATTGATACGCACATTGATGCATGATACAAAATCTCTAAGGAGGTGGGTATCGTGTGAGAAGTGAAGCCATCATCTCCTTCATCTCCTACATATTAATCCGCATCTCTGTCTGAAAAGCCTCGTGAGAGTCTCTCATGTATCACATATCCGCCTCAATGTGCGTGAGACGGCTCTCCATCCTATGTGACCAGCCACTCGCAGATGGCTCATCTGGCGAGGAAGCCGGAGGTGGTGACTCAAATAAATTTGTGAACTCATCCTCACCCTGATCCTCAGCCACATTCTCCTCCTCTTCAGCACTTACATGCTCTTCCTCAGCATGTGCACCCTCTTGGTGCCCTTGAATCCACTCACCATTCTCATTAAGCACATATTTCATTCTAGTGAGAGTGGTGTTATCAATCTCCGTCTTATCCGAGTACGGTTTCTTATCCGTACCCGTCCTAATTTCTTATATTCTACATACAGATTTTCAAGTTGTTCACGTAATTCAATATAAGAAGGATCGGATTCATCATCTGAAGATAGTACCTCATTTTCACTTTCGATTGCCATGAAACACATGTTAGCCACATGTTCTTCTTCATCACTGGAGCTTGAGTCCGAGTCATCGCTCCATGTTGCTTTCAAAGCTTTCTTTTGAAAGCGGTTTTTCTTCTTTGTTTGAAGAAGGGGACAATCGGTTTTGATATGTCCCAACTTGTTGCATTTGTAGTATCTTGGAGTTTCTTTACTTGATTCTCCTTTGTTTCCTTTCTTTTTGAAGTTCGAGAACTTTCTCTTGTCATTTTTCTTTCTAAGGAAGTTTCGAAACTGCCTTGTGATCAATGCTACATCTTCTTCAAGATCGTCGTGACTGTCTTCATTATCATCGCTTTCAATTTGATGAACAGTTTTAAATGCCAAGTTTTTCTTTGGCCTTTCTTCTTGATCTTGTTTATCCATAGTTATCTCGTGAGTCATTAGAGAATCGATGAGCTCCTCTAATGGTAATTTTGTGAGATCTTTGGCTTCTCGTATTGCCGTTACTTTAGCTTCCCAAGCTTTCGGTAGAGATCTGAGAATCTTACTTACAATATCTGCATTTGTGTAAGTTCTACCAAGAGCATGTAAACTATTTGTAATGCTAGTCATACGAGTAAACATACTTGTTATGGATTCATTTTGCAACATTTTGAATAACTCATACTGATGAACTAACATATCAATTTTTGATTCTTTAACTTGATTAGTTCCTTCGTGAGTTACTTCTAAAGCATGCCATATATCCCTAGCATTTTTACAAGAAGATATTCTATTAAATTCACTTCTATTTAATGCACAATATAAAGTGTTCATTGCTTTAGCATCCATAGAAAGTAATCTTTTATCTAGGTCAGTATATTCTATCATGCTTTTCGGAATCTTAATACCATTTTCGGTTTTAATTGGTCTATGAGGTCTATTTTTAATATAAAGCCACAAATCGAAATCTATAGATTGAAGATATATTGTCATTCTAGCTTTCCAATAGGCATAGTCATTACCATCAAAAAATGGTGGTCTAGATGTTGAAGCACCTTCATTTTGGAGATTATAGCTTGTAGTTGTCATTCTACTCAAAGTTTAAGCAAACTTAATAACTGAGAACTAAGCTCTGATACCAATTGTTGTTTAAGGATTAAGGCAACTATGCACCTAAGGGGGGGATTAGGTGTAAATACAACAATTAATGCAATTTTAAAATTAATTACTTTAAAGTAAAGAGATAATAGAGAGAGATTGCTAACTCAGTTTTTAACGTGGTTCGGCAAGCCTACATCCACAGCTCAAGTATCAACCCGTACTTGAGTATTGTATTCTTTTACTAGTCCAAGTAACAAGATTACAATTCCCGCTTGATGAATCCACACCAAGACTTTTACACCACTTGAAGATATGCCCTCTTCAAGATTTTCCTTTTTCCCACTTGAAGATGTACCCTCTTCAAGATTTTTCCTTGGTGATGTTCCCTCACCAATATCAAGAGTTTTATACTCAACTCTCAAGAGTTTTACAAGGATTTTTTTTGTAACACAACAATACACTCTCAATAGTGTGGATATTACAAATTAAGATCTATGATCTCTTTATCTCACTTAATAGCACTTAGAATATTTGAAGGTGTTTAAGTGTAGTGAGAATGAGATTTAATACTCTTTGTGTTAGGATATGAAGATTTAAACACAAATTTGAGGATTGATGATATGAAGGTGTTTATGCACTACTAATTGCCTCAATATCAGATATAATAAAAAATGTCTCATCTTAATTTTGCAATTAAGAGGCCTATTTATAAGTTTCAAAGAGAAACTAGCCGGTTCTAGCCGTTTTAGTGCAACTGTCATCTCAAACGGTCGACCGGTTCACAACGGATAAATCAAGTGGTCGACCGGTTCATTTAAAAGCCAGAAAATCAATCTTTTTGACCAAGCGGTCGACCGGTTCACAAGTGGTCGACCGGTTCACTTGGTAAAAACCAAGCGGTCGACCGGTTCAGTTCGAAAGGTAATTTGTCTTCCAAGCGGTCGACCGGTTCACTTGGTAACCCAAGCGGTCGACCGGTTCATGCAAAAACCCTATTTTGACAAATTATTAGAGTTCACGTATAATAATAGTTACCAAACTTCTATCGAGATGGCTCCATATGAAGCCCTTTATGGGAGAAAATGTCGCACTCCGATATGTTGGGATGAAGTTTGAGAAAGGAAACTCCTGGGTCCTGAATTGGTACAAATAACAACTGATAAAGTAAGGGTAATCAGGCAAAGAATGAAAGAAGCCCAAGATAGACAGAAGAGTTATTCAGATAAGCGAAGGAGACCTTTAGAATTCCAAATAGGGGACAGAGTATTCTTAAAGATGACACCATGGAAGGGCATCATTCGGTTTGGAATGAAAGGAAAGCTTGCTCCGAGGTATATTGGCCCCATTTAAGGTGATAGCTAGGATAGGGTCGGTGGCTTATCGCTTGAAGCTACCAGCACACCTAGAGAAGATTCACAATGTATTCCATGTATCACTATTACGGAAGGTAGAAGTGGATCATTCCCGAGTGTTACCTCCAATTCCTATTGAAGTAAGAGAAGACTGACACTCGAGACTAGGCCAGTCAAGATGGATCGCAGTGAAAAAAACATTTAGAAATAAGAAAGTATCACTTGTCAGAGTGTTGTGGAGAAAGTCACAAATCGAGGAAGAAACGTGGGAGAGAGAATCAGAGATTAAGGAAAAATACCCTCATCTATTCCTTGAGTCAGGTATGTAGTTTAAATTTCGGGGATGAAATTTTTATTAGAGGGAGAATGTGAAACCCAAGAATAAAGTATACAAAGAGGTAGGAGGTTTATAATAATTTAAATGTTGTTTAAATACAAAAATTTATGAAAAGAAAAGAAATGAAAAACAAAAAAAAATGGGGTCAAAATAGAATTAAGAAGAGATGGGACTATAAATACCCCATCTGTTCTCTCAGTCATGTCCAGCTGAAACTAGAAGAAAGAGGGGAGGGAGAATTTTGAATTTCACTTCATAAAAAGTAAGAGTAAACACCCAAAAAATTGAAAACCCATACAAGCCTTGGAATTCTAAAGTGGAAGAACATAATTGGGTGAAGAATTAACAACAAGAAAGTGAAGAATTTGGGGAAGAAAGGAGAGAGAAGAGTGGTTGGTTCTTTACAACGAGAATAAGGCTAAGATTCTTTCAAAAATTGTGAAGTAAAGTCAAGATTTCATCAAGAGGAACCGCGGGAGGACGACAACAACAACAGGGAAACGCAAGTCGAGCGTTCACATTAGGTAGGTACTTGGTACCTATATCTCCTTTAGCTAATAATAATTTTTACTAATTATTGAACTATAAGAAACAATTCGATGCTTATTGATGAGGAAAAGAAAAGGGGTAAAGGAAAGGTTAAGGGATGAAAAAAAAAAATATATATATATATAGGAAGAAACAAGTTGGTTAGCATTAACAGTACCGGTACGTAGGAGGCGAAATATAAACCCTGATTAACTATTCAGTTTATGAATAGTTAATGATATCAATGGGTGATGTCGATATCGGCAACAATTTATAAACTTGTTTAACTATTCGGTTTTGGAATAGTTAATGATATCGGCGGGTGACGTCGATATCGGCAACAATTTATAAACTTGATTAACTATTTGGTTTCGGAATAGTTAATGATATCAGCGGGTGATGTCGTAACACTGATCTGATCTTCATATGATCTAG
Source organism: Salix brachista (assembly GCA_009078335.1). Lineage (NCBI taxonomy): Eukaryota > Viridiplantae > Streptophyta > Magnoliopsida > Malpighiales > Salicaceae > Salix > Salix brachista. The sequence continues at coordinate 9,692,103 of CM018587.1, forward strand.
TAGTGACCCTTCAGGATCCACACTTAATTGTATTCCCATCCTTTTCAATTCCATCACATTTGCTTGTTCTGAAGTTTCTGTATCACCCATCACCGCTTTCCCTTTTCGACTTAATGCACCCGCCACTACATTGGCTTTGCATGGATTGTAATCAATTATGCAATCGTAGTCCTTCATCAAATCCACCCACCTCTGCCGCATGTTTAGTTCTTTTTGCGACATTAAATACTTCAAACTTTTATGGTCTGTGAAAATTTGTACTTGTGTTCCATACAAGTAATGTCTCCATACTCACAAGGCAAATACAAGTAATGTCTCCAAATAGAATTAAGAAGAGATGGGACTATAAATACCACATTTGTTCTCTCATCCATGTCCAGCTCAAACTAGAAGAAAGAGGGGAGGGAGAATTTCGAAATTCACTTCATAAAACGTAAGAGTAAACACCCAAAAAAATTGAAAACCCATACAAGCCTTGGAATTCTAAAGTGGAAGAACACAATGAGGTGGAGAATTAACAAGAAGAAAATGAAGAATTTAGGGAAGAAAGAAGGGAGAAAAGTGGCTAGTTCTTTACAAGGAGAATAAGGCTAAGATTCTTTCAAAAATTATGAAGTAAAGTCAAGATTTCATCAAGAGGAACCGTGGGAGGACGACAACAACAACAGGGAAACGCAAGTCGAGCGTTCACATCAGGTAGGTACTTGGTACCTATATCTCCTTTAGCTAATAATAATTTTTACTAATTATTGAACTATAAGAAACAATTTGATGCTTATTGATGAGGAAAAGAAAAGGGGTAAAGGAAAGGTTAAGGGATGAAAAAAATAGATATATATAGATAGAAACAAGTTGGTTAGCATTGACAATACCGGTACGTGGGAGGCGAAATATAAACCCTGATTAACTATTCAGTTTCGGAATAGTTAATGATATCGGTGGGTGACGTCGATATCGGCAACAATTTATAAACTTGTTTAACTATTCGGTTTCAGAATAGTTAATGATATCGGCGGGTGATGTCGAAATCGGCAACAATTTATAAACTTGATTAACTATTCAGTTTTGGAATAGTTAATGATATTGGCGGGTGACGTTGATATCGGCAACATTTATGACTTGATTAGCTTTCCAAGGTGAAAGCTGATGATGCCAAGAATTCTTGACATCAACATACCCTAGAGCCTCCCAAGGTAATACGGAACAATGATTAACTATTTTGGTTTTAAAAATAGTTAGTGACATAAACAGTTATGTTCGTGTCGGTATTTTCATGAAATTGATTAGTTGTTTTCTAGGATGGGCAACTAGAGACACTAATGGAAATAATTAGTGTTGGCTATAGTCTTTTCGATATGGGGGGGAGAAGTATTCAAAGGAAATAAATTTTTTTTTATAACTTTAAAAGGGTGTATATGGGTGTGTTTAGCATATGATGTAAGTAGACTGATGGATATATTGTTTAGATTTCTTCTGTAAATTGCTAGTATTTACTTAATTTTTTTTACTTATATGAAAAATCTATATTTTTCAGGTTCCTCCCATTCTCATCAGGAATAGATTTTAAGTCTTAATTCCTTTTTGTATAAGTTAGGAACTTAGGGAGTTATGGTAAAATTTTGTTATGTAAAAGAACATGTAAATTGTATAGAATAGTATATTTGTAAATTTTATTTCTGAAATATTAAATGTATCAATCTACGCTCGGGATATTAGAAAGTACTAGATTATCTTAGAATATTAAATTGTGTTATGTTCTATGTATATGTATCTATATGTGAAATCTTTGGTGCGAATTGGCTCTTTTAATTTTTATCTTATGCGTGTGATATAAGATGGAGTTTGGGAATGAATATGGTCCTGAGCATATTCTGGAATGAATTATGCAGTGGATTGTATTAAACATGGATGTGATTATGGATGAGATGTGATTTAAATTGTGTGCAGGTTGTGTTATTGAACTTGGGATCTCCGGATATAGGGGAGACTTTGCCGAAATTTCGGTGAGAAAAAAAATTCTCATGCTCCATCTACCCTTTTCTAGGGGGAAAGATTAACAAATAAACAAATAGGAGAAAAAAATTTGGGGTTGTTACAGAAGCTATCAAAGTCAAATATCAGAATATGCCAATGTTGACCTTTGACCATTCTGATTTGCATATCTCAAGATAAAGACGTCTAATTGATGCAAGCTCAATTTGGTTGGATTCCTGACTCAATCATTTAGCAACTCTCTAAAGTTCAACCAAAATGATGTCATACGAGGGAGATATGAATTTTGCAAGATAACTGCATCTGTAAAGTTTCATGCAAAAACTAGTTCCAATTACTTTCTGAAACATCTAAATCGACATCGAAGTTTTTATTTCAGGAATTCAGCTCCTCTAAGTCAAAGCATGAAGATTTCATGCAAGGCTATTTCTCTTTCTTAGTGAAATAGTTATTTCCAATTACTTTCCAAAGCATCTAAACAAGCATTGAAGTTTTTATTTCAGCAATTCAGCTCTTCTAAGTCAAAGCTTGAAGATTTCATGCAAGGCTATTTCTCTTTCTTAGGGAAATAGTTATTGAAGTACTTAAATGTAAACTATCTACTTAAGGGAGGAGAACTCTTTTGTAGTTTAAAGACTAGGGTTTCCTATGTGGTATAAAAAGAAAGAGCAAAAAAAAAGGGGAAGGAAGCATTTGTCCAGCAGAAAAGAAAACACAAATGTTCCTCCTCCAAACCTGAAATAATGCATTCTTCCATCTTTTTAATTAGTTGTTCAACATTCATGCAAGGCTAAACTTTTTTTCTTGGTTGTAAGGACACAAAAACCTTAAAATTTCAAGAACTATAAAATTTATTTTACCTTTTTGTTCACTTTATAAGATGAATATATTTGTTCTCCTATGCTTATTTTTTTATGATTGTTTATTTAATTGCTAGAGCGGACTATAAGTTAGTATTGTAGACAATCTATTGCTAAGTTTGATATCAAAACTAAAGTTATGGTATACGAACTTGTGAAGCAATTGAGTTAATAATTATGACAGATCTACGTTATTAATTTTAGGAAGAACATTTAATCAAATCTAACATACATCGTGGAAAATTATGTTTATTAATTAATCAATTTTTCTACTTCTTAAGGTTGTCATGGAATTAAATTACTAGTACAGACACTATGGTTGGTTAATGGTTAGAGTAAGTTATAAGACAGATCCATTAACTAACCAATGTTAAGAAGAGAAATATTCAAAATATACATTAATGTTTTGTTTCCATGATCAGTTCTGATTTCTGTCGATGGATGTTGACTTACGTCCAAGGTTTTTGTTATTGATAAATTTGAGTTTTATATAATTTTTGCTTAGCTTGTTTTAGCCTACCCTATACAACTTCCAACCCTCCAATTGCATAGCATATAACACAAAAATCGAAACTAGAACGTCCTAGTGGGATCGACCCCTTGCTTGCTCTATACTATCTTGTATCTTCTATTTTAAGTTAGGGTAATTAATTTGTGTAACCACAACATTGCAACAACAATTTAATTTTTTTATTGTAAATTTGTATTTTAAGTTTTAGGGTTAGTAAACATCAATTGAGTTTAGATACTTGGGGACTTGGGTCTGATTGTAAATGAACTTTATATAAATTCATATCTTTGGAAATTATAGGGTTTAGCTTATGTTAAAAACACATATATAACATAAGTTTCAAATCATGTTTTTGCTTAATTATATACATATTACGACTGCAACTTTGTGTATTTGTGAGTGAGATTTCTCTTTTTCTTGAGGTTCAATTGATTTCGTGGCATCAATCCATACTTCTCGTTTATGAATTGCTTTACCATGTGTTCAAGAGGTTCACATCAATTTTTTTTTTATTTCTTTTTCATTATCCCATGTTATAATGAGGTGTTGTTCCATTGTGAATGAATCAACATTTTGAGTTTTTGCAGTAGGGGACACCGATTTAGATTTTTCAAGGAAGTATACCCATTTCTTTGAGACGTGTTTAATTTTTACAAATTAATATCATGAAAAAGTTCCCCATAGAATAATTTGATGATAAAAAAATTCAAATAAAAATTAAACTAGTACATATTCTTATTTGAAACTATTTATAAAACAAAAATATAACTAGGAGTTGCAAAGGAGAATAATAAAACTTAGGAAGACGAAAGAAAAGCAAAAGCAACAAACAAAATAATAATAAAAAAGCTCACCAAACGATCCCTCAACAACCCTAAACTGATTAAAAAACAAGATATAAGAAAAGGCATCAACATGAGCAAAAGTGTGAAAAGGTAGAAGAAAATGAAATTATTGAAGGACTAATGATTAAAAGGAAGCTAGGTAAAATTAAAGCAAAAAAAAAAAACTTAATTGGCAATTAAAAAACAAAACAAAAAAACTTGCTACTTAAAACACCAACCACTTGTTGTCATCTATTTATCTAAACCTTTTTCTATCTAATACAAAAGGTAAAATTTAACACAAAATTTTGCATTGGTGACTAACAATTACAAAGTATATATTTAATACAAAGAGGTAAAATTAACAAAATATTTTGCATCGTCGATTAAAAATTGCAAAGCCTATAAAACATTTAAGTTCATTATTTACCCAATCAATCTTGTTCATATTTACACCAAAGCAACGCATAAGGTCCTTGCCTCTGTAAAAGTAAAACACAAAGAAAAAGGCAAGGCAACAATGCACAAATTGACAAAGTAAATAGGCAAAGAAAAAGTGTGAAGCACATAGCACAAAAGATAGTGAAACAAAAGAAAGCAAAGTAAGAAATGGGTTAAATTAACAAAACTTAACAGGAAAAAATAACCTCACAATTCAACCAAATCACTCGCTATCTTAGAATAAATTAACAATTGTCCACATTACAAAAGGATAGCCTCCCAACAATAATATGCAGTCATTTTAGAAAACATACAGGAAGTCAAAGTTAAACCTTAAAAAATTACCTAAAACAATAACAACCAATAAACCTAGTTAAAAAAACAATTAACTCAGTAAAGAGAAACATTCCATTCAAACCTAAAACTCGGAATACATCGAATTGGAAGTTGTAACCTTGAACTCTTTCATTCCAAAAAAATGGATTGGACAATTGAAATCAATAACAAACAAAAACAAAGTTAACCCTACCACATCATATGGATAACAATGAGCTAATGTCAAACTTGTAAGAAAAAAACTGAATCAAAGAGAACCTCAACACAAAAAGACCACTAGTTTGAATCCTTATAACAAATTAATCTAAAGGCCCATTACCATGTCCGAACAAGATGATAATTGACGTATTCCTTAAAATTATAGTCTTTTCACTAAAATTATATCATTTGCGTAGCAGTGACGCAACATAAACACTAACATGAACCTACCTACGAATTAAATTTAGAATATTAACACCATATCCCAAAATCAAAATTTCAAAAACCTAAACGTAGTATCAATTGTAAGGGAATTGGAGATCAAATAATATCATTTGTTATGTTGCTTCACTAATATATATTTTGCTTTGTCTGGTGCATTCACGATATTTCCAGTTATTTTCCTTTTAGCAGCTTAGGATGCACAACAAAACAAAGAAATATTCTTTAAATATAAAAAAAAGCAACAACACATCCCATCCAGAAACTCAAAGATCATCAACACAAAAGTTCAAAGTGATCCCAAACTAAAAGGCAAATGAAATTGAAAATGGTCTACCGAAGCAATCTCATCCATAAACTCAACAACCATCAACATAAAAGTTAAAAAGTTATCCCCAACTAAAAGGCAAATGAAATTGAACTTGGTCTACTAAAGCAATTTAATCCACAAACTCATCAACAATCAACATAAAAGTTAAAAGTGATCCCCAACTAACTGCAATGGATGAAAATGCAATCCAATAAAAAAAAACCAGAAAATGTAGACTCCCTTAGCAGCCTAGGATGCACAACAAAAAAGGGAAAAAACCTTTGAAGACATAGAAAAATCAAAAAAAAAAAGTATGAACACAGCGATTCCATCCATAAACTCAGCAACAATCAAAACAAAAGTTAAAATGATCCCCAACTAAGAGGCAAACTTGCAAGGAAAATGCAATGACAATGCAAGATTTAAGCGTGATGATATACCTTCTTTTCTTATCTAACATCCATAAAATCCTCTTACGACAACATTAAAGGAACACTTTTTTTTTATACTTCTTATGCAAGAAAAACATTTCAAATCAACCATGTGGATCACATATAGGTTTGACACAACAAATGCTGAAAGTCAGAAAGAGACGGTGGGAAGTTCATCAGCTTACAAAGTGAAAACCAAATACCCATTCCAAGTACAGTAAAAACTTAATTTCAACACAACAGCAAAATAAAATCTAAAAACATGAGAACACGATTTCATAATTGCCAAAGAAAATACCAACACGAGATTTGAAAATTACAAACCTTTCTTCATAGTAACAATACTTTAGAGTTGTAGATGCAAGATGCAAGATATGTACACCTAGAGACTACAACTGCATATTACAGAAATATACAGAACAAGGAGAGACGTAGTGCAACCAAAAGATAATTAAATTAAAAGATGGGTGGATTGTAGGGCTTTGACTTACTTTGACAGGGGCAACATTACTTGTGCAGTTCCTCGAAAATCATAGCTCCTAATAGATCGACGCTTCTTCTGGAAGTGGTTGTTAACAACAAAGTTGCATTGAAATTTTACAATGTTGCGTTGGTAACAAGCACCTAGCTGGTAACAATGACCCATTTGAAGGATTTGGCTACAATCGACTCCAACTTCACAAGCATAATCTAAGCTCTTAAATTTTGTTATTTACAAGGACCATTAAAAATAAAGGAGATCATTATAGTGTGTAACTTACTGTTTCAGCCTCAGCTTGCATTGCCTTAAATTCTGCAACCAATCTTGCATGTCTCGTTGATTCTTACATCTTTATACTATCAAAGACTTGCATAAAAAACAAGCACCACTATTAGTCCATCTATTAACTAAAGAAACTATTTAAATGTAAAATGAATTTACGAGCATGTAAAATTTGAAGACAAGGATTCAAGACAGTCACATACCGATGTAATTTTCATTATATGACCCATACGGTCCAAAAATCCCTCCAAGTGATCTCGATAAAAAAATAATATCTACATATATGACGATGTGAAAACAAAACAAGAGCTTGCAAAAATATAAACAACAATGACATAATACTATATACATGTAATCTTGTCATCTTGGGAAACATGGATCAAGAACTATTTCCACATCAATCTTAATACATCGTACCATGATTACAATTGGATCATAGAGGTGGGCGGCCACCATAAAATCAAGGAAACAACAAAATTCTTCCATAGACATCATATACAATATACTAGCTATTATACTCACTCTCAATTGCCGACAATACTTTTCATTGCACATGCACATAAATTTGAGTGGTGTTTTCGTGATGAAAAATGAAAGCAACTGTAAATTGATAAGGTTTTGGGGTAAAAGAAATACCTCTAAAACAGACCTACAAAAACCGCCAAAAACCAAGTCTGTAACAAACACTTATGCCCCATAAAAAAACCAAAGCAAAACAACTCCGGAATAAACAGAATGTAAAAGAGGGAAACATATTTGAAAAACAAAACACAAACAATAGCAAAAGTGGAAAGGAAAATAAAATATGGTAGCTAATCATTTCAGGAGCCACATGAAGCGGAAAATACCAACCGAGAGGTAAACAAAACTGAACTTGGTATCCTTAAATAATTCCAATGGCAAACTCATCAACAATCAACATAAGGGGGGCAATGATCCCCAAAAATTGGAAAAAACAAGTGTATCAATCAAAGAAAATAAAGGTAATGACCAATGAAAGGATCATAGACTCCAAGAACAAGTATACCGAACAGTTAAGACAAAAGCAGCATGAAAAGAACAAATTTAGAAAAGATTTTACAAGTTTTGATTGTTGATTTTCTTATAAACAAAAAGCATACATAACTTAGCCATCAATTTTGGCTATTCTAGGAGCTTCATATGTTTTATCACAGGATACTAGTGAAATTCTGTTTATTAGATAAGATATTAGATTACTGTGAATAGTCAAACCTTAAGTTAGCAATAGGAATTTCAAGAATTAAATAAAAATAACTAAAGAGCGGCAAGATAACTAAAGAAATTGGAATTCAAATCCATGAATTCCAAGCCAAACAAGTTATTAGATAATATATAGGTGCTTTATATGTGTGCCAAAGTTAACATTATCATTTTTTATCAAACACTTATGCATGATTACTAATGGGGAGCAAATAAAGTCACTTATACCATTACTTGGAATTAGATTTGTTTTTATAACTAATGAGATGTAGATATTATATAGTCACAAATTCCACAAGTTTAAATTAGATATCAAAGAAGTGGTTAACAAAATTTAAAATCTTATAATTCTACCAAAAACTATAATGATGTCATGACATAGTCATCTCATTAATAAAACTTGCATTGATGGGTTGGATATTTAACACTTTTATCACTAAAACCATTGTTACATTGATAGAGTTCATCTATCTAGAATGTAATGAATTATCATGTTGTCACCGTACAACCAATTTGTGAACATGCAAGTAAACTAGTTCATGTGGCACGATTGTTAGAGTTCAATGCATTTTCTATTCTTAAAGGTTGGAAGGCCTAATTAAAGAGGAATCAACTTTATTTTCCCCTTTTGACAAGGAAACAAAGAGCTAGAAGGGGTTAATTCTTATGGTTTAGATTTATTTGGACTAGCTCTTTCTTCAAACTAAGAATTTTCCAATGTACAGCATAATTGTGGTTCTATTGTTTTTGCAAGCTATGTTACAAATTCAGTTCAAGTCTTGAACAACTTCATCATTGTTGGAAACATGCAACATAAATTTGTAATTACATGATGACATAAGATCTTTAAATTCCCCTGAGTTGTTGAAGAAGTGTATTTGGGTAGACTAGTGGAGAACTTCTAAAAAAGAAAGAAATCAAATGTGAGCAAATTTGTATAGAGCAAGAGAGCAAAGTTGTTGAATGATTTGAATTGCTCTTGCTTGATGATAACATGACATTTATTTATTGGTGCCTCTTGCAATGTCATCCCTCTTCCACACCTTTCTCCTACAGATACTTGTTGGAGTTCTAACTCATGGCTTTTATTGGTATGGGATGAAGGAATTTGAATGGACACCCTCCAACTCTTAGAAAATTAGTCATGAATAATTAATCATAAAAAAAAACATTGATATACTCACTGAAAAATAAAACATTATGTATTATGCATGCTCACATATATATTTTATTTGAAACAAACTCCATCTCACCCATGTTGATTATAATTTCAACTACTAACTAGAAAATCATAATACTGAACAAATCCGAATAAAATTTATGAACAAAATAATATGGTGTTAAATACCCCTATATTGCAATATTCAGTAAGCAATTAACACATAGTAGATATCAAGGGAAAAAATCAAAGCTCCAAATTTTCAAAAGGTTGAAAGGCATCAATTTGCAAGTGAAACCACACAACTAACCACAATCTCCTCTATAAATGCCAATAAAGCATACAATAAACTTATTCAAATCCAAAGAGACAATCATCCAACAGAAAAATAAACAAAAAAACTAGGAAAGACAAACATACCCAGATAGAAATTAGCATGTCCAGAATCCAACCAACAGTATAAAAAACCCAACCATGTTGTCCATTCACTGAAAGATAAGTCAACCTAACTGCCAAAGCAATATTTCCCAAAAGCCTGGCAGTACCACTATTATCTCTCCCACCACCAAACCCTTGATTATACCTCACCAAAACCACACTGCTAAAAAAAGAGAGATCTATGGAAATTTCTCAAAACAAAAAAACACACAGGCGCGCGAGAAAAAATTAATGTTGAGATATCAAGATTTCACTGATTATCTTAAAACCTTGTCTAAAATCTACTCAGCACATTGAAAAACTCTCATCAGATGAAAAAATCAGAACCTAACAAAAGATAATAATCAAGATCGATATAAAGATAGCCCGTGAACTAACCTTGTCTTTATCATCAATGCCATCTCCAGAATTATCCTAAACCACGACCACCATCTCCGCCACCTCCACTAGAAAACTAGTAAGCCGCGATCAAAAATATCACAACCATCACCTAGATGCACTAAAAAAACCAGCATTGCAGTTTAAACCAATCCACCTCGCAGTATCACCTCTCTCTCTCTCTCTCTAATTTTCGTCGATAACAATGATGAATTAGGGTGTTGAATAATAATGAGAGAGCGAGAGAGAGCGTTTTGAAGAGTCCATTCGGATCGGGAGGCACGTATCGAAGGGAAAGAAGTTGGGAAAGCTCTTCCGGAGAGAAAGGGTTTTTCTTCTCTCTTTTTAAAGTTTTCTTGGAGAGAGAGAGACAGTATCCGTTAATGTTATGGAGATTAATAGTAACGGCGAAGATAGCACGGGAAATTAAAGAGAATATGGTTTTTTACTATGACGTATTGGCCTTGGAGGATTCTGGAAGCCGTGAAGAGTATGGTATGCTTGTTTTGGGAGAGGGAACTCAGTAGGCGTAAGTATTTTTAAAAATTGTAGCTATAAAAATTACTATAGCATAAATACACGCTTAAAGATCTTTAACATTATATTTTAAAAGTATTTTAAAAAAAATTGAAAATATTTTATTTTATTTTTTACTTTAAATTATAAAATTTAGTGATTTTGAATTGTTTTCATGTGCTGAAAAAATATCATTTTAATATATTTTTAATAAAAAAACACTTTAAAAAACAACAATAATTGCACTCCCAAACAGAAACTTAGACTTCAACTTTAAAAACCAATGGATTACTTTATTCTTTTAAAATTAATTTTTATTTTTATTTCCATTCATGTCACAAGTCCAAACATAACTCTATTTTTCATTTGATGAATTATGGATATGTTTATTTCCATAAAATAGTTTTTTTTAAATACCATTTCTAGTTTTGTTATTTATTCTAAGAAACAATTTTGCATGAAAAATTATGAAAAAACTTTATTATATATAATTTTATAAACTTTCTAATTAAGCTTAATGTTTGAGGACATGAAAACTTGATTTTTATTGTAATAAAGATTTTGATTAACATGGTATTGTAAGGAAAACAATCTTAAGAAAGCCAAAGGTTCAAAACAATAGGGCATGTCAAAAATTATAAAGTTGTAATGAAGTTCTATTATTGATAAATTTGAAAGCTTTGAATGAGATATAGTATGGATTTATAAACTTCATAATGAAGTTTAATGTTTGAGGCGTGACGTGATGATAAAAAACTTGAGATCAGTTCGGGTCAGGATGTGTATTTTTTGTAAGAATCTGGGACAACTGACGTTTTACTCATTCATCTTGGCCCATAAAATACGCTTTCTAGGGATGAGTTTTCCTTGAACAAAAAAAAAAAGTTTGAGGACTAGTACTAAAAACTTGATTTTTAATGTAATAAAGATTTTGATTAACATAGTATAGTGAAGAAAATAATGCGAATGTAACCAAAGTTCAAAACAGTGTGTGTTGTATACACACACACACTTATTAATTTATTATTAATCATTCAAAATAAAACATGGAATAAAAATATTAAATTTTTTTAATGATTAATAATAAATTAAAACAATAAAAAAGATTTTCTAATCACTAAGTAAGAAGTATAATGACTATGCAATCATGCTGAACGCTGTCCTCACCCTCTCTCATCCCAAACATTCAATTCAATGATCACCCATTAATTTTTATTATCAAGAACAGGGGAAAGGAATTTCGCCCTAATAGGCCTCAAAGCATGCTGACCTCGGCCCACAAATCCAATCAATTTTGCCAGCGGTGGGTAAAGAATTTCCGTCTTGAATTCCTATCCCTTGGATTAACATCAACATATCCTGTCCGTCCAAATCAAGTCTTCTTACCTTTTAAAGTCATCATCGAAGACATAAAACAAAGGTATCCCAGTCGGTTTGTCTTAACTTCATATAAAATCTTAACCAGCCTCATCTCCCTCTCTCTGAAAAAGTTAGGGTTTTCAAGGTGCGAGTTGCTCAATTTAATTGATTTGATTGGAAACTAGGGTTTATTTAACTCTTTTTTTATTGCAGTTTCAATTCAAATTTGAGCTTGTTTATTTAATAAGTGATTAATTCATGTGAAAAAGCTGCAGTTATTTAATCCAGATTTTGTCGCGGATAAAATGTCATTTTTTTTTATAAAAAATTGGTGTTTTGATAGATCTGATTTCTTCTTACCTTGATGCTCTTACATAAATAAATGATGTGCTGCTATCAGGTCAACTATAATTGAAAGTTTTGATCTTTTGTGAAGTTTCTGGCGAATTAATTTGCTTGTCTGTTTGTTTTCTGTGGAGCTCAAGAAAATAGACTTTCTATTTTTTTGGTTTATTTGGTATTAAGGACTTGTTTTGTTTGTTGCAGTTTGAAAATGCCACGTTATGATGACAGATATGCGAGTACGCGCCTCTATGTTGGCCACCTGGCTGCTAGGACACGATCACGGGATCTGGAACATCTTTTCAGCAAATATGGGCGGTAATCTCTCTTATTTCTAAGTTTAACATGTTTGACGTAGTGTAATGAGGGTCACCACTCTCACAAACACACCGGTGGATTGTGCACTGTGGGTTTTTTGGTTTATAACTAGCTACTGGAAACTCGCCCAAATTTATTTTGTGCAATTCATTCCTGTGCTTTCAAGTTTCTGCTGAATGATGCTGCAACTTGAATTTAACACCATTGACATATTCCCAGCAGTAAAGTAACAGTATATCTGCGTGTTTCCTTTCCTTAAATGCCATTGATTGATGGAGAAAATGCGGTTTGCCCCTGTGAATATGTAGGCAACATTTAGGCCTTCAACAGCTTGTTTTGCTCGTTGATTTGTGTTATCTGTGTGGGTGGCCCTAGGCGTCATTTTTTTTTTAACTTGAATGATCTTGTTGAAGGTTTCTGGCCTAATGCCTAACCTGGAGGTCTATGGTGAGAGGGTTGCCATGATGGAATTGGTGGAAATTCTTGCCGAGTTATAGGAGACTTTGGCGATTCTTTCTATTATGTTATTGCGTGTTTTTATGGAATTGGCAACAATCTCAAACTGGTGTTTAGTTCGTCTATGAGGGGTGAAGTAGCATACACTTGCAGTACTTAAGTAATGATGGCCTTACTGTTTGTGGCAACCATTTCGCAGAGTACGAGATGTGGATATGAAGCGTGACTATGCATTTGTTGTAAGTCTTTCTCATTCTTCTCATGATCTCTGAATGTGATTTTTCAGAGCTTTGGTTGATCACATATCTTTTTAATTTTTCCCTGATGAGAACTGCTTTATATGTTCTATGATGCACATATGGTGTGTTTTGCTGGTTTTTCTCACCTTTCTTAAACAGGAATTTAGTGATCCCAGAGATGCTGACGATGCAAGGCATTACTTAGATGGTAAGGATTTTGATGGAAGTCGCATCATCGTGGAATTTGCGAAGGGGGTAAGTTCTGTCAAGTTAATGTTTTCAAATAGTATAATTACAATTGTAAATTAGTAGATTAGGGACAATTGTAAAGGTTGCTTTTCGAAGTGTTTTTCAATTGGAAATGTATCAAAACAAAGTTTTTTTTTAAAAAAAAAAAAAAAATCTTTTTGATATTAGTACATCAAAATGAACCAAAAACACAAAAAAATAAAATTGAAGATCGGCGTTTCATTAAAACTTCGGATGCACTGTTGCCCTAAACAGGGCCTAAGTCTGCTTTGGCCTTTGTTTTATGGGATTAACTGGAAGCTAATTGGTTGTTTGTAGATGGGGCCAAGTTCAAGTTCTAATCCAGATCAAAGCTAATTTAAGGTTCTGTTAGATAACAAACTACTCTATATTCTTGTTGGTCTTGTGGCCTTCCAAAGCTTGGTTTTCCACAAAGCATCCGATTCATTTCATCCTTTTTATTTATTCATGAAGGTTCTTGATCCTTGTTTTTTGACCTTGATTCTATCTCTTGAAGATGGTTGAGTGGATTGGTTACTATTGATTTCTCAAAAGGCTCCTGTTAAAAGCATGATAAGATCTCAAGTCATTTATTTTTTAAGGCTATTATTGCTCATTTACCAACTTAAATGTTGTTTGTATAGGTACCTCGTGGTTCTCGAGAATATTTGGGTAGAGGTCCTCCTCCAGGATCTGGACGCTGCTTCAACTGTGGCATTGATGGTCACTGGGCTCGAGATTGCAAAGCTGGAGACTGGAAGAACAAGTGTTACCGTTGTGGGGAAAGAGGTCACATAGAGAGAAACTGCAAGAATAGTCCCAAGAAACTTACGTAATCTTCACCTCCGCTTCTGCTGTTTTTCATTTTCTGATAATTTCCTACTGATGCTCATTGTTACTCCTTTTTTTATTGTGTAATCCATCCAGTAAGCATGGGAGGAGTTACTCTCGATCACCTGATAGATCACCCTCTCCTCACCGTGGCAGAAGCCGTAGCCCAAGTTACAGCCGAGGCCGAAGCTACAGGTTTATTATTTTCTTTAAAGTATATGATATCAAATATTTTCAAAACGCAGTGCGACTTTCTTTATGGATTTTTGTGCAATTTATTGTATATTATGGTAACTGTATATTCCGTTCTTTTGCCAGCCGATCAAGATCACCTCCAAAGAGGGAGCGAAGTGTTGAGAATGAGGGCAGGTCATTGAGCCCTGAGCCAAAGAATACCAAGGCAAGGAAGCGCAGCCCAACACCTGATGAAGGCAGCCCACATCCTTCTCCTAAATCTCGGAAACTGGACGATGAACAAGATAGAGAGTACAGTGGCAGTCCCAGGGGAAGAAGCAGAAGCCCTCAAAATGAGAGGTATAGAAGTCCTTCTCAGACTAATGGCCGCAGTCGCAGCCCTAGTCCAAGAGACGATAGAAGTCCTGTTGATGATGATTACGAGGATAACATCCGCTCACCAAGAGATAGTGATGTTTCACGTTGAAATGCACTGCAATGGAATTAGTATGCCAGTTTGCACTTTTAAATCATCACCAAGACCTTAAGTTTGTTCTATTTTAGATGATGATCATAAACATTCTATATGACAAGTTGATATGTAATTTGAAACTTTTGATTTGGATTTAGGGAGCCTATTTTGAACCCTTTGGTATGGATAGATATGTTTCAAATTCGTTTTGTTTTGATTTTTGCTTTTCTGGATTTATAATCAACAATCTGGATCTATTGTCATGTTTCCCTGCACATCAAGGAAAAGGGAAATGTGATCGAACTTTACAATGGATGGAGCGGAATGTTCCTTGTTTCGGCAAAATCTATGGTGGAGAAAAGAGTTCGCGCGTCTGCCTAAAATCAGGTTCCAACATCTTGGAATTTCAAGCTGTATATCTTATGTTGTTTGCAGTATCTGTAGAGAAACTATCAAGGCAATATATGGTTCTCATTACAGGGAAATGGATAACTTCAATCTCTCCTTGAGAAGTTTTGAGTAATTAAGTTGATCCAACTTGCCCTGCGTATACTGCACAAGGTCATTTAAACCAATATACAGGATCTCTTTCTTCATTAAGATTTCTCTAATCTCGCCCCCTTCATTCTTGGATCTTGGTTGATTTATTTCTTGAATATCTTTCAGCTCTCCCAAATGGCAAATCTGTTCTCTCAAATCCCAACAGTTATGCTACTTCTTGCAGCCCTCCTTTCAATCACTCCCACCATTGAATCCCTCTGCTCAGATATTATGGTCACTTCTCTCACATCTAGTGGCTTCGCAATCTTTGCTCATGCCCTCCATGCCCGCAACCTCACCTCCACCATCACTGCCTCCAATGCCACCCGCCTCACCTTTCTTGCACCTCCTGATTCTGCACTTGTTAATGGATATCTTCATAGTGAAAGCCTTCATGGCCACATTACAATTGCAGGAGTCCTCTCTTACAAAAACCTTCTCACCCTCCCCACTCTCCATCAAAACACCACCCTTGATGTTGGCATCGATGGCCAAAGAGTTTCTTTCAATGACGTTCTTGTTACTGTTCCTAATCTTTATATTGATGGTTCATGTGCGGTCCATGGTGTTGATGGGTCGTTGGTGCCACTCCCTTCACTGTTGGCGGATTCTATGAAACCAAGAACTCAGGCTTTGCCATCTCAAGTGGCTCCAAAGAAGCACCAAACACGTCAGATGTTCAATTGTATCAGGTTCATTCGACGAGCAAATCGTCCAAATTTAGTGATGAGGAGAGTGAAACCAGTCATCCCTGAGATCGGTGAGAGTTCTTGCTGGGGCGCTGTTAGCTTTTATGTTACCGTTTGTCTGTAGGGAGGCCGGTGATTAGGATTTCTCTAATCGGAAATGATTCTATCGTCCTTCCCTTTACTAAGCTATTTCATCATCATTGTAATTTTAGAGGACTTCACTCATTAGGTTTGATTTTCTTGTCAAACTGGTCTGTCAATCTAAGTAAGCCTGTGCGAATCTTTGCATGCCTCCTAAAGATCTGTGAATTTTGGAATCAAATCCAGGCCCCATAACAGAATTCCTCTAGAACTGTGGTGAATTTCAATAGAAATGTAAGGGTTAGAACAGAAATGAGTTTCACAAAAAGAGAAAAAGAAAGGGAGGAGAGATACTTTTAAAGCAAGTGGAAGTGGTTACTTTGTTCTTAGTGACAGGGAAATTGCGTTAGATGCTCTAGTTGACAACACTAGTTCAATGTTTATGTTGCTTCCTAATTTATTTTTTTGTCTGAAATTGATTCGATTCAAAAGGGGTCTCGAGGTTGGTATAAAATAATTAGCATTCAGCAGCATGGATCAATTCTGCTGCAAAACCCAGTTAAATTCATCTAGTGTAGCCATGAAGATCTAAATTAAACTCCTGTTTGATCAGCCACAGATGTTTCTTCTCATTGTCCTTAACCAGAAATTCAGCCCAAGCACTCTTCACAAACCGAAACCCTTGGGTTTTATTTGCATAGCAGGCAAGTACTCTCATTAAGGGAATCGAAAAAGAAAATCTTCTAGGTTGGGAATTAAGCTTCTTGACCGTGATTAGGACCTTAATTACATGTTAATGTTAACACGTCGATAATCACTGAGAGAGGAAGTTAAGAGTACACTTGTTTCTTTTCACGGAGTAAAATATTATGTATAATAAGTGTGTGCTATACAGATGGTGGTCAAGCGAATAGAATTTATCATAGTACAGAGCCAAGCCCCAATTCATCCTCTATATCATCCCCATCTTCAAACAGCTTCAGAAACCGAGCTTGATCTTGCTCCCTCTTCTTCTTTTGCCAGAACTTGTAAGCTGCTACTAATCCAAGAACAAACACAGTCGAAACCAGAGCGCTGATCAATATGACCACAGCGAGATGCATTCCATTCCCTTCTTTGTGGTGCTTTGAGGCAGAGATGGAATCTATTAACAAATGGAAAACAGACTCATGAGTATAATTTTGAACAAAGACCATCTAGCTAAGAATTATTATTGAAGTAACAGTAGTATCTAGAGGACTGAAATAAACATGAATGCAGTGTTATTGTCAGCAGAAGAATTCACACTAACTTGCCATACGTATCAGTACAATCTAGATATCTGAAAAAATCACGAGTTCACATAGCAGAAACAATCACAATTCCACACATGTTTCAGCTCATCAATCAAAGTGGTCCAGGCAAACCAGAGTTACACCTTCCCTACAGCTGCTGAAGTATCTAAATTATCTAAAACAACAGTTCTTACTTCATAGCCATCCATTAAAGCAATATTCTTCGATGCACAATAGCATCTTCACCTCCATAATTACAATGCTATAAGAAACAATTCAAACCACGTTCCACTAAACCATCATAGGCAATAAGCAATTAAGAAAAACTTGAAACATAGTTATGCAGAAAATACATGATCATATAACACAGATAACTAACATAACACTCACAAGGCAGGTCCCTTGTTTTTACAATAGAACTAACATAACACGCACAAGGCAGGTCCCTTGTTTTTACAATAGCCTGCAAGGTTGGTCACCTTAGTAATTAGTTGGAAAATTCACACACAAACAAGCTAGAAAGTATTAATGAAGTACCAACAGCATCTAAAGTCTGAGATGACTACGAAAGCAGTATTAGTGTGGCAGCAACATGCAAGCTGTAACAAGTAGGCTATCACTCTTCTGACAGCAAAAATCCCACCTCATGACTCTTTTTGTACAGCCAAACAGGAATCATACTCCCTTGATTATCTAAGCCCCCCACCCCAACCCCACCTTGTTTCTGGCTAAAAGTTCATTTACCTAATGATGGCATAATTTACACGCCCACTTGCTAAAAGTATCATACAGGGTATAGTAGCATCTGAAAATACCATGAGTTGATCATCAACCACAGAGCCAAACCAGAGACACCTTTCCCAAAATCACTAAGTTTGTCAATTTTCGAAAGCAACATATCTCCAAATTACTCGCACTCTGTTTTTTTTTGACAGATGCACATACAAACACAATTCAATGACGTTTCAAAATACAGGCATTCCAAATATTTTTTTAACCTTTGATGCAAAATGGCATCTTTTACCCCTATATACAGACACTCAAACTCCAAACTTCAACATTAAAAGTAAACAAACCAGTCATCCATCGTAGGCTAGAAGCTAACAACATCTTGAAACATTATGTACAAAATATAATTATAAGTTTTGAACTATGAAATACCAACAGCACTCACCAGCTGATAATGGCACACATTGTGGACACAAAAACGTAGCATCAAATTCCTGGTGAATAATTCGCTGATATTTCCCAGCGGAATCCGCAAAATCTGACGGACAAAACTCCCACTCATCAAAAACATCATCAGACTTGAAATTATCCCTCTCGTAAAATCCACATCTCTTGCATTTCACACTCGTAAACTCTGTCAAAGGCTACAAGCGCACACAGAAATAAAATAAAAATATAACAAAAACTATAATTAATTAAAAACTTATAAAAGAAAAATGTAAACCTTACCTGCCATGATTCTTCTCCTTTGAAAGTATAAGAGGCATTAACTTGTTTAACATCAGGCAATACAGTCTGGTTCTCTCCTTTACAGCTGAAATATATGGTTGGCTCAACATTTAACCATTCGTGTGTTCGGTATATTTTCATCGAATCCAATGTTACGACAGCAGATAATAAAGTTCCTGTCACCAAACACACACCAATCAATCTTAATGTGAAACTCCAAATTGACAAGATGAGATTTTCCTTCTCGTACCTGGAAAGTAGATGAGGAAAATCAAAGAGACAAGAAGAGTAGCCGAAGAAACCCTAGAAATTTGATGATGGTAACAAATCGACATGGCTTTTGATATTCGATCGATTCAGCAATCTTCGATTGATGGATTCAGGAGAGAGTGGCGGAGGGGGTGCGCAGTACGCACTTCTAAATATCGACAGGGCTTTTAGAAGATGGTGTGGGAGTAATTAGTCACGGCGGTTTTTCTAGTTTCTGGTAGGAATGAAAGATGAGAATATTGTGGTTTGTTTGCGTGAGCTGACCGCTTCGTGCTGCGATATACTGGAGGGGGGTGGTGTCTAGATTACGCTGGGGGTGCGCAGCATGAATCACGAAAGTAATCCTTCTCCTCTTCGAAGTCAGCTGAAGGGCTCGGATGGATAGATGCTGTGATAGTGGGATGAGGACGCGGCTTAAAATATCTCTCTCTTGTTGTTTTTCGAGAAAAAGGAGTAGTAAATTAGCCCCTTGATTATGACAGAGATGCATATTATAATCTCAGTCGGTTTTCCAAACTATTTAACGATTCTTCGTTGACCTCTCTATTCAATTTTTTCCTGAAATATGATGTCCTGTTTTTAAATTAATTTTGATGAGATTATATTAAAAATATATTTTAAAAAATAAAAAATATATTATTTTGATTTATTTAAAAAAAAATTAAAAAAAAATCTGGGTGGAAGGATCCTAGGAGGACTGCATTAAAACATTTTAAACTTTAGGGATCGATCTCATTGAGACAAATAAAACTCTCACATGTCATTACTGAGATGAAGGTAATCTTTTGGATTACGGTTCAAAAATGTAGTTTACAGTAAAAAAAAAAGCATAAAATTAATGTCTTTTTATTTAGTCATTTTAATAAGAAAATCAAAATTATTTTAATACATTTTTAAATAAAATATAATTTAAAAAACTATATTGCACAGTAATATCAAATGTTATTTTCTCTGCTTTTGTTGTGGCCTCAATTGATCATCAGTAAGAAGTTTTAACGTGACTAAAACGGTGACATTTCAATTCCACGAGAGTATAGTTTTGTGGGGGAAAACAATTGTTGCTTGTGATATGTGGTAAAGGATTACATCACAAGATGAAAGAATATGGGCATGTTGAGCAAAGTGTTCTTGTAAATATTTGAATTTTTATTTTAAATTAATTGTATTTTGATATTTTTTAGATTACTTTGATGTGCTAATAAAAAAAAAATATTTTAATATATTTCTAAATAAAAATTAATTTAAAAAACAATCTTAATCATACTAGTAAATATTGCTTATGAACTTGGTGCAAAGGTCAAAAGGCATGGTTATCATTCATTTCGCACTCCTATTACAAAATAAAATTTTTTATTTGTTTTTACTAGTTAAAAGAATATAAAAGAAAACAAATGCAATTGAAAGCTTGACTTTAATAGTGAGGATCTATGAGTTTTCCAGTGGTATATAAGTGAGAGATGAATTATTTTTGCATTTTTTTTTAAAAAAAAATATCTTTGTTTCCAATTAATTTTTTTTGTGTGTTTTTAGATTATTAATTATTTTGATGTGCTAATATAAAAAAATTAAAAAATATATATATATTTTTAATTTTGCAACATTTAGATCCGACAAATTGCAACCTTAAAAATTATATTAAACCGGTCAAGTTACTTTGAATTTCATGGCAGATATTGTGGAGGTTAAGTTTCTGGGAATCGAAAATAGTAAAAAATTAGATGCACGAACAGTCAATTCACTACAATTATGGTTTGACATCGACCGAAATTACACCCTCCAACCTAATTGGGTGGAATATATATAGACAATGCCTAATTATAGTATTAATGGCTGGAAAAAATGGCAACAAATTTAGACACCCTCTCTTTCCCTCTCCCGCAGCTGCTCCTCGCACCCTTGTTGTTTCTACTCTCCCATATCGTGATTCTCCGGTAAACAGCGCCAGACCAATGTGGAGATTTGCAACTCTTGCAACCATTCTCCTTCTATCCCTTCCTAGCCATGCTGACTCCACCGGCTTGTGGAATTCAAACGGACGGAAACCATTGTCAAAGCCTTCCGAGTTCCTTGCTGCGCACAACAAGATCAGGGCGACCCACAACTTGACAAACCTGTCCTGGAACAGGGTACTGGCCAGATATGCTCGCCGGTGGGCCAACAGGCGCGTTGATGACTGCAAGAATCTGGAGCACTCTCCAAACAGCCCTTTCGGGGAAAACTTGTTTTGGGGTCTAAGGGATCACTGGAATGCTTCCGAGGTGGTCGAGTTTTGGGGTGATGAAGTGCGGAACTACGACCCGGTAACAAATGAGTGCCTCGGCAGTAGCGTCTGTGGGCATTATACGCAGATTGTATGGAATACGACTCAGTGTGTAGGCTGCGTCCATGCTTTATGCAACAATAATGAAGGCCACCTGTTTGTTTGCTCCTACGATCCTCCTGGGAATATTTACTATCAGGGTCCATTTGGTGGTCGTTTTAGCAAATGTATTGTGTGTCCTCCGCCGTCCATTCAGACAAGCTCAACACTTTCAGAAAATCGACGGGACCCAACAGGGATCGCCGCCGTGATTACACCGAATAACAGGGATTTCATCTCAGGCACCATTGGGCATCCGGATAATGAGACCCCTCCTAAATTTAACCTTAACAACGAATGACACTGCTATGGAAATACTGAGATTATGCATTCTAACCATCTTCACAGGCACTCTGCCTGTTTAGCTTGTGAGTTGTACGAGTCCCCCCATGTAAGAGTATGACATACAACATGTAATATACATATAATCCATCGACAGATTTTTCTCCGTTGAGTTTCTTTTTCTTTCTTTCTTGGGTTCTCACTTTTGATCTGCAGGCAATGAGGATTCTAAATCGCGTAACAATTTTTCTTGATTTGGATTCAAATTGAGATTTTACCAGGATTACAGTGCAGGTTCTGTCAATCACCCTGGATTCGGAAAAACACCGATGGAAATTTCTTGGATTCTCAATGGGGATGGTTGAAAAGCGCGAATGGTTCAGGATTATGGTGAATCCGAGACTAGGCAGGCTGAACCGGTCCAGGTTAATTCTCTAATCACACATGGCTGGTTGGCCTACTTGCACAAGTTGCTCTTTATCACTTTGCTTTAAGTAGATTTAGCCAAGTCCCCTCCCCTCATGCAGGTACATCTTATAGGTGATAATGTTGGTTTTTAGGGATGGTAAAAGATGAGGAAAGAATGGAGAAAACTAGCATCACCATTAACCGACAAACCTCATGCTTGCTTAAGAGCACCTCGGTCATGACACGGATTAAAAATAAATATAGAGCTATAGATATAATCCCAGCAAACAATTCAACAAAGGGTAAATGATTATTGGTGCTCTTCACTTTCTTGCCAGTTGAGTTGCTAACTAATGATTTCAGACAAGAGCACTGTAGGGCAGTGTGATCAGAAGCTGCGGTGTAATTCAAATCATGCGATCCCATACCATATGAAGCAATAACGCTTCATGTACAAGGATGCACTGTGTTATCATTTCAAAATCAGATTTGCTCATCACGGATTGTGCAATCAGAAACTATCACATGGTTGATTTTCCAGATATTGATACTGCTCCCTTGCCATTTCGAGTATCAATAAACCTCAATCAGTAGAGAATACCTTGGTTTCTAACTGGTAAGCTTTGGTGAAGAAAGCAGGCCAGCAAAGATAGGTTGACATAATGCTACTAACAGTTGATGCACCAATGAGCATGTTCATCACCACAATCTGCAATTGAATAGCTTCTAGTGGAGAAGCCCCTCCCATGATAAGCCCAGTCATTGCTCCAGGAAGTGAAATGAGACCCACAGTTTTGGCATTGTCTAGTACAGGAGAAAGCGCAATAACAAGAGCCCTTTTCACTTGTTGATGCGTGGCTTGACGCGGTGTTGCTCCGAGTGCCAATGCTGTCTCTACCTGCCACAGAAATCACCCAGCTCGAATAAGAAATTGGACTCGTTACACTTGGCAATTAATGACATCTAAAAGTTGTAAATATTTTTTTTTTTTGGATGAGAGCTCAAAAATATATTTTGTGGGTCCAGTGAGCGAGTAAAACTCCGCTCGTCCCATATTCTTACAAGGGATGAAGCTCTGACTCGAACTCGAGAACCGCTAAGCAGACACAAGCCCTTTATCATCACGGCACATCCCGAACAAAAAAAAAAATTGAAGCATTTTTTTAATTGAAAATATATTAAAATGATATAATTTTTTATTTTTAAAAAATATTATTCATATCAAATCAATAAACATAAAAAAAGTACCAGGCTGTAAGCCTAGTAATGAGTTGTCTTTAGCATACCAGGTTCATTTGGACTTTGATATCATCGCGTAGTCTTTTCATTGTAACTCCCGTAACTGTCATTGCATTTCCAACCATCATGCCTGCAACGGGAATGATGTACCGTGGAGTGAAGGGAAAAACGTTCAGTATAACGAGCAGGAACATTGTCACCGCAGTACCAGCCAGGATGGAGGCACCGGCCACCCATTGTCCTCTGGGAACATGTTTGGCACGTTGTCCAGCTGTATATCCAGCGACAGAGACCTGCAGGGGATTCAACAATAATGTCAACAAGTAGGAAAAATAATGCCAAATTCCTATAATTATAATCTAGAAAAAAGAATCACAAAATCCAGCCGGCTTGTTTAAATTTTCCGGGATAAAAAACCCATCACCGATCAAGATTTTCTTGAAACTTGCAAGCTGTAAAATGCAGGCAGCCAAGTTTATCGACGGTGGAGCTGAAAGCTAGCATTGATGAGTAAATTAGAAAAGAGAAAGCCAGTTTTTGTCTAGGTATGGCCAGGATTGTTCTTTGAGAGAAACCAGGCTTAACAAAAATGGCTTAGAATATCCATGTTTTTGTCTCCAATAATACTTTTTTCCCCTTCTCTGTCTCTATGTTCTTCCGTATGAGCTAACATCACGTCTGCTGTGCTATGGAAAGTGCGCTCAAAAAGAAATCAAAACAAATCCAAGACATACAAATAATCAATTAATGCAGAGAATTATATTCATACTGAGTTAAGCTCTGTTCGTTGATGAGAAAAGGAGTAAAACATGAATAACTATTAGATCCTTTACTAATATGATCTTAAGAGAAAAATAGAACTTCAGGAAAAAAAAACGAGGAATTCACACAACTCTTTGGATTTTTCCTTCTTGGTTGCCTTGAATTGAACTTTCTCACCAAGCTAACATACACAGAGTTTGCAGGTTACAAATGTTAATCTAAAAATTCAAAAAATCAATACGAACCATGAAAATGTAAGCAATGATGATCCATACAGCGTGGTTCTGACTGAAAATGAACTGCAAAACAAACCCAATAACAGATAGCTGAAGAAAGGCTCTGATGATGGAATACACCATCTCTCCCTCCAAACCAAGCTTTTGCATATAGGACAGAATCACCGCCATAAGCACCACTGCTGTAGCAGCCAGTGGCTTTATCATACCGTTTAGAAACTTCAACAGCCATTCAAAATTACCATCACCAATACCAGAACTCAGCAATTCATCGAACTCGAGATCCATTCCAATATTAATTTCTACCGCTCAGACTACAAATTAACTTGCCAGTTTGAGCTAAAGTCCTCTATTTGTAGAAGAAAAAATAAAGTTTCAAGGTTTTTTCTTCTTCTCATCTGGTGATTGTCCATATGGTGGCAGAAACGACCTCCCCCTAATAGTACGGAAGCATCTCGTGGAGTCCCTATCAGAGGAATGAATATGTGTGGATCATCGAAACTATTTTATCAAGTGGCAAATTTCGTGTTTTCTGAGTACGGCACAGGTACATTCAATCCGAATATTTTATTATTATTATTATTATTATAAACCTTTTTATTCAATTTTAGCTGTAATGCTACTGATTTGCTCAATGGTGTAGATTTCTAACTCCAAAAAAAAAAAAACATTAGAGAAAACTTTGTAATCTCATTTTCAACTCCAAAACACTTTGTAATATAATTTAAAAACTAAAAACTAAAATTAAAATAAATAAATAAATATGACCCAGATCTATTTTTATTAACATGGTAAAAAAGTGAAACTAACTCT
This sequence comes from Salix brachista, assembly GCA_009078335.1. NCBI lineage: Eukaryota > Viridiplantae > Streptophyta > Magnoliopsida > Malpighiales > Salicaceae > Salix > Salix brachista. The sequence continues at coordinate 9,717,554 of CM018587.1, forward strand.
ATTGATTTTTTATTAAATGAAAGGTTCAAGTTTTCTCAACTCAAGGGTAAAAAAGTAATCGCACCGTAATAATCCACAATAATTTGTACGTAAAACTATAGTGATTTTCCCATGTATTCTAGCTTTTCTTTTAATTATTATGTGTGGTCATATAAGTTCTTTGTCCATGACTAGGCTAGGTAAACAAATATATGGGTTTGTGAGATGATTTTTCTTCTTGTGTAATAAATATTTCTAAATAAGTTTATAAATGGGTAGTTTCCACTCATAATAATCTTTTTAAATAATCTTGATGTAATTTTTTTTTATCAATTTGGAACCAAGAGAACAAATTCCTTTTGAGTAAAAGTTTTTGTTTATACTAAAAACAAACTTTCATGTGTTTTTAATCAAGGAAACCATTCGTTCACTTTGCATTTGTTAGCATGTTAGAAGGGAAAGTTGAAATCAACTGTCGACCAAAAAGATCAAAATTCACATTATTGATTGAAGATCAAGTTTTTTATTGAGAAAACAAGTCCTTATAACTAAACTAGCGAATGTTGTAGTATGATTATAATTATAGCGTCTACAATTACGAGGAGGATGTACATAATATGAAATATAAATTGCACTAGGATTTAGACTGTAAAATCCTTATTTGTCATAGTTTTTTTTTTTTTATAACCGGGGTGTCCGGGCCAGCTTGCGCGCACTACAACTAAATCCCCAGGTCCACTGAACATCCTGCAAATCCAATGAGCATGTAAGGCACCGCGGGGATGACAGGCGTGCCTGACAAGGCTTGAACCTCCCCGGGTCCACTGAACATCCTACAAATCCAATGAGCATGTAAGGCACCGCGGGGGTGACAGGTGTGCCTGGCAAAGCTTGAACCTGGAGTGAGAGGAAGGGAGAAGCTTTTCATGGCCACCAGGGCAAGACCCTGCTGGCCTTATTTGTCATAGTTAGTTTTATTGGTTAAAGATTTATAGTTTGTATAATACTCAATCCTTGCAAAATTATAATAGGTCATCTACAAACTTAAGATGATGGTCAAGTCATAAACACAATTTATTCAGAATATTTATGTAATTTATTTATTTCTTTCTTTTTTATTGCAATTTATTCACAATATTTTAAGAGCAAGACCCAAATCAACATTAACAAAAGTTGATTGCATTTTTCCTATGTTTGATGTTCAAGATGCTTGTTAATCTACACTCTTGTCCATTTTTTTTTAAAAAGAAATACATTTGATCTCTTATGTTTGGATTTTTTTATCAGGTCTCGAACTTAGTTATTTTGTATTTTAGTTTCGAGATCTTGAGGGATGAAAAGTGAACTCATAAAAAAAAAGATTGAGGAGAGAGAAAATTCTTTGGCAACTAGATTCTACCTATTAATAACTTTGATTTTCATGTATATGAATTTGGCTTTGGTTGGAAAACTCAATAGAAGTGATTACAATCTTCAATAATGTCAAAAAATACATCAAAGATAATAATTTTTTCTTTTAAATTTTATTTGATTTTAAATTTTTATATCAATTACAATGTGTTTTATTGTTAGAATGAGCTTCTAGAGGTTCATAGGAATTTCTTTTATGTTTTGTAGTAAAAAAGATTTAATCAAAGAGATTTTTTTTTTATAAATGTTGATTTTAATTTCTTATAGTTTATATTCAATAAATAACATAGATCAAGAAAGATATTTTTTTTTGTTAAGAGAATATATTAATAACAAAAAAAAGATAATATATATTAACGATTACATTTTTTATAGTATTTAATGTTGTTTTAATTTTTATGAACATTTATTTTTATTGTCATACAATTGTATTAAAAAGAATTAGAAAAACACCCCACATCATGAGATCAAATTTATTGGTTCATATAATATGTTATTATTAAACTCACTCATTAATTAAAAAACCTTCATACATTTACAAAGCTTATGCATTTTCTTAAGCTAAAAACTAAATTGGAATAATATGGCAACAACATATAGACAGGCTAGAAACAATTATTGGAATAATTTGTCAGCATCTCTTCAATAAAGTAATTCTGGCACGTGAGGATAGCGATATGAGGGGCCACAGTCCGTGGATTCTTTTGTTTTGGTCGCACACAAGATTACCCCATTGATGGTGGCAATTACAGCTGTTAAGCCTTGTTTCATGCTCTTTTAGAAATGTACGAGCTGATTTGCCCGCTTCGCTCGGTTTTTTTATCTATGTAAAAAATTGATTGATTTTATAAATATTATATTTTATTATTTTAATATTTAACTAGTATCATTATAATTGATAAAGTCTGTTAAAAATGGTTTTTTTCAACCAAAATGTGATTGAATATTGCTATTGCTAAATTTTTTTTAATAAAATTTGTTAGAAAATTTGCTCTGAAGGTTAAATGATTTATTAGAAATTTGTTGTCATGGATACTTTGGTAAAAAAAACAAAAAAAGAAACCTGGTAAAAAAAGAACAACTGACTTGGATACTAAAAAATAAAAAATACTTGTGGAAAAAAGGTCATAGTTTCTGAAAAGGAAAAAAAAGAGTCTAAAATATAAATTTAACTTCAAAGACAAAGTTTTTTTTTATAAGATTTATTCATTATATTATTATATTAAATATATTTAAGAATACCGATATTAATTTTTTTTTTCAAGAAATTGTAGGTCATTTATTTTCTCTGTCTATATATTTTTAGGCGAGACTATTAAATAAATATTAAACACATATACTTAGTCTCACATATTATATAGTGTGATCGAAATGGGAAGTGATTTTTATATTTTTTAATTGTAGAAAACCTAAGTAAATTTGTAAAAAAAAAAAGATTAGTTGCCTTTTTCCCCTAATAATATTAGATCTTACACATTATAAATAAAAATATTGAAATTTATTTTCAAAAAATAAATATAATTTTTTTGCGTGCTATAATTACTTATTTACAGTCAAAAAAGAACAGTGTAGTTGAAACGGAAAGTGCCTCATATATTTTTTAATTGTAGATAATTTAGGCAAATTTGTTTACCTTTTGTTTTTTTGAGCTGGAATTTTTCCCGGGTAATATTAGATCTTAAATATTAAAAATCTATTTTTTTGTTTTTTTTTTTAAGAAATAAACTTGAACAAAAGAGAACAAAATTAAAATTCAAAGCCGAATTTTTATTTTATTTTATAAGATTTATTCATGATATTATTATATTAAATTTATTTAAGAATGCTGTTATTAAATTTTTTCATGTAAAAAATCCGAGGTCATTTTATTTTATCTCTTTATATACTTTTAGGCGATAATATGCAATAAATATTAAAACATATAATAATGACTTGTTTGCCGTTTAAAAGGAATAGTGTAATCAAGACAAAAGTGACTTGTATCGTTTTTTAATTATATATAACCTAGGTAAATTTATTTATTTTTTGTTCTTGAGTTGTCTTTTATCCCCGGTAATATTAGATATAAAATGACTATTGCTATTATTGCAAAAACAATTAAAATTATTAAATTATCCCGGAAAAAAAAAACACTCATAAACATTAACAAAAGAGTAAGCAAGAAAAAGAATATATTATTATTATTATTATTATTATTATTATTATTATTATTATTATTATTATTAGTATTATCATTATTATTATTATTATTATTATTATTATCATTATTATTATTCTTATTATTATTATTATTATTATTATTATTATTATTCTTATTATTATTATTATTACTATTATTATTATTATGTTAATAATGGAAAATGAAACACATCTTATTATTATTATTATTATTATTATTAGTATTATTATTAGTATTATTATTATTATTATTATTAATTGTAGATAACCTAGGTAAATTTGTTTATTTTTTGTTCTTGAGTTGTCTTTTATCCCCAGTAATATTAGATATAAAATGACTATTGCTATTATTGCAAAAATAATTAAAATTATTAAATTATCCCGAAAAAAAAAACACTCATAAACATTAACAAAAGAGTAAGCAAGAAAAAGAATATATTATTATTATTATTATTATTATTATTATTATTATTAGTATTATTAGTATTATTATCATTATTATTCTTATTATTATTATTACTATTATTACTATTATGTTAATTATGTTAATAATGGAAAATGAAACACATCTTATTATTATTATTATTATTATTATTATTATTATTATTATTATTATTATTATTATTATTATTATGTTAATAATGGAAAATAAAACACAAATATCAATTTATCAAGAGATGAAAATCAAAAATTAAAACTATAAGGGCCAAAATGAAAATTCAATATATTATCAATTCCAATAACAGGATCCAATTGAAGAAATCGAAACTTATGTACTGTATTTATTGAATAATTTAAACCGATTCCGAAAATTAAAAGAAGGAGGACCGAACTGAAACATTGACATCCAATCAATTGCAATCGGAGGACCCAATCGAACTAAATCAAAAGTTATGCAACCAAAATCAGGGCAAAAAACAAAATCAAAAGTCAAGGAACTGAAGTAAAAAGTTGCACAAATTGGGGGACTCTCCTGCACTTTTACGTGCAGGAGAGAGAGAGAAACGTGGCCGGCGGCTTTAACCGGTTCCCGGCTCGTCCACGGGCATTTTTAGGGTAAACGCGCCACCGCGGGAGGAAGAAGACTCCCAGGCGAACCTCTCTGTCCGTCGGAAGTGCGTCTCCGTCCACCGTATGACGCCGCACGCGCCACCTCAACAGGGCGTGGGGAGTGGGGCGTGAAACGGGTAGGCACGTGTTAAACACGCACTGACAATTACCGGGAAAAAAAATAAAAAAAGTTGGGCAATTACCGGACAGCCCCTGGACCGAAATCAATGTTTTTGTCTCATTCGGACCCATAACCGTAATTAGCCATTTTAAATATATTTAAAAAAACAAAAACTGCGGCGGACCGGACCGGACCGGTCCGGTCCGCACGCGTTCAATGACAGGAATGACCCTGGTCTTCAACGCTTTTTACCCGCAGACCGAGCGCGTTTTTGTCTTATTACTGGGGCTGAAATCGTCTGAGCACTGTTCATTAAAGCAAAAAAAAAAAAAAAAGGCAGACGAACAGCCGCGACGCACGAACGCCAAATGTCCAGTCCACAGTCGATCTGAGTCATGTGCTACAGTGGCAAACCCGAGCTGTTTTAGCTCTTTTGTTAATTTTGAAAAAAATAGATTTATTTTAAATTTATTTTTTAGTATTCTTAGATTATTTTAATATGCTAATATTAAAGATATTTTTTAAAAAATATATATATTATTTTAATACATTTAAAAAAATATATTTAAAAATCAATCCCATTAACAATTCCGCGCAGTTCTTACTTCTTAGTGCATGATGACCTTGTCGTTTATTTAATTAATTGTGGTAAAAAGTTGCACAAATTGGGGGACTCTCCTGCACTTTTACGTGCAGGAGAGAGAGAGAAACGTGGCCGGCGGCTTTAACCGGTTCCCGGCGCGTCCACGGGCATTTTTAGGGTAAACGCGCCACCGCGGGAGGAAGAAGACTCCCAGGCGAACCTCTCTGTCCGTCAGAAGTGCGTCTCCGTCCACCGTATGACGACGCACGCGCCGCCTCAACAGGGCGTGGGGCGTGAAACCGGTAGGCGCGTGTTACACACGCACTGACAATTACCGGGAAAAAATAAAAAAAGTTGGTCAATTACCGGACAGCCCCTGGACCAAAATCAATGTTTTTGTCTCATTCGGACCCATAACCGTAATTAGCCATTTTAAATATATTTAAAAAAACAAAAACTGCGGCGGACCGGACCGGACCGGTCCGGTCCGCACGCGTTCAATGACAGGAATGACCCTGGTCTTCAACGCTTTTTACCCGCAGACCGAGCGCGTTTTTGTCTTATTATCGGGGCTGAAATCGTCTGAGCACTGTTCATTAAAGAAAGAAAAAAAAAGGCAGACGAACAGCCGCGACGCACGAACGCCAAATGTCCAGTCCACAGTCGATCTGAGTCATGTGCTACAGTGGCAAACCCGAGCTGTTTTAGCTCTTTTGTTAATTTTGAAAAAAATAGATTTATTTTAAATTTATTTTTTAGTATTCTTAGATTATTTTAATATGCTAATATTAAAGATATTTTTTAAAAAATATATATATTATTTTAATACATTTAAAAAAATATATTTAAAAATCAATCCCATTAACAATTCCGCGCAGTTCTTAGTGCATGACCTTGTCGTTTATTTAATTAATTGTGGAGAGTTCACGCAGGGGCGTTGGGATCATGGACGGTGGGTTGTTATATTTCATTGTTTATACTTTATTGTGGTTAAATTTAATGATTTTTATTTTGAGAGTGTGGTTATTTTTTAAATTGTTTTTTTATTTATAATATATTAAAATGATATTTTTTTAAATTATTTTTGTCATCAACACATGAAATTTATCTAAAAACATAAAAAAATTAATTTAAAGTACAAATAAAAAAATATATTTTTTTAAATATAATGTCGAACAACGCGAAGAATTCTCTTTGTTTTTTCTCATTTGGTCCTCAATCTATAGAAATATCGTCAATCAAGCCCAATCTAAAATCATTGAATATATATTTTTTTTACATAAAGTGTTTAATTTCTCATGACATAATTTTATTTTATTACACAAAGTAGGCATTTGAGGTACAAAAGATTTAATATATTTGCATGGGGTGATCTAATTGATGATTGGGTGCATAGGTTACGGACAAATGAAAAATCCCAACATTGACATTCATATATTTTAAAACCACAAGGGACAAAGTGAAATAGTTGATGAGCTCCGGTGTTTTAGATTTATTACATTAAAAAAAATCCAGTGAAGTTGTTGTGTGCACAAATAAAAATTACTATTTATCTTAACAATTTAATGACATATTTTTCCTCCAATAATAAATTTTTGATGGTAATTTGGTCTTTTTCTCAGGATTCATGATCATTAGTAGATTAATCAATGGTAAATCAAATTGTTTTTCATGATAAAAAGCACTTGAAAGCAAAAAAAATATTAAACTGGCTTCAGGGCCTTAGAAATATTTTTATTTTTTAAAATATAATAAAATAACTAATATACCCTTATAAGTAAAAATTCTCTAACTCACACTTAGAGTTTTTTTATTTATATTTTTCTCTTTTTTTGTTATAATCAAGTTAACTTAGAGACAATTTGATCATTTATTAAAAAAGTATAATTGGCATGTGAATTGTAGGCACCAATATAAGGCTAGTTCGTGTGTCGTTTGGTTGGAATGTGTGGTGATATTTGGTGGTCAAACAATAATTTTCAGGATGACATTCGAAGAGTCTCGAGGGTACCTTCATCCCTAAATAGCTCCTGAGGTGAATGGACCTTTAATTTAGCACCGATAACCTTTTCTCGTTCCTTTTTGATTTTAACACATAACCCTTCGAATCTTGAAAGCGACCCTTTATATTGTTTTCCTTCAAACTTGGTCCACGCTTTTTTATTTGAAATAATTTATAGAATTAGAGTTTTTTTCCAATTAAATCATTTTTTTTTATCTATTAGACTTGATCTCTATTATTTTTATTGGTTTTTTTTATTTTTATTTGAGATGGTTTTTAAAGTTGAAGTTTTCTTATAATTTCACCCTCCTTCATTTTTTTTCCTACCTTGCTTTAATCTCATTCTTTTGATTTATAATTTTTTTTACATTGACAAATTTTTAAATTGATGTTTCTTTTTTTGATTTCATCCGTCCATATTAAATTGATTGAAAATTAAGTTTCTTGATTGAATTCGTGTTTACAATTTTATATGTTGTGAGTTTGAGGGACTATCCTAGGTTTAGAAGATTCACAAAAGTCGCTTATTTTTTTAAAGAATTTTATCCTTGATATTTATTTAAATAGAGATTAGACTCTATTATTTTTTTTATTTGTTTTTGTTTTTGTTTTTAATAGAAATTTGTTTTTGTTTTTAATAGAAAATCACCTGGGTTATCTTAAGTCCTTTAATCTGTCATTATTTGCCAAATTTAACATTTTTTTAGAGAAATTTTTTTTTATCAGATTAAATTAAATTATTAAATATAAGCATGAAATGCTCATTTATGATATTTCACTTGGTTTCTTTTTTGAGTTATAGCTCTGACGGTGCATGCAATCTTTTCTGGTATCAACCTTTTTGTAGTGACATGACAACCCTTTTGATGATCTCTTTGTCATGGTGGGGCAGTGTCTTTGACGAAGCAATTGTGAGTGAGCCTCCAATTAGCTTTTCTTTCTTCTCATTTTGAGTATGATGTTGACAACTTATATTTTATATTTAATTGTTGCTGGTTTTTCTTATCATTTTATTTACTGTCAATGGTTTTTATCATATTATTAAATTATTAACTAAGCTTATTACACTCACTCAAGTTATTGACTAAAAATGTCTCTAATTTTCTTGCTTCTTTAAAAATGATGGCATCGCCAGGAGATCCTTTTTCACTGTAAGGTTTTCTTCATGTTTATTTATTTTTGTTAAATATTTTTATCCGTGTAATTTAAATCAGCTAAGCCTATTAAATACAGTCAAGACAGTGATGATCCGAGTGTCGGATTCCCCCCCCCCCCCCCCCCCGCTCTCCCAAAACCCTAACTTTATTATTCTCCAACATTGTATTTAATCATTCCAACTATACTTGCTTCAAGTGGTATTAGAGCTTCAGCTCTTTGGATTTGAGAAACGACCTCAATCACTTGGTCTTAAGAGCTCAAGCAAGTTGAAAGATCCCTCAAAACTGTCAACAAGGAACAAAAAGAGAATTATGAGCAGGTGATGAAGTTTTTTGGTTCTTATGCAGGCTTCCATCTTACAAACCTTGCAAAAATCAACTGGTGAAACAAGCACAAATCTAGAAAGACAACCCTTTTCCTGGAGATGAAACTATGATCAAGAACTATTTTGGTTGTGAAGGAGGATATAACCATCACAGAGTGCATAGCCCTAAGAGGGATTTCCTAGTTTTTGAAGTTAAGGATATTCATAAGTGGCTCTATGAGTGTAACCAGTACTTTGAAGTAGAAGATATAGAAGACTCGGAGAAGCTCAAATTAGCCTCCTGTTATTTCGATGGAATAACTTTGTATTGGCACTAGAATTTTATAAGGAGTTGAGGAATCTGTGAAGTCTCTTGGAATAAGTATGTGGAGGCTTTATATGCTAAATTTGAGGGTCAAAAGACCCATTGAAAGAGCAGGTTGAGCTGAGACAAACAGGAGAACTGGAGACATACATATAAGAATTTAATATATTGTGGAATAAGGCTAACATCTCAAAGAAATAAGCTCTGTTGTTTTTCATCGAGGGCTTGGAAATTAAAATAAAAAACTTGGTTAAAATGTTTGAGCTTAAATCACTTAAAAAAGCCTACAATCTAGCTAGATTATAGGAAAACACCATTGCTTACGGACAAAATCACCCAAACTCGTGTAAAATTACCAACCAAGTTTTGATACAAACTACTCACATCCACTACCCAAAACATTACAGAAGCTTGACCACATTAAACCCCAACAGACTACCATCTTTCTAGAGTGGCGTGTTGTCTACCCCTACACAAAACTTTGATAGAAAAGTCCTTATAAAACCATCTAAACCTTTGAGAAGTAAAGAGCTAAAATATAGGAGGGCAAGGGTTTGTAACTATTATCACACCCTTATCCAACCACTACAATAATTGAGGCTTTCATGGATAATATGTATAAGCTACATGGATTTCCTGTAACTATAATCAGTGATATAGGCGTAATGTTTCGAAGTCAATTTTGGAGGAATTTGTTTGCCTACAAAGAAATGGACCTCTTATACCCTACTGCCTACCATCTGTAAACAGATAGGCATACTAAAGTTGTAAATAGATGTCTTGATGTTTATGGAAGAGAACTCTCCTCAATAGTGGTGCAGATGGCTCTCTCTAGCATAATGGTGGCATAGCACCAATTATCATACATTAATACGATTGACTCTCTTTGAGGTTATCTATAGATATATACCTCCACTCCACATTCCCTAATTTCCTAAAGATTCTAATGTGGAGGCAATTGATGAGTATCTAAGCAATAAGAAATGAATGTCCAAAGTACTTAAGAGTAATTTAAGTGCAACTCAACACATAATGGTTCAATTAAGAGATAAAAGAAAAAACAAAAGAACAATCAATACTGGAGACCAAGTATATATAAAATAAAAAAGATATAGACTAAGTTCAGAGATCATTCCATATATTATATGTTAAGTATCATAGGTCATATAAAGTTATTGCATGAATAAATGTAGTGATGTACAAATTGAAATTGTCTACCACTGCCTCTATCCATCCTCTCTTTCATGTTTCATAACTCAAAAAAACATATTGGAGACGAGAGAGTATACGAGGAATTACTTGATATGGCTGATGAGCCTAAGTTGCAACCCCAAACAGTATATTATATTGTTGTCACCCAAATTTTTATGCTTTGAAAAGGACTACCACCAATGCCACCAACAGAAGCCACGTGCGAATACTTGGAAGATTCCTGCATCATATTTCTAGATTTCTTCCTTGAGGACAAGACAGTGCCTATAAAAGGGCAATTGTTGTGTAAAAAGGGAAAATTAGGGCAAAGGAAGGGGCTGAGTAGAAGGAAATTAGGGTTGATGGGAATTGAAAGGATCACTGGTTTTACAGCGTATCATTTTATTTATGTCTTTAAAAAAAGTTAAAAGTGGATAGGTTACGTGCGGCTCAAGCTAGGAGGTTCCTAGTTTGTAGAAGAATAGCCACGCGTGGCTTAGCTAGTTGTTTACAATAGATATTTGGACAAAAAAACTAGAGGAAAAAAATTAAAAACCATCTTTGCCTCTTGTTTGTTTTATAACCGGCATAAAACGATACACAATGACGGAGAATCATCTCCCAAGATGTTACCTGAGGCAAACAAACTTGTTCAGCCATCCCCTTTCTCAATGGAAGTGCCCAAATTAGACACCATAATGAATTTTGGTATGCTGCATAGTAATGGTAGAATGGAAATGTGAATTATAAGATACCTTAAGTATTCCAAATCCAATTTGGACGATGTGAAGCCTTCAAAAAACGAGACTGAAAACCATTAATAAGCGCAGTTTTATTGGAAGATGGTGGAAAAAAGATCAGCATGCTTGAAAGACAAGCAACTAACTCCATGAAGGTTGAGAGCGATCAAATTAAGCTCCCTTCTTTTGCTGCAAAAACAAGTGTTTTCACTTCTCAACGTCTTGGACATAAAATCATGTCGCCACTGCAGAATCCATTGCTGGCCACCCACCTAGAACCCAGGTTTTTGTCTTGGCATCGCCGTGCTCCCAGAAACAAGGCATTAACACAAGTACACAAAAGGGTAATTTTGCATGATGCGTATTACTGATGAAGATGGGAGCTTATGGACACACATTATCGTGTATAACTTCACTGACCTCTTGCATTTCAGGCGCACGTCCTAAGGTTATCATGTGATCTACCAGCCAGTCCAGAACATTGTGTATTTCACTCACTCTATTGTTTGAACAGTCTTCTGCTCTAAATCTATAAACCTCATTCTTGATCTCAATCCAGCTGCAGCCAGGATTTGTTTTAAGTCTTCTATCCTTCATCAATTTTCTCACTCTAGCTGCCTGGTCCCAGAATCCCACGCAGGCATACAAATTTGCCAGCTGCAAGTGGGTAGCAGCGCACTCTGGTTCCAGCAACAGCATGTTCTCTGCAGCCTGTATGCCAATCCAAACACTCCCATGAAGCCTGCAGGAAGATAATAGTGAACCCCATATAACAGCATTGGGAGATACGGGCATCCTTTCAATAAAATATCGAGCCTCCTCCAGTAATCCAGCACGACCAAGAAGATCAACTATACATGAATAGTGGTCTAGTTGTGGCTTCACGCCATATTCAACCATTGAATTGAAGAAATTCCTCCCTCCTTCAACAAAACCTGCATGTCGACATGAAGATAAAACACCAAGAAAAGTAATGGCATCAGGTTTCACCCCTTGACTCTTCATCCTTTCAAAAAGCCCAATCCCCTGCACAGCTAGTCCATGTTGAGCATAGCCAACAATCATTGAGTTCCATGACACTATATCTTTGCCAACCATGTTCTCAAATATGTGAAATGCATCCTCTACGTTCCCACACTTGCAGTACATTGATACAAGAGCATTTTCTATATGCAAATATGAAACAAAACCCATTTCAATTATTTGACAATGAGCACTTCTACCTTGCCCAAGAGCTCCACTACCAGTGCACGCACTCAAAAGACTAGTAAATGTGAAATCATTGGGTTTCAGTGTTGAGTTTCTCATTAAACAATATAGCTGTGAGCACATATCAATTTGCCATTCCTGTGCAAACCCAGAAATGATGGCTGTCCATGACACCACATTTCTCACAGGCATTTCTTTGAACACTTTGTAAGCATCATCTAACTCACCGCATTTGCCATAAAAAGTAATCAGAGAACTTCCAATATAAGCGTTGGCGATAAAGCCAGTACTTATTGCCAAGCAATGATACTGAATACCACTGCGAAGATCCCGCGTGGACGCACAAGAACTCACAGCATTCGACAAAACACTCGCATCGAAACTCAAGCTCGTAGCATTAGAGTCTTCTTCGTTGTTTATAAAATAAGATTCAAGAATTTCATCAAACACGCTGAAGTCTCCAACAACTGAGTTCGGAGGTATGAGATCGTTTCTTAAACGTTGTTCACTTGTTCTATTTGAATGTGTTTGTAAAATGTCCTGAATGAGACGAATATGGTTCTGGCCATTTGCTGGGTCGGTCGGTCTGGGGGTTACAATGTCTAGAATTCTGAGTGCCTTGTCTAAACGTTTGGTCTGTGTTGTGCGTCTGAATTTGTGAGAAGAGAAAGGCCTATGCTGTGATAGAGTTTGGAAAAGTTGTGTGGCACAAGGGAGTTTCTTCATAAATCGTGTTTGAAGTAAAACAATATTCATGCCGACCCATGAGAAATTCTTTCATATCCAACGAAACTGCTGAATGGGTTACCCATGAATGATCCAAGTCAGATGAGCAAACATTTGATCACTATACCTTTACACGCAATTTGCTTAGGTGATGGAGCTCACAAACATGTTGTGAAGTGATGTTCCATTGTGGTTTGTGAATCCCTTTTCCTTCGAAGAATTGAGATGTTGCTGCTCTTGATAATCAAGATGTAAACTTGGTTTGGAACCCAGGCTTATTCACCATAAAAATGCTGCTCTTTCGGTCACAATTGAGGTTCACTTCTGGTTTACAGCGAAAGCTCGTTTGCAAAATATATCTTTTTACTGGTATAGAGTCTATAATCTACATTAAATTAAAAATGATTTCAGTGACACATTGTAGACTGTGAGGAGATTATAGATTATAGATTCTACAAGAGCATATTTGCTGACGTGTCCTGATAATTCGATAAAAAAAATGAAATTCTTTTTGAAATTTCAGAATAACAGGGAATCAATCAATATTTTGACAGCAAACAGTTTCTGATAATTGGAATTAAATTCGCGCGTAAGAAATAATTAATGAGAAATGTTCTTTACATACATTCTTCTGACATTTGAGAATTAAGAATCAAAATGAAAATGAAACGACTGTGTATTTAGACAGGAATGTTAAAACAAATTAAACAATATTATTTTAGATAAAATAAAAAATGGAGACATTTTTTAGATCAAGTAACTTTATGCCAAAAGGATATTTAACTTTATGGATAATCAACAGTATTAAAATAATATCTCCCTGTCATAATCACTTGATTACTTACACCTCCACAACTTTTCATGATTTACTAGCTAATTGCCCCGCGCGCTACCGCGGGTATTCTTGTGTATATAATTTAAAATAATTAAATCTACAACGATAAATTTAGATGATATAAGTAAATCAAAGTTATAGATTAGGAGATAAAATATATAAAATTTTAAGTAGAGTTTCTTACGCAAGCATAGATTACATCATTTAGAATATAGATATTGCGTCATAAAAGATTACAAAAGAGCGCGAACTAACATTAAAAAAAGAGCAAAAAAATTTAAGAAGGAAAAAAATTTAATCATTAAAATCATTATTGTGCAGATAGTAAAATTATAAAAATCATTTAATACAAAGAGCAAATAAAAATAATAATTAACAAAAAATAAAGGGGAAAAGGAAACAATATTAATTTAAAATATTATAACAATAGCAACATCGGAGTCTTAACATCTAAAATTATTATTGCCGTTAGTATCAAAACAATAAAAATTATCAAATTATACCAAGGGAAAAAAATAAAAAGCATGAAAAAAATAGCAAGTCAGAAAAACAATTAAAATATTATTATTAGTATTATTATTATTATTATTGATATTATTATCATTATTATCATGAAAGAATAAATAAATGAATGAAAGATTAAAAAAATTGAAAAAGAAAATTGAAAAAAGAAATACAATAAAAACTAAAAATTATTATTGTTATCACTGTCAACACAATAAAAACTATCAAATTGTTATGAGGGAAAAAAACCCTCAAAAACATTAACAAAAGAGTAAGCAAGAAAAACAATTAAATTATTATTATTATTATTATCATTATCATTTATTTATTTTAGTTTTTGTGTTAATAATGAAAGGGAAAAAATGGAAGGAAAAGAAATACTAAAAACCTGAACAAAAGATTAAACAAAAGAATAAAACAAAAATAAAAACTATTGTTGCCATCACTGCCAAAACAATAAAAATTATCAAATTATCCCAAGGGAAAAAACCTTTAAAAACATTAACAAAAGAGTAAGCAAGAAAAAGAATTAAAATATTATTATTATTATAATTATTATTATTACTTTTTTTTTGTGTTAATAATGAAAGGGAAAAATGGAATTATACCGAGGGAAAAAAATAAAAAGCATGAACAAAATAGCAAGCAAGAGAAACAAAACAAAATATTATTTTTATTATTATTATGATTATTATTATTATTATTTTTGATATTATTATCATTATTATCATGAAAGAATAAATAAATGAATGAAAGATTAAAAAAAATGTAACAAAAAAAAAATACAATAAGAACTAAAAATTATCATTGTTATCACTGTTAATACAATAAAAATTATCAAATTGTTCTGATGGGAAAAAAAACCCTCAAAAACATTAACAAAAGAGTAACCAATAATACTTATATGAATTTTTATCCTTAAAAAAATCCTAGGTCATTTTTCCTCTCTCTATATATATTTTTAGGCGATAATATTCAATAAATATTTGAACATATAATTAATTTTACATACTTTAATTTGACATAAATATACAATATATATAATTAATTTGATATACTTTCAATAATATTTTTAATTTAAAAGACCAAATTGAAGTAAATCCAAACATTGAAATTAAATAATTTAAAACAAAACCGGAAATTAAAAGAACTAGGACTGAAATGAAATTAAAATTCATAATTAACTTGCATAGAAGGATAGAATTGAGAGAAATCAAACTTTTGATACCTAAAATATTAAGGTTTTATAATAAATTTGCATGGAAGGATGCAATTGAAATTAATGAAAACTTTGAAACCAAAAAACAATTAGAATTCCAGCCTAACCCGCAAAATTAAAAGCTTGAGGACCGAATTGGAACTTCAGTACATAATCAATTTCAATTGAAGGACAAAATTGAAACAAATCAAAACTTATTTAATAGAAATAAGGGTCAGAAAATCAAATTATAACGTTCAGGGACTGAAATGAAATTTGACAAAAAACAGCTTAGCTGACGTCAGCTGGCGCAGGCAGGAGAGAGAAATTGGGGGTGAAAATTCAAACGATCATTGACATGTTTCCGGGAAGAAGAAAAAAAAAACAAACCAAATTGAGTTTTGTTGGCGGAGTGGTTCGAACTCCTGCGCGCTCAGCGCACAGGGAACCACTCGACCACAACCATTTTTTTTTTTATCATTTTTACTCTACAAATAAAAACAAAGAAGCCCTATTTAAAAAAAAAAAAACGAGCTCATGTAGGCGCGAAGCAGCGGATCTAATATCCAGTCCACAGTGCTTTGTGTGTGCGTGAACAATGACTAGCTACAGTAAACGATCCATTTTGTTTTAGCTTTTGTTGTAATTATTCACTTTTTTCTTTTTATTTATTCTTCAAGTCAAATAATTTCTTAAGATCTAATAATAGTTTTTTTTTGTCTTGTCATTTATTTTATTTTTGAATTGCTTTTTAAAAAAAAAATATTATTAGGTGTTGGAATTTCTAATTATTGTAGATAAGGCATTCATAATAATAGTAATAATAATTATTCGTCAATTTTTTTCTTATAAATATGTTAGACTAATTATATATTTTGCTATTTATTTCATATTAGTGCCTTAAAAATAATGATAATAATTAGTTGTAATTTTTTCTCTGATAAATATGTTAGACTAATTATATATTTTGCTATTTATTTGATATTAGCGCCTTAAAATATATATATTCATAACTTTTTGGAATTGCGATCTCCTTTAAGTATTCTATAAAATAATAATAGTCATAGTGCCTGTAAGTTAATCCGGACACCCTGATTATATAAAAAAAATGTATAAGTAGAAAAAACAAACAGGAAAAAATATTAAGAAATGAGCCCAGGGATTATTTGCGGCGCGCTCAGTTGACCAGGAAAAAAATATATATACTTGGGAAGGAACAATCGTGGTGCGTGTAAGCTGACCTGGACACCTCGGTTAAGAAAAAAAAAATATAAGTGGCAAAACAAAATAGCAAAAAAAATGTCAAAAAAAAGTGGATCCGGATATTAGTCGTGGTACGCGTAAGTTGGCCCGGACACCTTAGTTATTAAAAAAAAATTCTTGTTTTTTGTAAAAAAAAAACAACAACCAGTTATAAAAAATAAAAAAAACCCTTTTTTTTACAAAAAAACCTGTTTTTTTTTAAAAAAAATAAAATCAGTTTTGCTGTCTGAGCGGTTCGAACCCCCGCACGCCGATGCTGGCAGCTCGCGGAAAACTGCTCGGACACAGCTAATCCTTTGTTATTTCCTCCATAAATATTACAAAAAGCATCTCTGTGCAAAAAAAAAAAAAAGGAGCACATACGCGCGCGAAGCAGGGGTGAAAATTGTCAGTCCACAGTGCACATGAGTGTGCGTAAACAGTGGCTGACCGAGTATTTTGTTTTAGCTTATAGTGTAATAATCTACATTAAATTAAAAATGATTTCAATGACACATTGTAGACTGTGAGGACATTAAAATGTCTTTTTACTGGTATAGCATCAATTGTAGTTTCACACGGTTTCACTGTTTTTTTTTCTATTGTTGTCTTCTTCTTCTTACAATCATTTTTATTTTATTTTGATATTTTGTTGATTAAGTGTCTCTCATATTGTGTAACACGCTTTGAAAAAAAAATTAAACCTTATTTTTGTGAGAGAAGATTCTCTCGGGATTTTCTTAATATGAAAGAAATAACAAATATTTTTGGGTTTATGATAACTGAAATAAAACTGGATTCTAAGGGAAAAATAAACTAGAAAGGAAAAACAAATTGAGTCTTTTTGGTGAGCAGATTCGAGGTAGCCCGGGCTTCCTGGAACAATTGATTTGCTTTAAAGCAATTTCACTGAGATGCCTTTGAATCTGTTCTCCGCCCTTTTTTATAGTCTTTTTGTTGGGAGTATTAGGGTTTACTTCCAGTACGCCTTAGATGTTCTTTGTATTTGATTGGGACTGTTCTTTGTATCTGCTGCCATCTGTCCCTCTATTGCTGCTTCAGAACGACGTCGTCTGCTTTGGTATTAATCTTTATTGCCAGGTGTCCTTATCTGGCTTGCTTTGATCTTGGCCGTCCACGTGACCATCTGGGGCTTCCTTCTGGTTGCCATTTGTCTCTGCCCGTTTGTCCTTCTCCTGTGCGCCACACGTCACCTCCAGCCTTGCTCTCCTCTCCTCCGTCCACGTAAGTACTTCTTCTTTAATCCCAGCTGACACTCTCTCTCTTTCCTTTGCAGGTAATCGTGCCAAGGAAGCTTCCTGGCTTTCATTCTTCATTTCTTCTTCTCCGAGAGTGTGGAGAGCTTTCGTCTGGACCTTGCTCCCTTCATCTTCTCCGATCTGTGCCCTAAGAGCCCTGAGAGATCCTGTGATGGTTATGGAGTCGTCGGGACGGTCACATATTGTATCATATTCATGAAAAAATATTTAAATATTGAATTGATGATGATTTTACAAAAAAAAAAAAAAGAGTCAAAGAATTAAAAATATCGAATCAGGTTTTTTTTTTTTTTTTTTCATCTTCCGTCATTGATTTTTTTTCTTTTCGAATATAATTTAATAATATTGCATTAATTGAGATTTGAAGTTCATAATTTATTTCATTCTGTTTTTTATATGGTTATCTCAATCCAAAAAAAGTCTCACTACTGTATTGGTGTCTAATTTCACAAGAAACATTATGATATTATTGTTTGAGATAAAACAAAAATCAAAGGACCAAAATTGAAACATACAACAAATGAAAGGTCTTTAAAAAAATAAATGCATCCAATTACTCGTGATAAAAAAAAAAAATTGATGTCCTAGAGTACCCACAATTCCTTATTGACATTTAATATCTTAATTTTGCAATGATTATTAAGCTATTATTCTTTCTTTTCTTATATTCTTCTTTTTAAGATGCATTCAAAAATTTCATTTGTTTGCCTATACTTTATCGTGTTGCCTATGCACTTACTTTTCTTAGATTCGTTTGTGTTTGCACCTAAATTAACTTGGAAACCATCTTCATGCCTTTTATAAAAGGGGAAATTTTGATAGTTATCTTATGGTGTTTGTTTCTATCTCATAAATACTATATATTTTACAAGTGGGTCTAAGGGTGCAATAAATAGTTAATCAAAAACTTGGTAAATGCTTGTTTGAGTTAAGTGAAAATAACACTAAAATATTCATGGATGATGCTAAATATCTAGCTAGATGCTCACTCTCTTTTGTTTGTTGATGTTAGGATAGCTAGTCAACATTACACAACATGTCTCAAGCTAGTATCTAACTTTTCTTTGAAAATCCATGCATGAGAATGAAAAACCAAACCAATTTTAACTAATATTTTTCTTACTTATATTAAATTTTTCTAAAATAGTTACATGGGGTTTCAAAACCATCTAGTTTCTCATATATATTGCATTTCTAACTCATTACATTAACACTATTTACTATTATTCTAGCCTTCTCTTTATTATATGTCATAGGCTATTTGCCTTTAAAATTGGATCACAATTTCATCAACTATAGGTACATTATTTATTTTCCTTTAATCTTAACCCTTACTTTAAGCTAATCGTATTGTTAATAATTTTAGCTTAATACTTATATCCATCCTATTTGATACTTATAGCCCATATCCTAATTCACTTATAGGTTCCTGAACTCTAATTCATACACTGAATGTAAACTTACTTTGGTTATGATTTAATTAACCTATTCATATTCATTCAACATTTCCCCTTTTTTTACCATCTTATGCCTTACATCACTGTACATTTAGAGGTTCTTTTCATGACAAATAATCCCTTCCATTTGTTACCATAAATCTGTTTTCATAACCCAAATCGATGTTCAAAATATCATGTCACTCCATTTCACCACTCGATTTCAATGTCTATTTTTTTTCGTCAGTTGATTTCCATATTTGATATCATTATCCATGTTATGAAGGATTTCTTTTTTATTAAAGTGATGAATTGTCCATTTTAACAAAAAAATGATAGAGATCCCCTCAATAAGGGGACTCAATTTGAAACTTCATCCCAATTTTAAATTTACTTGTAAATAATAACATTAGTCTCAACACATTCTATCATGACATTCATACCATGGGTAAATGTACTCTTCGATTAACTAATTCATACCATGGTTAAATAATAACATTAACCATGTACTCTTCAATTCATTTTGGTAAATGTACTCCTTGTTCTACGTTGTCTAAGTCCTTTAATTCGTTTTATTATTTATAACTCAAGCTTTAGAACATTTCTTGGTCATTGCCATTATAATTAATTTTCTTTCATGTATTAACCCTCATCATTAATTTGTGTATCAAAATCTATTTTTTTCTATCTAAAAGAGACTTTATATATAATTCTTCTTAAGGCATAACATTTATATAATCTTGTTTTTAATTCATAATATGTATCATAGTTTATCACAACAAGTTTCCCCACTTGATTTCTCAAGACTAATTTCAAATTCTTTCCTTGTTATTCAAACTTTAGCCTTCATATACGTGGATAATAACAACAATGTTGGTACTAGATGAATAGGTATCATTAGCCTCAACGTACATGGATGGCTAATCAAAATCGATATTGGCACAACCAATATTATTAGCCTCCACACACATGGATGACTAATCAATATCAATATCAACTACACTAATATCATGAACCTTCACACATGTTGATGACTAGTTAATGTCAATACTAGTTAACCTTTATCATTAGTCTCTATGCACATAAATGAATATTCAAATTTCTTTTTAATGTATGACTTGACATACATAAGAGAAGATTGGGGAGAACCTATGTACTAGGCATGAATAATGACTATAATCATATCTTGTTGTTGGAGAGGAAGTGGGCTAATTAATGATCTAACATTGTTTATAAGGGCATTTTCCATGACTATTCAATCATGTTGCTCTTGTTTTAGTTGTTTTTTAGGAGTATCTTGGCTTTCTCAAGGATATTGATGATGATCATTATTTCTAAACAGACCTCCAATCTTTCTAGTATTTTTAGCATGTGGTTTTTTCTTTTTTAATTAGTCCATCTACATAGTGATTTGATCATTCATTTTCTCAATGGACCTTTCATCTTCTCAATTTTAATAGACATTTGATGGATATGATCTTTAAAAAATGATGACTTAGTGACCATGATTGACATTTGAGAGTCAAAGTCAAATGAAGATGAGTAGTCTCCCGATCTTTGTTTGGTAGAAGTTACATAATAAGATCTAATCTTTCATCATATTCTTGAATTTGAGTCATATAGTGAAATCTCAATCTTTTATGGTGAATCTAGAAAAAGAGAGTCTTCAAACTTGTATTTTAAAGAAATTGCTTTTCTTCTTTCTTTTTTGATGAAATTTTTCAGCATAGAAAACAATTTGAACTTTCCTACCAGAGTCCTTTAATGAATAGTTAGCAAGGTATCTGAACTATATTTTGAACTTCAATTTGAAAACAATTTGAACTTCAACACATTGAGAGTTGACTAAAAAATGGTTTGTCTGTACTATATTTTCTATTTTGGATAGTAGATATGTGACTCGATAAATGAGAGGAGAATAGTGTCATATAAGCTTTAATCGTATAATATATAAATTTGGCTTTATTTTATTTAGTAAAAAGTATTCACACAAACTTGAAAGATTTAACCATGTAATTTCCTTGTTTTCAAATCAAGATTAGGATTTCTATTTTTTTTTGATTTATGACATTTACTTGAAATTAATGTTGTTTCTTGGGTTTTGGTGTTTTATTATGAAATTGAAGTTAGTGAATAAGTTTAGAAGTGAAGATAA
This sequence comes from Salix brachista, assembly GCA_009078335.1. Classification (NCBI taxonomy): domain Eukaryota; kingdom Viridiplantae; phylum Streptophyta; class Magnoliopsida; order Malpighiales; family Salicaceae; genus Salix; species Salix brachista. Next base: position 9,739,180 of record CM018587.1, read on the forward strand.
TTTTTTTTAACAAATAAATATATGTTTTTCTTGGGAGTTATAACTTATAAGTTTGATTTTCTCTCTTATCTTTGTATCTGTCTACTGTTTTATAATCCGGCCACCTGCAACCAAAACTCGAGCCTAGCTAAAAATTAACCAGGCCTGTTTTAGGATTGACCCAAACCTCAACCTGGACCCTGAAGAGTAAAACACACACCTTCCAAGTTTCCAAAGGATTACGGTGAACTGGGCCGAATTCGATAACTCCGAAGAGCTCATCGAAGAGAGTCGCTAACCGATCCCCAAAACCATAACCTAGGGCTCCAGAAATAGGTCTTTCATTTTTACACTAACCCTTGAAAAACCGCACAGCCTTCATCCCTCGTTGACAGCCGCGCCTCTCTCTGTAACAGGTATCCCTCCCTTCGCATCTCCTAGCTTCTTCCCTTTCACTTGAGTTTCGATTTTACGTTTTCACACACTTGCGCTGTTGAATTCTTATGTTGCTGTTTTTTGTGTTTTGCAAGTAACCCAGAACTTGGAGTAATCTTTGTCTTGTATTTTGTTTGCTTTCCGGACGAAGAACATTATTGGATCTTAAGTTTTTTTCCTTTATGTACTCTACATGTTTGGCTACTGATAAAATGAAAGGTTAAATAGATACAAATGAAACCTCTTTAGTTATTATGCGTTTTTATCGGCCCTGCTGCTTTGATTTTGATGCGTGGCTTGTTGTTGTCTAATAAAAAATGAGGAGAAAAAAAATGTTTGGAGAGATTTTAACTGCTAGTTTCAGCTCAATATTTATGCTCTCAATTCTTGTGATGAGCCCATAATTTTTGGAATGATTGAACAATTGCGCGTCCAGGTTAGAATTTTAAGTTTCTTCTAATGAGTGTGGAAGTGGCTATAGTGATTATGAGTTATTTGTTGCTCGCTTTTGCTTTCTTCGCAGCCTGCCGTTGAATGCTTTCTTTGGTTTCTCATTTCCATCTATGAATGAATAGGAAGACTTATATTGGTTAACTTAAGTGCTCATGGTGTTTCAATAGAAACTAATTGAGATTGCACTTTTGTTGTATTATAGTTAGCTTAAGTCTTACCTTTTTTATGCTTTCAGCTTGATTCCTATCACTTTCTGAATGGTACGGACTGTCATTTTTCTAACTCTAACTCATATACTCTTTTAGGTAAGACATGGTTAAGCATAACAATGTTGTGCCAAATGGGCACTTCAAGAAGCACTGGCAAAATTATGTCAAGACATGGTTTAACCAACCAGCTCGAAAGACTCGCAGACGCATTGGTGAGTAGCTTCTACTTTACCTTTATTTTGTAATGGGACTTGCCCATCTCTGGTCCCTATATACACGTGCTGCTCCCATTGTTTCTAGGGTCCTTATTTGGAAGTACTTTATTAACAATATTCATTTCTGCATTATCTATGAAATCATTTGTAGCTCGTCAGAAGAAGGCAGTCAAAATCTTTCCTCGTCCTACTGCCAGACCTCTTCGACCTGTTGTACATGGCCAGACTTTGAAGTATAACATGAAAGTGAGAGCTGGTAGGGGGTTTTCTCTTGAAGAACTCAAGGTTAGTTGGGTTTCTCATTGTACTTAAAGTGTTTTGTAATAACAGTAATTGGAGATGTATATATTTGTGGTTTTCGAATTCATTACACATTTCTTTGTGAATTGGTTTTCAGCCTTGTAAAGGTCTTGGGAATTGTTTTCACCTTCTATGTAATATTGGATACCTGCTGTTCTATGGCATCCATGGATACTTTTATTTAGTTTTGTAGGATGAATAACCCAATTCCTTTTCCTTCTCCAGGCAGCTGGTATTCCAAAGAAACTTGCTCCTACAATAGGAATTGCAGTTGATCACCGTCGCAGGAATCGCTCCTTGGAGGGACTCCAGACTAACATTCAGAGGCTGAAAACATACAAGGCCAAATTGGTTGTCTTCCCAAGACGTGCTCGCAAGCCCAAGGTATTTTCTTGGGTATGCCTGATTAATATGTTGACTGACTGGTTTTCTACGTGGAATTTCATTTTTATACATGTATTCTTGCAGGCTGGTGATTCTGCTCCTGAGGAACTGGCAACTGCTACTCAAGTACAAGGATGTTTTATGCCTATTGCACTTGAGAAGCCATCCGTGGAGCTTGTGAAGGTCACTGAGGAGATGAAGTCATTCAAGGCTTATGACAAGCTCCGTGTGGAGCGTACAAACGCACGCCATGTCGGTGCCAGGTTGAAGAGGGCTGCAGAAGCCGAGAAGGAAGAGAAGAAGTAGAGGTTAGACCCTGTCAAGTGGATTTTTGAGGAAACTGGGAATTTTGCTGTTTCATCTTGAACTGGGTTCAATTTTTTTTGTTTCCATCCTGTAGATTCTACCATAATTTTTTAAAATGTGGATCGAGTTTTAACAAGGAGTCTTAGTTGGTGGACATGCTTAATTTATTCAACGTTCTCCATGCCACATTGATGTGACTCGCGGTGCTCAAGTTCTGATAGCATTTTGGCTGATGGTTTCTGCTCAAAAGGTAGATAGATGTGTCGATTTCATGCTTGATTGGAACTTGTGCATTTCATCCAGTGCATTTCATCCAGTGTGTATCGGGATAAACATCTGTGTTAAAAGGTTTTATAATCAGTCATTGTCAAAGTTTGGTGGCTTGGTGATAATTTTTGGCGGCTTAACAAGAAAATTGCTATGGTTCTCAATTGATACATTAACATTGGCTTTCTCATGGAATTGTACACTTGCCGTAACGTGGATATATACATTCCTAAAACGCGAATGCTCTGTAAAAGAGCGTCAATTCTTTAGTAATGTCTTCTTCCTGTTGTAGTGCTAACAGTCTTAGTGTAGTTTGATTCACTTCCTTGGCTTAGGTTCTTAACTGTTTCTATATCTTGCCATTAACATAATAATTTTGGAAGCTTTGTCTTTTGTGTTTAACCCCACTATTTGATGTTACTAAATCTGTACTTGTTTATGTTATGTTTTATGTTATTTTATGGATCGGATTTTTTTTTTTAGCTATCAAAAACTTATTCAGATGTTAATGTGTTTTTTATCCAACCAAATTATTAAATTATTCGAGAATTGATCTAATGTGATTTTGTTGACTTGACAAATTCAAATATAAACTCAATCAATAAAAATATAGTTGGATTTAAAAAAATAAAAAAAAATATTTTTTAAATATTAAAATGATTATATATTAGATAAATTCAAATAATCTCGAGTTAATTTAATAACTCACTATAAGGTCATGAGATCTAATAGCACTATAGAAAACTAAAAACATCATTCAACTACAAAACTTAGCCGGAGTAAATTTGAGTTAACTTATCAAATATGAATTATAAAACTATAATAACTTTGTAGAAATGATTCAAATAAATTATAAAATTTAATTTTCAATCAATCTATAATCTATGTTGAAAGGTAAAATAAAAAAAAAAACACAACAATCAACTAAACTTATGATGCATGTCATAAAACCGGGAAAAATCTCATAATGCAAAATTAAATTAAATTATGAAGTCTAATTCTCAATTAAATCTAATATTGAAATATTAAATAAAAAAATCAATTAAAAAAAACGTGGGTCATAGAAACTATTATATTATACTATATACTAAAAGAGATCATGATTCAGTTATTGTAGCTTATGAGACAAATCACTATTGATTACAATAGTGTTGTTCAGTTTTCGGGTCGGTCGGTTCGCCAACTTACTGCTTTTTATTTATTTTTCACAGTAAGATACGAATAAGCGTCTGTAACTCAGTGGATAAGGTGTTGTTTACTAAGCAAAGTCATTGATTCGAACTCTGCGTGTGACCTTTTATGTTTTTTTTTGTTTTGTTTTTTTTTCCTTTGAATCATTTTTTTTTCTTGCTTGTAATTTTTTTCTTTTTTAACTTATACATTTTTTTTTCTTTCTTTTGGTTGTTTTTTATTACTTTTTTTTTCTTCACGTCAAATGATTTTTTTTAGCTAATAATATTTTTTTTCATTTTTTGTTTGCTTTTTTGCTAAAGTTGTTGACCTTTATTTTTCTTTGATTGAATTTTTCCCCATTATTAACGTAATAATAATAATATTTTTTTTTACTGTGTTTGTGATCCACAAAAAGTACTAAATCTGTACTTGTTTATGTTATGTTTTATGTTATTTTATGGATCGGATTTTTTTTTTAGCTATCAAAAACTTATTCAGATGTTAATGTGTTTTTTATCCATTATACGAGAATTGATCTAATATGATTTTGTTGACTTGACAAATTCAAATATAAACTCAATCAATAAAAATATAGTTAGATTTAAAAAAATAAAAAAAAATATTTTTTAAATATTAAAATGATTATATATTAGATAAATTCAAATAATCTCGAGTTAATTTAATAACTCACTATAAGGTCATGAGATCTAATAGCACTATAGAAAACTAAAAACATCATTCAACTACAAAACTTAGCCGGAGTAAATTTGAGTTAACTTATCAAATATGAATTATAAAACTATAATAACTTTGTAGAAATGATTCAAATAAATTATAAAATTTAATTTTCAATCAATCTATAATATATGTTGAAAGGTAAAATTAAAAAAAAACACAGCAATCAACTAGACTTATGATGCATGTCATAAAACCGGGAAAAATCTCATAATGCAAAATTAAATTAAATTATGAAGTCTAATTATCAATTAAATCTAATATTGAAATATTAAATAAAAAAATCAATTAAAAAAAAACTTCAACCACGTGGTGGGTCATAGAAACTATTATATTATATAGTAAAGAAGGTCATGGTTCAGCTTATGAGACAAATCACTGTTGATTACAATAGTGTTGTTCAGTTTTCGGGTCGGTCGAGTTTGCCAACTTACTGCTTTTTATTTATTTTTCTCAGTAAGAAACGAATAAGCGTCTGTAACTCAGTGGATAAGGTGTTGTTTCCTAAGCAAAGTCATTGATTCGAACTCTGCGTGTGACCTTTTATGTTTTTTTTTCCTCTAAATCATTTTTTTTTCTTGCTTATAATATTTTTCTTTTTTAACTTATACATTTTTTTTGTTCTTTCTTTTGGTTGTTTTTTATTAGTTTTTTTTTATTTTCACGTCAAATGATTTTTTTTAGCTAATAATATTTTTTTTCATTTTTTGTTTGCTCTTTTGCTAAAGTTGTTGACCTTTATTTTTCTTTGATTGAATTTTTCCCCATTATTAACGTAATAATAATAATAATAATAATAATAATAATAATAATTTTTTTTTTGTTTCCTTTTTTAATGTTTTTGATTTTTTTTCTCGGAATAATTTAATAATTTTTATTGTTTTAGCAGTAATAATAATGATATTTTTAGATGTTAAACCTTCGATGTTGTTATTATTATAATAGGATGTGTTGATGTGTTTCATTATATCAAACCTTGCATGTATAGATGTTATATTTTATTTTTGAACTAGCAAAATCTATTAATTGTTTCAATCCCAACAATCATAAAAAATATTTGCTCGACTCGCAATGTAGTGGGGGTAATTAACTAGTTAATACTAAAGCGAGAAACTAATATTTATAGTTGAAGCAAAAGATATATGTATATGCATATACTTTACATCAATTTTTCTTCTATATATTTTTATTTATTTTATTTTATTTTAGAGGCTAACTAACATTTATAATAATATTTTTTTTGTTTTATAAATATTATATAAATACAACTAATATGTATAAAATATAAGAGTAACAAATTCAAGAAAAATCAAACCAATCTCATTTGAATTATCATGAGACTAGAAATATATATAAAAAATATACCACTATTTATAATATAAACATAAAAAAATAGTTTTTTTTTTGTTAAAAAAAGAAAGAGGACCTTAATCTTTAAGGTTAATTTTGTAGATAAGAAAAATGGTTTTTAGTTTCATAAATATGTGACATAAATGAAGTTTATTTACATAAGTTTAAAAGGAATAATAATAATAATAATAATAATAATAATAATTTAATAATAATAATAATAATAATAATAATAATAATAATAATAATAATAATAATAAAAGAAGGGATACTAATTAAGATCTAAATTAAAAAAAAACCCTTTGTGCATGCTTCATAATGTAAATTGGTGGGCTTGATAAAAACAACTAACAAATAGCTTAAAAAAGAATTAGTCTTCCTAACTAGCTTCCTATCAGCCACACAAAGTTTTTTAATCTTCGTAACTAAACCCAATCCTTGCATGCATGTATTTTGCAACCATTCAATCCTAACAATGGAAGGTAGATCTAAGTTAGATTTTCGTGTTCAAACAGGTATCTCTTTACATTTTTATTTTACCAAAAAAACATATATTACAAACTTGAGGCAACAAATGTAAATAAGATCCAAAATTAAAGCTCAAATGGAAGAGTGTGTGAACATAATTGAAAAACAAAATGAAAATATTGTCTTTAAAAGAAAAAAAATTCGTTGGTGTTGAATCCTATAGTTTTGATCCTCTAAGATTGGATTTGGATTTTTCTTCTACTTGCAAAGGTAAAAATGATGCGAGAGGAAGCTTAAAACAACAAATAACACAAAACAGCCCAAATCAGGTTCATAGATCAATATTTTTGATATATAAAAATCCAGTAATCAGCATAGCAGTGTAGATTTTTTTTTGGGATTCGAGGAAACCTCACTATCCGGAAAGCGCACTTTGTGGGCCTAGATGAGTGAGTAAAACTCTGGCCGTCTCAGACTCTTACAAGAAATGCACGTCCTAACTCGAACTCGATATCTGCTATGCAGATCTCCATCTCTTTGCTACCACGCCACACTCCTTGGGACGTAGTAGTGTAGATGCTAATCATGCTATTATAGAAAAAAAACATCTTTTAGAAACTCATATAACCTTTTTGAGTTCTTGGCTATTTGTTTCAAACTCATCCTTTAACTTGCAATTAGTTTTAATTTTAGTCAAATTTAACTAAATTAAGCTATTTCCTCTAATCTCTTCATCAGTTATGATCCAAAATTTCTCAAACTCAATTTTTGCCCTTTATTCTCAAATTTTGGTCCAATTTCAACTCTAGCTATGTTTGAAATTTTGTTTTTTCTTTTGTACTTATTTATTTTATGATTATTTCTAAATGCATAAAAATTAATAAAAACAACCAAAACAACAAAAGTAATTAAAATTGACTAAAAGATATATTTTTTAGAATTTATGTTTTTATCTGAAGCAAGGTTGTCAATTCCGCTTCGGTTGGAGTTTCGTTTTTTCTATTGGTACAAAATGTTTCGGTTTTAGAGTGCTGTTTTGTGATTATACTATTCATATATAATTAATTAATTATATATATGAAAAAAATTAAAATATTAATTTAACAAATATAATTAAAATTTCAAGAGTAATTAAGGCCTTAATTGTCAATCTAGTGGGATAGTGTAGATCTCGTCTTGTAATAAAATGAGAATTTTATTTTACTTTTTTTTTGATTTAGTTTTGATCTTTTTTATTTTTTTGTTTTTTTTGTGATAGTTTTTATTTTTTATTTGTATTTATATATCTATACTCTTAATTTTGATTTTTAATTTTTAATACTATTTATCTTTGTATTAAATAGATTGTATTAAGAAACAAAATAAATGATTTTCTTTGTTATTATTGTTATTGGAAAGTTACTTGAAAACTAAAAATTATTTGAAGGTTTTAATTACAAGTCGGTTTATTTTTTATTCTTTTTCGTATTTTTTTAATTTTCTTTTTATGTGAAAAAAACTAAGAGAATATGTATTCACTTAAAAAATATAATTTTAATTAAAGAAACTCTACAAGTTAATAATAAAAACAAAACACAGAGAACATGAAACCATGATGATGGACCCCACCCATGAGCAATTATTGAGCTGCAATAAAAAAGGTACCTCATCAACACGACCGTGTTTTAACTTTAAAATCATCAATGACTAGATAATTCATTTTTTTTTCATGGCTGAAATGGTGTACACGACATGCTTCTAGCCAGTATTTGGCCAAAAAATCAGGAACAGACCAGAATTTAAACCGAGACAAAAACAATACTATTTTGTTTTATTTTTTTGATTGGTACAAAATATATCGGCAGAAACAAAATGAAATTGATAACACTGATTTGAAGTATAAGAAAAGGAGGATAAGAGATTGGGTTTTGACAAGCAAGGAAATGGAGACAAATTGATCTCAAGACATCCTAATTTATTGGCAGAATCTCAAAACATGTTTTGGCAACAAGCTCATTACATGCACGCATAACAAATTCCTTCAACGAAGCAAAATAAAAGTAAAAATGATATACAATCTATGTAATAGATAATCATTAGATAAACTATTATGAAGGTGGTTAATGAACAATGGGGAAGCAACCTTTGTTAGCAAAATAGAATCAATAGTCATGACGCTCCTCATGCATGTTTGGACAAGAGAGTGGGGGTGGTGGTGGTGGTGGTGGTGGTGTTAGCTTGATTCACAAGATTAGATCATTAGCCAGCAAAAACCCTTGATTTGCGGCTGCAATCTCCAATTTGCTGGCTTCCTTTTTGTTCAAAAATGATAGCTTGAAAAACCCAGTGAATCGAGTGCATTGTCGTCAATCATGGGAGTAATTTTTGATGATCACATGAGTGTAAGTAATCACGCTGCCCGCCATTAATCCATAGTCTCCGTTTAATGAGCCATGAGAGAAGCGCGCGCTCTCCTGAAACCACAAATCACTTTCAAAACGAAACGAAAGGAATGAAATCTTTCACATTTATTGCTTGCTGCGGTCCAAGAATTAAAAATCCCTCCTTCTACTCTCTCCGCTAAACCCAAAAATAACGCCATTCGATTCCATTTCCATTTCGTTCACCCCGTAACTCTCTCGCTTGTAGACAGTGAGATGACAGAAAGCTGATTGCTCGAGTTGAGTTTTGTGTGCAACACCATCCAGGTCTCAATATTGGTTTTTTGGACTCTAATTCACTCTTCTCACATTAGTTTCTCTTTCTCTTTCTTGGATAGATCGTTCCGGTTTTTATTTTATTTATCAGGTACAGAGATTGAGTGCTGTATGGTTAATGATCATATGCAGTAGGACTTTTTTTCGTGAGTTCATCGCAGCCAGCTGAGTACTGACTAGGACCTTTGTTTTTGTGAAACTATTGCAGGGAGATACGAATTTGTGTAGAAGATCAACCAGTTATGGATCATTCGCAGCAGCAAAAGAGATGCAATACAGTCCTGCTTTCTCCAGCTCAAACTCCGAGATCTAGCGTGAGAAGGAGCTTGAGGGATTCGTTGTCGATGGACCTGTGGGGTTCGAATGTCAAGCCTGATAGAGGAGTCAACGTGGAGGTCATTCTGCGTTGCAGGTAAACAAACTATTTATTGCATGCTTTCTTGGAGTGGTCAAATAATCCTAACAATTAACGCTTTAGGCCATTAAATGACGACGAGAAGGAGCTAAAGCTACCTGTAGTGATTTCATGCCATGAGGATAAAGGAGAAGTTTCCGTGGTCCAAAACACAGCTTATAAGCAGATAGATAAAACCTTTTCCTTTGACAAGGTTCGGTTCTTTATTGTGTTTCTTGAATTGGAAAACTTAAGCTGTGTTGATTAATGCATTATGTTTTCCAATTTTAATACTACTTTATATATTTTGTTCTAGGTTTTTGGTCCCACATCGCAGCAAAAAGAGTTGTTTGATGAAGCCATCTCTCCTATTGTGAATGAAGTTCTTGAGGGCTACAATTGCACTATCTTTGCATATGGTCAGACAGGAACGGGCAAAACTTACACAATGGAAGGCGGCAGAGTAGGAGTAGTAGAGGTTCTTAAATAGTTTTGCCTACATGGGGGCCTTCATAATTCTGTTTTCTACTACTTTTGATTGAGTACTTTTGCATTTCAATTTATCTATTTTCTCCTTTTCTTTGGCAGAGTGGAGAATTTCCTAGAGATGTAGGAATAATTCCAAGGGCAGCTCAGCAAATTTTTGATGTTCTTGAAGCTAGAGATGAGGACTATAGCATGAAAGTTACCTTTCTAGAGCTTTACAATGAAGACATAATGGACCTACTTGCACCAGATGAAAGTTTAAATGGCCCGGATGACAAGTCCAGGAAGCCAATAGCCCTTATGGAAGATGGCAGAGGTGGTGTTTTTATAAGAGGTTTGGAGCAGGAAGTTGTTTGCACTGCAGATAGAATATATAAAATCCTGGAGAAAGGGTCAGCAAAACGGCACACTGCTGACTCTCTGCTCAATATGCAAAGCAGCCGCTCTCACACTATATTTTCCATTACTATTCATGTCAAAGAGAGCTCTTCCAATGGGGAGGAGCTAATGAAGTGTGGAAAACTTAATCTTGTTGATCTTGCTGGCTCTGAGAATGTGGTTCGGTCTGGTGCAAAAGAGGTACGGACACTATAAAGTTACCATCATCGTTCTTGTTTTGTATTTTATATGCTCTAAATGTGCCTACTGTCTCGGCAAAACTGGTTATTTCGTTGTATTTGTAATCTTTTTCCATTGTATTGCTGCATCTTCTCATCTGACACACAATCGCATAGGGAAGAGTTAGGGAAGCTGGGGAGATCAATAAAAGCTTGCTCACGCTCGGTAGAGTTATTAATGCACTAGTTGAGCACTCTGGACATGTTCCATACAGGTACATCATATTGGGAGTTGATGAAACAGATAATGCCCTGCTGAAATCTCTAGACATTGCAAAAACTGACATTTATAATGATATTTTTGTTACTCTTGTAATAACAGGGACAGTAAGCTAACAAGATTATTGAGGGATTCGCTTGGTGGGAATACAAAGACGTGCATAATTGCTACAGTATCGCCATCTATCCATTCCTTGGAAGAGACACTCAACACTCTAGATTATGCTCACCGTGCCAAGAAAATCAAGAACAGACCAGAGGTACTTCACTTGTTTCCTGTTTTGTCATACCATGTCTTCTCCTAGTTCTCCATCTCATCTTCAAACCAACAATAACAATTTCATCTTGTTACTACTCTAGGTCAATCAGAGGGTGGCCAAATCTGAGCTGATCAAGGATCTGTATAAAGAGATAGAGCGCCTCAGGCAAGGTTGTTAAGAGCTATTTTGTTAAGATATGATAAAAACCTAATTGTCATCAATGTGTCGGGGATAATTTCTGTTTGCTAATTCCATGTATAGAAATATATGATGAAAGGGAAAAGAATGGCATTTATATACCACACGACCGTTTCCAAATTGAAGACGCTGAGAGGAAGGTACAAAATTTTGTTGATTTCTCACCATTGTTAAGACTTCCGTACTCTATAGACACTGTATTATCTCTTGAATGCTCTTGTGTAGGCCTTGGTTGAGCAGATTAAGAACATGGAATTTGAACTAGTGCTTAAAGACAAGGTAAACACCTTATTTTGGAGAAATATGCTGGACTCTTTCCATGTATTATATAGAAGGTGTACCAAATAATACAAATTATGCTTTGACCATTGACCAGGAACTCATGGGGCTTCAGAAGCTTTACGACACGCAGCAAACTTTGACAGCTGAATTAAGTGAAAAACTCCAAATGACACAAGTAATGAACCCTTTGAAAGTGATAAATATTTTTAGTTCTCTGACAGGACTAATCAACTCCTTTTTCATATAATTTTTAACTGCAGAAAGATCTTGAGAAAACTCAAAATACTTTGCTTGAAATTGAAGGCAGAAATAGAAAGGCAAATGCAACGATAAAAGAGAAGGAACACTTGATTTCTCATCTTCTCCAATCCGGTAAGAAAAAGGACACAGGAATTATTAGGAAATATTCAGCATTATTGTATAATTTTTTTATCCTAATTTGTTACATTCAAATGGAAAGGACACAAAAAGAGTTTATGGGGACAACTATTAGGCCAACAGACTAGGAACATAGCACACGCTCGTCAGTCCTGTCTCCTTTGTTCTTTTGGTATAACATTACCACAAGAGCACTTACTTTTTTTTGTTTTTGTTTTTCTTTTTTGATAATACGTGAAAAATTCTTGAATGGGGAGAACATGGAGTATTGAAATCATAACAGTATAACAAACTTGAATAAACCTATTTCATAAGCAGTCCCAAGCCAGACACCTCCACTTATATGTTTGCTTTCAGAGTTTAGAAAGTAAAACTGCATTTTTTTGAATGGAATAAAAAAAATACAGTTCTGATTATGTTTATGACAACTTTCCAAAAATAATGTTTGTTACTGTTTTGTTTAGAAAAATCCCTTACAAAACAAGCATCGGACCTGCGGGAAGAGCTGGAGCATGTGGCTTCTGAGGCATCCAACTTGTTTTCCAAACTTGGTCTGTACTCAGTTTTACATGTTGAAGTTATACATGCCAAAAAGAGAATCCTTACATCTTACTCCTTCTCTGGTTTACACTTTACAGAACAGCAGGACAAATTGGAAAATGGGAACAAAAATCTTGTCCAGAAATTCCAAACTCATTTAGCCAAGCAACTTGATGTTTTGCATCAAACTGTTGCAGCCTCTGTAACACAACAGGAGGAGCACCTGAAATCAATGGAAAAAGATTTCGATTACTCTCTGTCTAAAAAAATGGGGGTAGGATGTGTCTGCGTATCAGTCCTTTTTTAGTAGACATGACTTACATAAGTTTGCTGGTGGTTTTGGCTACTTGCAGGGTATTCAAGAACTCACAGCCCAGGTCAGACATCTAAAAAAAACGCATGAATCTGGCATTAAATCTTTGGATGATATATCTGAAGAGCTTGATATGAGTTATCGATCAGCATTTTCAAATTTGACTTCAGAAGTGTCTAGGAATTCTTCTGCTTTTGTTGGTGTAGGTATTGATTGCTATGTTAATGAACCTCCTATTGATTGCAATCTTATTGTCCGTGTGCTTTATCTTTATTTTTATACAGCATTTCGAAGAGAAGTTTCTGGAGATAAATGACATTCTTGATGATATACAAAGGGATCTCTTTAATCAACAGGAAAAGCTTGCTGAACTCGCAGAACAGCAACGCCAGGTTATTGACTGAAATTCTTATTACAGTGATGTGCATGAGGACCAAATTGTTGTTTTTATTTAATTATTCTATTCCGTTCTTTTTATTTCATTATTTCTTGAGCTGTGGGTAACTCCTTTCTCATCAAATTAGTTTCCTCCATGAAATGAAATTGTCTACAGGGTAATTCCAAAACATTGCTGTTGACAAGATCCATGTCTGAAGCTATGATGAAGTTCTTTGAGACTTTAGGCGCACACACTTCTAGTTTGACCCGAATTATGGAAGGGACCCAAAAAATAAATGGGCAGAAACTCTATGATCTTGCAAAAGAGTTTGAGGTGGTTACTTTTTTTTTCTTTCATTTTCATACACTCTAGTTTCGGTGCAACATCTTCCATTTAAGGTTACTTATAAAATGACTTGCATCTGTAGGATTGCGCTGCTTTTGAGAAAAGGCAACTCTTGGAAAAAGTAGCTGAGCTTCTGGATATATCAAATGACAGGAAGAAAAATCTGGTTTGCGCCGATGCTTTGATTTCAACTGTAGAATAAACCGATGAGTTCTGTTGCTATATTATGTTGATAGAGTGATAAAGAATTCGGATGTTTAGTAATGAAGACTTAATGGAATCGATAAAGCTGTAACATGAACATCAAATCATGACTCATTGCTTAGAAGTAATCTAAATATATTCATTGGAAATCATCAGCTTCCTACTTATTTTTTTATCATTGGATCAACGGAAAAAATCAGGGAATGAACGAAATCTTCCCACCCCGTCCCTCCCTTTCTTGAAATAATGTTTTTGTTTCTTCAGGCATTAGATCACAGATAAGTTTCTGCGTCTTCAAAAGATCTATAGTTAATATATATTTGGACTACTTTTATTAATTAGGCTTTTCTTTCTTTGTTTTCAGGTTCAAACAGCAATTAATAGCCTTTTGGAGAGCACAGCCAGCAGAACCTGCAAGATGCAGAACGAAATGTCAAATTTGCAAGATTTTTCCTGTTCTGTTAAATCTGAGTTGACAACTCACATGGAAACAATAGCAACCAACTATCTTGTTGCTACATCTGTGATGGATAACGGCAAGGATGGTTTGGAAAAATGCCTTCAACAATGGTACCCAGTCACCTAACAACGATTATTATAATCTAGGGATTTCTTTCTGCATTTCCTTAAGCTTAAGCATTCTATTGGAGCTCTGGTCTCCCATTTTTATTTTTTATTATCGATCTTTTAGTATGTCAGAGTCAAGGATGGGTGTTTCCCAGTTAAGGAATGCCCGAGAATCAGTTCTTGATCTACAGAAAAGAAACGTTGGTTCTCTTGATTCCATTGTCAGGTAAGCAATACTCTTGAAAACTTCTGCATGTTTCTGGTTAAGTATCTGATATTTTATCGGCCTGTTTTATTAGGAATGAATTGGAAACAAGCCGAATGATCCTATCAAGAGCTTCTTCGCTTGCTTTATCTGCACTTGAAGAAACTGGCATGGCAGACAAGTCTCTTCTTTCCTCCATTGAGAGTGAGTTTCATTTTGCATACAAGCTTGTACCCTCGTACACCTTTTAATGAAAAACTGAAGAAACAATGCTTGCAGATTTGTTGAAACTAGATCATGAAGCTCATAAGAACATCCGTTCCATTGTTGTTCCTTCTTTTGAAGACATGAAAGGATTGGGAAAGAAACACTACCACACAATTCTTAAGATCAAGGAATCTGGGCAATGTTTTCTGGATGAATACAAGGTAAGATCTTCAGGAACTCGTTTGTTTGCAGCTCATTCTTCTTTAACCATGCTGAGCATCTAATACATTGGCCTTTTAGTAATTCCAAAGGCAAACAATTACTCGTCTGAGGTACCAATGAAGAAAAAGCAGAATGAATTTCATGATTCTCTGCTCAAATCTTATTGCTAATTTCAAAATATACATGGGTACCTATTCATGTACACAAAACAGGTGGATGGGCCTTACTGTTTGACACTTGAAAAGAGACCATCAAATATACCAAGCACAGAATCCATTGAAGACCTCAGAAACCCAACATTTCAAAAGTTGACAAGACCATTTTCAGGAGATTCATCAGAGCAGCAAGAATCTGGGGATAAAAATATTATTCTGTCAGATCTCTGCGAGTCTGTTCACTCCTTGAATAATTCGAGAGTTACTCTCACGGCCATCAACTGAGGTGGAGAAACTGACAGACAATAAAGACACAGTAACAGGATCATTATGCACATACTTGCAGAAGAATATCTACAGGAAATAGCATTCAACTCGTTCACTTCTGTTTAACAATAATTTATTTTCCAATTCCTTCCCCTCACAGCATCTAAGGCTCTGCACTGGTCCTAACGGTTAAATGAATGTTCAGTTTGTCTGAGCCTATACCTGCCATGTAAACTTGGAAATACGTTTGATTTGTTTAAATGTCAACCACCTTCTACTTTAATTTAATCTATGGTGTACCAGGAGACTGAAACCAAAATTCTGCAGGGGATTGGAATGATGTGAATGAGCGACAGCTAATTGGCACATTACTCTGAAATGGATGGTATCACAGTAAAGAATTCAGTTGGATTTACTAGATATATATACTCGGTCTTAAGAAATAGTTATCCAAGGGAAGCTTTCAAGCTGCATTACCGACAACTCTGTTCCTTCTGCAGAATAACACCACTCATTTAAATATTTGGTCAGACTTTTTACTCTTTTTTGAACTGTCTTCTGACTCTTCTTGATGATATTCAGTGCTCATGGCTTCACTGGAACTGTATTATCCAGAGGCAGAATAACCTGTTGCAACTCTTTCCAGTCAGCTTGTACCAGCCACTTAGTTACGGTACCACTATAATAGTGCTCCCCAAACAACTCTCGAACATCTCTTCCTTCCAATCGTTCACCAAAACCTGAATTTCCAAGAAATTCTGCATTTTGATTTGACTTGTATCTCCTTGTGATTCCGCATCACTTACACTACTTGAGAGAACAACAACACCCTCACTCGGAGAGATGGCTGGCACGCCATTGGTAACCATCGCTGGCTTTCCAAGCAACTCAAAAATCCCTGTTGGTAAAAACTCCACTTCTAGCTCGTTACATATGTTATCCATTTCCAACACTCTTTCTTAATAAGCTTTAGATTGCAAGCATGCCAATTTGCTGGAAAATGGAAAGCAATCCATCTTCTCCAATCCATTCCTAACAAAACCTTACATTCATCACAAATTGAGGAAAATGTTAAGATATCCTTAAACAAAACAATGTGATCTTAAGAAATGTAGGAGAAAAGAATGAGAAGAAGAAGAGATAGAGACAGTACGGAAATAAAGATTGGAAATTCTCATTACTTGTCTTGCAAGTTTCTATGCATCTGTCCTTATACAAGAATTTAGACTAAATTGTAACTAACTGCTATCTATCTGGCCAACTAATTTTACCATATTTGATTCTCTTGTATCAATTTTAACAACTGCATTCTACCAGTGTTCTAACTGATTCTTGCTAAACTTGTTCCTAGTATCTTCTTCTTGCAAGGATATTATTCCAATCTGAAAGAATAATACAGAAAAGGCTTGTCAAGTGTACATAGCCTGTGTATACCTTCATGTATTTATAAACATGTTACAAAGATGACCGTTACAGAGAAGACAAGCATTACAGCTTTCTTGCTAAATTGAGTTGCTATACAAAGTAAATTGAACAATTCTAGGCAAGCTAATCTTCTGCATTAACAGCTGATATCTCTCATATCCTTGGGCTGATTTGCACACAAATCCCCTGTATTAGCTCCAGGTCTTGTTTCCGTTTCTGTGACATTAATACCAGCACTTGTTTCCATTTCTGTTACAGCCAAATCTTGATCTTCATTTGGCTTTAATTGTGTTGATTGTCTAACACCCCCCCGCAAACTAATGGGGAGATCACGAACCATGAGTTTGTCTCTAAGGAACTGAAAACGGGAGGATGTCAGGCCGTTCGTAAAAATATCTGCAATTTGATGGAAGGTAGATATGTAGTGAAGTTGAACATCTTTATTCGTAATCTTTTCACGAATAAAATGGAAGTCGATTTCAATATGCTTGGTGCGGGCATGGTAGACTGGATTTGCTGCAAGTGCAATTGCACTTTGATTATCACACCAAACTGTGGGAGGTGATAAGAGAGGTATCCGAAGGTCTTTCAGTAGCATTCGAATCCAATACAACTCAGCAACTACCATAGCCAAGGCACGATATTCTGCCTCTGTGTTGGACCGAGAAACCACCTGCTGCTTCTTTGCACACCAAGAAACTAAGCATGGACCTAGAAAGACCCCATACCCTGTAGTGGACCTTCGATCAACAGGATCGCCTGCCCAGTCAGAGTCGCAATAGGCATTAAGATTGAGAGATCCTTTGGTGAAGTATAACCCATGATCTACTGTACCTTTAAGGTATCGTAGAATTCGTTTTGCAGACTTCCAATGGGCAGCAGTTGGTGAGTGAAGGTGTTGACAAAGTTGATTTACAGAGTAGGCAATTTCTGGTCGGGTGAGAGTGCAATATTGAAGAGCCCCAACAATTTGTCTATATTCTGTAACATCTTGAATGGGTTCATCATTTTCAGCACCCATTTTTCTGCCAGCAATACACGGTGCAGAGTAAGGCTTGGCACCTATCATTCGTGCGCGATGAAGGACATCCATGATGTACTTACTCTGTCGAAGATGCAACCCATGAGCATCACGAGATGCTTCAATTCCCAGAAAATAACCAAGGGATCCAAGAGCCTTTAAAGCAAATTCCTGTTTGAGTTGAGCAGTAAGATGTGCAAGAAATTTTTGACAGGACCCAGTTATGAGGAGATCATCTACATAGATGAGAACAAAAACATGAATAACACCATTATGATAAGTAAATAACGAAGTATCCACTGATGAGCCCACAAAACCAAGATCAAGCAGAGCATTGGAGAGTCGCAGAAACCAAGCTCGAGGGGCCTGTTTAAGGCCATAGAGAGCCTTCTTGAGACGACACACGTGCTTAGGGTATACTAGATCAATGAACCCATGAGGTTGCTCAATAATCACTTCTTCTTCAAGTGTGCCATGGAGAAAGGCATTGGATACATCAAATTGCAATACCTGCCAATTAAAATACACAGAAAGTGCTAGCACAACCCTTACTGTTGCTTGTTTAATCACAGGGCTGAAAGTCTCGGCAAAATCAATCCCACTCACTTGTTGACAGCCTAAGGCCACCAATCTTGCCTTGTAACGATCCACACTCCCATCTGCTTTGTGTTTGATTTTGTACACCTATTTAGTGCGAATTACATGGTGACTGGGCTGTCTTGCTACCAGTTCCCATGTTTTGTTGAGCATAAGGGCATTAAACTCCAACTGCATGGCTTGCTGCCAATCCTGTGACAAAACAGCTTGGGAGAAGGTGGTTGGTTCTACACAATTAAGAATACCAGTATATGCATGTAATGGGTGCTTGGAAGCATAAAAGAGTTGAAAATCGGGAAATTCTTTGGATCGAAGAGAACCAGTCCGTGATCGTGTCACCATATGATGGGTTGGAGGAGGTAATTCAGGAATTGTAGTGGAGATGGACGGTGATGGGTTATTTGGTGGATCTTGATTTGGCTGTAGTGGACTGGAAATTGAGGCAAGAATTTCTATGGAGATGGGTGAAGACGGAGGATTTGGTGGAATATGACGTGGCTGCTGTGGATTGGAATGATTTGGAGAGGATTGAAGTGTCGACGTGTGATTGGAGGAGATGATGGCTGATTGTGTTGAATTATCCCCTGTGGCAGTGAGATTATTATCACACGGAAAAATGGAAGGAAAGTCAATTGACATACCTGAATTGGAAACACGCGTGGCAGGAGTTGTGGAGGTGGACCATTCCCTTGCTGGAAAAATCAATTCATCAAATACAACATTACGCGAGATATAAACTCTTTTAGACACTGGATCTAGACATTTATATCCATGATGTTGGGATGAATAACCAAGAAAAATACATTGTTTGCTTCGAAAATCCAGTTTATGTTTTGCATATGGTCTTAAAAGAGGATAGCAAACACAACCAAAGAGCGTAGAAAAGCATAATCTGGTTTTTGAGAAAATAATTTTAAGTACGGAGACTTGTAGTCTAAGCCCGAAGATGGAGTGCGATTGATAAGGTAAATGGCAGTCATGAAAGCTTCAACCCAGAACTTGGTGGGAAGATGAGATTGAGCCAATAATGAGAGTCCAACTTCCATGATGTGCCTATGTTTTCTCTCAGCTAATCCATTTTGCTGAGAGGTATAGGGACAAGAAAGACGTTGATGAATCCCATTTTTACGCAAAAAAATCTGAAATTGTTGAGAAAGGTATTCTCCACCATTATCACATTGAAATTGTTTAATTTTTGTGGAGAAATGATTTTCAGCCAAAGATTTAAAATTTATAAAGCAAGAGAAAACATCAGATTTATTTCGAATAGGGTAAACCCATGTAAAACGGGAGAAGTCATCGATAAAAAGAACGTAGTATCTATGACCCTCATTTGAAACAACAGGTGAGACCCACACATCTGAGTGAATAAGACCTAAAGGTGACAACACAACACGCGTGGAATCACCAAACGGTAGTTGTTTGGCTTTTCCCATTAAACAAAACTGACACACGGAATTTAAATTATGAGAACCGGATACAGGTAAATCAAAAAATTTGATAATGTGATTTGTAATATGAGAGGAAGGGTGGCCAAGTCTGGCATGCCAAATAGCTGGGGTTGTACGAACTCCTATGAAAGCCATTTTTTTATGAAAACTGTCGATAATTTTCCGATCAATTTGAATAGGGTACAGCCCACCTTCACTCTTGCCTGTCAGCAACGTGTGCCCCGGGAGGTTGTCCTTCACAAAAAAATGGGAACCGGTGAGTACAAAATAGCAGCTATTATCTATACAAAAACGATTAATAGATAACAAATTGACTGCTGCTTTTGGGCAGTGAAGAACATGTTTTAATTTCAGTTTAGTAGAGTCGGATGTATGTAATACAAGTGCACCGGTATGCTTAATTTGCAGACCATTACCATTACCCACAGCTACTTTGTCATCTCCTGTATAAGGTTCGGCCAATTGAAGATTGGCAAGGTCACCCGTGATGTGTTGATTTGCGCCACTATCTGCATACCAAGTGTTGTCATCGTGAATGGAATTTGATTGAGCAACCATGGCTGCAAGCTGTTAAGGTGGATGTCTTCCTTGATAATTATAATCATATCTATGGAAGCAATCAAGTGCCATATGGTTCTTTTTGCCACAGATTTGGCAAACATAAGGATCAAAGTTTGATTCATTTGCCCATGCAGGAATACGTCCAGTATGCTCATTACTGGGGTTGCCATTGCTTCCATTTCGATTGACTAGATTATATTTCTGGGATGGTGGAGACGAAGAAAAACATTGCTGCAAATTGGCAGGTACATACTTGTTGTTAGAGGTAAACATATTTCCAACATTACTACCTGAATTGAGTTTCTGAGGTGGAGCTGCAGCAGGTCGTTGTTGCTGCCAGTTTCTATTAGTTCTCTTCTGAACTCTTCCACTTCCTCCTCCCAGTTTATGAGCTATCATTGCAAAATTATTTTGCTCAGTTTGCATGCTTCTCTGTTGGCTTTCAAGGAGAGCTTCAAACGCAAACAATTCAGATTGGAAATCAAACAATGACAGTGATTTCTCTCGTTGAGCAAAATAACAATTTGACACAAAAGGATTATAAATTGTGTTGAGTCCTCCTAGGATGAGAGAAATAAGATCTGCTTCATCTACAGGTTTCCCAATTGCTGCAATTGATCAGCGAGTCCTTTTGCATGTTCAATAAAGTCTGAACAATTCAATCCTCCTTGCTGCAATCCCTGCAGTTGCCGTTTCAATTGATTGACGTTGGACATGGAGGGAGAGGCAAAGCGTTGTGCTAGAGCAACCCACGCTTGCCTAGCAGTTTTCATACCATATATCATGGATAAAACTTTCTCAGATATAGTGGATTTCATCCAAACCAGTACAAACCGATTTTTGCGATTCCACAAGGTGAAACCAGTATTGATTTCGCGAGTTCCACCTTCAGTGCCAGATATGAATTCTTCTGGACATGATTCTGTGCCATCTACAAAGCACAGAAGATCATGAATGCTTAGAGCATCCTCAACATGCGAAGACCAGTTCAAATAAGAAGAAGGTCCTTCAAGCCTCACAGACACAAACTGGAGTAGGTTGTTTGGAGGAATATAGGCAGCAGCGGAAGACATATTAGTTGGATCTAGCGTGAGCTTATAATTGCTCTGATACCATGAAAGAATAATACAGAAAAGGCTTGTCAAGTGTACATAGCCTGTGTATACCTTCATGTATTTATAAACATGTTACAAAGATGACCGTTACAGAGAAGACAAGCATTACAGCTTCCTTGCTAAATTGAGTTGCTATACAAAGTAAATTGAACAATTCTAGGCAAGCTAATCTTCTGCATTAACAACTGATATCTCTCATATCCTTGGGCTGATTTGCACACAAATCCCCTGTATTAGCTCCAGGTCTTGTTTCCGTTTCTGTGACATTAATACCAGCACTTGTTTCCATTTCTGTTACAGCCAAATCTTGATCTTGATTTGGCTTTGATTGTGTTGATTGTCTAACACAATCCTTCATGTAATCTTGTATAAACCTGGGACTCAACTTAACAAACACTCTTCCGTAATGCCATGCTAGTCTACTTGTAGGGTTGAAGTTTGAGGTTCATCGTATCCCCGACTCCAAATTCTCTTTATGTTCTTCCTTTGTCTGCAATCTATTTCATTTCATGTCTGGTCACTTCCAATTGTCTTTAAATCACTTAGTCCATGTTAGTCCAATGAACTCTTCAATTAAAAACACTATTGTTGTTTCTTGTGTGGTCAATTATCTACTTTGTGGATTGTATCCATATAAAGCTTGAAAATAACTCATTTTGATAGCAAAATAAAAGATGGAATTACATCGTTATTGGGCCAAAGACAACCAGTGATTCCATTTCTTTGAATTATGTTTAGTTATACATCTTAAATAGGTCTCTATAAGCTCATTAACTCTCTCTGTACGGGCCATCAATCTATGGATGGTATGACGAACTCATAAGTAGCTTTAGCCCTAACATTTCAAACAACTCTCTCCAGAATAAGCTAGTGAAAACCTCATCACTTTCAGTGACCATAATTATTGACAACAATTCAAGAATATCTAAGGTATCTCCTAGGATTTAAATGAGTGTGCTAGTAGAATGAAGTGTTCATACTTGGTGAATCTATCAATTATCACTATGATTGTGTCATTTCTCCAGAATTTTGGCAGCCCTATAAAACCCATATCTATATCTTTCCAAATTTCTATTATTGACAGAGGTTGAAGTAGTCCAAGATATGTTTTTTTCTCTTCATTTTGACCTATTTACAAGTATCACATTCTTCCACAAACCTTATAGCTAGTATTTTCATTGAAGACCAACAGAACATTGACTTAAGCCTATTGTAAGAATTATATATTCCTGCAGGACCCCCTATGTATGAATCATTTGCAACTCTCACCAGCCTTTCTCTCAAATTTCTTTCTTTCTAATGACTACTGTGCTCTTTTATATTATATTTTTTCCCTACAAAAGTGTAATCTAGCAAGCTAATTGCACATAATATTTTTCCAGCAATAATCCATTGTAATTAAGGATCATTCTTATAAGTTTCACTTACCTCTTTATACCATATTCTTACCACTGCAGAAATAACTCTATAACTTTGAATTCCCTTCTCAGTTACTTCACTTTAAGCTGCTGAACTTTTCCCCCCAGCTCTTTTAGATAAAGTATTTGCTGTCATATTTTCTGTATTTAATTACATATATTAACCCCAATAGTTTAGTTAAACCTTTATTTTATATAGGAGTATGAATCTTATATTACACTATATCTTTTAAAGTCTTATGATAAATTTTAGTGATGAATTGATCATACTCTGTGTAATGTCTTTATCTCTAAACAACCATCAATATAACCATATATTGTTTCTCATAAATTGATAGCCTTTGATGCCATGAGCTCAATGATTTTTAAATAAGACTATTGGCCTCCCATCTTGGCTCAAAACTGCACTCAATCACAATGAACATGCCTTAGTCTCCGATACAAAAATGTTCTTGAAATTTGATAATGGAAACACTAGAGCCTTACACATGACATCTCTTAGCTTGTCAACAGCCTCGTAATCTTCTTACTCCAACTAAAATTATCCTTATTTAACAATTCAATTAAGTACTTGCTAATGATTTGAAGCCCCTTGATAAGCTTTTCATAATGGTTTGTCAATCCCTAAAGCCTTTTAATTCTTTTACTGAATATGGAATAGGCTATTTTTTCACAATTTTTATCATTCTTGGATTAGTTGTTACCTTCTAATGAGACTGTGTCTCGACTACTTAACTTGTAAAGTGTATAAAAATGACATTTGATTGTTTTGTAAGCAATTAAACATCATTCAATGTTTCCAATACTACCTTTAAATGATTGAAATGTAGTTTTAGGGTTGAAATATTTATCAAAATATCATCAAAGAATACCAACATGAAACTTCTCAAAATTGGCTCCAATATATTGTTCATCAAGGCTTGAAATATGGTTGGTGTATTAGTTAAGCCGAATGGAATTAGTTAAACTTTTAATGCTTATGATAAGTTCTTAAAGTTATTTTCTTGACATCCTTTTAAAATATTCTCACCTGATGATATCTAGACCTTATATCTAGCTTTAAAAGAAATCAAGAACTCTCTAATTCATAAATCAAGCAATCGATAAATGGAATGGAAAATTTATTTTTGACAATCAAGTTATTTAGTTATTTATTGTTGCACCCAACATTATGGTGGCTCATATTTTTTTTTACAACGGAATTTTTTCATGTTATGAGGGAGAAAAGATCTTATATTATGAAAATGAGTCATCATTTAATATTATGGTCACTAGAAACCTTAATTAATCTTTAAAATTCCAAGATACGAGACTAATTATGTTAGAGAATATCTACTTGAAGTGAGTTGCATTACTACTTGTTTTATATTCCTAATAGTCTATTGTGCATAATCTACCAATGGTATATGGTTAAAATAGATCCACTACAATGAGTTAAACCCTAGGTAAATGAGTAGGTTTAAGCATGTTCATTCTAAAATCAAGGTCATCCTTTCCATTCTCAATTGCTTGGTGAATTGATATAATGAGGATGGATATACTGCAATTAGTTAAAACCTGGTTGAATGAGTAGGTTTAAGCTTATCTATTCTTAAATCTAGGTAATCTTTTCCACTCTTAATTTCTTGGTGAATTGATTTATCTACAACCATTTATTTCTCATCATAACCTATAAATACATATAGAAACAAATTATAAGATGTATGTCCGAAAAATAAAAGATTAACCTTCTCATAGAAGCAATTGTTTCCATTATATTGTGATGAATAAAGATGAGATAATTTGAGATAAATATATAAAGTGTCTCTTAAATAGAAAATATATAGAGAGGTCATTGGAATATGTGATTCTAAGTAATTATTTAAAATATAACTAAATCAATCTTATTGCTAGATATGGGTTCTAATGAATCAAGAGAGAATTAATAGATAAGTGGAATCAAAATTATATATTGAATATGTTTGAACTATCATATGTATGATATTATTGATAAACAGATATACTCAAAGGGAAAGGAGATGATACCATATCATGTGTAAGATCTCAATTTGATTTTTGAGTGAAACCCTAAAGATTATTAGTAATCTGTTGAGACTCTCAAATGTTTCTCAACACTTAGATTGATGTTCACTATCATAGTATGTTACCAAAGAACTATGAATGATTTGATCTACAAGGACATCACTAGAAAAGCGAATTAGTAAAACTTGAGAAAATCAAGAGAAAAAATAAGATTGTTTTTATTATTATCACATCGACTTTTATTGTTTGGTTGACCAATTGTGTTTGTATAAGTGATAAGATATAGTTATTAAAACAAGAAGTATAGCGAAGAAGGTCATGAGAGATTAAAAAAGTAATGATAAATGATCAAGGACACTACATATTGTATCTACTTTATGTCCCATTATTTGAGAAGTTTTATGTGCTTTACAAATGTATAGCAATCGAGCTCTCAAAGTGTGTATTTGTTTAGTACGAGTTTTGCATAATTGATGAAATTGTTGATCCCATCATGCATGTGTGAGTGGAAGAAGAGGTAAGAACTAGGTTTTGGTCACTTATGATAGATCAAATCAATTCATTTTAATAAATAATTAAAAAGGATAAGGGCTCAAAGAATGCTTAGGTACATCCTGACTCTTCATCTTACAATCTTGTTATTTAAGCTCTGATCAAGTATGATCTTCCAATTTTACGAGGTGTATTTACTCTGTTGGAAAAACTGGTCGACGGGAGACAATGGCGCGCGGTGCATGCAAACGAGAAGGGTGACAGTAGGCCGTGAGAAGGGCAAGAGTAGTGTGCTTGCTAACTTCCATGAAGGATGAATCCTTTTTTATTAGCCGATAATGTACGTGGACAAAAGAAAGAATTCATGGATGGGCCGAATGATTATTTTCCCTCTTCCACTTGTTAATTTTGTTGCTTTTAAGAGTACAGCATGCTAATCCGATCGAGACAATCAAAAGAAAGGAATGTGAAACGTGTTTGCACTCTCGACACAGACAAATGGAAAAAAATACCTGCCATATTCTCAGTGTTGGTGGTTCTTGAAAATGTATTGTAATCGAATTGTGAGGGCTTCGATATATATGCCTAAACATATAAAGATTAACCAAAATATCTTCTTTTTTTATGTGTGTGTGCGCGTGCGTGTGTGTGTTCTCAAGTAGGTCATGAGCTAACATTGTAAGAAAAATGTTATGGAAGATTTTTAATTTCTAATAACCTGAAAACTTTCTCATTTGAAGAAGAAAAAAACTCGCAAGCAATATAAGCACTTTCTCAAGTATATAAACCTTTTTTGGATATTTGAATTTCCACAATGTTTTTAATATTTAATTAATTATTTCTTGTATAAAATCTATTAGAGCATGCTATGCATATATATATATATAGAAGTTTGAGACTGGATAACTGTAATTTTAAGGAAATCTTATCTTATATATCTTTGCTATTGTGTCATTTTAGCTTTCCAAAGCATTTGGGAGTAAGTGGAATACTTCTAAAACAAATCTTTGAAGTACATTTTTGGTATCAATATCTTATTTTTATTTTTACAATTTCATCAGCAATTGATTTTAAGTTTTAAATTGTTTATTTCTCATATTGACAATTGAATTATTCAATATATATGAGCCATTAAATGCTACAAATTTAATACCCTCCAATCATCCAAAAAATTGAGTCTTGAAGAATTTGGAGTAGAGACCAATGGTTCTCCCGATCTACTTAATTGATTTGAGTTTTTCTTCTTCTTCTTCTAATGATGGCAATACAATAATACAAGGGAGACAATTGTCATTAGAACAATTAATGATGGCAAGTTGGTCCGTAAATCTCACATAAAAAGCCATCTATTCCTCAAACTTTCCACGCTCAAGTGAAAGTCCAGGCACACGATCCCACGATGGAAGAGACAATCATAATGGCCGCACTCTCCACCCTCACTTCTCCCCAACTCACAGATATCACAAGCTCCATCCTCTCGCAGACCGTCCACCACCGCAGCCGCCTCTCCTCCCTCCTCTGCTCTCCCTCTCTTTTCTCCCTCACCTTTCACCATCTCCACTCCCTCACCCTCACTCAGAAGACCTTCCTCATTTCCAAACACCTCCTCTCATCCCTTTACCACCTCACACGTCACTTCCACCCAACAGCCCTTGCTCCGCCACACCCCAACACCACCTTCAAACACCGTGACCTCGACGCTGCATTGCTTCTTATTTTCCTTTGTGATGTGCATCAAGAAAACCCCGGAATACTAGAAACACCGCACAGTGAATGGCGCGAGGGTTTGAGTAAACATTTCTCCGAAACTGTGCTAAGGCAAACAAGCATTGGGGTGCATTACGGTGGTGTCCTTCTACCGTATGTTGAGGTGATAATAAGGTGTTGGCGGTTCGTTGGCATGATGGCTGGCTGTTTAGTGAAGGAGGGGAGGGAGTTGGCAGCAGCTCCGGCTGTAGTGGTGGCGCTTCAGGCAGTAGAGGTGAGAGGAGGCGGTGAGGAGTGTGTAATATGTCGGGAAGAGATGAGTGAAGGTAGAGATGTGTGTGAGTTGCCATGCGAGCACTTGTTTCATTGGATGTGCATTCTGCCATGGCTAAAGAAGACGAATACTTGCCCATGTTGCAGGTTCCAGCTTCCAACTGAAGATGTATTCGGCGAGATCGAACGACTGTGGAGTGCTCTGATCAAGATTGGTGATGGGGCCCTCAATGGGGAATGCACATGATCGATGCTGGTGATGGCATACACGTGGAAGAATCACAAGTATACTTAGTGGCCTCTAGTGAATTTGGAGGCAAATGTAGTACGTATGGTGAATTAATGGCTGTGATGAACAGGCTATAAGGATCACTTGTTGATGATAAAGACCCTGTGGTGTAGGTTTCAGGCTCGAAGTTTTGTAGCTAAATAAATGAAAGGATTACAGATATTACTGGGGATATATGCTGGGGAAAAAAAGTATAGATTGGAATATCAATAGTTGCGCAATTTGACCCTAGCTTTCGCAATCATGGGTCAATTGTATTGTATTTTTGTATGTACCAAAACTTGAAATATTTAGATTTTCTTTTTGGTTACTCGGAATTCAAATTATAGTTTCAGGATTCAATCAAGGTTTGACCTTGTTAAATTTAAGTTAGGTTAGGTTAGGTCAATCAAATCTAACATGATTAATTTTTTAATTGATTTCATTTCAAACTTTACTTCTATATCACGAATTTCTTTAATCAACCCGTCGAAATAAAGTCAGACTTTTCAGTTTAGATTAAAAGCTGTAAAAAAAAGCATAAATATCAATTCTTAATAAATTAAATATTGAAAAATAAAATAAAATAAATAAAATCTCATAACAAAAATCTAAAAACTAACCAAAGTCAACTCGTACTAACTCTCAAAACTCATGACATGAGCTCTAGATTAAAGTCATAGAAGACAAACCATGATAAAACAGCAAAGCAAAATTCTTAATCAACAAAATATCGAGTCATGAAATTGAAATAAAAAATGTAAAAAATAGCAATTAAAATAATAATGACCGAATTTGACATTAAAGTAAATAGCAATTAAATGTTAAGGAATGAGATTGAAAGCAAAATTTAATCAGAAAACAAATAAAAAACAATCAAAAA
This sequence comes from Salix brachista, assembly GCA_009078335.1. Classification (NCBI taxonomy): domain Eukaryota; kingdom Viridiplantae; phylum Streptophyta; class Magnoliopsida; order Malpighiales; family Salicaceae; genus Salix; species Salix brachista. Next base: position 9,767,621 of record CM018587.1, read on the forward strand.
GATGAAGAACTGAAATTTGATAAAAGATGAAATTGAAAAAAAAAAATCAATCAATCAAAAATAGATAAAAAAAGATAACAAAAAATAAGAATCAAGTTGGATAAAAAAAAACAATCATAGCAAACCTTTATTTTTTAACAAGTTGAAGATAGAGAAAAGAAAAAAAACCTATCAGATCCCAGCTGATATGTTGTGCACATGAGCTTGACCATCGGGAAGACCATGTCAAAACATTTTCAATATCGTCGTAGAAGGTGATGTTTGGGAGCTAAACAATGCCTCAGACATTGCCCACCTGCTAGCACGTGGTGAAATGCCAGCCACTTTTGTTTTTAAAATTAGATTTTATATTTATTTATTAAAACACTATAAGTCAACTTGATTATAACTAAAAAAACTAGTACAGAATACAAAAAAATCTCCTAGATGCAAGTTATCAGTATTTTTTAAAAAGTAATTCGATCATTTTAATATGATTGAAAAAGATGAAAAAAATCATTCTACCCCTAATCAATAAAAAAACAACTAATGGTCAAGAGAAAAAAAATTGTACTATCTTTAATAACAAGTTCATTGATTTTCTAGAAAGAAAAAAAATCATTTCACTATCCCAATCCATAATAAATTATGTATTGGTCTCCCACAGATTTTTTCTTTTAGTCATTGATCAAAATTGGAGGTAAAATTAGTCCTATTTTAAACTAGGTTAGATTTTAAATATAAAATGACTAACATATGCTCTTTTCTTTCATTTTCTTTCATTGTCATTTTTCATGTATTATCAACCTTTCATCATGGAAATAGATAATCATGCAATTTATTTAGTTGAATTTTTATTCTTTTTAAAATTTGGTTTTTAAAGTTGAATATTATAAGTTGCAGGTTAAAAATGATAAAAAAAATACTGTAAATAAATAAAAAACATAAATCTATAATCACATTTAAATTTTTACAAAAAATAAAAAAAAGTAACACCGTGTTCATTATGCATTGATTTGATTTGCGATGATCATATGAGATTGTAGTGTATACAATAAATTAACAATTTCTTATTGCAACTATTTACGCACTTACATTATGAAAGTAAAAACTCACAAAATATTTTTACTAAAATCATGACCACAACTTAATTACAAAAAAATAGAGATACAAGTACACCACATAGAAAATATCTTTACAATAAAGCTCAAATTGCAAACCTTAAGATCACCACTATCATTATACAAGAAAACACCCCAACCTTTTGCATCGACCATGAGAACCCGGACATAGATCTCAAGTTCTTTTTGGCTATCAATAAATGGTGGTTATGAGTTTATAGTAATTATAGTAGTGGTGGTTTTGATTAGTTTGCGAAGCAAATAAATTAACTACAAAAAAGAAGATTAGATGATAATTAAATTAAGGGTTTATGCGAGGATTTAGGCTAAATTGATCCATGCAATAATAATGGTGGAGATGGGTTGTATAAAATATGAATTATAAGAGGATACATAAAGAGATAAATAATCATGTTGATGACTCTTTTTCTTTTGTATTGTTCTTTTTATTTTATTTTTGTTATTTTGTCTTATTTAATTTTGAAGGCTAGCATATAAAAACAATATATCTCTTGATATGATTTAACTTAAATGGATAGAAAGGTAATATGAAGAAACTAAAAGGATTATTTTTACTCTTCGTTTTGTTTAATGATTGCACTTAATAGTTTTTTCAAAAATTATTTATGCTTTGACCAATAGTTTTGGAGAACCTGTACATTTTATCCAAAGTCTCAAATTAATTTTATAGATAAAATGTTGATCAATTTAAATTTTATGCATGATAGTGGTATGATTGATGATATGCCTGAAATACATGTTGACACTCCAACATGTTAGAGTTGTGCACTGGGGAAGCTGCATCGACATCCATTTCCTGAAGGGATGGTCAGAAGGGCAACTCACAAACTGGAATTAATCTACTCAGACATTTGTGGACCAATGAGTATTGCATCATTAAACAATAACTTGTATTTCATTCTATTTATTGATGACTTTAGCAGGATAACATGGGTTTATTTTCTGAAAAATAAATCTCAAGCATTGTCAATGTTCAGAAATTTCAAACAAATGGTTGAAATTCAGTGTGACATGAAAATCAAGAAAGTTAGAACAAATAATGGAGGAGAGTTCACTTCAAATGAGTTCAAATTTTTTTGTCAAAATACTAGAATTGTGCATTAGCTGACAGACCCTCATTCACCACAACAGAATAGGGTTGTAGAGAGGAAAAATAGGACTGTAATGGAGATGACAAGGTGCATTTTGTTTGAAAAGAAGCTACCTAAGTTCCTATGGGCTAAAGGTGTAAATACCTTGGTGTATTTACTAAACAGATTGTCAACCAAATCTGTTAAAGACACTTGAAGATGTTTGGCTCATTGTGTTATTTCCATGTGCCATCTGCAAGGAGGGGAAAACTTGACGAAAAGGTTGAAAAAGGTATCTTTGTAGGTTATGCTACAAATTCCAAAGGATACAAGGAATACAATCTGACCACAACCAAGGTTCAAATCAGCAAGGATGTTCATTTTGATGAAATGACTTGCTAGAATTGGGAACTAAGAGAAGCTGACCATCAAATTATAGCAGCTCTTCTACCAGTAGCAGAGGGAAATGGAGATCAATCTAGCATTGAAGGAACCTCAAACACAGCAGTACCGAAGGTAAAATCCTTGTCTGATGTGTATGAGAAGTGTAATTTAGTGCATGCTGAGCCTACAAATTACACTGAAGCAACAAGTTCTCAAGCTTGGATTGATGCGATGAAGGCTAAGATTGATGCCATTGAAAGGAATGGTACTTGGCAGTTGACAAACCTTCCTCCAAACAAAAGAGAAATTGGTGTTAATTGGGTCTTTAAAACAAAATTCAACCCTGATGGCTCTGTTTTCAAGCATAAGGCTATGCTGGTTGTCAAAGGCTTTGCTCAGGTGGATTATGGTGATACATTTACACCAGTGACAAGGCATGATACCATTCGGTTGTTGCTGGCATTAGCAGGGCAAAAAGGGTGGAAAGTGTTTCATCTTGATGTAAAATCTGCCTTTCTAAATGGGATTCTTGATGAAGATATTTATGTTAAGCAACAAGAAGGTTTTGAAGTTGCTGGTCATGAGCATAAGATGTATAAGCTGTCCAAGGCCCTCTGTGACTTGAAACAAGCCCCTAGAGCCTGGTACAACAGGATTGACACTCATCTAACTGAGTTGGGATTCAATAGAAGTCATAATGAAGCTACTTTGTACCTAAAATAGGTTAATGGTGATATGCAGCTGGTAGTGTTACTCTATGTGGATGATATGCATGTAACTAGCAGTAATGCATGGCTGATAGCTGAGTTCAAAAAGGAAATGTAGGAGATATTTGAAATGTCTGACCTCAGCATCATGATTTTATTTTTTGGGGATGAAAATTCAATAATGCAACAAAGGTATCTTTATTTCACAAAAGAAATATGCAATTAATATACTCAAGAAGTTCAAGCTTGAGTCAAGTAAGGCAATAACAACTCTATTGGCACTAAATGAAAAGATTTCGAGGGATGATGGTGATAAACTTGAGGAACTTGCTGTATACAGAAGCTTAGTAGGTAGTTTACTATATCTAACAACAACAAGGCCTGATTTGATGTTCCCAGCTGGATTGTTGTCACGATTAATGAGCTCACCTACAAGTGTTCATATGAGAGTTGCTAAGAGGGTGTTGAAGTATATCAGAGGGACAACAGACCTTGGAATTGGGTACACGAAGACAAGAGGAGTTGAATTAAATGGATATGTAGATAGTGATTGGGTAGGAAGTGTAGATGATATGAAGAGTACCTCAGGATATGTTTTTTCAATTGGTTCTGGAGCAATTTATTGGAATACAAATAAGCAAGGAGTGGTAGCACAATCGACAACTAAAGCAGAATATATCTTTTTAGTAGCTGCAGCAAACCAAACTATATGGTTGAAGAAATTACTGTCTGATCTAGGCCAAGAACATAGCTCACCTGTTGATCTCTTCTGCGACAACAAATATGTTATTGCTATTGCCCAAAATCCAGTCCAAAATGGGAGGACCAAGCATATAAATGTGAAATTTCATGCCATAAGGGAAGCTGAGAAGAATTTGTTTATTAAAGTTCATTATTGTTCTACTAAAGAGCAACTTGCAGATTTAATGACAAAGGCTCTACCTCCTCCAAAATTGGAATTCCTGAAGATGAAGCTAGGGTTTTCCAAAGCAAAACTCAAGGAGGAGTGTTAGAATTGATGAAGTTTGCATTGAAGATAAGAAGATTAGGTAGAATATTTTAATTTTCATATTTTACTATTCATAACAGGTTTATCCAAATCTGTTCCGTAATAATCTCTCAAATTGTTGATAGTCATGTTTAATTTCAAATTCATGTTCCCTGTAATCCTTATATAAGGATTTTTTTTTCAATTCAATAAAGGTTATGATGTTATTCCTAAGTATTCCCAAGAATTGTTGTTTTTTTCTTCATCATCGTAAATTTTTATTGTTCAAATTCAACAGTAACTGTTTAAAACAATTACTGTTCAAATCATTGCAAATTCAACATCCAAAACCCAAGTCATAATCGCAGCAGACTCACAAGATATGAAAGACAATGGCTCTAAAACATTTACATCCAATCAAAATATTTGTACTGTTTTTGATTCCATCAGAGAGACTCAATATTGAAATGTTGTCAATAACCTCAAAGATTGTTCTTTAGACAAATCAAGGCATGAAACCGTTGCATGTTCACAAGAGTCGATGACTGATGATAAAAAGGTATCAAGATCAACATGCTTTCTCCTTTTTAATAGCCACTTCTATTTATGGTAATTTAATGGGGTTTCTTTATGCTAATTAAGTCAATACTCAGATAATCTATTTTAGTTTAACGAGCATTAAAGCATCTGTGGTGGAGATGGAGACAAAATGCAGGAAATGAGAGTGATACACCTTTATATATTAGCATCTTATCTTTTAAAACCAACCATTTTAACACATGTTATATCATCATATAAAATTAATTGTAAACACAAAATCATTTAGTATGATGAACCATTTCTTTCCTATCCCCTTGACATGCACTTTTGGTTGAGACTTTAATTAAGTAGTCTTATGAGTTTGTTTCCAAATCTTCATTGAAAAATCTAACCAAAAATCATCCACTTTCTAAAAATTTAACACATTAGTTAAATCAACACAATCCGTGTTTATCTTTTTTTTCCTAATTATCTCAAGAAATCCCTAATTTAAATTATGTTATGAATATCAAATAAAATTTGATAAGTTAATCGTTTTATTTCCAAACATCATCGCTATAATAACACACATCAATTTCATACAATTTATAAGCATTTGTACAGGAAAAAAAAAACAATCCATTTTTTAATCCTCATTTGGCCACCCTTTAGACCTTTATCAGACCAAGTTTTCTTCTTCTATTCATTGAAACTTTGAGCAATTTCCTAACCTATTTCATCACAATAGAATCAATTAATATCAATTTTATATTTTCTTCAATTTTTATCTAAAAATCCTAAATCAAAATTTGGTGGCTTTTGGTCAAAATTTATCTAATTTCATTGGGCAAAAGTATCTAGAACACCAATCAATTTTGTATGCTTTGAATGCCTTAATGTTTACTTCTTACTAAACCCTATTTTTTTCCTTTAACTTTCTTAGTTTTTCTCTCTAAAGCTTACTTTTCCACTTTTGACTTTCCCTTTAATATCTTAAGTTTAAGTTCTTACACTCTTTTAATCTCTCTTAGGCTCTAATGTTTGATTTCATTAAGATATAGAAAAATAAGAAGAAGAAGAAACAAATTTATTTCTTTTTATAACCGTTGACAAGCTTTAAATAAATAAGTTGAATTTTTCAACTTATTTATAGTTTGTCACTCATTTTTTGCCTCTTTAATAATTTCAGGTATTTCCCTTGGTTTCCAATATAATTTGATTCCTAAAATTGATTTAATTCATTCATATTAATTTAACTATCTTTTTGGGAATTTAACTATCTTTTTGGGAAACATCATATTCCAATATATTTTACATATTTGTTTTGTTCTTATTTATTTGTCTTTCATTCAGGATTTCCATTGTAATTGAAAATTCACACTTAATTATTTTATCTTCAACCCCTAAGGTCCAAAACTATTTTGCACAATCGACTACTAATTTAAACACTCATAAAATTTATTCTACTTTAATCTTTTTTTTTTTTTTAACCCTAGGGCTTACAATATCTTGTAACTTTTAGTTGGGTTTAACCTTTTACCCTACTTCTATATTATGAACTGATGTTCTCAAATAAATTATAATACATACACATATACTCAACTAACCATTTACCTCATAACCTAATTCTCACACAATATACATCAAACTAACATATAATTATACAATATCATTCAATTTTTCCATTATTTATTTTTAAACCTTCATGTTAGCCTATCAATAATTTAACAAAACATATGAATTCAAGGCCATATCATTTCCAAAAATATATTTATAACATAAAATTTTTATTTATAAACAACCATATCATACATCATTCTCCTATCCATTAGTTTAAGAGTTATATTTAATCCAAAAGTTTTAGACTTTTACCTAATTTTTTAAATATTTATATTTTTACTAAAACATATGGAATCCAATCCATAACTTTCCCAAAACATAATTTCTCATGCAATTATATCAATTTCTATCAATAATTTTACTTAATTCATGTCTAGCAAACTATTTCCTATAATTCCGCATATAGTTGGCCCTCGAGGCCCTTTTCTTTTTCTTCTTATGATTTTACTCAATTATTTTCTATTTTGTCCTCTAATAAACATTCATCACATACAAATTAAGAAATATTACAATAATTACACATTCCACCTTAAACATCCGTTATGGTTAGCCCTAGGGCTTAAAGTCATCTCTTAGTTTTTCTTCAATTTTAACGTACATCTACTCTATCTAGCTTTTATTCCATGTCAGACTAGTAATTTCACAACTAATTTTTTCTAATTTTGTTCAACAATCCCAACATTTTATCTCTTAAATATTTCTTAGCTCTTGGTTAAATCTATGTTTTCTCTTTTAAATTTTTCATGACACCCAAACAAACCCAAGTTTTGGTGGAGAAATCAAGTAATACAACCTCTCTCGGGCTAACCTTTCCACTAAAATCTATCTTAAAGTGTCTGGTCACCCTTTCCACCGATGGTTATTCCTAATTCTGACTTTACATCAATTTTCTCTGTCTTCTAACCTTATATCATCAATTCCTTATTCTCAAACACCAACATATCTATCCCACCAATGGCAAACGTGACATGTCAACCAATATCTCAAATAGAATAATTATTTATCATTATTTTTCTCTATTTATTATGCATGCATACATGATCTATGATATCTATAAATACAAGAGGTTACCAATTAAGAAGAGAGGCTTATACAAGGCTAACTCAAACTACTCGCACCTTTCATTACTTTTCGCGCTCGACACGTACACACACTCTTTGCTACACATTTCACTTCTCCTACATTTTTCAACTTAAAACCCTAGTTTCTTGCAACAATAAGAGGCTTGTATTGTGGGAGATTTTGTTCGAAACCATAGAAAGCTCAATCTTGTTTGATCAACAGAATCCATAAGAAAATATTATATAAGAACAAAACTCATGTAAAAAAAACGTAAAACATGTCGTTAATCCTATTTTGTTCAAATCTGAACCCTGAAGACAAATGGTACTACGTTGATGCTGAAACAAATATTGGCATTCTAGACTTCCCTTCAAGAAAAGATATTATCGAAACCTTGTTTCTGCACATGGATGATCCCAGAATATACATGCATGGGGCTGCCAGACCCATTATTTATGTCAAGTGTTTTGCTTACAGGATGTACCATACAAGTCTGTTAACATAGTAGCTATGTCTACGAGAGCCAAGTTGGAGCAGTGGCTGCTCTGGCCACTTGATCTTGAAGTGCAGGAACCCACCAGCTTCCTGTAACCATCCCATAAATTGCATCACTCTACCTGATGAAACATTAATTTCACTTGTTCAGTTTCAGAGGCAATCAAGTTGGTGGAACTCGAATACATTTATATATTGGACCCATAGATCACCACATCTTGAAACAGCTAGGGCATATATATATATATATATATATATATCTTAGAAGTTCACTCCACTCTCAACTCACTGGACCCGGCTGTCACACCTTGTTAGAAGGTAGAACCAAGAAAAGACCCATATTTTCTCCATGCAGCACTTGCAAAAACAAAAGTGGGGCCAATGGAACTCCAATCTAGGTATAGCAGGGATGAAATGTCTGCAAATGGAGAACACTAATTATCTAAAAGAACTTTACTTGACGAGTCAAAATTCTTCAATTTCTGCCGTGATAAATGCTACCCTTCTTCTTCTTTTTCCCCTTGTGATGAACATAAATGAGTTTTAGTGTAAATACTAGATAGTTATCCCGTGCTGGGTTTGATCAAAATTATTATTTTTTACATATAGAAAATTCACAGTTATTATTAATATTGTGTTTTCTAATAGAAAAAAATTCTTATTATAAATTTAAAACTTAAAGCATACTATTAATAAAACCAATAAAGAAATTCATGCGTAGATAAATGTTTGTATTGTTATTGTTTTAATGCTATTTTTTTTAATGACATAGCAAGTAAAAAAAAACAATGTCAACCCGCGTTAACATTTCAAACTTTTGGTCAAGACTAGTATATTGGAAGTATTATAAATGAAAAAAACTGTAAAGTTCAATTCCTAACAAATCAAAAGGTATGAAACTAGGAATAAAAAAAGATTTAATAGACACACACACAAACACAAGAGGGCTACAAAAATAATTTTATTGGAGGGCTAAATTGAAAAAAATAGCTTAAAAAATGAGGACCAAGTTGAAAAAAATAATACACCATAAATTGTCATTCAATGATAAAATTGAAAACCAATAAAACTTTAACAAAAATATCAAGGAGAAAAATAGAAATAAAAATAATAGGGCCGGACAAAAATAAAAGGGCTACCAAATTTATTTTTTTGGAGAGTTAAATTAACAAGAAAAATAACTTGAAAAAAAAACGAAAAAATAGAAAAGAATGCGGACCAAGTTGAAAAAATAATGCACCATAAACTTTGATTGAACAATGAAATTGAAAACAAATTTTTTTTTAAAAAAAATTTCAAGGAAAAAACAGAAATCAGAGGATAAGGACTCAATTAATATATATATATATAAGGCGTGGGGTTTTCACTGTGCACCCACGCACTATGCACATAGACACAGTGCACTGTGGATTGCAATAGTATTTTTTTTTTTTTTGCTTTTTTTTTCTGATTGCGTTTTTTTTCTCTTTTTTTCTGCTTTTTTATTTTTTTATTTTATGATTACGCTCCTCTCTTTTTTTCATTTCTTATTATTTATTTATTTTTTGCTTTTTTTTTTCCTAATTATTCTTTTTCTTCTTTTTTTCCTCCGTTTTTTGCTTCTTCTTTTTTTGCCTTTTTTTTGTATTTTTTCCTTATTATATTTTTTTTCATTTTTTTCTTATTATATTTTTTTTCTTTTTCTACTTATATATTTTTTTGGTTTTTTGTTTTTTAATAATCGGGGTGTCCGAGCTCGCTTAAATGCACCACGATTAATTTCCATATCCAAATTTTTTTGATAATCGGGGTGTCCGAGCTCGCTTAAATGCACCACGATTAATTTCCATATCCAAATTTTTTTGATAACCAGGGTGTCCAGGCCAACTTATGCATACCACGACAATCCCCGGACCCACATTTTTTTTTCTAAAGTGCTTTCCTGCTGGTACATTTTTTTTCTTTTTTTTATACTTTTGTTTTATTCACTTATACATTTTTTTATAACCGGGATCTCCGACCAGCTTAAGCACACCACGACTAATTCTTGGGCCGAATTTTTTTAAAAACAATATGGATTGCTACAGTGCTTTCACGCTTATACTTTTTTTTTGTTTTCTTCGCTTATACATTTTTTTGTAACCATGGTCTCTCAGCCAGCTTAAGCTCTTTTTTTCACTTATACATTTTTTTTCACTTATATATATTTTTTTATAACCACGATTTCCGGGTCAGCTCAAGTGCACCACCACTACTCCTCGGACCAAATCTGTTTTTTGATAATCGGGGTGTCCAGGCCAGCGTGGACATACCATGACTAATCTCCGAACCAATTTATTATTATTTTTTATTTTTTTTCCTTATACGTTTTTTTGTTCACTTATATAATTTTTTTATGACTGGGGTCTCCAGTCCAGCTTAAGCACACCACGACTAATTCCCGGACTGATTTAAAAAAAAAAACAATATGGATTGCTACAGTGTTTTCATGCTTATATTTATTTCCCACTTATATATTTTTTTATAACCGGGGTCTCTGGGTTAACTTAAGCGCACAATGACTAATCCTCTGACCCTTTTTTATAATTGGTGTGTCTGGATCAGCTGATGCGCACTGCGAGTTCTATAAGTACGTATATACCCCCTATAAGACAAAATTCAAGAGTTGGTTATAGGGGTGTATTGGTAATTTACCAATTATATTTCTATAACGGTGTTATGGGCGCGTCTTCGGGCGCGACCCCAATTTCAGAGCTCATGCACATTTTGGATGGCGCGTGCGGTGTAGAACTTCTAAAAATATATATTAGTTTTTTATATATTCATTTTATTATGTAAAGTGTGTTTTAAATAATATCATGGTATTAGAGATATTTTCAATTTCTTTCATTTATGTGCATAGTACAATAATCATAATATCCTTAAATAAGACGAAAACATTATTCCACTGTTCATATGACGAAAAAAAAAAGACTATTGCAATCCACAGTGCAACTTATTGTTGATAGAAAATTACAACTTATTTTATACTGGTTATTTCATTGAAACCTACTAAACAAATAAATTTATATTCATTTAAAATTTATATATTTTATACAAAACTTGCACTTCATAAAAATTATATACAGATTTATTATTTTGTCTAAATTTATGCTATGATAAAAAAAATCATACATAATAAATATTTTTTTACGTTCGAAAAAAATATGATTCCGCCCGCGACGAGGCGCGGGTGCCATGGCTAGATGTTTTCTTTTATTTTTATTTGTTCTTTGGATTAGATGATTTTTATAATTTTATTATTTGCGCAATAATAATGATAATTTTAGTGATTATTTTTTTATAAAAATCTTTTGATTTTTTTTAAAGATTTTCCTGAAATTTTAATTTATATCGGTTATCATTTTAAAAGTAATATTACTCTATTTTTCCCTTTATTTGTTTTTTTTTTGTTTTCTGTTTCTTTATTTGTTCTTTAGATTATATGATTTTTATGATTTTATTATTTATGCAATAATAATGATAATTTTAGTTATTATTTTTTTATTATTGTTTTATAAAAATCTTTTGCTTTTTTTTTTCATGGCAATTTAATTATTTTAATTGTTTTGGCTGTAATGTTAGTTATAATTTTAGCTTTTATAGCAATGATAATGGCAATAACATTATGATGAATTTTCAATCTATGTTTTCATCTTTTTGTTGATAGAAAATTAACAACTTATTTTTTTTATTTGATTATTGTAGGTATTTTCACAATTTATATTTTATTTTTGTTTGATTTAAATTGAATTATAAAATGAACTAATCTTAATACAGTGAACTTAATAATTCAGATATCCGAGTTTTCTTGCTTTTTTAATGATGATGATAAATTTATGCTGGTTATTTCGTTTGAAACTACTAAACAAATAAATTTATATCGATTTTAAATTCATATATTTTATAGAAAACTTGCACTTGACATGAATTATGCACAGATTTATTATTTTAGCTAAATTTATATTATAATAAAAAACAATACAAACAATTAATATTTTTTACATTGAATAAAATATTGTGCCGCCCGCGGCGAAGCGCGGGGGCATTGTCTAGTATATATATATATAATAAATTGTAATTGATGGACTAAATTAAAAATAGAATTTTTTTTTGTAAAATAGTCAAGCAAAAAAATTATAAATTGAAACAATAAGGAATAAAATGGAAACACAAAGAATAAAGTGGATTCATATGTACTTTTTAGGAGAGGAGAGAAAAAAAGTGGAAAAAAAGAAAAAGAAATTACCACTAGGGATAAACCACTGATGCCTAATCATTATAATGCTCGTAGATTGAAGGGCGTAGATCAGGGTTATTGATCCCGTCCCGGGTACCGTTCCGGTTTTGTGTTTGGAACGGAACGTTCCGGTTTTGGTACCGTTCCGGGTACCGTTCCGGTTTTGTACTGTTCATTTTTATTTAATTATATATATGTAAAAAATAAAATATTAATTTAACAAGTATAATTTAAATTCAAGATAAATGAAATTTAAATTATACAATACAGACATAATCTCAAAATTAGAAACATCTTTGAAATTCCAAAATATTATGAAAGTAAAATGTTCTAAAATAAATAAAAAATACATCAAACATCTTCTACATCATTAATATAAAAATATTAGAATTTCTTATTATGCATCCCAAAAAAATAGTAAATACCATAGTAAGATAATTACAAAGAGAATAGTACTGAAAATTATATGTTCAAAAAGAAGAAAAAAACAGATTTTGAAAAAAAAATAAGTAAAATTCGGAACACAATATGATATAAATAAAAAATCATAAAATCGTAAGTAAAATATTTCTAAATACAATACAACATAATTATGACTATAAAACTTCATTAGTTAAGGTTCATATATAATTCAAAATAATTTAAAAATACATTACAAAACAATTTAAAAATAAAAAACAAAACAATTATTGATTTTCAAGAGTGATTCCATGATATATATATATATATATATAAAATAATTGTTATTTTTTTTTATATATATTATATATATATAATTTGTCCAGCATTCTAGAGCCTTCTCTTCCTCTACAAAAAGCACTCGCTCTCAACTTCATCGGTCTCTATTCGTGCTCGCTCTGTCCCGGCCACCTCGTCAAACTATCTCTACAATCCCACAAGCTATCTCTGTTTCTTCTCTTGTATTTTTTCTTGGCGCTACTATGCACCGCTTCACTTCTAGCCTCGCTTCCAAGGCTCGGTACACGCCTCCCTCTCCTTCATTTCCTTTACTTTCATCTGGGCTTTCATTATCCTCCTCGCTTTTCGTTTCGTTGTCGAGAAATGTCAAAACAGACAAGAAAAAAATAGAACTTGGTGGTTATTTCATCTGGGCTTTCATTATCTCCCTTCTTCAGTCCGGAACGGAACGTCCGGAATAAAACCGGAGCGTTCCGGCCGGAATTTGGCCGGATTTTCCGGATCCCACCGGAATTCAACCCGGGACAAAAACGTCGTCGTTTTGTCTCGGATTTGGCATTGGAACGGGGCGTTCCGGCCGGAACGGGACGGGATCAATAACCCTGGCGTAGATAGTGTCTATTCATTGGCGCGCAAGCCATCCATTAATAATATTTTTATTATTCTATATTACTGAAAGACAGAGAAACCCTAAACCTACCTGAAAATAATGAAAATAAATAAATACAAAGATGAAAATGTCTTCCAAGAAAGCTTTAAAACCATTTGATCCCAAGATTTTTTATTGTTCATTACAAAAAATAACCACAAAGCTCTGGATAATTATTTAAAAAAATATATATTTTAGTAATTTTAGTGTTTAGAAAAATAAAAATAAAACTTCTCGTCCCTCGTGAATTTAAAAAAAAAATACATGTATATTTTTACGAAGAGGGGTAAAATGAGAGAAACATTGTGGATTCACTATCGACATCCACAATGTTTTTCACATGTTTGAGAGCTTCATAATTTATTTTATTTTTTTGTCTTGAAAAAAACCATAAGACTTAATTTTTCATAGCTAAGAGACAAGGAATCGCAAAGGGAAAACAAAGAACAGCTCAATATTCCAAATCATGAATTTAGCAAAAACATCTGAGCTCAATGTTTTCAGCTTACCAGGGAAAACAGGACGTGGAAACCTGTAATTGAAGCCATTAGAGCACCTATAACAGTGTGTTATTGCTTAAAAATCGCAATGAGAAGAACGCTGAGAATCTCTGCCATGGAATGGGAAACCTTGGGGAGAGGGGGAGCACCACTAGGCCACTAGAAACAAAACAGGCAGAGAACCCAAGTGAAAGAAAGAACAGGAATGTCAGGAATTGTAATTTAAAATCTTTTTATTTCCCATCCTTGGATCTGATCTGACAACAAAACTGAAGATCTTCTGTCGAAAAACTGCAAAAACCCTATCTCTTATCCACTGCTCCCTTTGATCTCTCTGATTACAGACCAAACCCTGCAGATACCAGACCCATGTGTTCTTTCCAGCTAAGTCTGTTTCTTGAAATATGGCTCACATGAAAGAACGAAACATACTTAACCCAGGTTCAAGGTACATGGCACCAGCACACCTCCATATTCTCTGGACTCACTTAAAAACCATTGCCTCCTTGTCTCAATTCACACTTTTCAATGAATTTAGCCCATGCTCTTTTGGCCTTTACTTGAGAATTGTACTTATTGATGGATTCTGAGCTTCGTTGCTATATATAGTTTCAAGAACTGGGGCTGTAAGATTGGAGCATCATCAGGAACTGGATTTCAGATTTAGTCTTGTGAATATATTGGTTCCTGGTTCATCTGGATAATGTGAAAGTCAGTACTAGTACTATTATAAAGTTGGTTGCTTGTAGTTGTGGTCTAAGTGATCTCTTCAAAATGGTTAGACCTTGTTGGAGAACTTTTCTGGAGGATGATGCCACTGAGAAGGTTGATGAGTTGTTGTGGTCCAAGAATCTGGGGAGCCATGTTTATGGAGAGTTCTCGATGGCTGTAATTCAAGCTAATAGCTTGATAGAGGATCAAAGCCAACTTGAATCAGGGCCTTTGAGTTCAACCAATTCAGGTCCACAGGGGACTTTCGTTGGAGTATATGATGGACATGGAGGAACTGAGGCTTCAAAGTTCATCAATCACAACTTTTTCTCCAATTTCAAAAGTATGTTTTCAGCTTAATTGCTTTGCTAATTCTAATGTTTTCATGATCTAATTCTCCTCACACTTTTAGTTTTAAAGGTCAAAGGGACTCATGTGCACACCAAGTGTATGAATCTATATCTAACTTCTCGACTGGCTCAAAGTAATATCTAACTTTCTGTTTGTTTGTGATGAAGAAATTGTTTCTGAGCAAAAAGATGTATCGGAAACTGCTATCAGGAATGCTTTTGCGTCTACAGAAGAGGGTTTTCTTTCACTTGCGAAAAAGCAGTGGCTTAGTAAGCCCCATATGGCGTCTGTTGGATCATGTTGTTTGGTGGGAGTCATATGCAACGGATTGTTATACATTGCAAATGCAGGAGACTCCCGAGTGGTTTTAGGAAGAGCAGAAAGAGGAAGCAGGGAAGTTACAGCATTGCAATTATCCACGGAGCACAATGCTAATATAGAAACTGTGAGAAATGAACTCCGGTGCCTGCATCCCAATGATTCTCAGATTGTTGTGCTGAAGCACAAAGTTTGGCGCGTGAAGGGCATCATTCAGGTATTTTCCTGCCATTTTCATTCCTATGCACCTGACTGTTTGGACAAGGTTTATATCAGAAATTATGTTAAGAAACCATCTCACCTAACAGC
Source organism: Salix brachista (assembly GCA_009078335.1). Lineage (NCBI taxonomy): Eukaryota > Viridiplantae > Streptophyta > Magnoliopsida > Malpighiales > Salicaceae > Salix > Salix brachista. The sequence goes on from CM018587.1 coordinate 9,783,382, forward strand.
TTGAGCTGGTAGGTGAAACTCCAGAATATGATTTATATTATTCTCTAACACATCCCTTCAAGTTACGTTTTTTGGGTTTGAAACTTGCACACAGACCTACATTATCTTGTGATTGACTTTTATCTAATAGAATAAGGATGATGAGATTCGAACTTCTGACCACTGGGACAAGGGAAAATGGGGAAAATGCTATGCTATCCATAGCGTTGTGCTCATCAGAAAAATGATTTTTTTGTTTCATAAACATGTAACTAGAAGATTACCCTTGCATGACGTGATATGTTTTGTTATTTCCATTCATGAGAACTTGATCATGGAATGGTTAAGCAGTTTTAGGTAACCACTTTCCATTTGCTGGCATTTATCTTTGCAGGTTTCAAGATCCATAGGAGATCCATATCTTAAAACGTCAGAGTTCAACCGAGAACCTCTACAATCAAAGTTTAGACTGCCCGAACCTTTCCACAAGCCAATCCTAAGTCCGGAGCCAGAAATACTAGTGCGCAAACTCCAACCAGGAGATCAATTTCTCATTTTTGCTTCTGATGGTCTATGGGAGCATCTTAGCAATCAGGATGCTGTTGACATTGTCCAAAATTTCCCCCGGAATGTAAGCTCCTCCTCCCATTCTCTCCATGAAATCATGTGTAAAAAAACCCTGTTCAATCATCTTCACAGCTGTTTATCCTTCAATTCACATAGCAACGTTGCAGTGATTGATAGTCTTTAAACTGCAATTACCTCAAATTTTCCGCCTCCTGACCAGAAGTAACTCTAACTAGATTCTTGCTTTTTTTCTGATTCTAGTTTCCATCGCAAACCAATATTGGTTGTTCTTGCAGTTAATTTGATTTCTTCCACCGTTGTATAGTTTATAGTTTTTAAATACGACTCAAGAACTGCCATGATCATTGCAATTGTCCATAATAGGCCCATAAGTGAAGGTATGGCTGTTTCAATGCATTAACTTGATTCCTCTTCCATCTCTACAACGCAGGGAATTGCTAAGAGGCTTGTGAAAGCTGCTCTTCGGGAAGCTGCAAAGAAAAGAGAGATGAGGTACGCAGATTTGAAAAAGATCGAACCAGGCGTCCGGAGACATTTTCATGATGATATTAGTGTCATAGTTGTGTATATAGATTCTCACTTGATCATTCGAAGTTCCATCAGCGGCCATCCTTTGTCGATAAGAGGAGGAAGCGCCCCTCGCTACATCTGACTCAGTGGCAAGATTCTAGTGTCTGATCTCTTCATCCCCATCTCTAGATTATTGTTTGAAGATTGTTGACGACATCCTGTTTCGCGAGTCTTGTTGAAAATGGTGTTCATATCGCTCTTCGAAAGTTTTCTGGCTGTTACCCCCGTTGACAAGCCAAAAACATTTTGGAACTTGACGCTGAGAACAGATTGTGTTAAATACATAACCTGCAGTTAAATGCAATCGGGCAAGATTATAATGAAGCTAGATCGTATGTTTGTTGTACAGATATGAAATCGTTTTATTTTTTATTATTATAAATATCCATATAATAATACACTGTGAGAGTCTATCTATTATGGCTTTCATTTAACTCACTAAAGTAAAAACTCACATTTATAAACACTTGGGAGGGAGTGGTTATTTCCAATGTAAGATAAACATCTTTTTAGTGGCTAGAATAACATTTTTCTCTTTAGTTTATCATTTTTCAACGAGTTTGTCTTTCATCTCTCAAACCAAAGAGCAATAAATGAATAAAATGAATTTTTAATCTAAAAACTTGTAAAAGCTTTGATGGATTCTCTACATTGTGGTTCTTTTTCTCTTATTTTAATCTTTCTACTATACTTTAATATCTTGATATTTGGTAACAAAAAAAACTTTAAAAAAATTGAGGACAATTAAAAAAAAAAGAAAAAAAAAGAGGGTGCTTCATTATTTATATACGAAAAATAAAGTACCATTACAAACTATTTATTTAGAATAGTCACTACTAGCAAGCAGTTCACTCACCGAATGGGTAGCACTTGTTTTAACAATTCCACACATATCTTGCTTGAATGGGCGATGATTTCAGCACAATATTATGAACCTTAAATTTCTGTTCATCAGCATTGTTGCTATAACCTGGCATTTCCCATATCAGGAGGGGCTGAACAGTTTTTTTCTTGAGGTTCCTCTGTTCAAAATGGCCTTCCCTCTCCAATGTCATCTCCTTCCTTGACTCTATCGTTTCCCATTTCACAAAACAATGAGTTGTTGTTTTTGTTTAGCATTGGTCCACGAAATATGAGCCTCTTTTTGTTGTCCACGTGAAAGTAGAACCCATGAATAATCATCATTCTGCTTCCATTCTAATGTGACTGGGAAGGCAATGCTCTACTTCTACACTGTCGCAGTCTCTATCTTCTTCCTGACAAATTTGAGCATTGAACCAAGGATTTCGGAATAGGAAAAAAAAGTTCAATTCTAATGTCTCTTTTCTTATGGTTGGCCAAGTCTTTTTGCCTATTAAAGAGTGTTCCCTTGCATGTAAAGTTCTCTTCTATTTGTATTTGTTCCAAGGTTGTCCATTTCGTTCTATTTCAGCCAAAACATTTCATACCAATTAAAAAAACGAGACAAAACAATGTCGTTTTTACTCCGGTTTTTATTCCATCCATACCTGAAATTCCAACCAAATTCCGTCCGAAATGCATCGGTATTGTACTGGGTGTGCCGTTTCGGTCTCCCACTTCTCTCTCTCTCAATCTATGACTCTATATTTGTCTCTACTCTCTAATATATATATATAATTCCCCTCCTCCCCCCCCCCCCCATCTCTCTCTCTCTCTCTCTCTCTCTAATATATATATATATATATATATATATATATATATTTTTTTTTTATTTTTTTTTTATTGTTTTGGTTTTTATATATAAATCTAAACCAAAACAATAAAATATATATATATATATATATATTATAAAAAAAATTATTGCATCAACTTTAATTTTATAAAAAATAAAAATTATATTTATGTTTTTGCTTTTTAATTTTTTTTATATATAATTAATTAATTATATATAAATAGTACAACCCTAAAACGACACACCAAACAAAAATATTCCATACCAATAAAAAAAACAAAGCATTAACCAAAACAAAACTGACAACTATCATATGTCCACGGCAATCTAAAAAATAAAAATAAACAAGGGTTTTCTTGTATAATCTTTCAATCACTAGATTCTATATTTATTTTTTCCTTATTTATATGATTTCCTCTTATATTATTGAGTTCTCAGTCATCTTAGTCCATCCTTTTATTTCCTCCTATTTCACTCCCAGTTTTTTTATTTATCTTTTCATTATTTTCCTGTTTTTATTTTTCTATCTTGTCACAAATAATAAACAAACAAAAATACAGAAAATTATGAAATAGAATGAGTATATTTTTGGGAATTTTTATGTTTTTAAAAAATGCAAGGAAAAATCGGAGGTAAAATATAGATTCTCACAACCAGCAAAAAGAAAACACCACCAAATACAAATAGATGATGTTGCAGACATAGAAAGGGAATTAAATAGAAGAACAAGAGCATATTCTACAGATACTCCCAATAATGTTTTACCTGGTCTTTCCAACATCAATTACAAGAACTTAGATGCAGTGTTTTCACAATTTGTAATCATGTCATACTCAAACTAAAATTATAAAAGGAAACACACTTAAATCAGCAGCTCAATTATCAAGAAATCCTCCATTCCCAGTAGCCTATCTTGCAGAGCAATTCATCGTGAGGCCAGAAAAAATCAATAACACCTTTGATGCGTTCACTGATCTCAAAATATCAGAAATTCTGACTCACTAACTAGAAAACATTTCCTTTAACAGCCCAATATCAACCTGTAAGCACAACTCTCTGACATACTCTAAAAACTTCACCTTCAACATGTTCAAAGCAAATGTCAAATATGTCACTTTTGGACATGCACACCTCATGATCCACAGTTGAACATCAGCAGTAAATACAGCATGCGTCTGTCTCCTGATCTTACACATCAGAAAACTAGGTAGTTTCATGTAAACATGTTCTAATTAATGCATGGTCATTGGATGAATATATAAATGAAAAGGAAACAAATTTAGAAAAAATACAGATTCTAGTTAACTTACATCTAAAAAGGATTGAAAACATATGCACACTTTATATGAAAATATAAAGAATGCAACCTTTCTCAGATGTTTCAATTCAAAAGAAACATATGCACGCTTTATATCCAACTTACCCATGTTTGTTTGCTTTGGTTATAGGCTTCTGTGACTGCAAAATAGCAATCCATAGGCATATGCCTACACCAAAATAAGACTTCCCATGTAACCCTAATCATAATTGCCCATTCTAGTGATGTAAGAGACATGTTGGAAATCTCGAGTTCATGAATGACACAAAGCAACACACAGCATCTAGTAATACTCTAGCATGATATTGGATCATGAATATGCAGCTTCATGAATATATGAGACGCTAGCGAAATGTCCTTGTCATGGAGAATTTGTCAAATGGAATAAAGATCACTAGATACTTTCTTTGAACAGGATAAAACATTAACACTTTTCCTAGATTCAAAATTCAGAACTTCTGATACTTTTAGAAGATTTCAAGAAAAGTGAACACTCAAAGGCGTTGTCGATTCCTCTAAACCCCAAGAAAACAACTTCAACAGCTAATCTGAAACAAAAGGTGCCAAAATCATGTCAAATTCCTTCAAGAGATTTATCTGAGAATGAAGAGTGCTGCATCTGGGAGTTCTTTTGTTGAAAAATGAAAAGGCAGATAGAAGCCACTAGGAGAATCTCATATTAGAACACTAAACCTGCCAAAACAACAACAAAACAAAAATTAAGATCGGGTGAACTAGCAAGATGAAAACCTAAATAAACATGATTCAACAACTGATCACAGATAAAATGTCAACTCAAGTCAATATGAATTTAACTTCCAATGCAAAGCATATTTTGAAAATAAAATACTTAATTATTTTCTCAAAAAAATTGATAGCTGAAAATTTGAAAATAAAATCTCAAATAATACCTAAGAGCTAGCAAAAGAGATATCTCTTCAAGACCCTCCACCAGCCTCACCTGCAATAGCCGCCTCCTGATTGCAGAAGGCAAGAGAAAAAGAGAAGAAGTTCAGCATTGAGAAATAATATAAAAATATATAACAATTTATCCTTTCAAATGAAATGGAACAGTAATCCATGAAAGAAGGTCTCACTGGCTCAAGATCCCCCTTGCCATTTATAGATAGAGAGCCAGATGAACTTTGTGAGAACCTGGAAGCATGGGGTAGCATGTTAGTCATGGTTCTTATGAATCACAAGCATTTAAATTCTGAACAGCTCGAGCAGTTTGCAGTTAAACATACCTGAGAGCCCTGGCCTTCCTTTTGTCTTCTTCCTGTGCATTTGTTTTAGCAGCCGGTGCGAATCTTTCAAGACGAACTTTCTTCTTTGTCTCCTCATCACTAGCTACAGGGGGTACAGGAATCCCAAACCTGAAGAAACAAAATAATAAATGTTAGGACTAACTTGCGAGAAGCGTAAACTGAAAAACAAGGGCTATTCAACTAAAGCGATTTAACCCCAGGACACGACATGGAATAACACCTCTCTGCTCTAGCCTTCCTCTTCAGCTCCTCTGATTTCTTCACCGAGTCTGACTCTGAGCCCTGTGCTGTTGAGCCAGTGCCTGTGCCAAACCTACAACATGATAGGTTCACAGATGAAAATTTCAGTTAGTGATCACAAAATGGAAATCAAGTTCTTCAGACATTTCCATGGGCAAAATTCCATTGGCACATAGAAAATCATTTGATCCACACGACACCTTCGCACTTGCACTTGCACATAAACACAGGCATACACACCAAAGCATAAACTCCTTCACAGACTCATTCTGGAATCACCAGGGCCGAAGCAGCATGCAAATGTTACAACAAAGTTCCCCATGACTTGCTTTATGGACTCGAACTATTAGCTTAGTATTATAAATAATATAACAGATCAAGCCAAATATACACCTTTCTAAACAACTCAAGATCAGTCTCCCGGCCATTATAGAAGCAAATTTACGGGTTTTCATTCCAAAAAATAATATACCCTCTACTTTTCAAAATACCAGTTAAGCTCCCAAACTAGAATAACGCGTACGGAATCTAAACTTTGGGCCAAAAAATCCACAACACAGAATAATCTAATCATGTATTATGTAGGTAACGTTGAATCAAAGTCCATTAGTCCAAGCAAAAAGATAAAGAAATTCAAAACCCTAATAGCAAAGTTCAAAATAGTAAATGAAAACGACTAAACCTAAAACAAGAAGAAAAATATATTTTATACCTTTCAGCACGAGTATTGCGTTTCTCTTGCTCAGAAAGCTGAACAGTGATTCCAAAACGTTCAGCACGGCGGATCTTCTTCTCGATGTCGGTGACCGGTGCAGTGCTCTTTGAATTCTCGGAGTCCTTCTTAGGTCCTTCGATAGCCAAGTCAACGGTGAATAATGCGGTGTCGGTAGAATCTTCGCCTCGATCTGTCTTGGTAGAATCAGGGACTGCCGTGTCTAGGGTTTTGCTAGGCTTATCTTCAGCAGCGGCGGTTGAATGATTATCTGTTTCGGTTGCCATCGAGGAGAGTAAAAGATGTGAGAGTTGGAGAGAAAGAGAGGGTTTGGCTGTTTGGAGTGGATTGGAAGATGAGGAAATTTTTTGCGTGGGGTTATAAATTGGTCGGAGATTCTCTCAGAATTATTCTGTTTATTTCCGGATGTCTAAACCATTAATTACTTTGTACGGTTGTTTAAAAATAGTGGTGTCTACGTCATATTTGAATTATACCCCACCCATGATTGTTTTTTAGTAGTTGATTTCGTGTATCTCAATTAATTCTATGAATTTCAAAATAAATAATCAGTTAAATGGTATCTAGTGGACCTAAGAATTGTGATACTCAAACTGATTATCTCTAAAAAACAAATTTAGAATCTGACCATTTAAAACGTACTCCTCAAGATTTCAACCCATTGAGAATATCGTTAAGGTGTTAATTATAAAATATAGTAATTTGAAAAATATAAGAAATAATTACTATAGCTCAAGAATTTTAAAACCATTAAATTTAACCCAACTTTATACTCTATTTATTTGTTAGTTTTATATTTAATAGTTTATGGATTATTTTTTCTTAAGAATTTTTTGACTCTAGAATTTTTGTTGACGGATTTCCTTTTAGACTTTTTTTTATATAAAAAAAATATTTTCTCTTTTTGCTAAATAGAGAAAAAAGTAATTAGAAATTAATAGTGGTTTAAAGTATGAAAACTGAATCAAACAAGTCTATAATTTATAAAATATCAAAAGCTAAATTGGATACAATTATATATCCATGAACACTTTTATTTCTTTGTAGTTTACATTTAGGATTTGTTTGTTTTGAATAAAAGTTTTTACAAGATATGTTTTTCCAAATTTCCCAATGTTTTTTTCTTGAAAAATATTTTTTTATGATTGTTTCCCTTAAAGTATTTTACAAGAAAATTGGCCAATAAAAAATATTTAACAATCAATCTTCAAACTTAATTAATTTTGCTGGAAAATATTTTAAGCTCCTTGAAATTCTACAAAATATTTTATGAATAATAATTCACTTCAACTATCACCTTCATCCTCTCTTTCGCCGCCACCAAAACCACCTGCTCCATCACCACCACCCTCTCCTCCATTTGAAATTTTGTAAAATATTTTACGAATAGTAATTCACTTACAATATCATCTAACTATTTCAACTATTACTTTCATTTTCTTTCACCACCACCATAACCACCTCTTTCATCACCACCATTGAGAAATATTTTACAAAAAATATTTATATATAAAACATTTTATGAAAAAATATTTTACATGTAAAATACATTTTTATTTATAAAATATTTTATGCAAAACAAAAGGAATTAAAGTTCTTTTAAAAATTACTATTCATTAAATTTCTGTGAGAAAATAACATGGCACAAAAAGAATTGGCAAAAGAACATTTGATTTGATTGTGTTGGTCTCATTGCACAAAAAAAAACCTTATTGCACAACAAAAATAATTTTTTTATTGCACAAGCCTTGTCATCGCAACAAGTTTGTATTGTGTGATTGGAAATATTTTTCTAATTGCATCCTTTTCTTCAAAAAAAAAAATGTGAATGACATGCTATCCACTTAATTGTTTTTTAGCATAATGAACAACATGTTGTTTCACTATAACTTTTTTCAATCACCTCTAGCGATTGTAAAATTAAGATATGAGTTTTGAAACTCCAAAACCCAATTTTCAATCCATTTTTCACCTAAAATATTCTAGGAACCTTAATAATCATATTTCTAACACTAAAATACCCCTTAATTAGACAAAGTATAAAAGATCAAATTGATTTAAAAAACTCATTAGACCTTAACTTACCTTTTCTTGCACGACTAAGGGATAAAACTACATTCATTGAACCTTTTCTCTCCAAGATGAAACCATCAACACTAAGATTGGTCTTTTTATGGCCTCGATATGGTTAGTCAAAAGCTCTCTTCTTTCACAATATTTAAAGACTAAACATGATATGAATAAATTTTTATGACCATAACATAAATAACAAAAAATAAAGATTAATTATATGAAAAATCAAAAACTTAAAGAATAAAATTGAACTTTTTTGTGCCTTAATAACAATGAAAAATGCACTATAGAGGAATGGTGTAGACTACAGTGGTTTTGAATTAGTGAACAATAACTATGTATAGGGAAATCCATGGATGATTTAGTTTTCCTTATAATATAATTATAATTGTAAAATTTTTGGGAGAATTACAAATTTATCCCTGACCTATTTGCAGATCAAGTTCCAACATCCTCAAACCTTATCTCTATGGTGAGAGAATGAGTTCTCCTTGTTTTCCTCTTCGTCTCCATATTTTTCTATTTCTAAAAAGTCATATTATTTAACAAACCTTAAATATAGTTATGGGTGATTATATTCAGGATAAGAAAGATAAAAAAAAATAGTTGATTTGTAAGGTGCAAGGGTGGAGAAAGTCTTTTTCAATGAGATATTTACAAGATTTTCTATTTAAAAAGATTGTGATATTAACCTCTTAATTACACCGACAAGCAACTCACACACAAACGATTCAACTCCCGGAAAACCAAGTAAATCAAGTTGATAAGCATGTGACATAGAAATAACTTATATCTAGGCATCAATTATTATATTTGAACCCTCACCAACAAATAGCAATGAAAAGTATAGATTGACATGATGAAGTCAGTTGAACCTTAATAAGTCATTTTCAATATTTTAGAGAACTAAAAATGAGAGAACTCTCACCCTCACAAGCACACAAACTTGCAGTATGTAATCCGAATATCATTAAGCAAAAACATAAATTAAAACTTAAGTTGCATATGTGTTTTTAACCTAAATCAAACCCTAGAATACCTAAAGATATGGATTTTTATGAAGATCATTTACAATCAGACTTAAATCTTTAAGCTATACCTATTATATAACTATGTATTTAGATGCTTTCAATAATAAACTTATACATTTAGAGTTATATATTATACTTTGTAAAGAATAAGTATAACAATAGATATTAGAATAATGGAAAAAGCACTCATAATTCATATAATTTTGTAATTATATATCAATAATTAAGATGAGCTTGAATAGATTCAAATGAACTTGAGAATGACTATAATAAAAGAAGGATGAAAGAATGTATCTAGATATTCACATATACACTGTATAATTTTATAACATGATAGACTATTTTAGCTATTTTTTATTTTTTTTAAATCCAGCTCTTTTCCTTTTATCTTTATCTAATATCCCATGAATTTGTCAGCAGACCAGCAGGGCGTCTGGGTCTTTGATTGAGAGAGAGCAAGCTTTATCTCATATTGAGAAATACATTTTGATCGCTAGTGGGATTCGGGTCTTTCCCTTTTACTTGTACACTCTTGCTTGCACTCCCAAGTTTCTTAGCATCCTGTTTTTGGTGGCAAAGTTCAAGGCTCCCAAAATGCTCAGAGCTCTGCCTAAAGAATCGCATTCACCCGAGGCAAAAAGAGAGCTGCAATAAAATGAATTGTTAGTCGTCGATATGCAACACCTTGGCTAAGTTAATGGACTTGCCGGGACCACAGAGCACATCATTTTCCTGCTAGTTTTGTTTGTGGAGACTGAACCAGGAAGTAGCGAACATAATAACAAAACTAATCATCATGGTCCGGGGAACGGCTAAGCAAGCATAAAGAAGTCGAGAAAACATATGAACAGCAAATTCTATTACACTATTACTCTGGTTTGAGCGCGTGAACAATTATAGAGCAGAAAAACCCAATTTCCACCTAACTAACCCTTGTTTCATACAAAATTTTATGGGAATTTTTGCACTCATTTTTTACATAAATGCAATCAAAACCTTTCCGCGACCAGTGTACTTCAGGAAGAATGATCAAAGAACTCAATAAAATTCTATTGTGCCAGATATGATGATGGGTGGATTGATTTCAATACGAGTTGCTTTCCCCTCAAGAAGCAATTGGGGCAATCTGTTGGCCTCCTTGGCTGCAATTTTCTCTCCAGTCCATATGGTAATATGCGGCCACTCATTTTTGGGTATAACTTTTTCGCCGTCAACAGAACCAACTTCCGCTTCTAGAGCAGCCATTTCATCAGTGAAAAGAAGGGCAGTCAATTCCACAGGGACATTCTGATGGAGTAAATGCCCATAACTAGCTACAGTCGTAACACCATGACTTCGCTTGTGGGCAAGAGTGACATGAGCCTTCTTCAAGTTGGGTTCCACGTCCTTGTCCTCGAGAAAGCTTTTGACCTTGGGGTTATTCTCAACCAACTATTTCAATGGACACAATTCAATGTTAGACCAGAAACAATAGCTTTAACAGCCACAAGAGAATGAAAGAGAATGGCAAAATCCAGATAAAAATAGTTTAATATGACTTGCAAAATGGCAGTTTTTTTCTTGTTAATCAAGGAAAAAAAGCCTCATGGATGAACAAGGGGAAAGAGGAACAAAAACACGCAAGGGAAATAAAGAGAAAGTTATATGAGCTTCCAAATTTATCTTTTGTTATATTTTTCCAACTTCATTGCAAATAATATATATATATATATATATATATATATATATTCCTTGCTGCATTGTGGGACTAAATAAACTCTGGTTTCCTTTATTTTTTTTAGAGATTACTGGAAGGGAGGCGTCACAGTTTTTAGTGGTGTGATTTTTATAACAGTGATCGGGTAGAGAAAAATTCTTCTGGTATAGCCTTTGGTTTTTTCAATTAAAAATTATCCCTACAAGGTTTTTTTAGGTTTACATGGTAATTAACCGACACACATCACCACTTTATCACAGTTGTATGGAACGCATAGCACCCATTTTGTAAACAAGCTTCGGATGATTAAAAAAAAAAAAAAGTTTCTCCCTGCACAATTATTGGTGAATATTTAAGCTGGAGAGATGGATGGAAAAATGAAATTTTTTATCATGACACTAGAGTTCAAGATCAAATTAAGCATTTGAAACCCAGGTATCACGAGTGAGAATTGTCTAATTTTAGGAACTAAAAATGTCGTTTACACCACGAACCCAGTGCCCTTAACTGAGAGACTCAAGAAAATAACAAGGCAAAACTTTATGCTTACCTTATCTAGGAGACTGGAGATTTCTGTAACAGGCAAATTGACAGCAGCAAAAACAATCAAGCCCAGTTTCCTCTTCTCTGTGCTCGGTGGTGTGTATTCTCCATTGATGATAATTTGTAGCTGTTCCAACACTTGCTTTACTGCAGACTCAAATGGAACCTGGATGGATATAAAAAAAAAAATATGAAGAAATTAATTAGTTCACTAGGTATTTCATTTGAGCTTGAGTTCTGTCCCAGAAAGGTGAGGCGGATGGTAATTTCCAGTCAATAATATTTGGTGACCCAACAAAGATAACAGGCACAGACAAAGGTAGAAGATGCAAACCTGCATGGAATTCAAGTGTTCAGCATCACCAATTAAAACCTCCCGCAATTGTTTCTCCCACTTAACCCACTCCTTTTCATATGAACCCTTGGTAGATTCCAATCTAAGCATAGAGCAAGCAACAAGAATGTAACTATCCTCACTCAAAAATAGATAACTGTTGAAAATATTTTTGAATAGAGGCTTATTATGTACTTTTTATTGCATGCTAGGTACACTAAAAACAAAGGAGAGTCTAATTGAGGTCCCATTATCATCCTGTCATTATTATATCAAAATAAGAATTGAAAGAAGTAGCAAATGTGAGACTACTAGTAATGATGCTAGAAGTTGTTTGGTAATAATTGACAGTAGTAGTGCCATGAATGCTGCGGTAATAATAGCGTCAGGCAAAAACAGGAACTCTTCACAAGAGAATGAAAGACAGGTTTTACTCTTATGTAATTTATTAATTCTGTTTACTGATAATGGAATACTGGTCTACACTATGTCGATAAATAGTGATAACTTATTGTAATCAACAACAAATAAGAGTTTGATACAAGGATTGTCTAAATTGGTGCAAGAGATAAGATTCAGAAAAGGTGGTGTTGGGGAATGGGGGTGGGGTGCTAACAACTAGAAGAGAAACTCATTTGCAGAAACGATTTATTGGTGTTTAAGTCATATGCATAAAAAAATCAAATGACTTTATACTTTGTTTTTAATTCATTATTCTATTCCAAGAAACTTGGTAAAAATAAGAGTTCTGTCTCTTAATGCTCAGATTTTTTTTTTGTTTTTTTATTATAGGTTTCAAACAGAACTTCCATGATGCATGCATCTAAGAGGAGCAATGTGTAATACAAATGCATGCCATGCCTCAAATAAATCCTCCCATGCATAACTTAAAACAAACTATCTGGGCATTATACAAATTATAGATGCACACCTTCCATGTGCATTAGTATGCAATCTGTATAAATTTATCCCCTCTTCTACAATCAATCTCACTCGATCTGGCAAAGAACTGCAAATGAAAAGGCAAAAAAACAAACAAAAGGTTCAACATTCAAAGTGTAGGAAGTGAATGCAACTAAAATAACTGCCAACAACAGGGGGACACAAAAAGATAAGAGCCTGCATCTGTAATTGGTCGTAAGCCAAAAATATATGAAATCATAAATGTATTGAAAACCCACTGTCTTGGAGATGTCACAAAGCTGGGCTACTTATGAGAATCTTATGCCAACTCCAATCCATCTACAGACCTACTCTGATTGAGACATTGCACTCCAGTGCAAAATTTTATTTCACCATTTTGCTATTTCCACGGTTCCATTAGTTTCAAATGTCAACATGCAACAAGAACATTTCCATGAAACTACAGCATTCTTCATGCATACAGATATCTAGCTTTCTGAGTTATTTAAGTTCATGTTACAAATTAGATTTATTCTCCTCTCATTCACAATTTCATGTTAAATAAAGACAGGGGACAATCAAAGTACAGTTTGTTTTCTGGTCAAGATTGGGTCAGGTATAATCCCGGTTAGCACATACTGACTGGCCAGGAATTGTTCATTGTCCACAAGGTTAGTGTGATACTAGTTTACAGATAGATGCTAAACTATAGGTCAGATGAAAATTTGTTTTGAATATAACAAAAAATATTTAGATAGTACAGAACTATTTGGTATTGTTATTAAATTCAGCCTAGGAGTCAACCTTGCAACCTCCTGACTCGATTCCTTGCCTAACTTGAATTTAAAATTAGATTGTGGGAGTTTTTTCAATGTGACTCCATCGACTTAGCCGTGTCCAAGAATGAAATAAAAAAAATGATAAAAAACCTTCGCACCTAACACGGGTTTAAAATTAAACTATGTGAGTTTTCTTAACATTACCCAATTAACTTGACTAGTTTAAAAGCAACTTGACTGACTAGTTTGAGAATAAAATTGAAAAAAAAAAATAACATGACAAAAAACTTTCAAACTCAACTACTTGTCTAGAATGGATTTAAAATTAAATCATACAAGAGTTGATTTAACTAATCTGGTCAATTTGGCTGGTTCAAAAGTAAACCTGGATGACTGTTACAAAAATTTGAAGACAAAATTAAGAGAAAAAAACAAATTGAAAGGAAAGAAAAGAAAATGATAAAGGAAAAAAGAGAATGAAGGGAGAAAAAAGCACCTGGTTTACTGTCTTCTCTAGAATAAAATAGTCAAGTGTAATGAACCTATTTTAATGCACTTGCTTTACTTTATTGTTCATATGAATGCAATGCAAGTTCTTTATACTAAAACAACAGTGCAATGCACTTGCTTTATTATTCATTTAAAATAGGAACATTGCACCTAATTGTTTTACCATAAACATGGGTGGTGCAATACACTTGCTTTATTATTCATTTAAAATAGAAACATTGCACCTAGTTGTTTCAGCATGGAGACATGGACTCATACTATGCCACAATACGGATAATTGTTTTTGCCTAAAAAATGATGTTTGTGTGTTGCAAAAACTTTTTAATGGAAAAAACAATTGTGACCATAGACCTAGCTATGTCAAATAAGTTAATTTTATTTTAATTATATGATAAATCATAAGCAGCAGCAACAAATAGATAATATAAAACAAATGATGATGAGTACTTGGAAAAAAATCTTTTTTCAAAAGAAAAAAAAACAAAATAGCTCAACTCTCAACCAATCAAATACAAATGGACAAAATTGAATAAGAAAAATAATAGCCCAAGTAAACTCAAGTTAGCATGACAAACTTGTATATGAATAATAAAAATCAAGTCAACTCAGATTAACCAGTCAAATCTAAGGTTCAGATCATGAGAATGAGATAATAGTAAAAGCCCAAGAAAAAAACAATATCGAATGATGAAATTGAAAAAGAAAGTAGGTAAGAAAAATACGAGCTACTAGTCCAGAATTGCCCTATTTGGAAAAAAATACAAAGCTTAATTCTCAACTAATCAAATGTTGAAAGAAAAAATTAAAAACACATTCAATAATACAAAAAGAATCCAAAAAAATAAAAATTGAAAAGATTAGAATCAAAATTAAAATAAAATAAATTAGAGAACAAGTATAATTTTTTTACTAAAAGGAGATATAGAAAAAAATCAATTTAAAAAATCAAAAGAATGAAGATCAAATTGAAAACAAAATCACAAATTGGGATTGAAAGTTGAAATTGAAAACAAATTGAAATTTTATAAAATGATCAAAAAAAAAAATTAAAAAGAATAAGGACCAAAGTTGAAATCTCAATAAATAAGTGAAATCTTAAATTTTGAATGTCCAACGTGAGTTTTGTGGGCAGAGAAAATAGATTAAAAAAAAAAATTGCTACACCACCACTATCACACACTACCCCAATAAGACTGATACAAGTCCAATGACATAGTATACATAATTTTTTTGCCACTAGTTAAACACAGCACACACTGCAATAAAACCATGAGTGTCTCCCACATGCCGGTGAAAAGGTTGTACATGTTATCACTTTAGTTTTTTAATTTTATTTTATATTTATTAAAATATCAAATAACCTCTTAATCAACTTGATAATAACTAAAAAAAACAGGTTGAAAACACCAAAAAGTCTCTAGTCGCTAGTTTAAAAAATTTACTTTCAAAGGTATTTTAGTCATTTTACTATATTTTAGAAATGTGAAAAGAACAAATAGTCTCTTAATAATCTGATAATGACTAATGAACCTTGTAAAGAGACAACACAATCCATAATAGCCAACTCTATAATTTTTTGTGTGAAGGGCAAAACTATCATTGAACTATTATGGTGAATATTGTAGTGAATATTCATTTCTCTCACAATGAACGGTGTTTTTCTCTCCTTGATTAGCTTTTGTTAATTCAGAGTTCTAGACTCTTTACATAAACTGCAAATATAGAAGACTTTGCTTATGCATCACAAGATGAAAGTAAAACATTTGCATGTTTGATATGAGTATAGAGACAGGCTAGATAGGTACTGCAAGATATTAATATATAATTTTGTCAGCATTTGTTCCAACAAGACAAGTATATGCTTGATATTTGTGTACTCTATTTCTTAGCGCTCACCTGGCCTGTAAAGAATTTTCTGCATTTATCAAGGCACTTAGTTTGTTCTGTTATTGTACTAAACTAGCTAGCCATCTGCCATTGAGATGTAAGTTGTAATGGGTTTTTAACTTCCTGTGCAAACCTTGAAAATGATGATCACTTACCGCATAAAAGACAAATGAACTAATGCACATGCTGTGAGCTGGAGTTACTGATTCTTTATAAAAAATAGGCAATTTTTAGGAGAACAGGTTATTTTTTAAAGGAAAATTATGTGAGAGTCATAAGTCTGATCCTTATCATGACGACGATGACATGGAAGAATGAAACCACTGGACCTTCATTATAAGAAGATGATGATGCCTAAGGGCAAAGACATTGAGTTATGAACAAACTAGGAGAATATTTCTAAAAAGAAAATATTTGAGATTAGAGCAGTGACCTAAAAAATAGAAGTCTAGATACAGAAGAGAAGAAAAAACTAGAATTTGAAAGGTGAGATAATTTGAAAGATGAGACATTCGAGTTATTCTTACCTATCTGATCTCAGCAATGGCATCTTGACAAGAGAGCCAAAACGTTCTATTAGTTCACTCTCAAACTCTGCACGGTTCTGAAAAAGAAAAAGGAGAAGATTATAAAAAAAAGATGATTCAAATGCTGGGACACCAGGTGGCCAGACCATGCCAACATAAACAATACCTTGCCATCATAAAGGTGATAAAACATAAGCAGCACATAACCAGCATTTGGAGATCTTTTGTCCAGATTCCCCTTTAAAAGTCCAAAGCAAAGAGGAACATGTTAAAAAACGATAGACAATATTTTACATTTGGGTCTGTTGAATTTACCAACAAAAAGAGTATGGCATATACCGGATGATTAACACGTTGAAGTACACGGAACATGAAAACAGCTAATGCATCAAGCGAAAATGGATTTGAATCTGTCCCTGAAAAGTAAACAGCAAGGAAAAAACATTAATCACAGACAATAAGAAATTAATAGTTAAATACAATCAATGTGAAAAATAAATCACAATGAAACATTGAAAGCAAAGATTACAAATTTCAATCTGATTGCTTGCGTTTATATTTAAAGTGAGAAGTGAGATTTGAGAGGATGTGATAGCCAAGTAATCTAAGTAGGTGCCCTCCAGCTTATATAAAGTATAAGCTTATAAACATGAATTACATTAAAGTCCCTGACTGATATACTTTCATCCCTGATCAAGACGAATCAACCATTTGAAAGCAATGCTCAATGAACATCAGGAGTATTGAAGCACTTGAATGTCCCAGTTTATTGAAAAAATGTATGACAGTGAAGTATTGTAGCTGGTACACAGAGCAAAGATACAGGTGCAGAGCCTATTTTACATGAACTTGATGGGATTCACTGCAATTTGTATTTCTAGGTAAATGGCTAGCACACATATTCAAAATTTTATTGTCTCCAAAAGAAGAAAAAAAATATGCTTGAGCAAGCACTCATTATAAAAGAATAAAAGCTATGAAGAATGAAACATGACAAGTTGGTTTTTATTTTCTTTCATGGTAAGCTAGATCACAAGATGCTCCACTCTATAAAACAAGAAACCAAAAACACAATAAAAATGCTTCTGCAGCCATCCCAGAGAATTCAATCAGTTGCAATGATTTATACTGGACATAAAGGCATTTACATCCCAAAAACTAGAATCTATCTAGAAAGAAGAACATGCATATAAGAAGTGGAGAGCTTTCTACATGTGGGTTTCAACCTAGAATTCAATGTGCATTCTGATTTCACAGATTTGTAAATCTTAAAAATGAAGTTCACCAAACCATCATGAGTAACGAAGCACATATACCAACCCGCTAGGAATACAATTACAGATAAGCATCCACCTAATTTTTGACAAGTGAATAATGACAGAGAAATGCTTTGAAGTCTTACTAATCACTACAAATGGAATGCGAAAATTACAATAATTCGTGCAAGCAGGGAAGGTAACCTTCTGAATCAGGTATGACCGGAACAGCAGAGGCTTGGGTGCTTCGGCACATGCCTTCGATCTGGACAGTAGAAAGCCTATCATAAGACATGCATGTCATTTGAAATTCAATTAACAAAGAATCTCTCAAATGCAATGTAAATGATCTATGAAGTCTAAGCACACTGCGTAACAGAGTTGCGCAAACTCTTGCTCAAATTCTTCTTTTGCTCCTCCAACACAACTCAAGGTATTGTTTTGCTAACAATGCACAGCTTGGTGTCTTTTTTCCTGTGCAAAAAGCACAGCCTCCCCAAGAACTAACTCTGCTGTACCTAATGAGAACTCAGTAGTCCCATATACCACACCTTATACAAGCTTATGTACTTTGCTGAGTAAAAGCAAATGAACTTAGTGCATAAAATGTGTATTCAAATATATGCTAGTACTTTGACTATTATCTACACTCAAGTGTTCTCCCTTCGTTGTAGATTATCAAAATGGATCTTTGGTCAGAATTCCAAGGAAAGTTGGGTCTTTCATAAACACCTTCAAATATCAACAAAGCCTGTAACAAAGTTTTAACACTGGACTTTGCCAACTTCAGTAAAGTTGCAAATCACCTTCTCATTCTATTCCACATTACCCTTCGAGCTAATGATTAATTCAAAGAATGCCTACAAAAGATTCCAATGGTCCAAAAGCTACTTTTAAAGAGGCAAAGCCACAATCTCAAAAAAATAACTCCATATAACATCTGTTTCCGGCCAACTGAAATGTTCAGGAAATTACATCTTCAAAGATTCTTCCCACACCATCAATCATGCCAAAACAAAATAGCACCCTCTTTTCCAGCTCAAAAATAACAAAGGATGAAACTGCTTCCATCCTTTTCCACTAAATTTTTGTAAGCAAGTTAGATCAGATTACCTGTCTCCAAACCTCTTCATTGGGTGCATTTTTGTCTGCAAGTATTACAGAATATGGTTTTTTGCGCCGCTCATCAGCAATCTTCTGCCAGTACTTTCCTGTTGAAAGCAATAAATTATATATTAATGAGTATAAAAGTACAAACCTTAAAATATGATGGTTAAAATATTGGAAATTAAAGAGAATGCTCACAACCATGAACAAAAAGAAGCAACCATAGCAATCAACTAAAGGTTAAGATATTGTATTCTTATCAGGAAAGTCAAGCTCATTTCCCTCCAAAATCATCCACTTTGGAAAAAACTATCCAAGAGCAATTTTTCCTTCAAACATCTTGACCTTTAATAATTCCATAATAACAAATAATACTTTTAGTAAAATAAGTTACTATTGTAAGCTTCTTTTGCAGTAGTTTTCATGAATATAGACTGGAACTCTGGTATCTTGGAATGCCTCTCTGAAAGCAACTATTGTGGACAGGAAGGACTTTTGACCTATTTGCATGGTTCTGCTTTCAGGGCATTTAGATTAAGCTCCTTAATGTATCTTCTGTCAGATGGGTTCACCCTCTTGTATTGATTGTCTTGTTTTTTCCTTTTCTTAGTTATTTTTCCCTGTTCAGGAAAATATCTTATCTCACTAGTAATTGATGTTTCCCTCCATAATATTAACTTCCTGTTATCCAAACTAAAACTCACCTCTCAAATTTTTGAAACTTATAAGTAAAAAAAAAAAAAAGAATCTCAAATCGTATCAGATTTTTGGGGTATAAATTTATATTAACGCATTCATGCTAGAAGGATTTCCAAACAGATGTGACAGAAGTTTTGAAATCAAGATCTTACCACATGATCTCTCCCCATGATTGGGGATCCACCTAAGGGAGGATTCAATACCCTTCAATTGATGCTAAATTCCGGTTAGTTTACAAGAATTATAATGTAGAACAATCGATTCCATTTTTTTTAAGTTAAAAGAAAACTGTATTAATAGAAAAAGGAATTGCAAAATATTGATGGAGAATAAGTCATCCTTCCAAATAAAAAGGCAAAGCAAATATCATAAACAAAGAGCCCAATCCCACTGCATATAAATTATAAGAAACTCCCCTAAAAGCACCTGAAGCATGATGCCACAAAAAAGGAAAGGAAAATTTGCTCAAAATCAATACCTTTAATAAGGTCACCCATCAAAGTAAGAACTGGACGATCATCTCCAAGACCTCCAGGGGCATTTAGTAATTCCTTGCAAAGTGCAGACTTAGCACATCCTGGAATTCCTGTAAACAGAAATTCAAAAGCATACAACAAAGTGAACCCTCACTATGAGAGAATAAAGAAGCAAGCAATCTCAATAGAAGTTACAGAGTACAAATGAAAAGGATTGCATGCAATGAAGGTAAACATCAAGTTTCATTCAAAAGATTGTAAATGGAAGACATTGGTTTTGAATTGCAGACACAATGTTGCAAATGAGTCATTAACAAATTTTAGCAAGTCTCTAAAATAAGGATTTAAAAGTGATTTCACTAAAGAATATATGATAATTTAGGTAAGCGTGCAGTATATTTTGCAAAAAAAACATGTACTCCTTACCTTATTACATAAACAATATTTTAACAATTAATACATTAAAAGCAGAAGTGTATTAGGCAATGGTGGAGGTGCCCCACCTGTCAACAAAGGACTGAGTGAAAGAAGAGAAAAACAGATGGATAACACCTATTTCATGAAAAAAATTAATTTGATCCCTATAGATTCATATTTATTTCATTAAGGTTCCTATGTTTGTAATTTCTTCAATTAGAATCTTAAGAATTAAAAAACAAATATGACCCTGGCGATTGAATGACTAGAAATTAATGGAATTCCATTTTTTTATTCAAAAACAAAAAATTGTATTCATAAATTTTTATTCAAGTGCAGCTAAAGTCAAGTTCAAATTTTTAAAACCTAAAAAGTAAACATTAGCCCATGCACTTCATCAACTTGCTCTGGAATCCTTGCATTCAAGAACAAAAAATTGTATTCATAATTTTTTATTCAAGGGCAGCTAAAGTTGAGTTCATGAAATTTTTAAAACCTAAAAATTAAACATTAGCCCATGCACTTCACAAACTTGCTCCAGAATCCTTGCACTCAAAACTTAGGTCCTTCTTCAAAAACCCAAGTTTCAAATTCTCACAAAATGTCTAAGGTTCTTATGTGGGATTCAAATAGGACTACAGTTCTGAAAATTAAAATGTTTGGCGCCCAGGTTTAGGTTCTACAAGCATCAGATTTAAAACTTAACCATGCCAAAACATCAGGTACTAAGAAAATAATTTACTCGAAATGATGATGATGATGATGAATACAATTGTACATAACCCAACAGCCTAAGAAAGTAAGATTGTACAACTATGACCCATGGAACATAAACTGTAACTATAAGAAAATGATAAAATGATTGAGACATTTAAGTGTAACAGCGATGAAGCATGTCAACAGCTAGAAATGTATATCAGGTTCTAATGTAACAGGAAATCCTCACATATAACAATGTCAATTACTATTGAATTCCACATATGCATTACAATTACTTCTATATTTGAAAGTTGAATTTTCTCAAGTATACAGTTTTATAACATGAAATGGAAATTAAAACACCAAGAACTTCAGTGAAATTGCTTAGCTCCAGACATGTAACTGAGAGAGCTACACAAGGATAGCTCCATATTGAAAAAAAAATATAAAGAGATGTAAAACTAGACAACTAACAATATCATGATAAATTTCTTTTACTTGCATCCAAGATATTCAAAACTATAAAGTTGTGAAAAATAAGAGGAAATCCAATTGATCTCCTATTAGCTAAATAAGTGGTCCACTTAAGTTACCATGAAAAATTGTACTGCATGCTATACATCTAATGGGGAGGTATGTTTACCTGGAAAGAAGACAATCAAACCCCTATCCTTTTGAACAGTTTCCTTGGATGAGGAAATAGGACTTGGGGGCACCATCTCCTTATTCATCTCAAGATCACCACCCTCTTCATCCCTACCTCCTTCTATGATGGCCATGAAATCTTCTGCCCTAACAAAGCTTCCAGCAGATCCTATCAAATCCTGGTTCTCTGGACTTCGACTAGCGTATTGTTCAAGGAAAGGCTCAGCCTCGGTCAGGTATATTGAAGATGACAACTGCTTATTTCCATATTTTCTTCGTATGTATACAGCCCTGAACATCGAGGGAGAGATTCTATTCACCAATCATGTATACCGTGTATGAAAAGAATAAGTTGCAGATCAGGGATTACAGGATACATCTCACAGTACCATTCATCAAGCATCTTGCTGAGTTCTTGTTGCTTTCCAGCTGAAGTTCCCCAGATTTTCATCTGCCTGTAAAATATAAAAGAAATTTTTGGTGAACAAAGCCGGGGCTGAAACTTTAAATTTATGGCAGTACAAACAGAAACAGCAGCAAAAACAACCAAGCCTCAATCCCAAACTAGTTGGGGTAAGCTATATGGATCCTTTTGCACCATTCTGCACGATCACACACCAAATCCGCATCATGATGTTTGGTAAGTTGTAAGAATTGCATGAAACAGTTGCACTGAACATAACTGTATGATAATAAAGAAGCTATTACAAGCATGCATTGTAGTCAGTGGCTAACAATGATTATAACAGGAGAAGTATGACTCCAGAATGGAGTAAAGATTCTCATTGTTACATATTCTGAAAGAAATATTAGTTTCCCGCACCAGTGAAATTTCTGATGCAGCAAGCTCAAACCATGCAGACAAATGGGCCCGAGTCTTTAAGAATTCAATTGAATCCAAAAGATTTTGACAGCAATTAACAATATTTTTAATGCAAATTACATATGGGAGCATATGCAATTGCAAAGTTTCCAGCACAAATTACAGCAAAATAAGAACAAAACTAACCTTAGATAGTATGCCTTGTAGGCAGATGGGCCATCCTTGAAAAGAGTTGACAAGCCATTGCGGATCAAAAAGGTTCTCAACTGCATTAAAAGAAAGAAAGAAAAAAAAAGATTCCGAATGCACATTACAATTGAGATCAGATAAAGTCAATAGAACCATAAATCATTATTTGAGTTCTCCGGTCAGCACCATATTGCTTAAATAAGTTTACAAATTCAATATGAATTCACATGTACACAAATATAGCAAATATTCATTTACTAGGAAAATTTAATTATCAAGAACATGGCAGTAAGAAAAGAAAGCAAGCTGCAGTTATTGGGAGATTGGAAAATATACTCAATTAAAGTAGGAAATATACTGAATTAAAGTAGGATTGTAATTACCAAATATAAGTAGATTTATATTACCATAACAGCCCCCCTAGATATAGCTTAACATATATAGAAAGATGTTGTAATTAATGTATTCTACCCTATATATGAGAAGGTAATAGCAAGAGAGGACATTATAACCATTTCTATTATGGTATCAGAGCCTAATCCTTAGAAACTCTAGAGTTTAAGAGTCTTATCTTGATGGAGAAGGCAAATAATATTTGTCAGATTTACTAGCAAAATTATGTTGCCTGGGCATTTCAAATGGAGATTTTCCTCAAGGGAAAGGAGCTGAGGAGTCATGTAGATGATAGTGAAAAGGGAGACTTAGATGTTGAAGGATCAACTAGGGCAAAGGCTGTATGGGTAGCAAAGGATGCACAAATCATGTCTTGGATCCTCAATTCTGTGGAACCACATTTAATCATGTCTTTAAGACCTCATAGATCAGTAAAGGCTATATGGGATCATCTCACACAAATCTATAGCCAAGATAACAATGCTAGGAGATTTCAACTTGAATTGAGCATTGCTAATTACACTCATGGAGATCTATCAATCCAGGAGTATTATGCTGGATTCTTGACACTATGGAATGATTATTCAGATCTTGTTACAGCCAAGATGTCTAAAGAAGGGGTATTGGCAGTGCAACAGGTTCATAAGATCAACCAAAGAGATCAATTTCTGATGAAATTGAGATCTAAATATGAACTAGTTTGTGCCTCTCCAGTGAATAGAGATCCTGTTCCATCTCTAGATGCTTGTTTTGGAGAACTCTTGCATGAAGAACAATGTCTCCATACTCAGAACACCATGGAACAAACAATAGTTGCTCCTGTGGCTTGTGCTACCTACATTAGAGGGAGAGGATCTGAGATGAGAAAAACACAATGTTATAGCTACAAGAAGTATGGACATATTGCACCACACTGTCCAAACAAAGTCTGCAATTATTGCAACCAGCCTAGACACATTATTAAGGAGTGTCCCATTCAACCACCTTCACTATTCAATAAGAATCGTCACACAACCAACACTGCAATGTGGTCGCCAGTAATGTGTCCTCTATAGAAACAGCCTTAACCAAAGAAATGGTACAAGAAATGATTGTAAGTGTATTTACCACACTTGGCCTTCAAGGTAATGCTGCCTCTTCACTCTCTTCTTGGATATTAGACTCTGAAGCCTCTAATCATATGACAAACTCTTTGAAAGGATTAGGAAATATTGGAAAATACTATGGAACATCACAGGTTCAAAGTATTCTTCTCATTGTAGTTGTTGGTGATAAACCTCCTTTAAAAAGTTTGTGTTTCACCAAATCTGACTGTAAATTTGGCTTTTGTTGGGCATCTTGTAGACAATAATTGCAAGGTTTATTTTTCTAAACAAAGTTGTATTGTGTAGGATCAAATGACAGGCCAGTTGATAGCAAAGGGGTTCTAAGCATGGACGTCTATTTCTCTTACAATCTGTTGTTCCGCACAACGTAGTTTCCTTTCCTGCTTTATCTCTTGTCTATACTATTCCAAAAGTATCAAAAGAAGTCTGGCATAGGCATCTTGGTCATCCAGATCATAAAGTTTTATCCCATCTTCTGAAATCTGGACTAATAAACAATAAAATGCATACCTCTTCTAGTTTGTTCTTTGATTGTGCTACAAGCAATTTTGGCAAAAGTAAAAGATTACCCTTTCCTTATGAGGGAAGTACAGCCATAAAACCATTTGATATTATCCATAGTGATGTATAGGGAATCAGTCCTGTTCTATCTCATGAAGGTTACAAATACTTTGTAACCTTCATAGATGATTATAGTTGTTATACATGGGTTTACTTCCTGAAAAAGAAATTAGAAGTATTCACCATGTTCAAACTCTTTCTAGGACTAAATCAATTTGATGTCACTGTCAAAATCCTAGATCAGATTCTGGAGGAGAATATATGTCGAATGAATTACATTCATTCTTGCAAAACAGAGGCATTATTTCTCAAAGATCATATTCCTATACATCATAACAAAATGGAGTAGCAGAATGTAAGAATCGACATCTTTTGGATGTCATTAGAACCTTGCTTATTGACACTTTTGTTCCACCAAAGTTTTGGGTAAAAGCCCTTATTACTGCTACATACCTAATCAATCGGCTTCCCTCACAAAAATTAGGTTTGAACTCCCTAAATTTCAGGCTTCATCATTGTCAACCCATATATGAGAATCTACACACTTTGGGTGTTTATGTTTTATGCACCTTTCTCCCCCTCACAGGAACAAACTCACTACTCAGTCCATTAGATGTGCTTTTCTTGGGTATAGTATCAATCAAAAAGGATATCTCTGCTTTGATCCTCATACCAATAGAATCCATATCTCTAGAAATGTTATATTTCTTGAAAATCAGTGTTTCTTTTCTCTGTTTTCCTCAGCATTATCCAACACACATGTCTTGTTAACTTCTTTCACTAATCCTGACACTAGTGGTCAGGATGATACACTACAAACTCCTGCCACTGGTGTCCTCAATCAGCCAGCCACTATTGGTGTACAGACATAGACAACCACATGTGCAGTCCCCTTCAGCTATTGTCCTGCCATCTGATTCTAGGCATCATTCAGATTCTAAGGTAAATGACTTACCTCTTATACTGCCTTCTTTCATAGATCTGCTACACTTTCAGTACCTCCTAACAAGTATGGGTTTAACCCATCCAAGACTCAATCCTCCCAGTCTGCTCTCTCTGCTACACTACATTCTATTGCAATACCTATAACTTATTCACAAGTAGCTAAAGAACCATGTTGGCAGCAGGCTATGAAGGAAAAACTACATGCCCTAAAAACTAATCACACTTGGGATGTTGTTGAGTGCCCTGCAGGTGTCACACCTCTTGGGTGTCGATGGGTATTCAGTGAAGGTCAAGGTTGATGGCAGCCTGGACAGACACAAAGCAAGACTGGTAGCTCTTGGGAATCATCAACAATATGGAGTTAACTATGAGGAGACCTTTTCTCCAGTGGCCAAGATGACTACAATACGCACCATTTCAACCATTGCAGCTTCACAGCAATGGTGTTTACACTAATTGGATGTGAAGAATGTCTTTCTTTATGGGGATCTAGCTGAGGATATCTACATGCGACCCCCTGCAGACTTGTTTTCTACGCCCACCTCTGCTGTGTATAAATTACGTAAGTCCTTGTATGGAATTAAACAAGCTCCTCGTGCATGGTTAGCCAAATTTGCCTCTACTCTTCTTGATTTTGAGTTTCTAAAAAGCAAATATGATGCATCCTTATTCTTGCGCACTACTGCCAATGGTGTTGTGCTTGTCCTAGTGTATGTTGATGATATAGTCATCACTAATACTGATTTAAGCCTAATACATCACCTCAAACAGCACTTGCAACAGTCCTTTCACATGGAGGACCTTGGTAATCTAGCAATATTTTCTTGGTCTAGAGCTGGCACACATGGACTATTTTTATCACAGCACAAATATGCCATGGACTTGGTGGTTGCAGCTGGTCTCTAGGATTTGCCACCACTTGATACACCAATGGAAATCAATGTAAAGCTTCGAAAGGATGAGGGAGAGTTATTAATTGATCCAACAATATATCGAACACTTATAGACAGTCTGATCTATCTAACAAACACTAGGCCATATCTCTCTTATGCAGTTCAACTGGCTAGTCAGTCCAATGCTTCCCCTAGACATCTTCATCTGGTTGCTATTAAAAGAATCATTAGGTATGTGAATGGTACTCTACAGAGAGGGCTATGCTATCCTACTGGTGCTTCTCCTACTCTGAATGCCTATAGTAATATTGATTATGTTGGATGTTCATACACTAGAAGATCCACTATGGATGGTGTATGTTCCATGAGCCTGCACTCATTTAATGGAAAAGCAAGAAACAGGATAGAGTTTCCAAGTCCTCAACTGAATCTGAATACAGAGCTATGTCTCAAGCCTACTCAGAGATATTTTGGCTACATGGGCTTCTTTATGAGCTTGGTTTCCCACAGGATACACCAACTCCTCTTCATGTGGACAATACTAGTGCACCTATCTATGTTAATATATTTATTTTATATTTTTGTCATAGTCTCTTCAACTAAAAAAAAAAATATTGTTTTTATCTCTTCAAGTTCAATATGATATAAAAAATTATCTTACAAACATATAATATCATGTATACTCATTTCTTGGATAGTATGGAGAATGAACCAGCTTGCAACTTCAAACTGATTTTAAGCTTGTTTGGTTCATCTTTCCTAATCTCTCTTCATCATTTCTTATTTTCAATGCAAATTTCAATGGGGGCACTATTTCCTATATTGGAAAAACGTTTGTTAATAATGTTTTTTTCTTATTTTTATTGTATGCTTTAATAAATTTAAAGTAGAAATGGAAAGTAAAAATTGTACTTGAAAAGTAAAAGCACCATATTAGTATTAGGCCAATTTAAAAAAGAAAAGCAACTTCATAAAATACAAAGACAATAATAACCAGAAAGGAAAAGTGCATTGAGGAGAAAGGGGGGAAATTTACTAAAATCAAATTGCTAAATTCTACGATAATTTGTTGGATAATTGACTTATTTTGTAAGCTTTAAAAAAAAAGTTTTGTAAAAATCCTTGTCATAATCTCTCGTTTGAAAAATTAAACAAACAAATGCAGCACTTAATAAAAAAAAAGTTTGTAAAACTCCTTGTGATAATCTCTCTTTTTAAAAATTAAACAAACAAATGCAGCACTTATCAAAAATATATAATTAAAAGCATCATTGCTTTGCAAGTTTCTAACCTTCAAACATGAACAAAACTTTTATACCTTCTCATACAATTTAAAATCAAATAAAAATATGTTGAAAATCCCATACCTTGTATGTAAGAAATTTCAGTTTGATCATCAAATTTGCATCATCATCAGCTAAATCACCTTTTGCTCTATCATTAACAATTCCAACTATGTTGTTTTTTGCAATTTCAGCAGCTTTTTCCTTATTAGCCTTGAATAAGTTAATGTCAACAAAAAACCCTACATCAATAAAAAGATGTTAGAAGTACTGTGAATTACTCAAGCTCCCACTTCCCATTTTCCCCCACTCCTCTCAAAATCCAACAAGTCAACATGAGAAATAGTGTATATATATATATATATATATATATATATAAGGACATGATAACACTTCATATAATATAAAGATTTTTATAAGTATTACCCAAACATTTGTCCCCTTTCATTGATTCATTTCAGTTATTGAGCATAACAAATTGGAGATGGGGTTTATAAATATAAAATTGCATCTTGATTAACTCAATGTATTTCTCAGCATTTATACTTTTCAGAACATCTAAATGTATACCGTCAGTAATGTAATATTCTCTCTGTTATGTCTTGGGAAACATTTGAGTACTTGGCTTCACAATCGAACAATGCTTAAATCACTATCAGATAGCATTTTTACAAAAATGCAACTCGTCAAACATTGCAAACACAAAATTTTAACTTCATATATGCATAATAAGAATAAATGTACATGCATGCGCGCGCGTGTCTGTGTGTGTGTGTGTGTGTGTTATCTTAACATAACAGAAATTTTGCAATACAACCTAAGGTTAAATCATCCTTGGTTACAAGATTCAAGAGTTTCACCTCGGTATAATGGCCATAATCCAGGCTTGGACCTACAACATGGAAATCATTTAATTAGGCAGCATGGATAATAAGATAAAAGCAAACATTATTTGTGAAAAACTAATGATATTAAAACAGGAATTTAAATTGTAAGTTCAAACAAAAACCTCATCTCTTTTTGATATCGCCGAAAAGCAGAGTCACTGTGGACATGAATGACCATTTTATAGAAAAGATTGTCAACAGATACAGAACTGATTTTGTGGAAGTTATGATAGCATTTAAAAGCAACTGGTAAACGTCTTTCTCTCATCAAACGAATCATTTCCTAGATCAATCAAGAATTAAAATTAGAACTTCAGAAACAGCACCATATGCAGCATTTTAACACTATATTGGCTCTACAAAAAAAAGTTTAATTAATTCGCAAACCATGATAGTCAAAATGTCCTGAAGGATTGTATTATTTTGAGAGCATGAAAATTAATTATGAAGCAACATTTTAAAATAATATTGAATGGCCTCACCTGCAACTTGGTGGTAGAAAAATCAGAAGGGTGAGCTTGTAAAAATTTTGAGACAATAGATTTGTCGGCATTTTTGGAATGGCTATCACCAGATTCAACCCCAAACCAGTCTGAAAAGTTAGGGCAAAATGAAGAGCCAACACTCTGAAGGAGGGCTTTTATTTGCTGCAGCAGTGTTTCACAAATCAAACAGCAATGGATTCAATTAAGTTACTTTGACAATCTAATTTTCTAAAGCAAATATAATGTTTTTTTGTTTCAGGTTGATTATAACTCTGACTCACCTGTTTTTCATCTGACCTATTTGCAGCACAGATTTCCCTTAGACTTGGCCCCAGGTCAAGGCCAGCTGGAGTATAAAACCAAATTAGATGTAATTCAAAAATATCAAAAAGCGACTTTCATTGATTGTGTCTGTACAGTGATCACAAGGATAGAGAAGGGGATGGGAGGGCATTGCATTGACCTTTTCAACAAAGACAATAAATGGTGAACCAATAAATGAGGATAGGCATGGGTAGATTACAATCATTTTATGTCTATACACATCAAAAATTGTAGGGACCATGGTAGGATATACAAGTAGAATCTAAATGAAAGAAAAAAAATTATGGGCTTGTCAACTTCAAAAAGTAGAACAGTAAGTAAATCAAAAGATGAATAAGAGTAACCAAATGACCGTAAAACAAAAAGAGGTGTGAACACAGTACACAACGCATCATACCTCCCTCAACTGGTGGAGGAGGATATTTTCTCAATACCTCCTCTATGTGCTTTGAGCTCTCATGACTAACAATACGAGCCACGAGACCTTCCAAAATTTCACCCTGCACCTTTATATGGTCATTTGAACCTGGATATCCATAAAAGCTAATTAATGCTATAAATATCTTAAGTTAGTTTAATTACATTTTCAACTCTCATTGATTATGACAAAACTTAAAACAATGAAAAGAGATGTTTGTTCTGAATTCTCAATAATTGATTCTGAGCACAAGCACACCTCACCCTTCCATCCCAACTATGCATAGATTATATGCATACAATTCATCTTTTCATCTGTTGTTAGAAAATTATGTTGTTACCCACAATCATCACTCATGCACACTTTCATGACGTGGAAAATGGAGAAATTTCAAAAATCCATGACTTTATTACTTCACATATAATTCAATTATCTAAAATCACAACATATTTGAAGCACATTCTACTTTAAAACTCCACCTGGCACAGATATATCAGCAACTTCATCAAGAGCCCTACAAACAGTTGTTGCCAATCCTTCCTCACACAATGCATCATAGGCCGCAAAAAAGGATGTCACTGATCTCCTTGATTAACAAAGTATATATATAAATTACAAAATGTATCTCAACTAGCTTTCAAGACATATAAGATCACACACTGAGCAGTACAAAGTCACTTGTAATAAAAATTTCTTCAAGTGAGTTACCTTTAATAAAACATTAATTGGGGCTTAAAAAAATAAAGTACTCAACAATTTCTTTCAATGATTGTTCCAACAGCAGACATTTATAACTTTAGTGGATTTTAATGATACCAAGACTAGTGCTGCATAAACAGTTCCCATTATCCTTCCAGTGTACCATGATAGTTATATTGCTAAATTACAATGAATTGAACTTTCTTCCAGAAAGAAAATAATATTACACAAAGATTATAAATAGATTTTCCTTTAGTTTCTCGTGTCAAATGCAGCCCAAATAGGAAAGAAGAAAAGTATTTTTTTTGTCCTCAAAACAAATATCAACGGCATTTCTATACTCGCGAGAACTTAATTCTTCTTTGAGAAGATGAAAAATATGAAGGTCTGCCAAGATAATAAAATTGAAAAGTAAAATTCCTAGATTATAAGATCTGATTTTAAACTTCATTTCTGGAGAAAAAGAAGAACCAAGCAAGTATAGAGAGGTTATTTTTTGCTTTCTTTTTATCATGTGCAATATAAGAAATGAAGTGCAATTCTGGTACTGAAGACAAGATATTATATGGCATTTCTACACCGAAGAAAACCTAATTACCTCTTTGAGAAGAAAGAAAGAAAGAAAAAAAGTTAGCTTAAATGATAAGATCGAAAAGTAACTTGGAAAACTTGGAAATCCTTCTGGCCTACAATTCCCTTTTCCAGGAAAATTTCCTTAATCTTAAGCATCTCTTTATTGTAATTACCTTAATCTTAAACATAACTTGAAAGGAAAAAAGAAAAAGAAAAACAAGATAATGAAACTATTGTGGCATAACCAGAAAATTAAATGAATGCATGATTTAGCAATCATGAAAAGGCAGACAAAAAGTTTCCTCTTTGTAACAAATCTTCCATTGTAGAAACCAGCCAGGTAGCTACATAGAAGAAAAGGGTCTGATGCAGGCATTTGGTTGTAAGTTTCAGCATTTTACACTATGTCTAGCCATATTTCTATAATTTTCAGCAGTCAACTGTTAAAATTTCTTCCAGCAAGAAAAATTTAAGTTTACCACATTGAATGCAGTGCTTTAGGATTTCTTTCACTTCTCAATTAAGCGCTCAATTTTGAGGCTTTTGTGAAAATTTCCTAATCATGAGATGAAAAGCTTCCCAATGAAGGAAATTCTCAGTTAAGAAAAGTCATGCTTGCTTTACAGCTAATGCTTAGAACATTGTCCGGTCCTCAAAAGTGGGAGGACATATGACGTATCTTTACCAAAACCAACCAGTCATACAAAAGTATTTTGTAATTTCCACTTTTTTATGGACATTATATTGGTCAAATGAATCATATTTTGTATTGCTAGAGTCTAGGTGCCCCATCCATACTGTCTTAGTTTCTTTCTAATTTTTCTATTCTTTTGATCTATAAGAGGTTCATTTATAATTCTCCCTTGGTGATATCTCAAGTAAATCCTCCTTGAACTCTATTTGAAAATCAGATTCTCTTCCTTCCACCCAAATTAACCAGATGACATTTTTCAATTCTAACCCTTCCTCATTGTTCCAACCACTTTAAGATTGTAAGAGACACATCTCAGAATTCAAGAGACTATCTTCTATCAACACTATGGCAACTATTAATTGAGAGATAAATCTCTAAATTAAATCAATTCTTACAGCAGACAAACAATACAGATTCCAGATCATTACCTTGTTGAGAACAACCAAACATGATTTGTTGGAAGACGCCATTTCCGACAAAAGGCAATCACTTCAGGAGTTGAGTAGAACTTTGGCTTTCCATTGCCCAGTTCAGTGACTGCTGTCACCACCACTGCAGCAAGAACACAGGACATGAGCATTAGTAAGGAAATTCCACAAGCCCAAAGGAATTAGTTAAATGTGGCAACAACATACTGGAGAAGGGAGAACATATGCCCTCACAATAATCTGACTTGTCAATTCAATTTTAAAGTAAACATCACACTGTCAATCTCATAATAATGACAAAGTCACAATTATTTGCATCCACTATTCATCTTCTTTTGAAGTTCCTTGCCAAAATCTGAGGCATAATAAAACCATGAATACCAAATTTTGGTCATCCAATCAACACCATAAAACTTAAGCTCTCACTCCAAACAAGTTAGATCAATCAAAAAATACCTTCCTAATAAAAGCTCAAGCTTGCAATTAATTCTATAAAAGAATAATGACAAGAAGTCGGTGTCTTAAAGATCATGTGAAGTACTTGGAAATTCTAAGTCAAAAAATTTGGAAGAAGCACACTACCATAATCTTCTCGAGGTCGTTGCCCATGGTCTCCTAGAACAGCTGTAACTAGTTCCATTGATATGCACATGCGGTTTATCTGAATGGAGGAAATTATACTGTTAGTTCCAACAAGTAAAGCTTAATTTTACTATTTTGATGGTGAAACATGAAATAATGATAAGATAATAGTAGTTATGCTCAAATAGTAGTAAGATGATGAACTAGGAAAAACTTTGAACCAGATGAGGAATCAGAAATCAGCAAGCAAACCGACATTGCAGTTAGACAAGGAAAGCTGGACAGAAATGGAGCCTTAAAACTGTTGATATAAGCATTACACATAAACATAAATGCAACAGACAAAAGGAACATAAATGATGAGCAGGAGAGAGAAACAGAAACTGTGTAATTATACAACATAGGATTGACTAAAAAAATTAACAAGTCAAAACGGGGCGTGAAGAATCTATTCTCTTTTCCTTTCTTAGCACATTCTAAATCTTATTCCAATATCACCTCAAGAAAATCATTGAACTCCACTTGCTTCTTTCCAGCTGCAGTTCCCCATGCCTCATGAAACATCCGTCCAAGAACAAAGACACCAACGGCAGTGTATCTACATTATAAAACTATGTTCAGCAAGCTACATCTTATGCAATTGGAGAAAAGGTAACCATTGATGATGGAGTGTGAAAAATGTGGTAAAGACAGTGCATGAAACACACCTGCCCACCAATTAAGCAAAAGCAGAAACAAGATGAGCAATTGAGAAATAAAAAGCACCAGTCTAAAATTGATAAAACAGCACACTAGAACCGCTAGACATGGGGGGAGAGGAGAAGGGGTGAAAGGATATCGTGCACATACACATTCCCAAAACTGTTTTTGGCATACGCTCCACCTTCATGACCCGCATACATAAAAAGGGACCCGGAATGTTTAAGAGTTACCTGTGGAAAAGGTCATTACTAACAGAGCCAAGCAGTCAAGCATATCATTAAACTAGAAGAAAACATCTAAAGAATAATAACCACAAATTCTGGATTAAGATAATATCTACGAAAGACTGGAAAAATCTAACTGTAGTTTGATGGGTTTTCACTTCATGGCCAATCGAAAGTGCCAAATGTTGTCAATTCGATAATGTGTGGATTTTGCTAAACAGACAAAAGAGGCAGAAAATAGTGTGACTGTTTGAGAGTATATTTGAGGTTATATTGAAAGTGTTTTTTATTTAAATATACATTAAAATGATTTTTTTTAATTTTTTATATTATTTTTTACATAGCACATGAATGATTTAAAAATACCAAAAAAATCTTTAATTCAAAATAAAAAATGAAAATACAAAAAAAAAAAAAAAAATTTCAAATATGCGTATGAACAGAATGTCAGACAGGGTAAGTAAAGTCAACAGATTTTTAATGCAAAGTTTTTATAAACCCTTTACCTCCAAGGTTCCCAACCCTTTAGACACCACCTCTATCATCCTGGACCTAATCTGCGCATATCAAAGTGGAAGAAACAAATTGGTTTAATCTGCGATGAACAAGCAACAGATTATCCAAATCATAAAAAAAAATGAAAACAAAGAATCAAAAGAGAGAAATCAGCGAGAGTACCTCTTGATCAGACTTTTCGTTTTCAAATTTAGGATAGAAAGTGGCTCTTATTTGAGCAAGTGAATAGGTCGAATTATCCACTGTAAAATTCTCCAACAAATTACCCTTGAATATTCTACTCAAACTAGCACTGCTTTTCAGAGTTGTTTCGGACACATTTTCAACATCAGCATTGGCAATAGTTTGAGAAGACTCGGGCTTCCAAATAGTTTTTTGTACTTCGTTTTCAGCTCTTATTCTCAACCCACCAATTCTGTCAGTGACTTCTTCTGACCCCGCACTTGGCATCGATGAGGAAGAAGCCGCCTTATCGGTATTTGCCTCGACGTTCCTCTTTTGTCGTTCCCTCTGCAAAAATCCCAATTCATCCAACAATTATAAACAAAACACTATCAATTATTATAGAATTGGAATTTGTGTGTACCTGAGGCATGGTTATACTGCGATGAGAAAGAGAAAGGGAAGGGAGAGCGAAAAAGCGAGCTATGGGTATGTAGGCTCGAACAGGAATGAAGTTTGTAGAATAAAAAGGGAGAGTAAAAATGCGAGAGCAGAGGATGCTCAGCCTCATCAGCCGCTTAAACGAACACAAGGCAGACCAAGTGGATGCAGATGATTGGCGCAGTGTAAGGGTTGGATGTGCCGGCCGAGCGTGGTGGAGGGTCTTAGCAGCAAGAGCGGCTGAAGCGGAACAAGATTTTTTGGTGTACTTTTTATTTAAATGAGGAATATTTCTTGAAAAGGATCAAAATAGAGTTTTTCAGTATTTTTTAAATTATTATTAATATTAATATGATATTATTAACTAAATGAGCTCAAGTATTCATTATACATAGTGAAATTATTATTTTATCTCTTTGTGTACCTGAATTTTAACCTTGGATTCAAGGATATTTTTGATTTTTTGCATTTATGTGCACAGTAAAATAATCATCATATCCCATAATAAGATAAAAAAACAAGAATTGCATACAAGGGTGTCCGGTAATTTCATATTTTTAATGAGCAATAACATTAATGTGTAAATACAGATACGCCCTCATAAGAGACAAAATACAAGATTTGGCTATAGTGGTGTTTAGGTAATTTACCATTTTTAAAATATTAATTTATTACATAATGAACAGTAATCTTGAATGTGTAAATACTTATATGCCTCCATAAAAGACAAAATTCAAGAATTGGCTGTAAGGGTTTTTAGATAATTTACCATTTTTTAAAATATTTTATGTCGAATACTGCAGGCGCGTCCGCCAGTCGTGCCGACCATTTTCGGCCTCGCACCCCCTTCAGGTAGCGCGTGCTGTCAATTCCGGTGGTGAAAATGTTCATCTGGCATGTCACCAGATGCGCCTTCATGACCTTCACCTTATGGTGGAACGTGTTGTGTCCCACGGTCACCGGGAACGTGCCGATGCGCGGTCAAAAGTTTTTTCACCCTTTTCTATGTCCTGCAGACGATAGTGCTCGGCAGTCCCTCGTGTTGTTAGTGTTTTCATTTCAATCCCTTATCTTTTGATTGTGTTGTATGGTCCTGATTTCTATTATAGAAGTTTTGATTGGTTTCGATTTTGTCCTTCGATGGAAATTGATTATATATTATAGTTTCATTTCGTTCCTCACTTTTTTAATTTCTGGATTGGTTTTAAATCTGTAATATATCCGTTATCAAAGTTTTGATTTGTTTCAATTTTACCCTTCAATTGAAATTGATTATATATTTTAGTTTCATTTCGGTCCTCATGCTTTTAATTTCCGATTTGGTTTAAATCCTTTAATTTTTTCGGTATCAAAGTTTAGATTTGTTTCTATAATGTCCTTTAAATGAAATCATTTTGGCCCTTATACATTTAATCTTTGATTTTATTTTAATTTCTTTATTTTTAATATATATATATTTCTGAAATGGTTGTTATTTTTGTTTATGCTTATATGTACATGCTCTTAGTTTTTGTTTTTAATTTTTATTATTTCCTCTGTTATTAAGTTTGTTTTTTTATTTAATGTTTAAATTTTAATTTGTGTTGGTGATCATTTGAAAATTGATATTTATTGTTTATTCCTTTTTTATTATTTATTCTTCACGTCAAATATTTTTTTCTTATAATGATTATTGTGCTCATTGTGTTAATAATTATATCTTTGATGATAAGAATAACAATAACTCATAAAATAATATAAAAAATATTAGTGATGACAAAAAAAATGATAATTATAATTGTAGTGACTTGAAATTTTTAAAAGGAAAATACATGTATGCCCTTAGTGGCTTAGAATTAGGTTAGGGGTGTTGTAGTAATTGTACAAGCTAGTAAATATAAATAGAAAAGAAAAGAAAAGAAAAGGAAAAAAAGAAAGAAAGAAAGAAGTAATCTGAAAATTTGAGAGAGAGAATCGGGAAGAGAGAAAGAAAGAAGAAGAAGAAGAAGAAGAAGAAGAAGAGAAAAGAGGGAAAGAGAAGAGGAGAAGAAGGAGAAATAGTTGTTAAGGTAATGTGTGTGTTTTATTATGTATTAGCTATGATTTTTGCTTGTATGGGTTGTTAGGGTTTGAGAATTTTATTTGGGTTTGATTGATGAATTAAGAGAGATGTTAAGGGTTGAATGTGTTGGGTAATAGTTTAATTAGTTTGATTGTAGATGATTTTGAAGTTTTGAGATGTTTGGTTTAAGAAAATATTGAGAAAAATGGTAAATAATGTTGATAAATTTCGAAAATCCCTTGCTGGAATTCTGGGCAGAGGTTGAAGATGATGAAATGTCATTTTGGTCCTTTTTGTGAAAATTACAGTTTGGTCCCCGAAATTTGAAAAATTACAGTTTGGTCCCTGGAATGAAATTCGAGATTCTGGACAGAATTGAGGATGAATTATGGACAAAATTTCAGTATAGTTGTGAATTTAAGAGGAGTTCAATTTAGTCCTTCAATTTGGTAAAATTACGATTTGGCCCTAAAAATATGAGAAAAATTCAGAATGGTCCCTAGGTGAAATAATAGCATTTAAGATTGGTTTGATGGATAATTGAAGTTCATTTGATGGATTATTATCAATTTTATGAGTTAGGTATTTGGAATTAGATTTTGGAAGAAACCTTTGATTTAGGTTTTACGAAGAAATGGATAGTTGATTCAAAAACACATAGGATTATGATTTGAGCTCTTAGATATGTTATTAAAGGTATTTTACTTCTTTTGAGTCATTTCTTGAGTATATCTTCTTTTATATATTCAGATAATCCCGATCTTCTACCCGCGGGACATCAGTAAAATTTCGTCAACACTCTGTTGTTGAACCTTATTTGCTTTTGAGTCAGGTGAGTGGATAACATTTAATATGCATGAGAAATAGTATAAATATTTGAATTTGCTAGTATGAATTGGATTATGCTTTTTGATAATATATACCTTGATTATATTCTTGATACGATAAAGCATAATCATTTGTTGAATATACGTTCTTGATATGAGCCTATATCTGTTTGTGAATTGATAGCTCCTCATTTGATTGATACCATGAGTTGAGCCTTGAGATATGAATATGTTTGTTTGATTATAATATATACCTATGGTATGCCAGTCAGAATACCCATGCTAACAGGGTAGTGTTAGCCTTTGTGCACATCGTATCTGAAACCCTAGTTGGTCGGGGGAGTCACCAACCTGTGTGGACTGATCATCCCACAGTACGGAGCCTCATGCTCATTGCATTCTGATTTTCTGACGAGCTTTACCTATCACATGTTTGTTATGACCTATTTGAGAAACTCCTTGCAAGAACTTTGAGCCGATTTGATATTATACTTCTCTTTGCTATATTATCTCGTATGTGTATATTGGATATTATCTACTCACTGAGTTGTTGAACTCACCCCCTCATTATTCATTATTTTCAGGGTCGTAGCTTGCTAGCAGGTCATTTTTGTCCAACTCTTGGAACCTGCTATTTTGGTTGTATTTGATATTTTGTTCGTATGTCTAGTTAGTGCTCCACAATTGTAATTGTAAATAAGCAACTCTTGTATTAAGACAATCGAATTATGTTATAAAGTTTCCGTTTGTTATTTCCGCTGCGTTAAATTCTGAAGTTGAATGATGAGTTTGTGTGTAAGTTTGGGTTCGCATAGGTGTGGAACCTTGGAGGGGGACCATGCCTATGTGCCGGTCACGGATCCGGGAATCGGGTCGTGACAGAGATGGTATCAGAGCTAAAAACATTGAAACCTAACTCAACAATGTGGGATCCAGATTAGACCAAATATGGTCAAAACACAGACGCATACATGTTAAAATCAAACAAGGATCAATAATCTAGCATACATTAACTTTGATTATCGAAGAAACATAACAATTTGGTCAAAATAGATTGTGGTTTAAAATTGAACCCAATGATTAATCTCATTAAAAACTTGTATTAATGCAAATAAACCATATATTATTTAGTAATCAAGTATATTTAAGGTGTTTGTGTAAAGAAATGGATAAAAAAACAATTTAAATTGTCGGGTAAGGTAATGTTCTTTCCAAGAACATGAAAAACATGCTTAAAAACCCAAAAAGGCCAACTACTGCCTCACACTACCTATCGCAACGATGATTTTTCACACTTCGAGCCCCGTCGTCCCCGGATTGGGGAGACAACGACGCGCGGTGAAACAGGTGTGTGTTTTATAATTGTAAAAAATTATAACTATAAATATCAGGAGTCACCACCTAGTATTACGGTCACTAGGAAACCTATTGGTCTGCGAGAGCTTGGGTAAGGGGACTTGTTGTACAAGGGCAAGACCCATCACCCCAGTGCACCCTACCTATGGTAAGCTGCATTGTTGTTTGATTGTTTTCCTAAGTTTGATTTTTTATTGGTCTTTTTCTAAGGTTCGAAGTAGATTTCTCTTCGTGAGAGAATCTTTACCTCATTGCGAGTTGAAAGACTAACCTGAAAGAATTTTACACTATATTTAAAAAAAAACATTTTTTTACTATCTACGGGTGTACTTTATAATGTAATTTTACACTGTGATAGCTAAAACAAAATAATTGTTAAATTATTTTGATATTTTGGCCAAATCCCAACAGATAATCATAAACTGGTTACGATATCCAATTTTTGTTCAAAATATGGGAAACAAGGAAAAATGATGTTTTTTGGTTCAATTTTGGCTTCCGATTTCACCCAAAAAGTTTCGTTACCGAAAATTTTGATCTTCTCAATTTAACCCAAATTGGGCTTCCAAACTTAATTTCTCACCAATTAAGCCCTTAATAAAATTAATATGATCCATTTAAAGTATAATTAAGCCCTTAATAAAATTAATTTGATCCATTTAAAGTATAATTAAGCCCTTAATAAAATTAATTTGATCCATTTAAAGTATAATTAAGCCCTTAATAAAATTAATTTGATCCATTTAAAGTATAATTAAGCCCTTGCACTTAATTAAATCCTTCAATTGGGCTCTCAATTGAACCCTAAACATAATTACACTTTAAATTGGCCAATGATTAAATCAAATTGGCTCATAAAATATAATTATGCCTTTCGACTTAAGTTTTAAATAACTTTATTGAATAATAAATTATTTTAGCATTGAATCTGTAGTTTCCTTCATTCCTGGGCAAAAAGAGGTACGACCAAACTCTCAAAAACGTCTAAAATTTCCAATTTGATTTTTCTACTGATACCAACCCATTTTATTTTTGTCATTTTTTGGTAGATTTAGGGAATAACCCAAAAATTGGGTTATGACATTTGCCCCCCTTTTTAGAAAGCTTATGACTAAAGTCTTGTAAAAGACTTTAGATAGTAAGCGTTGTAAAGAAATAGAAAAATGGATTTACCAGACCAAGAATTGGTTGATCCATCCGGAAGTGAGAATGAGGGCTATAAAGCGCACTTAGAAGAGCTTGGTTAGATAGGGCTAGAAAGCGCACTACCTAAGAATTGAGGCCTAAATAGGACACTCAAAGGATGAAAGATGATGATATTTTGAATGATATAGGAAATGATCTCATTATAATAGGCGACCTTTCCAAGTGGGAATGATGAAGATGGTCTCATTGTAATGAGTGACCTATCCGGGTGAAATTAGTGAAGACGGTATCATTGTAATGGATGACCTACCTAGGTGAGAATGGTGAAGATGGTCTCATTGTAATGGGTGACCTACCCAGGTGAAAGATGGGGAACATGTTAAAAGGGACAAGAATGGTCTTATTGTAATGGGCAACCTTACCAAGTAAGAATGGTAAAGATGGTCTCATTGTAATGGGTGACCTACCTAGGTGAGAGTGATGAAGATGTTAAAAGGCACAAGAATGGTCTTATTGTAATGAGCGACCTTCCCAAGTAAGAATGGTAAAGATGGTCTCATTGTAATGGGTGACCTACCTAGGTGAAATTGATGGAGATGGTCTCATTGTAATGGGTGACCTACCCAAGTGGAAGCAAACGGTGGTGATGGAGATTTTATAGAATGGAAGATATGGCTAGAAAGCACACTATCTTAATTCATGATCGAGGGTTGGAAAACGCACTCGAAGATAAGGAGAAAATGATCAAGGGTTGGAAAACACACTCAAGGATGAAGGGAAAATAGGGCTGGAAAGCGCACCATTTTAAGTAATGGTCAAGGGTTAGAAAACACACTCGAAGATGAGGAGAAAATAGGGCTGGAAAGCAAAATATTTAGATTGAGGGTTGAGGGTTGGAAAACGCACTCGAAGATGAAAGGAAAATAGGGCTAGAAAGCACACTATTTAGAATGATGGTCGAGGATTGGAAAACGCACTCGAAGATGAGGGGAAAATAGGGCTGGAAAGCACACTATTTAGATTAATGGTCGAGGGTTGGAAAACGCACTCGAAGATGAAAGGAAAATAGGGCTAGAAAGCACACTATTTAGAATGATGGTCGAGGATTGGAAAACGCACTCGAAGATGAGGGGAAAATAGGGCTGGAAAGCACACTATTTAGATTAATGGTCGAGGGTTGGAAAACGCACTCGAAGATGAAAGGAAAATAGGGCTAGAAAGCACACTATTTAGAATGATAGTCAAGGGTTGGAAAACGCACTCGAAGATGAAGGGAGAATAGGGCTAGAAAATGCACTATTTAGAATGATGGTCGAGGGTTGGAAAACGTACTCGAAGATGAGGGGAAAATAGGGCTGGAAAGCACACTATTTAGATTGATGGTGGCTAGAAAATTCACCCATGTTCAAGAAAGAGATAGGACTTAAAAGCACGCTATCTGAGTTGGCCAATGGCTAGAAAACTCACTCAAATAAGGAAAGAATTAGGGTTGAAAAACACTCTATTTGTGTTGATAGAAGGCTCGCAAGCGCACGCAGGGAAGTGAAAATGGTCGAGGCTCGAAGGCGCACACAAAAATGATGAAGGCTTGTAAATTACAA
Source organism: Salix brachista (assembly GCA_009078335.1). NCBI lineage: Eukaryota > Viridiplantae > Streptophyta > Magnoliopsida > Malpighiales > Salicaceae > Salix > Salix brachista. The sequence goes on from CM018587.1 coordinate 9,825,652, forward strand.
TCCCTTCAAAACTTTCCTTAGATTCCTAGGGAGATGCAATGCATGATGACACCCAAATTCAAGAAAGAGATAAAGCTGAAAAACATTATCAAGGAAATGAAAGAGGTGAGAGCTCAAAGGCGTACACAAAAATGATGAATGATGGTTGTAATTACGATCCCTCCAAAACATTTTCTAGATTCTCAATGGGGATGCAATGCATGATGATGCATGTATACTTACCTAAGAGATATAGGTCACCTTTCTTCTTCAAGGTCTTCTCTTTTAGGGTTTGGATCTCTGACTTTAATGACTTCTCGCTTCTGCTTACTAGAGCTACAACTTACGATTTTTTTTTTGACCAATGAAGATGACAGACCTTCAGCAAATCCATATGCCCTCATATGCTTAAAGACCCTCAGTTTTGTTTAACCTTTTTTGAAAAGGAATGATGGAGTTAACTTCAATTGCATTTTTATATTGCCCTCCAGTTGGATCATGCCACACAAGTGTTTTAGGCTTGAAGTGTTTGCAGGAAAGGGTTGGTTATTTGCAAAAAATATTTTCATGAAAGATTTTTGGAATTTCAAAGTCATTCCAAGCACAAAACACCATTTTGATGTTTGTTTAAACAAACTTATTCTTAAAAGAATTCAAGTGATCTCATTGTCAGGTTTTATGTTGATTTTGACAAGAATGTGAAATGAGGTTTGTTTCATGTCTTGCACGTCAAAAGGCTTTGATCAAGTCTTGTGAAGTATTGGAAGGCTTGTTTCAAATGGAAAAACATTTTCTATCGATCCAGATTGCTTGTTTTTTATCAGAAATGACTTTATCAAGCTTGTAACGTAGGCTTAGGTTGCTGGCTACAAAAACAGATATTTAAAGGCTCAGAATGTGTTTGAGGTTTTTCTAGACTATTGATCACGAGTGCTTACTCTTAAGCTCTTTTTTTTCCTTATAATTGATTTTCATAATGACCTAGCATGCCCTCTAGCATTCTGTTTGAGTTTTTGTCTTGACATGCCTCCTAGTATTTTATTTGAGCTTTCTATGTTGGGTTTTTAGTACTACCAAAATTTTGAATTGATTTGTTATAGTATACTAAAATATTTTTTATGTTTATGCCCCAGTTTTGTTAGGGCATCACTTGTCATTGAAGATTATTTTGTAGACTAAAAATGCTTTTTTATCCTCGCACTTGCCTCCTAGTGTAGGGTGTAATTCTTGATAGAGTTAATTATCAAGAAAGATTTATTAGGATCAAATAGGGACTACAAGGGATATTTGAGACTTTGTGAAGACATATCAAAGATGACCTCTCTTCATTTCAAAAACATACATCCAGATCGGTAAGCTTTGCTTTTCCATGCGAAACATTTGTTTGATTTTTTTGGATTATTTGTTTGGCTAAAAGCTTAGCTTTATTTGCGGGTTTTTTGAAGGTATGAGATCACCTTTCAATAAAATCCTTTGAATTCCCAGAACACATTTGTTAAACAAACATTAATTTGGAATTTCCTTTCATACTAGACTTTGATTTGTCAAAAATCTTGATGAAATCATGGGATGATGTATAATTTGAATGAAAGGGTATAAGGTGTGCTTGTGTTATTTAAACAAAAAGCAAGAACACATCATAAACTCAAGGAAATACATGATCACTAAAAAGGAAGGTTTGCTTAACAACAAAAAAGGTCTTATGGTGTTATAAGTAAAATTGTCGACAAATCAAAGTCAAAACACCATGTATGGACATGATCAAAATAGAAGGCAATTATGAAGCAGACTTCATTTTCCAATGTCGGCGTACTCCTTTTTTCAAAAGCTTTTGTCGGGATCACTTTAATGGTGCGGACACTTGGTATCTCATCTTTGTGAAGCTTAATTGAGCGTAGGACTTGGATTTTCTTCGAATGTTATCCATCTTACTTTAATCAATTGCATGAGCCTCTTCTTGAAGACACCACAAGTGTGAATGCTATGCCCTGTAGCACTAGCATGGTATTCGCATGTGAGGTCGAGCTTGTACCAATTGGAGTAAGGCAGCTACAAAGGTGCCTGAGGTTCAGGAGCTACTTGCCCAATGCTTACCAACTTTTGATACATTTGATTTAAAGGCAATGGTAGAGGAGGTAGTTGTTCTTGTGTTTTTTGGTAATTTATTTTTAGGAAATTTTTAGGTGGAATTTTTACTTGAAGATTGATGTTGGCAATTTCAGATGTAGGGTTATGGTAGTTTTGGAATTGGTTTTTCCTACCATTGTAGTCATCTTCAAAATGCTCGACCACTTTTCTTTTGCCTTCAAAGCCCTTTTTCTCCACAAGTGCGGGAATTCTTCCACTTCGGATTCCCTGCTCTATCTGCTCTGCCACAGCTATAACATCTGTAAATTTTTGTGTCAAGTTGCCTATTATATGTTCGTAATAGGGTGCTCTTAGCGTGTTGGTGAATAATATCACCATTTCTTTATCCAGAAGCAAAAGATGTACTTGTGCAGCAAGATCTCTCCATCTCTGAGCATATTCCCTTATGCTTTGTTCATCTTTTCCAAGTTGAAAAAACTTGTTCTATTAGAAGCAATGTCCATTTTATACTTATATTGCTTGATGAAAGCATCTACCAGATCTTTCCAGCTACAAATTCTGGTGTTGTCTAGTCTCATGTACCAATTCAAAGTCGTCTCACTCAAACTGTCTTGGAAAAAATGCATAAGCAATTTTTCATCATGCACCACTTCTGCCATTTTGTTACAGTATGATTTTAGGTGAGTGACAAGGTATTGTGTCCCAATGTACTTGATAAAGTCAGGATCACAAGTTTTTTGGTATCACAACATTTGGGACTAGACACATTTCTGCAGCTTATACTGGGTCGTATAGGCTCACCCCTTTAATGGCTCTTATTCTGGCGTCCAACGTCGCCATCTTATCTTGGTTGATACCCTTTGATGCTGTTATAATCATTGGGGTTGCGGCAGGTGCCGGCACTGCTGATTGTATGAATGATGGATTTTGTTGTGAATCCTGAACCCTTCCTCCTATCACCTCTTCATGGTGATTCATTGCTTGTGCTTGAGCAGCTGTTGCGGGTCTAGTTGAAGGACCCTCATCAGAGGCATTTCTCAGTGCTTGCTCAAGTAGGTTGGTAAGATGAGTCACGTTGACTTTTAGAGAAACCAGTTCTTCTTGGGAATGAGCATCACAGTGTGCGCGCTCTTCATTCTCCATGTTTCTCTGTCGAAGTCGAGTGCTGTAAATTTTGGGAGGTGAAGCTCTTCGGGGACCTATATTTTGACTTGCTGATAAAATGTTATGTATAGTGATAGATGCATATGGATGCAAATGTATGTATATACACACATCAGGTGAATTATCAGGGAGTTTAAAGACAAGTTCTAGGTCATTAGATGAGGGGTAAGCTGTCTACCTAGTCTCAAAGGTCTATGAACTGCCCAGTGACTGCCTTACGTGAAGGTAGTATAGGGGTTTACAAGAAATGGTTGGGGCACAATCTGACCACCATTATCGAGTAAACACAGCTCATAGTTGGACGTTTCATGAATCTGAGCCCCGACTGAAAGTCATGAGGCAAACCAGTACTCCCCACCTAACCTAAAATTTAGTTTATTCATGAAATTAAAATGCATGATGACAAAGCACTATAAATGTGTAAAAGAATGAACTAAAGAATAAACAATCAAACAACAAAGCTCAATCCAACGATGTCCCTAGTGGAGTTGCCATCTGTCGCGACGACGATGTTTCGCGCTTCTCGCCCCGCTATCCCCGAATTGGGGAGACAACGGCATATAGTGAAATAGGTGTGTGTTTTATAGTCATAAAAAATTACAACTATAAATATCAGGAGTCACCACCTAGTATTACGGTCACTAGGAAACCTATTGGTCTGTGAGAGTTTGGGTAAGGGGACTTGTTGTGCAAGGAGAAGACGTATCACCCCTAGTGCACCCTACCTAAGGTAAGCTGCATTGTTGTTTGATTGTTTTTGTAACAACTCCAATTTTTTTCCTATTAGTTTATTCGTTAATCTTTCCCCTACAAAGGGTAGATGGAAATCAAGGTTTATATTTCTCCTCCCACGTACCAGTAATGCCGATGTCAACCCACTTGTTTCTTTATATATATATATATATATATATTTCTATCGCTTAACCTTTCCTTTACCCCTTTGCTTTTCCTCATCAATAAGCACCAAAATGTTTCTTATAGTTCAATAGTTTGTTAAAATAATTATTAACTAAAGGAGGTATAGGTACCAAAATTAATTTCAACTCTTGCTTGAGTCCTTCCTGAAACTGTTCCACTCGATGATGCTTAGTGGGAAGATAGGTGGTGGCAAAGATAGATAAATCCTGGAACCTCCTTTCACACTCCAGTACGGTCATATTCCCTTGTTTCAAATCTAGGAACTCCTGCTCTTTCTCTTTCCTGTGCTGCCAGGAGTAATATCGTTCCTCGAATTCTTCTCAAAAGTTTCCTCACCTCAATTCTTCACCTCCCTTCTTTCTCTGATGGTCTTCCACCAGGAGTGGGCACTCTCCGTTAACAGCTAGGTCACACAATCTACTCGGGTTTCCTCCAACACCTGCATCTGATCTATAACCCTTTCTACCTTCCTCATCCAATGCCTTGCTACTTCGGCGTCTTCTTCCCTTGAATGGGTCGGGCAACCCATTTCTCGCATGCCTTTCACCCATTGAACCAGGGTGATTACTCTTTCTGCCGGAGGAGTGGAATTGGATGCACCTGCGACCATACCTGTGAATTCGCTGGCGGTGGCCTATCTTCTGATCCTTGACCACCTGATTTTTTAGCCTGTGACACTTCTGTCCGAGAAGTAAAAGGGTCATCCTGATGTCCCCCTGAATCTCCCCTCTCTGAATGGGCTAACGCCACAGATTGACGGGAGACAATATTCATTAATGGATCCCTTTTGATTTCATTCCTAGAAAATGAGTCATACTCTCTTCCTTGCTTGGGGATGGAACATCCCTTGTGGTTTGCCATGTATGAACCATCCTACAACATTTTTCCAAAATCACATTAGTATTTCAATCCTTGAACTACAACCAAATGCTCTGATACCGATTGTAACAACCCCAATTTTTTTTCCTATTAGTTTATCCGTTAATCTTTCCCCCTATAAAGTGTAGATGGAGCATAAATACGCATCCCAAACCCCTGCTTGAGGCATCACTGTAGACAATGAACCCTTCTGTTCCAGAAGGAAGGGCCAAAACTGGGGTTGATGTAAGTCTTTTTTTCAACTCTTGGAAACTCCCCTCACATTCCTTCGACCAATTAAACCTCACTTCTTTACGAGTCAACTTTGTCAAAGGCGATGCTATTATGAAAAATCCTTCAATAAATCTCTTATAATACCTGCAAGGCCCAAGCAACTTCGAATTTCGATCACATTTATGGGCTTCTCCCACTTTAGAACCGCCCCTACTTTTCTTGGATCCACACATATTCCCCCAGCTGAGATAACATGTCCTAGAAATATCATCTCTTTGAGCCAGAACTCATATTTATTCAATTTCGCATACAATTTATTATCTCTCAGTATTTCCAACACCTTCCTCAAGTGCTTCTTGTGCTCCAGATAAGAGCCCAAATATACCAGTATATCATCAATAAACACTACCACACATTTATCCAAATAAAATCGGAACACTTGATTCATTAGATCCATAAATACTGCAGGGGCATTAGTTAACCCAAATGACATTACTAAGAATTCATAATGGCCATAGTGAGTTCTAAAGGCAGTTTTTTGTATGTCCTGTTCTCTGATTCTTAATTGATGATACCCCGATCTTAGATCTATCTTAGAGAATACTCTCACACCCTTCAACTGATCAAACAGGTCATCTATTTGTGGTAACAGATACTTGTTCTTTACTGTAACTTTCTTCAGTTGACAATAATCAATACATAACCTGAATGTACCATCCTTCTTTACAAATAAAATCGGGGCTCCCCAAGGTGAATTGCTCGGCCGTATGAATCCTTTGTCCAACAACTCCTGAAGCTGGATCTTCAATTCGGCTAGTTCTATAGGGGCCATCCTATAAAGGGACTGTGCTATAGGGTTGACTCCTGGAAGAGTCTCAATGGAAACCTCAATTTCCCTGATTAGAGGTAGTCTTGGTAATTCCGCTGGAAACACGTCTGAGAATTCTTTTACAATAAGAATATTTGTTAATTCAATGCCCCCTTCTTCAATTCTCTCATATGAGACAACCAGGCAGGGCATCCCTTTCTAATCAATTTTCCGTCCATCATGACCGAGATTATGGAGTTTGGAATCACCCTCCTCTCTCCCCTAAATACTACCCCTTTTCCACTCACATCTTGGAGGTTTACAGTCTTTGTGAAATAATCTACTTCTGCTCTATGTCTACTTAACCAATCCATGATCTTGATTGGCCTGGTCTCAAGTGTCAAGTCTTCTTTTACTTCAATAGGAACTAGAGGTAACACTCGAGAAGGATCCACTTCCGCCTTCCGTAATAGTGATACATGGAATACATTGTGAAACTTCTCTAGGTGTGTTGATAGCTTCAAGTGATCAGCTGCTGACCCTATCCTAGCTATCACCTCAAATGGGCCAATGTACCTCATAGCAAGCTTTCCATTCATTCCAAACCGAATGATGCCCTTCCATGGTATCACCTTTAAGAATACTCTGTACCCTATTTGGAATTCTAAAGGTCTCATCCGCTTATCTGAATAACTCTTTTGTCTATCTTGGGTTTCCTTCATTCTTTGCCTGATTATCCTTACTTTATCGATTGTTATTTGTACCATTTTAGGACCCAGGAGTTTCCTTTCTCCAACTTCATCCCAGCATATCGGAGTGCGACATTTTCTCCCATAAAGGGCTTTATATAGAGCCATCCTGATTGAAACTTGTTAACTATTATTATACATGAACTCTACCAACGATAACAAGTCTTCCCAATTTCCCCCAAACTCTAGCAGACATGACCTTAGAAGGTCTTCAAGTGTTTGGATAGTTTTTTCATATTAGCCATCTGTCTGGGGGTGGAATGTCATGCTCAAATTCACCTCGGTTCCCAAAGCTCGTTGTAAGCACGACCATAACCTCAAGGTAAATCTCAGGTCTCGATCTGACACCATTGATATAAGAACTCCATGTAGTCCAATCACTTCGTTCACGTATAATTTGGCCAACTTGTCTACGGGGTCTGTCATTTTGATGGGTAAGAACAAAAGTGACTTTGTCAGTCGATCTACCACTACCCATATAGCATCATTGCCTTTTTTTCCCTTTGACAATCCGGTTACAAAGTCCATGACTATATTTTCCCATTTCCATTCTTGAATTGGTAGTGGTTGTAATTCCCCTACTGGCCTTTGATGTGCTATCTTCACCTGCTGACATATCCCACATCTTGACACATATTCCGCTATCTATTTCTTCATATTCGGCCACCAATAATATTCTCTGAGATCTCTATACATATTGGTGCTCCCAAGATAGGTTGCAAACCAAGATTCATGAGCTTCCTTCAATATCTCACCCTTTAGGGTCTTATTCTCGGGCATGTAAACTCGTTTTCCTATCGCCACCAATCTTCCCGACAACATTTAAAGGGATATCTCTTTGCCTTCCTTTATCTTTTCCTTAATTTTCCCTACACCCTCATCTACCAACTAAGCTTCTAAAACTTTATCTCGTAACACTGATCTGATCGTCATATGAGCTAGCAGTGACCCTTCAGGACCCACATTTAATTGTATTCTTATCCTTTTTAATTCCATCACATTTGCTTGTTCTGAAGTTTCTGTATCACCCATTAATGTTTTCCCTTTTTGACTTAATGCAACACGAAAAGGTGATCGCATATGCTTCCAGACAGTTAAAGCTGTATGAAGTGAATTATCCGATCCATGACTTGGAGCTCGCAGCAGTAGTATTTGCTTGAAATTGAATGGTTAATCAAGTTTATAAACTTGATTAACTATTTGGTTTTAGAATAGTTAATAATATCGACGAGTGACGTCGATATCGACAAAATTTATAGACTGATTAGCTTTCCGAAGTGAAGGCTAATGATGTCAAGAATTCTTGACATCAGCATACCCGAGAACCTCCCAAGATAATATGGAACAATGATTAACTTTTTATTTTAATAGTTTATGACACAAACGGTTACGTCAGTGTCGGTATTTTCATGAAACTAATTAGTTGTTTCCAGGACAGGCAACTAAAGACACTAATGGGGGTCATTACCGTCGGCTATAGTCTTTTCAATATGGAGGGGGGGGGTAGTCAAAAGAAACAAATTTTCTTTTATATAACCTTAAAAAGGTGTATATGGTTGTATTTAGAATCTCATATGATTTAAGTAGATTGATAGATATGTTGTTTAAATTTCTTCTGTAAATTGCTTATATTTACTTAATTGTTTTTACTTATATGAAAAATCTATATTTTGCAGGTTCTTCCCATTCCCGTCAGGAATAGATTTTAAGTCATTGATCCCTTTTTGTATAAGTTAGGAACTTAGGGATTTGTGATGTAATTTTATTATGCAGAAAAACATGTAAACTATATAGAATAGCATATTCATAATATTTTGTTTCTGGAATATTAATAGTATCAACCTACGCTTAGGATATTAGAAAGTACTAGATTATGTTATAATATTAAATTATGTTGTGCTATACATACATACATATATATATATATATATATATGTATGTATGTATGTATGTATGTATGTATGTATGTATGTATGTATGTATGTATGTATGTATGAAATCTTCGTGTTCGAATTGGCTCTTTCAATTATTATCTTATGCGTGTGATGTACGATGGAGTTTGAGAATGAATATAGTCCTGAGCATATTCTGGAATGAATTATGCAGTTACTTGTACTAAACATGGTTGTGATTGTGGATGAGATGTGCTTCAAACTGTGTGCAAGTTACATGAACGAAATTTCAGCGAGAGAAAAAAAAAATTATGCTCCATCTACCCTTTAAAAGGGGCAAGATTAATAGATAAACTAATAGGAAAAAAAATTGGGGTTGTTACAGTTTTCTTAAGTTTGATTTTTTTATTAGTCTTTTTCTAAGTTTCGACGTAGATTTCTCTTCGTGAGAGAATCTCTACCTCAATGCGAGTTGAAAGACTAACCCGAAAGAATTTTACGTTGTATTTTAAAAAAACACATTTTTTTACTATCTATGAATGTACTTTACAATGTAATTTTACACTGCGATAGCTAAAACAAAATAATTATTAAATTATTTTGATATTTTGGCCAAATCTCAATAGATAATCATAAACTGGTTACGATATCCAATTTTTGTTCAAAATATGGGAAAAATGCAACATATATTTTTTTTACAAAAAATATGCTTGTAAAAACCTTGAAATACGACCGTATGCACGAAAACAACCCATTTTTTGTTTTTGATGTAATTTTTCGTTTTTTTTAAGAAAAGAAATCGGGTTGGGCCAAGTCGTCCAAGGGCCCAACTATGATAGACTTGGGTTGGGTTGGGCTGGGCCGAGAGCAATCCAGCCCACCCAAAACAGAATATATATATATATATATATAGACACACACACACACACACGTTGCATGAATTAATTCATACATGTGAACAGTAACAAGGTGGTTGGCTGACTTCCATGAGAAGCTCACCTACCACTACCGCCGGGTAGAAGAGGTTGAGGTGGTTGTCCCTGTGGTGGTGGCGTCGAAAATGGCGGCTAGTGGAAGTGACGGGAGGTACCGATCTATACAGAAAGGGTTGCCGTTGCGTCGTCCCTGTTGTTGCTGCTCGCCGGAGCTGGAGAAAGAAGGGCTAGTCAGGAGATGCTGGCATTGAGGAGGGAGACCAGGTGGTGGTCGGTGGCAGAAAAATCCCCACTGCCAAGGAGGCTGGTCTGTGCTGGAGTAGAAGGAGCTGTTGGTTTTAGAGAGAGAGAGTTGAGCATTGCAACATGGGGAGAGAGAGAGAGAATTGTCGTCGACGATGGAGCTACCGCAGATGGAGAAGAAAAGCTGAGGGAGATGGAGGTGTGGTTGTCGGCGGTGAGAGGTTTTAGCCATGGCATCCCTGCAATTTCTAGTGCTCGTCGTCCCCTGTTTTCTGCACATTTGTGCGTTATTTCTGTGTTTTTTCTCCGGTTTTAATGGTTTCCCCCTCGTGACTCAAAATCCCCCCCCCCCTTCTGTTGTGCATGCATGGCTATTTATAGGTGAAAGAAGTAATGTGCAGGCATGGGTTTGATGTCCAAGAATGGGGTGGTGTTGTGGTGGTAGGTTGCAAGGCATGGCTGCTCGCATGGCCTTGACAATTCTTTTTTTTTTGAAAATTTGAAATAAATAGGTTGTGACAAAAGGGTTTTTCAACGGGAAAAACCAGGAAAAACGATGTTTTTTTGTTCAATTTTGGCTTCCGATTTCACCCAAAAAGTTTCGTCACCAAAAATTATGATCTTCTCAATTTAACCCAAATTAGGCTTCCAAACTTAATTTCTCACCAATTAAGCCCTTAATAAAATTAAATTGACCCATTTAAAGTATAATTAAGCCTTTGCGGTTAATTAAATTCTTCAATTGGGCTCTCAATTGATCCCTAAACATAATTACACTTTAAATTGGCTGATCATTAAATCAAATTGACCCATAAAATATAATTATGCCTTTCGACTTAAGTTTTAAATAGATTTATCGAATAATAAATTATTTTAGAATTGAATCTCTAATTCCTTCATTTCTGGGCAAAAAAGAGGTACGACCGGGCTCTAAAAAACGTCCAAAATTTCCACCTTGATTTTTCTACCGACACCAGCCCATTTTATTTTATTTTTGTTATTTTTGGTTAGATTTTGGGAATAACCCAGAAATTGGGTTATGACACTACCAAACCATAGAAATGTGCATTTTTGGCTTCTAAAACATGTCCCCCATCCCCCCCCAAAAAAAAAAAAAATCACATTATTATACAAAATCTAACAAATGACATCAAAATCATGTAATAGGTAACAAATTCAAAAACTACTAATTTAAAATAGACTACATGTTCATGCAATATGGATTCAATATTGGTTTTTCAAAACTCATTTTGATCATGAACAAACCTAGCACAATTAGGAAAAACATCCTTGATTAAACATGCATTACTTAAGTTAAACAAAAAGAGCACTATATATATAAAAACAACTTAAACAATAAAATTATTATATCAAAAACATCAAAAAACTAGAAGAAAACCCCAACATTAAAGAGGTAAATACAACATCATTTATTGAGCATCTCAAACCTCTTTTATATATGTTTAAACATAAATATAATACACAACAAATAAAAAAATATCTCAAGCAGGCCACTTTGGATTAAAAAATATATATAGAACAACTAATCCCTTTTAAGTAAATCAAAGATAGCAAAGAGGAAAAAATAATGTTAAAATTCGTTTTTATAAAATACTCATCTACCTATTATTTGTTTTAGACATATGAATTCTATCTTGTTGAAACATTCAAATGTAATATATTTATCAATTGAATTCAAATTAAACACTATAATTCAACTCAATTACAATCGAATGCACACTTTCATTTTTTGTCATGCCTTCTTAAATTACCATCTTTTTTCATATCTTTCATAGATAAAGTTAAAAGAAAAAAGAAATTAATATTTTTTTAGCATGAATAGTGAGAATTAAAGTGTGATATTAAAAAAAACTCATGTTAAACTATTTTTTCATAGTTTCATTTATTAATCATATTTTGTTTTAATCACTAATGTTATCGCTCAACTTTTTATAATTAAACCTGTTATGTCGCAAAAAAATTATATTTATTTTTTGAAAATTAACATAATAATAATAATAATAATAATAATAATAATAATAATGATAATAATAATCATGATAATAATAATAATATATTCTTTTTCTTGCTTACTCTTTTGTTAATGTTTATGAGTGTTTTTTCTTTTGGGATAATTTGATAATTTTAATTGTTTTTGCAATAATAGCAATAGTCATTTTATATCTAATATTACTGGGGATAAAAGACAACTCAAGAACAAAAAATAAACAAATTTACCTAGGTTATCTACAATTAAAAAACGATACAAGTCACTTTTGTCTCAATTACACTGTTCCTTTTAAACGGCAAACAAGTCATTATTATATGTTTTAATATTTATTGCATATTATCGCCTAAAAGTATATAAAGAGATAAAAAAAAATGACCTCAGATTTTTTGCATTAAAAAAATTAATATCAGCATTCTTAAATAAATTTAATATAATAATATGATGAATAAATCTTATAAAATAAAAAAAAATTGGCTTTGAATTTTAATTTTGTGCTCTTTTGTTCAAGTTTATTTCTTAAAAAAATCAAAAAATTAGATTTTTAATATTTAAGATCTAATATTACCCGGGAAAAAATACTCAAAAAAACAAAAGGTAAACAAATTTGCCTAGATTATCTACAATTAAAAAATATATGAGGCACTTTCCGTTTCAACTACACTGTTCTTTTTTTACGGCAAATAAGTAATTATAGCATGCAAAAAAATTATATTTATTTTTTGAAAAAATTGCAATATTTTTATTTATAATGTGTAAGATCTAATATTATTGGGGAAAAAAGGCAATTAGTATTTTTTTTTACAAATTTGCTTAGGTTTTCTACAATTAAAAAATATAAAAATCACTTCCCATTTTGATCACACTATATAGTATGTGAGGCTAAGTATATGTGTTTAATATTTATTTAATAGTCTCGCCTAAAATTATATAGAGAGAGAAAATAAATGACCTACAATTTCTTGAAAGAAAAAATTAATATTGGTATTCTTAAATATATTTAATATAATAATATGATGAATAAATCTTATAAAAAAAAACTTTGTCTTTGAAGTTAAATTTATATTTTAGACTTTTTTTTTTCCTTTTCAGAAACTATGACCTTTTTTTCACATGTATTTTTTATTTTTTAGTGTCCAAGTCAGTTGTTCTTTTTTTACCGGGTTTCTTTTTTTTTTTTTTTACTAGAGTATCCGTTACAACAAATTTCTAATAAATCATTTAACCTTCTTAGCAAATTTTCTAACAAATTTTATCAAAAGTTTTTTAGCAATAGCAATATTCAATCACATTTTGGTTGAAAAAAACCATTTTTAACAGATTTTATCAATTACAATTATACTAATTAAATATTAAAATAATAAAATACAACATTTATAAAATCAATCAATTTTTTACATACATAAAAAAGCTCAGTGAAGCGGGCAAATATAACTATATAGGCAGGAATAGGACTTCTCCTGTAGTAAAGACTTCTAATAATGTACATAGGCTTGGCTCCATAATAATATACATCAATAAACAACTCTTCAAAACACCAGATAAATAACTCCTTGAACCCATCAAAGATATTGCCAACAAAATCAAATAGCTAGCTAGCGGTTTTAACTTTGCAACGATCATTGCTATGATTTGCTTCTTTCAGATAGACAGGGAGCAGATTACCAGATTGCAAGCACAGATACATGTAAATAATAATCTTATTTCAAGAAAACTCATATCATACACATTTCTTCTGTGAGCAGGAATACCCTGATTCAATCAAACATGAGTGCTTAGGCCCCGTTTGTTTGCTGGAAAGTGGTTTCATTTTGGAAAGTGAATTCCGGGGAAAGTGAATTCCGATGTTTGGCAGTGTTATGGAAAATGAACTGGAAAACACTTTCTAGTGTTTGTTTGTGTTATGGAAAATGAACTGGAAAATAATTTATTAATAATTTTTTTTTTCAAGTTTATTAAAATAATGAGGAACAAATCTTACAAATTAAAAAGTTGAATGAGAATGAAATTAAAAAAAAATATAATTTCATAAATTATCTCAAATAAAATAAATAATAATCAAAATAATAGAGATCAAATCTAAAAAATTAAAAAAAATAAAAGGTGAATAAATTAAAATAATAATAATTAACATTTCATAAATTATTTCAAATAAAATAAGTAACAATAAAAAAAATGAGGACCAAATTTGATAGATAAAAAATTTCAATAAAAAAATGATAAGAAAAAAACAAATAGCAATTATAAAAATAAGGACCAAAATTAATATAAAAATTAAATTTTAAGAGATGGAATTGAAAAATAAATATTCAAAACAAATTATATATAGCAATCAAAAGTTTGAGGATCAAATTTGATATAATCAGCAAATAATGATATTTCTAAATTTTTCACAACTTCCGTAAAGTGTTTTCCGCTCAAATTTTCCGGAAAACACTTTCCTGAAAACCAAGCCAAATTTTTCTTTGACTGAAAAGTGTTTTCCGTTGACCAACTTTCCGGAAGGCAAACAAACACAGGAAAGTTTGGAAAGTGGTTTCCCGGAAACCACTTTTCTTGAAACAAACAAGGCCTTAAGGGTTTTATAGAACATTCATGTTATTTTCCAATCAAAGACATGCCAACTTCTTTCCATTTTTTGAAGGATAATGTTATAATGAACCTGATTCACAATGCTAACAATATCATACCATTGGAAAATATATGCCAGCAACGTGTATCGGTAAGTTTTCATACAGAACTAGTAACAAAATTCACAATGCTAACCATATCATACCATTGGAAAATATATGCCAGCAACGTGCAACGTGCAACGTGCAACGTGCAACTACTATGGGAAAACAAAAAACTATAAGAAAAGAAACATGTGGTCAATCATCCTTGTGTTGTGAAAAGCAAACATAGAATTTTATAAGATAATATTTTTTTCAAAAACTTTGTTTTTAAATTTTAGTTTGTGTATGATTATTTGAAAATTGATATTTTTTTTTCTTTTGGTTTTTTTATTAGTTTTTATTTTATTTTCACGTCAAATGATTTTTTTTTTAATTTTTTTGTTTTTCTGTTAAAGTTTTTAGACTTTTTTATTCTTTTATTGAATTTATTTTTCTATTATTCACCCAATAATAATAATAATAATAATAATAATAATAATAATTTTAGTTTTTTTTTTTACTTTCTCTTTTATTAATGTTTTCAAGTTTTTTTATTTTCAGAATAATTTAATATTTTTATTGTTTTAGCAATAATAATAATGATATTTTTAGATGTTAAGTCTTCGATGTTGTTGTTGTTATAATAGAGTGTGTCAGTGTTTCATTATATCAAACCTTGCATGTATAGATATTATATTTTATTTCTGAACTAATAAAATCTATTAATTGTTTCAATATTAACTATCATTAAAAATATTTATTCCGCAGCGACGTTGCGGGTAATTAACTAGTGTGATTCTATAGCAGGAAACGAAATTGAGAAACCTAAAGAGATAATATACGAGTAGTAGCACGTCCAGTAAGCACCAGCAAATCATTGCATTTGCAGCAGTGAAATCACCCACCACTTCCTATCCATTTCAAAGCACAAATTCTTCATCCCTCAAAGCCAACTCTGCAGCTTCCTCCTCCTCCTCGTCAAGAACAAAGTACTCATTCTTATCCACAGGCCTGAACATATAAAATATCACCACATAAAACACCAAACTAGCAGTCTCCTCAGCGGCATTACTCACCCACTGATACTTGTAAGCCGCCATCGTCTTCAATGCAAACACCACAGCCCTTGTGAAAAACAAGTACCCAACAACCACAATATAAAACTGTCTAAATAACTGCAATTTCGCCAGATTCCTAGCAGCCTTCCCATCCGTCTTCGAATTCTCTCTCAACGACCTAATCGACCACACAATTGGGAAAATAATAGCGCCACAACAAATGATATCGATCAACAGAAACACCTGATTCCAAGTTACCCAATCCTTAATAAAGGGTCCGGTTTCACCAATCACAACGGAAGCTATATTAGCCAGAACTTGAAGTGGAATCACAGCCATAAGCACCTTCTCTTGCAAAAATGACCGACCAGTCGCAATCAAGACTATAACCGTGAACAACAAAACCTCACGAATAAACTGGAAAATGTAAAACAACACGTCCCAACCGTGTGGAGTCCCAGTAACCTTCACATAATGCTTATACTCAGCGGCACAGATCAAGTTAAGAGCCTTCATAAGTAACAACCCACTCATTAATAAATGGATCCGGTGAACGGATCTTTTATTGTTATAACAAACATAAATCCATAACCCTAAAAATCCAGCATAAGCAAGGAAATAAAGAGTGAATAACGTAGGCAATTGCGTTAACCCTGCAGAAAGATAATCCTTAGACCCGTCGCGGTCTAAATTATACACCTCAGTCTTTACGGACATGGAAACTCGCGTTTCCGGCGCACAATTGGCGAAGAAGAGTGAGTACTCATTTGGAGCAGTGACTGCATAAGATTGGTTGAAAGACGAGAGCGGAGGCGGTGAGAGATCATGGAAAGTGAAGAGAGAGAGAATGTTGTGAGAATCGAGAACGCAGAAGTTAGGGTTCTCCTGGATCTCGAGGATGACTTGAAGGAGAGATTCTTCGGAAAGGAGGAAAAAACCGAGGCGTGAAGAGACGGGATTTGGAGCGTTGAGAGAAGAGGCAACGGAGACGGAGTAGACGGAGATTGTCACGTGTCCAGTTGGTGTGAAGCCGAATTTTTGGAAGAGAATCATGGCGCGTGAGTCGCTGGTGATTGATAGAGTTGTGATCTCGGCGGTGGTGAGGGAGAGGAGGACAAGGAGGACGAGAGGGAGGATGAGGTGCGGTGGTTTACTCATTTTGAGAGGTGGTGGAGGAAAGAGAGGATGTGGATTCGATGCTAAATAAATGGTGGCAGTTGGTTGAGACGGGATTTTAAGAGAACTTGAGTATTCAACGTCGTGTATACGGCGTTGACGTGAATGGGTCCACAAGGAAGCCTCATACACGCAGACAGTCTGGACCAATTGTCAACAGTAGTTCCTGAAAAGCCCATTCCAGGGGAATTATAATTTGTTTTTAATGTAAATAAATATATATATATATATATAGTGATATTTTTTAAAACATATTGATGTAGTTGGATAATATTTAAAAAAAATGTTATATATTAGATCAACTCAAATTAAATTATTAAATATATATTATGATCATAAAACTATAATAATTTTATAGAAAACAAATCAAAATAAATTATAAAGGTGAATTTATAATCAGCTTAATGTTGAAGGATAAAATTTTAAAAATATATTATCTTATTCAACTCAGATTAACCTATAAAACCCTTAAAATCAGTCATAAGATTAGAATAACACTGTAAAAGTGTTAACTAAAATTTCATTAGTCTTTTATCAATGCGTTACCACACAACATAAAATTCATCATTAATATACTATTTGAAGAATTAAAACTTGTATATAAAACTGAAAAGTTTAAAAGGATGTAAAAAACACCCCTTTTTCTTTCACTGGTTTTGTTCCACTTCATTGGGGCCCTACAATTGATGTCTCTCCAACATCACCTAAAATGTAGCATTAACTTCACTATTTAAATATCAAGAATTTACGTCTCAATATTCCTTTAACAGTTTAAGTACCTTTTACTCACCTAATCTCTATTGTTATACTAAGTATTATATATGACTCTAAATACATAAATTTATTATTGAATGCAAATACATAGTTATATAACACATTATCAACATGAAATTGCTACTTTCTTTCATCTTGAAGTAAATAATTATATTTGGTTTGTTTTTAAGAAATAAAAAAAAGACACACACACACACACACATTCACCTATCTTCTTTTATATTTACATTCTTGGTACTAGAGCCTATTGAGATCTGGGTAGAATAGTGATATAAATTATAGGAACCAAGTGAGAAAAAAGAAAATTATAACATAGGTGAATACTAATGAATAGTTTAAGTCCCGTTTGAGTGTATAGGGCAATACACTCAAATAACTTGTAGCCTATTTTCTAATATATCTTTTTTAAATATGGATTCTATTTTTTTTGTAGAATTACTTTCATTTAGTTTCTTCTTTCTTTGTATCTTATGAAAGTAAACACATTATACATAGTAAAGAAATTACAATTGAAAGTTTTATAAAAAGTATTGATGATTGGAAAATTCTAAGAGTTTCCAAAACACAGATTTATCAAAATTCCAAATTTGATTTTTTTTAAACTGATTTTACTATCAAACTGAAGAAAGAGATATTCAGCTCACAAAACCTTTCAAAACCATTCAACTGCTTTCCTTTCCTAAAAATCCCTACAAAAACACCAAGCAAGAAACTACAAATATATCCATATTGGTTTAGTCTAGGTAGGAATTAAATCTCTTACCAAAGAAGGTCTTAACACTTCCATACTAGTTATCCTTCATGATGTTAGATTCCAAACCTTTCAAGACTCATTTTTAAGCTCCATTAAGTCTAGTCTTTGTAGAGGTCCGATCGCATTTGATTGTTATCCAAATTTAATAATATCTCTCAAAAACAAAAACATCCTATAAAGCATGCTTCTCTAGATAAAAACTCATAACTATAATATGCTTCAAGGATTCATCCATGTTGATTTTATCTTTAAGATCCATTATAAAGCTATGTTTTCAGCCTTTGCTAGTAAACACAAATTTCAGTTCAAGAATGTGAAATCCATTTTCTCCAAACAGACCTTTCTAGATCAAACATTGTTGTTCCTAAAGCAATCCAATTGAAAGATATAACCCTTCTAGAAAACTGAATCCTTGAAGGTGCAACCCAACCAGAACCACACCAACCAGCACAACCCAATATCCCGATAAATAACATAACTTAATATTATAATGAAAAAATCAAACTAGCTTTCCATCGACACTCTACAAGTTTAAGACTTTCATATGAATCTTCCTCCTCTAATATCATTAGATTTAGGAAGAATTTCTAAGATTCCTTATTTTATAAACATATCATACACTACAAATCCCTATAGAAAATCAACTTTTGATATTCCTACTGTAAGCCTCCAAAATGCCTATTTCACTATAAATATACCAAAACCACTATATACTAATGCAAATCACCAATCTTCTCCAACTTTTTCCAGAGTCACTAAAAATATCCAAAATGAGCTGAATGTTTTAACTTCAGAAAAACTTTTCATTCTTGAGAAAACTCATTTAAAAAATGACTTTTACGGTGACCATAATTCTAAAAAGAGATCTTGGTTTTTCAAAAATTTCTTACAACAAAGACATGACATACAAAAAAGCTTTTATGATTTCATTAAATTACATAAAGTTCAAATCTTTATTCTTTAACCGTTTGAATTATATTATGCATTAGAATATCATTTTACATATCTATTTGTCTACAAAACAGGCATGTCCTATTACATCTAGATAAAAAAACTATTGGAAACTCAATAGTGGACCTTCAGTCGAGTCTGAACATCCATCCTTGAGAAACCTTCAAATGCCCCCATATACACCAAATAGTAGATGCAACTCCCTATAAAACACCCAATGATGACACATTTATAAATACCAAACATATCATCCAATAAAACAATTTCACCAATACCAACCTCAACACTTTGGGCAAATAATTATCTAGACTCGAAAAACAAATTCAGAATTCTATAATCAGTTTAATTGATACTCCAAAGATTGTTGACTTAAAACTTAAAAACTGAGTCCTTAAACCATACCAAGTCATCAAGACAAGTCAAACACAAATTCAAGACAACAAGATTGATTTCCTCAAAGCCATCAAAACACATCTTCATCAACTAAACCTTATAACCTAAATTGTTTCTCACACCTCACAAGTCAATAATTACCCCTCTACATATACCAACCAGGTTAATACCTCCAAATTGACCAAATCTATACTTCAGATGAAGAATCCTTCTAAGAAGAGCCACCTGAAATCAACAGACTCGTTTAGAAAAACACCAAAACATCTATTCCCCCTCAGACATGACCATTCCAAATGAACCTACCATAGTAAACCAACACAAATGCAATGTTTTTTCCCTATAAGAATTGAACATAAATGGAATTTTTTTAGTACAACATCCTAAACACCTTTCAACAAATGACTATGACAGCCAATGCTTACAAAACTCAAATAGGAACTTCTGATAAAGCCATAACTAAGCTCCTTATAGTTGGTTCTCTTACTAGTTAAAAGGATGATGTGATCATCATCTCACTAAAACCGATCATCTTAATATTCTACATTCTATACAAATATTTGAGGATTAAATCCATATTCTGGACACATAAAAAAATACCATACAATATATTGTCTCAACCTTATCCTAACCATCTCTCTATATTTTGTATGAAATCCTTCCCATCTAAAAGATAAAAATATTGAACTTCTATCAAACCACAAATGTAAGAAGCTCAATGATTTTCAGTGGTATAAAAATCATTTTCTGATACATGTTATGCTCCGAGAGGATTCAAACCAACCCTTTTGGAAAACAAATTCCTGGTAGGATTACCCATCCTTCTAAGAGAAAAAATCTAAACCAAAATCAAAGATACATTAATATTAAAAATCATTCCCAATTACCAACTTACATATGGTGAACTTATTAGTTTCACCCAAAAAGAAAGCCCCAAAATCTGCAAATTTTTAAACTCTAAAAACACTTGAAGTGGGAAATGAACGAACTAGACAAGAACTTGGTGGTTTTTGCAATCAGTTTGATTTGTCCATCAAAAAACCCACTTGCAGTGGGGAAACTATTCTAAACCCAAATTCTATCCAAAAACCAATAAATCACCTTACAAAAAATCAGCTCATAAATACCAAAAATAGTTTTACTCCAAACTAGAACAAACCTATTATAAAAATCCTATAAAAAGCTCATAAAAACCCATTAACCCTAAGCAATCAAAACTCAAACCCAAGTTTGACCTCAAAACCATTACCTGCTACAAATTCAGACAGAAAAAACATGCATCTTATTTCTGCAAGGTCAATACAAAACTTTATGAGCTACAAATAGTTGAAGATGTTATTAACCAAATTAAAAACCTTTTTATTGAAGCCTCAGAGCCAGAATCAACTTTTTCAGACACTTTTAAAGAAGATTTTCAAATAAATGAATTAACAATTTCTAGTTCTAATTCAAAAACCTCTATAAATTCCAAACAAATCAATGTCTTAACTATAGATCAAGAATTTATTCTTGAAGCCATAAAAAGACTTAAACACCCTCAATTACAAAAAAAACTTATTCAGACAAAGTATTAAATAACTTCAACAAACCTTAAATGTCACAACCAACTCAAACCTATTTTGTATTACATTCAACAAGCGCATATACTTATGACCTTACAAAAATCCTCAACAGAAAGAAATCCATGATCGTGGCTTATATCCCAGAATTATAGTATGAAATCAAAACTCTCAAATCTGATTTACAAACCCTCAAACAAGCCCAACAGAAAGACTCAGCCATCCTATAACACATCCTACCTAAAATAAAGAATCAATATGATTCTACACCTAAGTCAGAAGACCAAAACATTAAGTCCCCGTAATTTAGATTATGCATTATCAAACCAAAAAGGTATTAACCCAAATTACTTCTAAAAGGTATTTAATCAAAACTACTTTAGTCTTTTTAGAAGATTATAAACTTGAAACAATTGTCTTATTTGATAGAAGTGTATATTTAAATTGTATAAAAAAGAGTAGTTCCAAAATGATTTTTACAAACCACCTATGAAAGACTTTTTATAGCAAATAACTCCAAACTATATATTGCAGGAAAAACACAAACCTCTGTTTTAAGTAAAAGCATTTACCTTAGATCTTTCTTTGTACCTACAAATAATATTAACCATACCATCATTTTAGTACCCCCCCCCCCCATCATAGACATGATCACACTGTACAAAGCATGACATGATTGCATCACTTTCAAAATCAATAATATAAAACTTGATTTCTTATTCCTAGAAAAATAAAAATAAAAACTAGGAATCTAAATTAAATTAAGGCATGCTCCATTCATACACATCAAATCCATGCATTGAGTTATGGAAAACAATTTCATTTACAGGATTTGAAAAACCTTGTTTCTTTCCAAAGAATTGAACAACCATTAAAAAATTCAGTTTTACAAAAAGAATTTTTAATTTCAAAATAAAATCAAACAAAAAAATATGTTCTGACCTCCCAAATAGTTTTTGGAAAAGAGAACGACATGTTGTTAACCATTCTAATAAGGATAACTTTTTTGGAAAAAAAAAACCAAAAAAACAAGATGTATTTAGATGAATATTGATTTAGAACAACATTGCAAATTTGAAACCCAAGATTTAGAGTCTAAAAACCTCATCCAAAAATCTATATCACCCTAATAGTTTGTTGTTTTTTATGTGACTAAGAATTTTGAAATTGAAAGAGGCACACTGAAACTAGTGATCAATCACATACCTTTAAATACTGTCTTAAAAATGGATTCAATATCCAATTGCAAATAAAAGAGAGTTAATACAAAAATTACATTCTGGTTTATATTTTCTCAGTTTGATATGAAATCATGATTTTGGCAAATCTAAATAGATCTTAAAGATCAATACAAACTGCTTTCATAGTTCAATTAGGGCAATACGAATGGAATGCCATGCTATTTGGTTTGAAAAATACACCCACTGAATTTCAAAGAATTATTAATGATATTTTCAATGTATATTCTAAATTTTACATTGATTATATTGATGATGTCCTTATTTTTTCCAAGTTTTTAGAACAACATTTCAAACATTCTTTCATGTTACTAAATAAAATGGATTAGTTGTTTCTAAATCAAAGATTTCTCTGTTTCAATCCCGTGTTTGTTTTCTTGGTCATTATATATGCCAAGACACTATCACACTTATAGAGAGATCCTTATCCTTTGCCTCTAACTTTTCAAATAAAATCACTAATAAAACTAACACCAAAGATTTCTAGGAAGTCTAAACTATGTTCTAGGCTTTTATCCAAATATCAATCATATCGCCAAACCTTTGCATGACCGGTTGGAGAAAAACTCAGTCTCGTAGTCTGATGACCCCACCTAACTAGTCCATCAAATTAAGAGATAAGTCCAAACCATTTCACTTTTACATATAGCAAAACCTTTAGCTTTTAAGATTGTTGAGATGCCTCATATATAAGTTATGGGGATATTCTCAAACAAATGCAAAACAATATTTAGATTTCTTATGCTGAGTATTCTTATCATTGTATTTTTGTGAATTTCTTTATATTGTTATTTCTTACATTTATGTGTGCATGTCTATATAATTCTTTTGTTCAAAAAAAGTCTATATAATTCTTTTTGTTATTTATGTGAAACATAAGTCTTTAGAGGAATACATTTTTTATTAAATATCTAACAAAATATTTATTCAATATTTATTATAATAAACAAAATTTTCTAATAACTTTTGATATTTTTGTATGAAGCTACAATGTCAAACCTCGCCAAACTTGAGTTCGTGGCACTTGATATTACAAGAAAGAATTATTTATCATGGAGTCTTGATGTCAAAATGCATCTAGATATAATGGGTTTTGGAGACATCATTATAGATGATAATAAAACATATAGTGAAAATAAGACAAAAACCATGATTTTCTTACGTCATCATCTCCATAAGGCGTTGAAGATAAAGTATCTCACAATCAAAGATACCCTTATTCCTTGGAAAGAATTGAAAGAAAAATATAACTATCAAAAGACAATTATTCTTCCAAAAGCTTATTATGATTGAAATGCATTGTCATTATCGAATTTTGATCCTTGTACAAAACAATGTGAACAAGAAGTTAAAAATATACTTTGTTTGCAAGACATAACAAATTAGCTACCGAATTCATTCACTGACTTAAAAGGAGTAACCAAATCTCATATACCAGATGTAAATGCTCCAACTATGATTGAAGTCCTATTAGAACAATACCTTAAAATTGTAGCAAATTAGTTTAAGGCATGCCAAAATGTGGTAGCCCACTCAGTTTAAAAAACAGAAATTCTTGAGAAAAAAAGGACAAATAATGAATTTGGCAATATGGAGGAATAAAATATTCATGAGAATATAGACATAATTGATCATAAAACCCCATAAGAGATTCATGTACCTGAAAACAATAAAAATGAGAAGATCTCGATACCTTGCAATTTCCTTCTCTGCTCCAGGATAGAAAATTCCATGAATAGCCTTGAGAAGTCCCACAAAATTGGACCTAGTGATCTCAGCCATTGTACCCCCAGGACAATATCACAACCCCCTAACGTCATAATAAAAAAATCAATGGTATAATTATACCCCTGCATGTGTAGTGGAACTGCTTCTGACTTCCCCTCACAATTCACCATTTGTCCATTTGCCACCCGGACCCTTAAGCACTCACGGTTGTCATAAGATAAATGACTACCCTTAATAATTGATGGATCAATGAAATTATGTGTGCTCCCGGTGTCCACTAATATTACTACTGCTCTCCTGCCAATGTACCCCAATATTCTCATTGTTTTTGGATTTGGTGATCCACACAAAGCATGAATGGAGATTTCGGGCTCCACCTCATCTTGGGCCACAAATTCTCCCTCGTTCTGAACAACTCCCTCTTCTGTAGGCCCATCATATAATACTAGGCCCCCTTCAACTTCTTCTCCCTCCATGTAAAACAAACGAGTCGTTTTACATTTATGGCCCGGCCCCCATTTCTCCTCACAGTTGTAGCACAAGCCTTTTTCCCTTCTCTCCCTCATCTGACCAGTAGTCAGCTTTTGAATGGGAACTACAACCTTCTTTTTCCATGTGTTTCCCGGTCCAGTATTGACCCGGGGAGGAATGGATCCCCATTTGGCAGTCCTTCTGAGGGCTGCTACATTTTCCTCCTGCATTTTTGCTAACCCAAAAGCCACATGTAAATTAACAGAGTTGAGCATTTTTACCATAAAATGTATGTCTTCCCGCAAGCCACTCAAGAAGCAACTGAGTTTGTAAGACTCGGCTAGTCCTCTGAGTTGATGTGAGAGTGCTTCAAATTGGCTTTTGTATTCCTCCACAGTAGATGTCTGTTTTAACAGAATTAAAGCCTCCATAGGATCATCATATGGTGAACCTCCAAATCTGGTTTGCAATGCTCGAATGAATCCATCCCAACTATTTAGGCCTCCAGCAGCCTCAATATCTTGAAACCAAATTAATGCCTTACCCTCCATGTGGAAGGATGCCAGTAAAATCCTATGTAGTGGATTAGTCTGATGGTAACTAAAAAATTGGTTGGCCCGATAGATCCACCCATTAGGATTATCACCATTAAACTTGGGAAAATCAAGCCTAACCGCTCGAGTTTGTATCCCAGCATTGTCCTCATAAAGAGTATTTGTGATCTGTTGTGAGGACCCACCAGGGTCTCCATTGTTCTGTGCATTTTTCAGTTGTACCAATGCTTCCACGTGTGTGACCACCACTTCTAGCTTTTGTGCTAAGCCCTGCACTATTTGTTGCAATGTGTTCATATTCTGCTGTGGTTGATCTTGATTCTGTTTAACAGTTGCCAAGGATTCAGCAGCTGCGAGTATCTGGTTCCTGCACCCTCAACCATGGAAGACCTACTCTGATACCAAAGATATATTATGTCTTTACGAAGAAAATATGGAACCAAACTAAGATAGTTATCGATAATATTTTTTCATATAATATATCACTTGAAATCATTAATGAGAACAAAAAGTGTTAGTCCAAATCCATCAAAGAATACAAACACATAAATTATTGGTCAAAATGGAAAGAAACAATCTAAACTAAATTAAATTTACTTTTAAAATAAGAAGTTTTTTTTTTTATCTATAGTCCAGACATCTCAAGATGTAAAACTAGTTGGATACAAATGAGTATTTGTACGAAAACAAAATGAAAAGGATGAAATCTTAAGATTTAAGGCTTGATTACTACACAAGGGTTTTCACACAAAAACATTGCATTGATTTCGATGAAACACATACAATTACATTTCATTTCATTTCATTATCTTCTTAACCTGATAACTTATGGAAAACTAGATATTTGTCTAATAGATGTTGTTACAGTCTATTTATATGAATCAATTAATAATGATATTTATATGAAAATCTCTAAAAGGTTTAAAATGCTTGAAACATATAATTCAAATCCCTGGGAGGTTTACTTAATCAAGTTACAAAGATCCATATATGAGTTAAAACAATCGAAATGCATGTGGTATAATCACCTTGATTAGTATTTATTGAAAGAAGGTTATAATAATGACCATACAAGAAGTTACAATTTGATTTTGCTATTGTTGTGTATGTTCATGATTTAAATATTATTTAGACTCATGTGGAGATACCAAAGACATTATATTATTTAAAGAAAGAGTTTGAGATAAAAGAGTTGTGAAAAACAAGATTTTATCTCGTCCTTTAAATCAAACATTTAGTAGATGAAATTTTTATTCATCGGTCAAATTACTCACAGAAGGTCCTTAAAATTTTTATATGGATAGAACACATTCATTGAGTACCCCAATGATTATTTGATCACTTGATGTGAAAAAAAATCATTTTAGACCTCATGATGATAACAAAAAATTACTTAGTCCTGAAGTACTGTATTTTAGTGCAATTGATGCGCTAATGTATCTTGCTAATAATAAACCACATGGTATAATATTCTTTGTAAATTTGCTAGCAATATATAATTGTTCTCTTACCTGGAGATATTAGAATCAAATTAAATATATTTTTTATTACCTGCGAGAAACTATAAATATCAACTTATTTTACATTTAATTTCCCTTAAACCCCGCCACTACACTATGAATTTTTAAAGAAAAACTTAAGAGAAATTATAATGGAAAGATTATGTTATGAAAATTTCTCAAGTTAAGAAACCAAATCAAGTGGGTGTTTAGCTCTGCGGTGCGGCCTGCGGTTGAGGCTCACCGCAGAGCCAAACACATATTTTACCAAACGGGAAGGCAAAATTATACTGCGATCCCACCAGTAAATTAGAATTTCAGCCGCAGTTGCAAAAGCAAGATGCTTTTGCATCTGCGACACACTCTACCTCTACCTCTGCCTCAAACATACAAACACACAGACACGAAAATCACACTGCCTTCTCCCTCACCTCTATCTCTCCCTCACGGAACCACACTCTCCTAAGGTAACATAACATATGTAACACACACAGCCAAGGTAACACACACAGCCAAGGTAACACACACGGCCACCACGTGAAGAAGACGAAGACGATGGTTTTGCAGAAAATAACTCACCCAACATTTCATACCTTTTCATAATCAAGAAATAAAAACTGGCGTAAATTAAAAAGACTTTGTAAAAAAAATTCAAAAAAGTTGACCCAAAAAAACTTAGACACAGAACAAAAATACAGGGGAACACAAAACAGATTTGGTTACGGAAGAGAAAGATAAAAAAAAATACCAACTGAAATCCCATTGGGAATCCATAGCATCAACAACCATCACTTGTTTTTACAGCAATGACTTGGTTTTGACACACTCACACTCATTCCAGTTTTTGGGGAGGGGAGGGGGGTTGGTTGTGCTGTCTGGGGGGGTGGGGGCTGGGAACAGGAAGGGAAGAACTGAGGGGAGGGGAGGGGGGCTGGGTCTGTGTGTGTGTGGTGTGTGGGGTGGGAGTGGGAACGAATATATATATATATATATATTAGTAAAAGAGCTAAAAGAGCTCGGCCTTCAACTGTTCACCCTGACTCATTGACACTGTGGACTGGACTTTTTTCGTCCGTGCGTCGCGCGAGTTCGTCCACCCTTTTTTTTTCCTGATGTGAACAGTGGTTTAACGGTTTTACCCCCACTAATAAGACAAAAAATGGTTTCGGCTGAGGGCTACGGTTGTAATTGCACGCGTACGGACCGGTCCGGTTCGGTCTGGTCCGGTCCGCCGCCACCTTTTTTTTTAATATTTTAAAATGGCTAAATACGGTTATAGCTCCTAATAAGACAAAATTGATTAATTAGGAACAAGGGTATACCAGTAAATGACCATTATTATTTATTTATTTCTCGAAATACTGTCGGTCGCGTGGACCTGCGTGCAGTCCACGCGACCGACAATATTCCGCCTTACGCCCCTTTCAGGTGGCGTGTGAAGGCTTATATGGTGGCCGGAAATGTCCTACCGGCGTCTATTCCGGTGCTCCTCCGCTTGGTTTTCCTCCCGGTGCGGCGCGTTTTCTCACACGGTGGCCGTGGACGCGGCGGTGGCCGGTTAAAACCGGTTTTACCATTTCTCTCTGTCCTGCACGTAAAAGTGCAGAAGAGCCCCCCGGTTTTTGTAGCTTTTCACTTTGGTTCCTTTACTTTTAATTGTGTCTACGGTCCTGATTTCAATTATATAAGTTTTGATTTTGTTCGATTGGGTCCTTCGATTGCAATTAATTAAATGTTAATATTTCACTTCGGTCCTCCTTCTTTTAATTTCCGGATTGGGTTGAAAAAGCTTAATATATTTGGAACAGAAGTTTCCATTTTTGCAACTTTGTCCTTTAATTGAAAATGTTAATAAATATGATTTTCATTTCAGCCCTTAAATTTTTAATTTTTGATTTTAATCCCTTTATATTTGATTTTCATTTCAACCCTTATACTTTTATTTTTTAAAATTTCTAAAATAACCCCTACTTTTGTCCATGTATATATAAGTGTGTTTAACACAATAATAATAATAATAATAATAATAATAATAATAATAATAATAATAATAATAAGTGTGTTTAACACAACAACAACAATAATAATAATAATAATAATAATAATAATAATAATAATAATAATAATATAATTGTTTTTCTTACTTACTTTTTTGATAATGTTTTTTATTTTTTTTCCTTCGGATAATTTGATAATTTTTATTTTTTTGGCAGTAATAGCAATGATAATTTTTATTTTTATTTTATTTCTTTGTTTTATCTTTTGTTAAAGTTTCTAGCATTTTTTTAGTCTTTCATTTATTTTTGTTTCTTTCATTATTAACATAATAATAATAATAATAATAATAATAATAATAATAATAATAATAATAATAATAATAATAATAATAATAATAATAATAATTTAATTGTTTCTCTTACTTACTCTTTTGTTAATGTTTTTGAGTGTTTTTTTTTTAGGATAATTTGATAATTTTTATTGTTTTAATAGTAAGAGCAATGATAATTTTAGATTTTTAGAATTTGATTTTGCTATTGTTATAGTAGGGTGTGTTGAGCTATTTTATTATATTAAATTTTGCATATATAAATATTATATTTTTATTTTGATCCAACAAATCCTATAAAAATTGTTTGCTCAGCCCGCAACGTAGAACATATATTTTTTTAAATTTTCAAATTAAATGATTTTTTCAGCTAATAATTTTTTTTTGTTTTATCATCTATTATATTTTTTTATGTGCTCTTTCTTTTAGTTTTTTATTGGTTTTATTGTTATTATTTTTAAGTTAGATGGAATTTTATTTAAAATTTCTAAAATAACCCCTACTTTTTTTTGTTTTTTTATTGGTTTTATTGGTTTTATTCATCATTAACACAATAATAATAATAATAATAATAATAATAATAATAAAAAATTCTTGCTTACTCTTTGGTTAATGTTTTTGAGTGTTTTTTCTTTCGGGATAATTTGATAATTTTAATTGTTTTGGCAATAATAGCAATAGTAATTTTGCATATAATATTATTGGGGATAAAAGACAACTCAAGAACAAAAAATAGACAAATTTACCTAGGTTATCTACAATTAAAAACGATACAGTCACTTTTGTCTCGATTACACTGTTCCTTTTAAACGGCAAATAAGTCATTATTATATTTTAATATTTATTGCATATTATCGCCTAAAAATATATTAAGTGATAAAAAAAATGACCTCGGATTTTTTGCAGGAAAAAAATTAATATCAGCATTTATAAATACATTTAATATAATAATATGATGAATAAATCTTATAAAATAAAATAAAAATTGGTTTTGAATTTTAATTTTGTGCTCTTTTGTTCAAGTTTATTTCTTAAAAAAAAAACAAATTTTGGATTTTTAATATTTAAGATCTAATATTACTGGGGGAAAAATACAACTCAAAAAAAACATAAGGTACACAAATTTGCCTAAATTATCTACAATTAAAAAATATACGAGGTACTTTCCGTTTTGATTACACTGTTCTTTTTAAACGACAAATAAATAATGATAGCACGCAAAAAAATTATATATTTTTTTTAAAAAATATTTTTATTTATAATGTGTCAGATCTAATATTACTGGGGAAAAAAGGCAACTCATAATTTTTTTTTTACAAATTTACCTAGGTTATCTACAATTAAAAAATATAAGAACCACTTCCCATTTCGATCACACTATAAAGTATGTGAGACTAATTATCTGTGTTTAATATTTATTGAATATTATTGCCTAAAAATATATAGAGAGAGAAAAAAATGACCTATAATTTTTTTAAAAAAAACATTAATATCAGTATTCTTAAATACATTTAATATAATAATATGATTAATAAATCTTATAAAATAAAAAAATGGCTTTCAATTTAAATTTTATATTATTTTGTTTAGATTTATTCCTTAAAAAAATTACAATATTTTCATTTTTAATATTTAAAATCTAATACTACTGGGGGGAAAAGACAACTCAAATTTTTTTCTTTGACAAATTTACCTAGGTTATCTAGAATTAAAAAACTATGCGAGTCACATCCTATTTCAATTATACTATGTTTCTGACAAATTTTTATTTTATTTTTTCATTTAATATTTTGTTAAAGTTATTTATATTTTTTAAATCTTTTATTTTTTTTCATTATTAACACAACAATAATAATAATAATAATAATAATAATAATAATAATAATAATAATAATAATAATAATAATAATAAGAAGAAGAAGAAGAAGAAGAAGAAGAAGAAGAAGAATTATTTCAATTATTTTTCTTTCTTACTTTTTTAAATTGTTTTTCGGCTTTTCTCCTTGAGATAATTTGATATGTTTTCTTATTTTTACAATAATAGCAATGATAATTTTAGATGTTAAGGCTTCGATGTTGCTATTTTTATAATAGGATGTGGTGATCTGTTTTATTATATTTATTTTTGCATATATAGATATTATATTTTAATTTTGGATTGGCAAATCCTTTTGATTTCTTTAATCCAAACAATTATCAAAATTGTTTACTCAGCCCGCAACATAGTGCGGTATATTTTTTAAATTTTCAAGTCAAATGATTTTCTTACAAAATTGTTTTCCCCTTGCATTTTTTTTTATAACTAGCTTCCTTTTTTTTCCTTTTAATAAACGGGGACCTTTTTTTCCATATTTTTAAAAAAAATTTATAACCAGGGTGTCCAACTAAGCTTTTTTTTTTTTTTGTATCCAGATTTCTTTTTTTGTGTTTTTTTTAACCAGAGTATCCGTGGCAACAAATTTGTAATAAATCATTTCATCTTCTTACCAAATTTTCTACCAAATTTTATCAAAAGTATTTTAGGAATAGCAACATCCAATCACTTTTTAGTGGAAAAAAAAACTGTTTTTAATAGATTTGATCAATTATAGCTTTACTAATTAAATATTAAAATAATAAAATACAAAACGTATCAAATTAATCAGTTTTCTACATAGATAAAAAAGCCCAGCGCATCGCACTGGCAAAACCGCTCGTGTATATATATATATATATCGGGGGGGGGGGGGGGGGGGGCTGGCTTGGAACAAATATATATATATATATAGTTGAAAATGATATAAGTATATCAAAAATATTTGTTTTTATTTTTATTAAAAAATACCTCAACAAGTAAAAAATTATATACAAAATTAATAATTATATTGTTGATGGGTTTTTTAAAAGCAATTATTTAATTATATAATTTACTCCTATTAATTGTATAATTAATTGCATAATTAAATTATACATAAAATAATTGCACTATATTTAAAATGATATATAAAATGAAGATATTTTACCAGATGTTGTTCATCGATCACATAGTCAGGAATCACAGACGTGTTCATGTATGAATTTAGTTCGTGATGAAATTGTAAGTAGTTTGATGGGAGAGTAAAAACAAGTGTCTGATTTACTTAAATTATTAATTATATTATATTTTTATGATTTTTAATCTACAATATTTAAAAAAAAAACTATATATATATATATATGTGTGTGTGTGTGTTCTTTAAAGTAATTTCAAAAATTGATAACAATATAAAAAGCATGGTAACCAAACACACGAAACTGCTTTTTATTAAACCTCAAACTCAACCATAATTTTAATTAAACACTTTAATTTCAATTTTGAACCATAACTAAAAATATTTTTAATAAAATTACTTTTTTTTAACATCAACTACAATAGCAACTGTGCCAAACAGCCCAAATATCAAAAGTAGAAATACGAAATATGCAATTAACAGTACATGAGTGGGTGTCGTGCCAATCTGGAACATTTTTTTTCTTCTCCACCTACCTCCTCTTCGTCCTCCTTGGAGGCTGTAAAATGATGATGTCATTGGACCAGTTCAGATCATGGATAGATGAGCCTCATCTGATATACATTCACCGACTGTTTAAGTGATTTTTTTGAAAATGTTTTTTTATTTAAAATCATATATATTTTTATTTTTAAAAAACTATTTTTTAATATTATCATGTAATATAAAAAATTATCTAAAAATATTTAATTTAAAATATTTTTTTTTAATTTTCTTAAAAATATTTTGGAAACGTACAGAATTACCAACGTCATATTATCGAAATTGAAATGAAACGTCCATATAAATCCAACCCAGCCCATTCAGTATCTAAACAGTTGATGTTGTTTTTGAATTTTTTTTTTTTTAAAAATGTATTATTTTTTATTTTTTAAAAATTATTTTTAATATTATTATATAGAATTTTTTTAATTTAAAATAAAAAATAAAAATAAAAAATTATCATTTTTTAAGAAAAACTTATCCCAAAAACTCCTAGTATTTGGATACGATTCTGTCCCAGATCACCGCTCTTTTGCACCTATAAAAAAAAGGCCACGCACACGCACGGACGCACCTTCTCCAGATCATACGTCCAACAACCAAACAAACCATTCCACTGTAACTGTCATGGCTTCTCCTGCGTAAGAATCCATTGCTTGCTTTCTCTCAATTCTTCAACTTGTGTTTTGCTGTTTGATTTATTTCTCTCTGCCTTTTGTTTTGTTTTCGGCACCGGAAGTTTGGATAAGAGCGTACCGGAGATATTGCCCCCATCATTGGATGCGACTGCAGAGCAACCCCCACTCTTTGATGGAATTACCAAGTTTGTTTTTCTTTTGTTGTTGCTGTTGCTGTTGTTGTGGTTGACAGTAGTAAGAATTTTGTATCTAAATTAGCTGATGTTTTTGTTGCGTCTAAGGCTGTATACATGCTACACGTGTCCATTTGCCCAGCGAGTTTGGATCGCCAGGAATTTCAAGGTCTCTTATTTATCCGCTCTATTATATTCTATTATTTACTGTCACTTTCCTTTTTATTTATTCTTTATTTTTCTTTTTGATGGGCGCAGGGTTTGCAGGATGAGATTAAGCTAGTCCCTCTGATCCTTCAAAACAGGCCTGCCTGGTATTCAGAGAAAGTTTACCCTCCAAACAAGGTTAATACTTTATTTATTTTTTATTTAATATTCATTAATGCTTCTTTTTATTATCATCTGTCACTCGTACACATTTCTTTAATTTTTCTTTCTATTTTTGTAGACAATATTGCAGTAGGTCTCAAAGAAAAAAGAAAAAAAAACTGCTATGCATCAGTTTAACAAGTTTCCTGTTAAAAACCCACAAAAGTAGGGTTTGTAGTTGGAGTAGTATGAGCTGAAATGGTATTGTTTTTGAGGCACTGTCGATTATGATTTGTTCTCGTCTGGCTCTCTTGAAGCTGTTTATTATGGCTCTAGTAAAATAGTGTGGTCATAAAGCTGATGAATTATTGAATTTAGCCTGGTGCTTACTGAATTATTGGCCGTTACATCAATTTTCCACTGAAAATTCCTGGAGTAGAGGTCTGATTCTTGGAGTGAGCACTAATTTGATAGCTAGCTGTGTCAATTGCGTACGGTTGTTGTTTAACCTATGAATTGTTTATCATTTCTTGGTTGATTACAAAACCATTTTTGTTCATAGGTTCCATCACTGGAACACAAGGGCAAAATCACCGGGGAGAGTCTTGACTTGATTAAATATCTAGAAAGCAACTTTCAAGGACCTTCCCTTCTCCATGAGGTAAGATGCATATAATTCTCTTGCACTTTTGATGTAATTTCCCTATCAAATTGACAAAATTAACAAAGTAAGTTATTGTAGGATCCTGCTAAGAAAGAGTTCACTGGAGAGTTGCTCTCCTACTCTGATACATTCAACCGTACAGTGTTTACTGCATTCAAGGGAGACATCGCAAAGGAAGCTGGTAACTTCAGATTTTCCTATCTTTCTTTCATATATAAACTGGACCAACTATAATTCGTAACTTGCATCAGGTCCTGCTTTTGATCATCTAGAAAATGCTCTGCATAAATTTGATGATGGGCCATTCTTCCTTGGTCAAGAATTCAGTTTGGTATGTTATCAGTTAATACCACAAGCACCTTAACCTATTCTGTTTGTCGAATTTTTCACCGAGTATACATGTTTTAAGAAATATGTAAGGTGAATTATTGCATTTGCACATTATTTGTGTGTGTATCTTTTATATGCATGTTTAAAAACCATTTGTTCTCAGGTGGACATAGCCTATATCACATTCGTTGAAAGATTCTACATCTTCCTGTCAGAAGTGTTCAAGTATGATATTACTGCTGGCAGACCAAAACTGGCAGCTTGGATTGAGGTAATTTGGAATCCATTTTTTCTTCATATGCCCCTAGGTCTTCCAATTGTTGATTTAGTTATACTTTCTCTAGTTATGTTATTTAATCTATCCATTTGATACTATATGCTTAACTCAACTCCAGGAATCTTTTGCTTCAACTTTTTGCGCTTTATTTTTTTTCTTTAATTTGATTCCCATGTTTCATGCTCTTTCACTTTGTTCCTCCCAGATTTCCCTGGTTCTGTACCCTTATTTTTTTTCATTGTTTCGTTTAAAGCTACCCTCTGCTTATAGTAGTTTGCTGGATTTTCCATCTTGCATGACTTGGATCATGTCTGGTCATTGTGTTGGCCTCTTCTCTATTGTCTAATTATTAAGATTACGATGAGCAATCATTTGCTGTTACGCCACTGAACATTTGAGCTGAATTTTCTAGTGCTCCTTATCTTGAACCACTATTAAAAAGAGGCAGCTTCTTGTTGGGCATGAGATTTTGGTTTTGGATGGTAACTTGTCCTCTTATAAATCCAAATGCAGGAGGTGAACAAGATTGAGGCTTACAAGCAGACAAAAACTGACCCAAAAGAGATGATTGAAACTTACAAGAACAAATTTATGGTGAAGAATCAAACCCATCCTGATATGCTTATGATTCTTGATCATTTTTTAAAAATAATTCACGGCAGTTGTGGTGAAGTAACTGATCACACCTCTTTATGTTTGCTTCGCAGGCTTAGAATTAAAATGCCACTACACTGAATAAGGGCCCTGGTATCTCTTGGTTGAGTAAGGTTGATTGTGTTTGTAGAGTTAAGGAGCAGATATATAATGGTTGATGTTTCATGGTTGGTCTCCATGGATGTCTACTTATAGCTATAGTAAATAATGAAGGATAAGCCTCTATTTCACTTAGTTCAACTGGCATGCCTGGCTTAGTGTGTTCGCTAGATTTGCACTGTTTTTAGGCTGGACGCTATCCTTCTGACTGTCGCTCTTTGTACTTTTACTCCAAGATCTTTGCTTGGTGTTTCATGAAATGCTTGGCTTGCAGTATGAATAAAAAAGATCCTGGTACTTGTGTGATATTGTTGCTTGTGGCATTTACTTTCTTTAAGATTTTATTTATTTATTTATTTATTTTTGTGTTAATGATTCATGTTGCTTGCTGGGGATCCGTCAAGAATTCGAAGGCATTCGTATTCTTCCACAGAAGATAGTTCTGGGGATGATATAACAGGTCTTTCTTATTAAAAAGACCTAAAGTAGATCGGTCGGTTACTGTGGACTGAACATTTGCTCTGCTGCTTCGCACTTATATGAGTTTTTTTTTTTTTTTCGTTTATGCATAGTGGATTAACAAATTTGTCCCTTGAAAAAGACAAAAAAG
The DNA here is from genome assembly GCA_009078335.1 of Salix brachista. Classification (NCBI taxonomy): domain Eukaryota; kingdom Viridiplantae; phylum Streptophyta; class Magnoliopsida; order Malpighiales; family Salicaceae; genus Salix; species Salix brachista. The sequence continues at coordinate 9,861,926 of CM018587.1, forward strand.
GGCACCTGGGTTGATGGGTTCCATGGTAATTGCACATTTTCGGTCCGGTCCGGTTCGTCTGGCTGATTTATTTATTTTTTAATATTTCATTGAACAGTGCAATAACCGTTATATCCCTCGAAAAGGACAAAAATCATGCCTGGGAGGGAAGGGCGATCTGGTAATTAACCAATTTTTTATTCTTTTTTTCGCCAGTTGACTATTGACGCGTCGCTGGACGCACTGCTCGTTTTCGCGCTCACGCGTGTTTTGAACGGCGGGTGCGGCTTACTCCGGCGTCCAAAAATGCCCAACCGGCCTCTAGAATGATTTTCAGGCATGTTCTCTTCCACCTGGTGCGATGCGTGTGACTATGTGGTGTACGGAGACGTGTCAATGGTCGTTTGAATTTCCCCCCAATTTCTCTCTCTTGCCTGCGCAAGCTGACGTCAGCGCAATTGTTTTTTGTCACATTTCATTTCAGTCCTTGAATGTTCGAATTTGTTTTTCTGGCCCTTAATGCTATTATATAGGTTTTGATTTGTTTCAATTTCGTCCTTCAATTTATATTGATCATATAATTTATATTGATCATATATTGTAGTTTCAATTAGGTCCTCATTCTTTTAATTTTTGGATTGGTCTAGAATTCTTAATATTTTTGGTATCAAAGTTTTCATTTATTTCAATTTTATTCTTCCATGCAAATTTATTATAAATCCTTAATAATTTCTATATCAAAGTTTGATTACTTTCAATTTTATCTTTCTATGCAAATTAATTATGGATTTCAGTTTTATTTCGGTCATAATTTTTTTGATTTCTGGTTTTGTTTTAAATTATTTAATTTCAATGTTTGGATTTATTTCAATTTTGTCCTTTAAATTAAATTTATTAAATATGTTTTTTTTTATTTTATCCCTTATACTTTTAATCTTGGATTTTATTTTAATTCTTTTATTTTTTATACATATTTCTTACATAGTTCCTATTTCTATCCATGTTTATATGTATATGCTCTTAGTTTTTCTTTCCAATTTTTTTTATTTCCAATGTTATTAAGTTTTTCTATTTAATGTCCAAATTTTAAAGAAATAATGTTTGGTATTATTTCTCTTTTTTTATTCTTCAAGTTAAGTAATTTCTTTAAATATAATAATATTTATTTTTTATTAATATTGTTAGGTATTGAATTTTCTAATTATTACAGATAAAACATTCAAAATAATAATAATGATTATTTGTAAGCTTTATTTTCTTTTAAATATATCAGACTAATTATATATTTTGATATTTGTTTAATATTAGAGCTTTAATATATATAATGACCTAAGTTTTTTTGAAAATAAATAAATTAATACCATTGTTTTGAAATATTTTTAATATAATAATATGAAAGTAAAAAAAAATTATGGAATTTTCTTCTCTAACAATAATTATGGTCTCGTCAATTTTTATTATTTCCACTGTTATTAAGGTTATTTTTTTTAATGTTTATATTTTAATTTCTGTTCGTGATCATTTTAAAAATGATATTTTCTATTTTTTATTCTTCCGTTCAAATAATTTTTTAAAATCTAATAATATTTTTTTATTTTGTCATTTATTTAGTTTTTTAGTTGTTTATTTGTTAATATTGTTAGGTCGTAAAATTTCTTATTATTATAGGTAAGACATTCAAAATAATGATAATGATTATTTGTAATATTGTTTTCCTTATCAATATGTGAGACTAATTATATATTTTGATATTTATTTAATATCAACACCTTCATATATATATGACCTATTTATTGTTATTCTAAAATATTTTTAATATAATAATATGAGCAATAAATTTTACAATCAGTTTTCTATATAGAAAAAAAATCATTTCTAACATATTTTATCAAAAGAGTTTTGGCAGTAGCAACATTCAATCACTTTTTGATGGGAAAAAAATCTGTTTCTAACAGATTTTATCAATTATAATTTTACTGATTAAATATTAAAATAACAAAATACAACACATATAAAATCAATCAATTTTCTACATAATTAAAAAAAACTCAGCGCATCGTGCGGGCAAAATCGTTCGTGAGCACTAGAATGAGGATGTATACTGTCTTTGTATATCATTATCGAAGACTGTTGCCTCACCAATACAAATGCCATGGCACGATTAGGTTGGTGGTGGATGATGATCACAGTTCGGCATAAAATAAACGCAATGCCAACGACAGGCTGTCAATTGGTACTGGCAATGATCTTCATTTCTTACCCCTCATTCCTAGATGTCCTCTTAAAATTTATCAAGCTAGTTGAGTCGTGTACTCGTGTTCTAACACCATCGAAATTTGCATTGAAAACTCGTGTTCCTGGATGTCCTCGTGTTGAGATGCTCACACATCCGACCTCGGGTGGTAAAAAGCTTGAAATTTGCATTGCAAATCTCGGGTTCGAGTCAGGACATGCTCATTTTGTAAGTTTTACTCGTTTAACTCGAGCCCAAAAAGAGTGTAAAAAAAGAATGGTGTTTTTTAATTTTTTTAAAAAAACATGCATGACAGTTTTTTAGTCCTAAGTGTAATTGTCAATTCCTTTCTTTATTTCATAATTTGACATGAAAATATGGGTTTTGGAATGGTAAGCATATATATATATATATAACTTGATAAGTCTAGGCTTGGGTGGCCAAGATTTTAATTTGTTTTTAAATTTATGTTAAATGAAAATTATAAAAGAGAGCCATGGGTTGGTAGTAGAGGTTGGAATTATATGTGTGAAGGATGGTTGGTGTTGATCAGGCGTCCATAGGAGGTCGGATCCTGGCAAGTTTAATTCATGAAATTTAAAGTTTCCTTTCTTGTGTTAATCTAAGTTTTTAGTTTTGTTTTGGAAAATATGTTGTGGCGTTTTTATTTTAAATATCAGCATGAATGAATTTATAGGCATTGAGTTTTTTTTTTTTTTTTATGAATGTTTAGAGAGAATTTGGGAATGAAGAAATTGTTTTTGATGACAAAAAGGATGGCTATTAATTTGCTTTAAGATCTAAACATCTAGAGTTTGTTTGTTTTTGTGTTTTAAAATCTTTTTTTCAAATTATTTTGTTTTGTTTCAAATTATTTTTTAATGTTTTCAGATAATTTTAACGTGCATTTATAAAAAAATAATTTTATTTTGATTTATTTCTAAGAAAAAAATATTTTAAAATACCCCCGCTATCACTCTTTCAAATATTCTTATACAAAAATACATAGCACGCTAGTATAAAAATGTGATACACACATATTAAAGGGGGTGTTTGACACTGCGTTTCAAAAGCGCTTTTAAAAAAAATATTTTTATTTTTGTTTTTAATTTTAAATTAAAAAAATTGTTGTTTTTAGTTATATTCATGTGCTGATGTCAAAAATAATATTAAAAAATAAAAAAAATATCATTTTGATGTATTTTGAATGAAAAATATTTTTAAAAGGAACTTCAACCACACTCCCAAACAAACGCTAAGGTTTTTTGAAATCAAGATGTCTTGTGTTAGTAGCATGAATGTAGCATTTCCAAATCATTGACCTTTCTATCCGGAGGCAAACCTACAAATCTTAGCTTGGAGGCCAAGATATATTGATACAAGAAACAAAATTAAATTTTCTTTTAATAAGCTTAATAATTATAACAAAATACAATTCTATTTTTTTTTATTAGTATGTATTACATTTCAATAAACACAAATATTTAAAGATGTTCAATATAGACATGAAAATAAAGGAAAGAAATAGGTACAAAAAACTAAACTAAGTCATCATCGATGATCTTTTATTGAGTATAATTTTTTCATAATCATATAAGTTATGAAGTTCATAACAATCTTATTTTCTATGTAGACACTAAATTGTCAGTAAGAAAATATCATCTATTTTCACCAACTTAATTATAGAAAAAGTTTTTTCTATAGTTGTCAAAAATACATTAAGAGGTAAGATTAACAAAATTAATCTATCAAATAAATTATAGACTTTTTTTTTTTTGTTAGTGTCTGGACCAGTTTGCACGCACCTCAACTAATCCCACGAGACCTGAAATCGACGACCATGTAAGCTTCCATTGGTCATCATATTAGTAATTACAAGGCGCGAACCTAAAACCACAAGAAAAACAAATCTCTTAGTCTCATATTTTTACCACTTGATTACCTACTAGATGGTTAACTAAATTATAAACTTTTGATCTTCTGGAAGTTGTCAATGCTCTACACATATTAAAAAAAAGTCAATTTCTAAAACTTTTGATGTTTTGGTGCATAAAGTTCATAATGTTGCAATTAAAACCTCAAATGAACTTTGCCTTAAAAGTTTTGAACCAAATTACATACATCATCAATATTGAATGAGTTATAAGATTCTGGAGGGCATAATGTTGAACTTAAAATACAAAGCTCAATTGCTTGATCATAAAATCTACTATATAAATATTATAATTAAAAAAATAACTTGTGACATTAACAAAGTCTTGATCTTGTTGTTACGAAGCTCAACATAAAACATCATTAATTCTTATATTTTGTTTCATCAAATGCAATATTAAAACAAATTTAAAAGATGTAAATGCTAAATAAGTTGCTTTTGCACCATCTTATCGAGAATAATTTGCTTCATCCTTGGAGATAGTATTGATAACTTTATAAGCAGCAATAAACATCCTTAATAAGCTGCGAATGAGAACCGAGAATGCGAACCCAATCAAGTATTATCACCTTCTCATCTAATGCTTCCAACTTGGTTTGCTCAAAACGTCTGGTTGTCAGTGTTATTATCCAGCAGGATAGCATGAAAGTACTTATCGAATATACATACGAGAACATCATGCGGGTGTTGATTTCCGTACAAGATAGTTGATGTCTGAAAAAATGAAACAGGGAGAAATTGGGAGAGACGATTAAAAAATGACAGACAGCCTGGTCTGTGGGTGCACAGGCGTTTCTCTTGTTCTGTTATGAAACGTTTTGGCCGAAACAAAACAAGATCAACAACGCAGCAACTTTTCATTGTTGGTGCGTGTTTAAGAACAACTGTACTATAATCCAGATAGGCTCATTTCAGAACCCCACGAGCATTGTAGGGTGGCAATGCTCGTAGCTCTCTTCACATCCTGTTCAGATTTAGCATAATCTTTGCAGGTCTGCAAGCAATGACAGTAATGAAATCAGAGTGAGCAAGAGCTGTTGATAAAAGTATCAAAATATTCATGCGCCTGCAGATTGTTATAAACTTCCTTCCGAAACTTAATCTGAAGCCAAACATGCGTATATATTACACATAGGATCAGCCAAGGCAATATTTGAGGGAGAGGGAAATGTACTCGTAAGCTTAAGATAGGCAGCAAGGATGAAATGTAAACGGGACAGCCCATTTGGATATCAATTCTCGTTACCAACACAAAACTGGCATCGCGAAAAAGCCTCCGGAACTGAAACTGCTATGTTCTTTTGTTTTTTTTATTGTCTATTTCTCGTGTTATTTAGCCTCTTGTGCGCTGAACTCTTTTTGATATCTGGGCCAGACCAAGCTTCAAGTTCGGAATCGTATCCAATCCATGGTTGAGATCACAGCTTGTCTCTGCTAGCAGTTGCCTGTGAATCGGGTTCAAAGGCTGCTGCTATATTTGTGCTCTTGAGAGGCATATCATGATTATGTTTTCCTTCATATGTTGTTATAAAAGCTTTTGGATCGTCTGATGCTCTTTCCACATGCTTGCGCACATTGCATTTGAGACTAGTACATCTATAGTAACTCCTGCAAGATAGAATTAAAATGTGAGTTTTCTCAGGGGGGGAATAAGCAACAAGTTCCTTAATGTATACTATAAAACATTAGGATAATGTGTTATCCTCAATTCAAATCTCAAAGATATTGCTAAACAGCCAAAAACGTTTTTCTTCTGAGGGTTTTTTAAAGGCCGGGGTAAACATTGAATATCAGAGAAGCAGAAATAAGCATGCAATACACATCTCAAGCAAAGTCTAATGTCTCTACCTGGGATACGGGTTCCCCTTTACAATCTTCTGCCCATATTTTCTCCAGCGAAAACCATCCCCCACAATCTCAGAATCTGTGGAACTTTGCACCACTACATGGGGCTCCTGAACGCCCTTCCCTGATATGCCACCGTCATTGGATAGTATCTCAGTTTTCCTACAAGAAAAATCAAAATACGTCCATTACATAAGAATCAAGAGAATAATTTCAAGGGTGATGTGTATAGTAAAATTGAAAAGGCATATCAGGCCATGACAAAAGCTTATTGGATTCATGAAATGAGGTAAGGGTGAGAAGGGCTGGAGGAAGAAGCAAATACAAGTTGGCATAAAACCAGCTTGGACTATTCCTTGAGATGATCCGGTTAAGCACCAGGCAACACAGTGAATGTGAATTAGATTTTATTTAACGATGAGGTGAACCCCTAGAGTAGCTGATTTTCAAATCTATTCATGGGTGTTTTATCTCTTACCTTCTTTTATTTCTAGGTTCATCATCGTCTCCCTCCAATCCCTTGCTTCCATCATCACATTCCCCATTGAGACCACATGAGTTCTCAGAAGTTCCCGCACCAGCATTAATCGATCCAGTTCCAGCAGGATCACGAGATGGTGGGGGTTTACCCTGGTAAATTGACTGCACTTGTAATCCTATTTTGTTCTGATTCTCCTCTCTACCTTCAGAGTCTTCATTTCTTTCAATGAGTTGATTACTCCATAAGGGGGTGGTGTTCCTATCTTGAGCATTGCTATCAGATACAGCTCCTAGTCCTTGTGTTCCTGATGAGTTGCGCTTAGCAGGCTGAGGCTTTGAATGACTGTGTTCCCCTTTGTAGACAATTTCTGCAATTTGCCCATCAAATGATCTTTCGACCTTCTTTTTCACCGGACAATTTGGATAGGTGCACTTGTAGTAACTCCTCGGATATTCACTTCCTTTTACCTGCTTTTGCCCATATTTCCTCCAATTATAACCATCATATGAAGGTCTGTCCCCATTGGATGCATGTGATAAAGTTTTTGGATCCTCGTCCTGATTATGAGATGTTGACCTCAAGGGTTCAGTTGTCTGGTATGCTACTGCATGGGATGGAATATTCTGAGGAAGATTTGAGGACAGTTGGGATGAGAAATTTTGTTTATTTTGTTTTGGACGATGAGGACGAGCCTCAACTGATTGTAGCGCTTGCTGTGAAATAGTATTGAAGTTCCCCTGATCAAAAGAAATTCTTGCATCAGCATCTGAAGAAAAAAATACAACCACCAATTGCTAGATTACCATGGCAGAAGCTATAAAACTTGTGGTAGAATTTTGCTACTCACCATATTCGCCAGTAGAGAAACAGTTGCCTTTGAAACAAACTTTGCCTGTGGTTTATATATGACAGTTGTTTTGCTATCAGTACTTGAAACCCTATTAGATGAATTGCTTAGTGCTGTTCCAGAGAGTTCAGCCTGAAAGTGTTCAAGAACATAAAGTTGAGAAAGCAAGAATTCTTAGTGGAGAGAGAGCATTCAGAAGAGCTGAGTGGTCACCTGGGAAGAAACCAATGCACCTGGAGCACGATTCACCATTGGCCTAAACCTCACAGTTTTTGGTCTAATGGCAGCAACTGCAGTTTCAGAACAATCATTAGAGGGTGAAGCATTGATGGCACCCGCAAGCAACTCTGAGAAAGATATAAAAGTGGAGCAACTCGGCCTGGAAGCTACTGGTTTAGCTATAACCACCCTCTCCGATTCCTTGATCTCCATTTTCAATAAATATCTGGAATCTTAATTACATTTTACTGCTGAACGTGCAAGAAACGGCCATTTCAAGATCAAAGGGAGCCTGGAAGTCCTATCTTTTGAACCTCAATTCACATTCAACTGAATCCCAGCAGAAATCAACGAAAGCTTCGGAGACGGAAACCTGGTTTGTAGATGCTAAGAAACTGCTTCTGCTGGCTGGGATAACCTCTCAGACCTGCATTATACTGGGATTAGATTACTGGAAAATATAAAACGGAGACTACATTTACAAGGAGGAAGAATCCAGATAGTGCAGTGCCATAAAGAGCACTCAAGTAACACAACAATCAGAATCCATGAGCCATCATGCACTGTCTCAATATGTAGTAGCCTATTGCTCCCATTCCATGTATTAACATTCTACAATCTAATTTCTTTGTTCTTCACCAGCTAAAAGGTGCAGAGCAGGGCACAAACTAGTCCAAGAAAATCTCTCTGCAATGTTCATTTCTATTACTAATACTTTATGCGGGTGGAGAGAGAAGCAAAACATAGGGATAATTACCCAAACAACTCCATAGTAAACAATTCCTATTCTTCGAGGCAAAGCTCAGCCTTTCCAATCAAAACATATGAATAACTGGCGACCTCTCATATGATTTATAATAATAATAATATATTTAAGAAAAAACAATTTGCAGAGGACCTCAGTAAGACATTCGCAAAAATCCAACACTCACGAAAGAGAACCAATAAAAAAAAAATGTGAGTGGATTGGAGGAGCATATCCAACATAATTATTAAATATAAAAGAATTTCTAAGAAATCCCTCCCTCTGAAAGATAAGGACTTCAAAATGTCGTTGAATAAATCTTTGGTTTGTGGTTGCATAAAAAAAAATCATTCTCCTTAGAACTTCTTGTTCATTGCTAAAGCAATTCTTTCCATCAACATAAGTAAACATCAGATAAAACTTTTGCTGAGGAAGCAGATGGTATGAAGCATTACAAAACTAGGGATCTTTTCCTCTAAACCCTCGACGTTATATATTGCATTCATCTGGACATGGGTGCAGTTTCAATCTCTAGGTTCTCAAATTTGTCAAATTTAGAACCAATTTTTGCTTTTTTTTCTCAAGAAAAAAAAAACCCTATTCAACAGAGAAGGATGAAGGACCCAAAAAGGCAAAGACTTTTCAACAAGCACTGGCCAAAAACACAATAATATTCGAGTACTGTAATGAAAGTCCTTATAATTAAAAAGTTGTGCAAGAACCATTAAAACCAGTGTAGTTTCTAACACTAAATAAATATATAAGAAAAAATATGCATAGCCAGAAATCTGAGAAAACAAAAGGTGTTTTAGAATTTAAAAGGTATGCAGAAAAGATTGAAACCCCAGAAGTCTTAAGAACATGAACACAAACCATAGACTGGCTTTAGCTAAAAGAAGGCAGACAAGAGAGAGACAGTGGAAACTAACCAGAAAGGCAATAAGTAAGAACTAGCAAGGACTTTCTACGCTTCCACAAGATCTCATTTACTACTTTCTCAGTTCACAACATTATTCAATCTATAACCCTGCATTTGCAGAACCAAGAATTTTGTGAGAAAATTATCAAACTTTTAAAGAAAGTGGAAGACGTGATACACAATGAGATAACTTAGACCTTGGAAATAAGAAATCACCTGCTCAATTCAACACATGAACAGTGATTCTTTCAGCTTATATTACTAGAGATATAGTAGAATCGCCTTGTCCTTTTATTATACTGCTTTTACTCGGCTAAACAAAATTTTCTATCCGGTTTTTGAATCCGCTAGCTAACAAGGTAGTTGAGCACCATGAACAGTTCCCTGAATATAAAGCCAGGAGAGAGGACAGAAAGGGGTGGGGGGGCTTTTTATTTTGTTTTTCTCACAGGTTCTGCCGGTAAACTGTTGTGGGGCTGTATTTTCTTATTGGGCACAAGAAGTTGTTGCAGGAAGGGAAATGCGGTGAATCCCAACCACCTTTTTATTATTAATTTATTTATTTTCGGAGTATACATAGTAATTTTTTAGTTTCTTACAACATTTTAGTTTTTCTTATATATTATATTTATGGAATTATCGCATGGGGATTTGATTAGCTCTTTTGTTTGCCATTTATTTTTTGGATTTGTTTTCTTTCAAGAGGGTATTGCGAAGTGAGGATAATGAAGTCATTACGATAGAGCTGCTGATGGATCTGCCAACTAACTGTCTCTAGTTTCTGCTTTGACTCTTCGTTGCTTGTTCCAACTCCAAGACTTGGTGCAGACCTGCTCCGAATAAAAAATGCAAGGCCCACTTTCATCCATGGAGCGTGTAATCCACTTGATGCTGACCAGACAGGTTTGCGAAGGGGACTTTTCGAGACTCTAAGCTCCTGGGTACGGAAAATGCTGTCAAATTTAAGAGCTGAAAAGACAACTTTCCCACGACAGCAGTGTTCGTTGGGTGGTTGCAAGGATGGCTGGCCAGCCCTGAATCTATCCACCATGGGGAGGGAGAATGCGTGCCAATGCTTGTCTCGACTCAGCAATGGAGTCTGGTTTCAATTAGTGATTTCATAAATTGTAATAAAAAATAAAAAAGCCTGGAAGATTATTATTTTCTTATCCCTTTTCATGATTCTTTCCTTCCATGTAAGCAGACTGCAAATTCTAAATGACTGTTTGGGTGTGTAATTATGGTTATTTTTTAAAATATTTTTCGTTCAAAAATATATTAAAATTATATTTTTTTTATTTTTTAAAAATTATTTTTGATATCAACTTATCAAAATGATCTAAAAACACCAAATTTTATTAATTTAAACTTAAAAATAAAATAAAAATTTAATTTTAAAAAAAAAACACTTTTCGAAAAGCACTTTCAAACACCTCCTTAATCCCCACTAAATTCCGAAGACATTGTTTTTCTTCTTCTTTGAAATGGGAGAGAAGGGGGTGCAAGATCCTGAATTAACAATTCGCCAACTAGCAAAACCCGGTTACGCAGACCACGCCTTGCTCCAAGCAGATGTGTCGGGTCTCACGACGAGCAGATTGGACTTTTGTAAGGTGGCAAGGAGCAACAGTTGTACGCGAAAATCTACGCAAAGATATCCACTTGTAGCAAGCTGAGATCCTAGCATTATCTTCGATAAATACATGTTTAGGCAATCATTTCTACAAAAATTAGTTATTTCTGGTACTACTTTTTCACAGTGATTTTTTTTATAATCGTTGATATTGTCATGTAAGACCATTATATTAACAACACAATGCTATTTTATCAAGTTAAGTCAAAATGAATTTTGAGAGTAAATTGAATGGGATTAAATTAGTGTGGCTCAAAGCTGTCAATTTTGTTCTGTTCTGTCCAAAATAACCGATACATTTTATTTCAATTAAAAGAATAGAACAAACTAGAGCAAATTTTATCACGTTCAGAATCTCGGTTCGTTCCAAAAATTCCACCCAAATTCTGACCGGAATGTTCTGGTTTCGTTTTGCTCATTCCGTTCTGGACAAATAGCATTTTTTTAAATAATGAATAGTTTTACCATCTCAATTATATCTCTTAATCCAACTGTTAGATTAAGATAAAAAATTTTGAGGAGTCTCTTTATATATTTATATATATTATGTTAAATTTCAGAGTAATCAGAGAATGTAACGACCTTGCGATATTAATGATGATATTCTCGTAATATTATACAAGTTCATAATTTTGTTCAGAAAAATTATTTTATTGTGTCTTTTTTTAGATTAAATTATCAAAATAAAACGATCAAAAATAAATTTGGCATAATTCTTTAGGTTAAAATATTTGAAAAGGCACATTTTAAATAATGATTAAATAACTTTGTAATCTTGCCTTATTGTAAAATTGTTCACCAAGAGTTTTTTTTTTAAAACAATAAAATCATTTTTTTATATAAAATTGAACACTATATAAACATGCATACATATGTACAATGGGCACCTGTATTTTTTTTTTCCAATAATTACAATTGGCTTAGCTTCTGCATAAAGATGTCTTTTAAAAGGATTAGGTTTATCTAAAATTCTTTTATGATTAAAAAAAATACTATAACTATTTGTCTAGAAGAGTACTTTGAGAATTTTCAAAGGGCTAGATGGTGCATGCAATTTTGTGGCATGAAAAATAAAAGAGAATTATTATTTTAACTTGTAATGCATTACTTTATTATTGATTAATTCTTAATATATTAATTTATGAATTTTAACCTAAATGTAATGGAAAATTAATAAGAAGAATTATATTCCAAGTCAAATCAATATTAATTTTTACTGGTTTCGGTGGATTCAGCACCTTACCAACCTATAAATTGACCAATCTACCAATTATACTGGAGACACAACTTTAATTCGGTGATGGCTTCAATCCTTAACATGAAACTTCATTTATGATTAGGGGACGGGTGGGCAGGTTAAAGTGTTTTTTTAATTAAATTATATATTTTAAGATTTTTTTTGACATTAGGATATTAAAATTGTTGAAAAGTATCTAAAAATTATTAGTTTGATGCTTTTCGTGTGAAAAAAACAATTTTAAAAACATAAAATTATGTTTTGTAGTATTATATAAAACATGATGAATGATGAATGGATTTGCATTTTGTTTGGTTGATATAGAATATACAAAACAAAACAACTAACAAACTTGTAATATTAAAATAATAAATAGACATCATTATTTGCATTTTGTCGGAAAATGTGCTGTCGTCGTCGCATATGGTTTGAGGCCGTGTATTCTTCCTCCACATGCGGTGCGTGGCATTCAAATCGTACTGTGTGATCTCCGGTGGACAATTTTTCTGTCCCCCTCTCTTTTCTCTCTCCTGGTGCTGGTGAAGTACGATATAGTCCTTCATATTTCTATGGATTTCATTTAGGTCCTTAATCTTTTGATTTCATTTTTATTACTGATTTTTCAATGGAACTTTCAATTATTTTCAATTATGTTCTTGAATTGAAATTGATTATATACAATAAGTTTCATTTCAGTTCTTCATCTTTTGATTTTTGGTTTCTTTAATCATTTCAGTATGCAAGTTTGAATTTGTTGTAAATTTATCCTCCAATTAAAATTGGTCATATATATTACTTTTCATTTCGGTCCTTATTCTTTTAATTAGTTCAATAATTGCACTATATTGATTTTTTAAAATCCCTTTATTGTTTTTTGGTCCCAAAATTTCGATTTGTTTCATTTTTATCCTTCAATTGGAATTAATTATATATTTTGTTTTTCATTTTGTCACTTATTCTTTTAATTTTTTTTATTAATTCATTTGGGTTTTTTCCCTTCTTAGACATTTTTTATTTTTTTGTCCATATTTATGCATTTGTACTTTTAGATTTTGTTTTTATTTTCTGTTACGGTTTTCATTTTGGTACATATTTTTTTATTTAGTATTGATTCCTTTTTTTTATCTTTCTTGGACAGTTTTTTTTTGTCCGTCTTCATTCATTTATACTTTTAGTTTTTGTTGTGAATTTTTGTCATTTTATTTTTTATTGGGGTTTTATTTTTATTCAGTTCAATTCTGAAATTTTAATTTATGTTGGTGATCATTTCAAAAATAATATTGCTCCATTTTTCTCTTTGTTCTTTTTTTTTATTTTCTGTTATTTTTATCTAATTTTTGGATCAGATGATTTTATAATTTTATTGTTTGCACAATAATAATGATAATTTTAGTGATTGTTTTATTGTTTTTTTTACATTTTTTTTAATTCTTCGGGGCAATTTAATGATTTTCACTATTTGGATAGTAATGTTGATAATAATTTTAATTGTTATAGTAATGATAATGACAATAATGTGGGGATGATTTTTTCAATTTATATTTTCTTTTTTTTGGAGATAGAAAATTAACTATTTATTTTTGTTATTTGATTAATGCAAGTTCTTTCACAAATTATATATTTGTTTGTTGTGTTTAATTTAAACTGAATTGAAAATGAACTAATCCTAATACAATGTATTCAATAATTAAGATATTCGAATCTTCTTACTTTTTTTAATGATAATGATAATTTTATATTGATTATTTCATTGAAACCTACTAAACAGATAAATTTATATCCATTTAAAATTTATATATTTTATAGAAAACTTGCACTTCACAAGATTTCTGCACAAATTTATTATTTTGCCCAATTTATATTATAAAAATAAAATTACACATAATTAATATTTTTTTACGTTAAAAAAAATATATAAATAACCACGAATCCTTAATTAAATAAAAGAACGAACGTAGAATCCAAGAGGCACGGGTGCCATGGCTAGTATAAGATATAAGAAGTGGAAGAAAAGCATGGCAAATAAAAATAAAAAAGTAGATTTTTTTTTATAAATACACATTTTAGAAATTTATATTCTATGGCGAAAACAGAAGAACGGGGGAAATCGTGTTGAGGGTTTGCCTCTTTTGGCATTCATTTTAAAAGTATTTTTTTTTTAATTTTTACATTAATTTAAATTTTTGATGTTTATAGATGTGAAATTAATTTTTTAAAAATAAAAATATATTATTTTAATATATTTATGAATTAAAAGTATTCTAAAAATAACCTCTCAGACACATTGTGATTAACAAAGTAGTTGAGAAGGATTTAGAATTTGGAAAGTTAGCTGGGTCTTCGATTAGAGCACGTGGGCTGGCGACTTTCCAAACCTTCCAAACCGAAATTCCACGTCCAAGACTGGTAGTTGAATTTTAGTTTATCATTCAGCTCTCCAATTATATATACATGATGAGAGAGAGAGAGAGTCACTGTCCTTTTCAAGCAGCAATATTTGACAGTACGGGATAGATTTATACACGATTACTCACGCGCCGGCAGAAAAGATTGAAACCCCAGAAGTCTTAACAAAGAACATCATCATGAACACAAACCATGGAGAAAAAAACAAGAGAGAGAGAGTGGAAACTAGCCAGAAAGGCAATAAGTAAGAACTAGCAAGGACTTTCCATGCTTCCACAAGACCTCATCCATTACTTTCTCAGTTCATAGCATTACTCAATCTATAACCCTGCATTTGCAGAACCCAGAATTTTGTGAGAAGGAATTGAAATCTGACAGATTCTGCTACTAATTGGAAGTCACTCTTTCCTCCCATCATTAATTATTTTTATTCTTGTTTTAAAAATCATTTTTGACATCAGCACATCAAAATGATCTAAAAATACCAAACCACCGGTTTTTAAAATAAAATAAAAAAAATTCAAATTTTTCCCAAACACCGGTTGCAACGTACTCCCAAACGGGGTATAAGTAGTCGGCAAACAGATTACAATTTTGGTTTATGTTTTCTCCTTAAATATTTTTTTTATGGAATTATCGCATGGGGATTTGATCAGTTCTTTTGGTTTGCCATTTATTTTTTGGATCTGTTTTCTTTCAAGAGGGTACTGTGAAGTGAAGATAATGAACTCAATCCGATAGAGCTGCTGATGGATCTGCCAACTAACTGTCTTTATTTTCTGCTTTGACTCATCGTTGCTTGTTCCAACTCCAAGACTTGTGCCGACCTGCTCCGAATAAAAAATGCAAAGCCCACTTTCATCCATGGAGCGTGTAATCCACTTGATGCTGACGTAGACAGGTTTGGGAAGGGGACTTTTCGAGACTCTGAGCTCCCGGGTACGGCAAATGCTGTCTAAGTTAAGGTAGGTGATTCGCTTGTTTTAAAAAAAAGTTAATTTTTTTTATTTTTTTATTTTTATTTTTTAATTACTTTTTTTAGTTTTTTTAGATTATTTTGATGTGTTTGATTTTAAAAATAATTTTCTTTTAAAAACAATTTTATTTTAATGTATTTTTGAATAAAAATTACTTTAAAAAATAATTTCAACTACACTATGAAACAGCCGCTAATAGTTGAAAAAACTGCTTTCCCAGTTCAATTAGTGATATCATAAATTGTAATAAAAAATAAAAAAGCCTCGAAGATTATTATTTTCTTATGCCTTTTCATGATTGTTTCCTTCCATGGAAGCATACTGCAGATTCATAATGTGCACAAAATACCGAAGACATTGTTTTGAAATGGGAGAGAAGGGGTGCGAGATCCTAAATTAGCAATAAGGGGTCCAGCGACGCCACCTAGCGGAACCCGGTTGCGCAGACTACGCCTTGCTCCAAGCAGATGTGTCGGGTCTCACGACGAGCAGATTGGACTTTTGTAAGGTGGCAAGGAGCAACAGTTGTACGCGAAAATCTCCGCATTTAGGTAGCTGAGGTTTATTTCGATCCAAGCATATAAGTTTATTTTATTCTAACTAACTTGAAAACAAAACTCTAGAAGTATGTCATTGGATAAGAAAATAAAAAAGTACGACCAAGTGAATATAAAGTGTAGGGTGGGTAATAAAGTGCCTGTTTGTTTCTGCGGTTGTACCGCCGTTTGCTCAAAATTTGATTTTTTTTTTTCATTTTAAATGAAAATTTTTTGGTGTTTTTAAATCATTTTGATGTGCTGATGTCAAATTTTTTTTTAAAAAATAAAAAAATATCATTTTGATTTATTTCTAAATAAAAAACACTTTCAAAAACAACCGCAACCGCGCTCCCAAACACTCCCAAAGTGTTGGCTAACCCGTGTTACCTGCAAAATTTCTATCACTATTACTACTATTATTATTTATTATTATTATTATTATTATACATCATTTCATTGTATATGATGTATGAGTAAATTAACTATTTGAAAATAACTCGCGATGAGGGTGGATGCATGAGATAAATACAAAGCACATTTAGCGATATATTTGTAGATAAGGGATCATACGAGGGGCTTTTATTATTTTACTTTTAGATCTAATGAATTGTTTTGAAATATTCATATTAGAATAGTAGAAGTTGATGAAAGTTCCTTCAAAAACAGAAAAATAAAATAAAGTCAACTAATACTCATTTTGGACAGTCTTTTATTGTCATTAATATTCAACTAGATTTAGTATGAGTTGGCGATAAAAACATATACGGGTATAATTTACAACGAAATCTCAAAAAATAAGTAATTTTTATTGGGCCATTATATGTTTTTTAGGTTCATTAGGGTTCTTATTGATTAAAATTCTAGTTATTTTGAGAAAAACTTGATATCATTATTCCCATATTAGCAAATAATTTTTTTTCCACAAGGGATAATGATGTCTTTTTATGGGCATGCCGGTCTATTTATTAGCTCTTATTTGTGGTGCATAATTTTACAGAATATAGGTAGTGATTATGATTGATTCAATAGAAAAGAAGGAATAATGTGTATTTTTTTTATTGGGACTCTTTTTATGGGCTTGCCGGTCTGTTTATTTGCTCGATATATATGGAAATTAGAGGCCAAAAGGCCATTATTTTTACCTTGTACTAATGAGAATTTGACTCCATGATGAATTAAGTAGAAAGCAGAAGAGTATTTGTTTCTAAAAGATCTTTTATATTGTTTCCAATCCAAAAGTTAGTCCTATACATGTGACCCATTACGAAGAAAGAAATGCAATAAATGATGATATGTAATATCAATCAACTATAAACTATCATTGTGGGTGAAACCTTCCAAAAAGGATTAGAATTGTCATAACCCATTTCTGGACTATTCTCCAAAATCTACCTAGAATAAAACAAAAATAAAATAAAAGGGGCTCACGTAGGTAGAAAAATCATGGTGGAAAATTTAGACGTTTTCGAGAGCCCGAAATGCATTTGCACCTTCTCCCAAATCCCGTAGACGTGACTGCATTGTTCAGTCACCTGAACAGTGTAGGCATACTACTGCAGGTGACCAAGAGGCAACCCATCGGTGCATGCAATGGGTAACCGAAGGGTTGCCTATTTTACCTATAAATAGCACTGATCACACCATGCACAAGAGGAGGAACATTTACAGAAAGAATGAAATAATACAACACAGAGACGAGGGAGGACAATGTAAAAAATTACACCATAAGCACCAACAACTTCCACCCTTCCATCTCCCTTAGCACCGGCAGGACACGCAACATCAACTCTCTCTCTCTCTCTCTCAGCCGGTAGTGGTCTCTATCTCTCTCTACAGTCAGCGACAACTCCCTCCCTCTCCTCCAGCCGATAGTGATCTCTATCTCTCTCTACAGTCAGTGACAACTCCCTCCCTCTCCTCCAACCGATAGTGGTCTCTATCTCTCTCTACAGTCAACGACAACTCCCTCTCTCCTCCAGCAGCAGCAATCCCGACGAGCACCACCACCATCCCCCTCAGCACCGGAAACTTCCCCTCCACAACAGTAGTGCCATCGATAGGCTTACATCTTCTTCTCCAGTGCCAATGTCAAGCAACAACATCATCAACACAAAACAACCACCTTCTGGCACTCCTCCCGATCATCACAGACCACCATTTCTAACGCCACCACCACAGGAAAAACCATCTTGGCCTCCTCTACCTGTCAGTAGTGGCAGGTGAGCCTCTCGTCACCCTTGGCCAACCACCTTGTTACTGTTCACACAATACGTGAACACTACAACACTTTGTTTTCTTTTCTAGATAGGTTTTGGGCCAAACCTATTCTCGACCCAGCCCAGTTGGCTGGGTCGGGTCCAGCAGCTATTCCAACAAATTTAGTTGGGATAGGTCCAGTCCAATTTTTTTATTTTTAAAAACAAATAATATAAAAAAATCACATTTAAAACAAACAAACAAAAAATGTGTTGTTTTCGTGCATACAGCCAAATTCCAAAGTTTTTCCAAGATATTTTTCCATAAAAAGAAAATATAGCATATATCTCATGTCTTGAAATAAAAAATTAGATATCATAACTAGTTTATGATTATCCGTTAGAATTTGGTCAAAATATAAAAAAATTAATAATTATTTTGTTTTAATTATCACGAAAAAAGTACACCCGTAAATAATAATAAAAAGTTTTCAAAATACAGAGTAAAATTTTCCAAACTTTAGAATGATCAGGTTTTCAACTCCTAATGAGTACGGGCTCTTGAAGTCATGTATGGTAAAAATTCCAAACAAAATACAACTAGTGGGGTTCTAAGCTAAGCTTTAGCTAAACCTTGTAAATCTTAATGCTACAATACCTTTCAAATCCTCGTAGCCATTATCCTACTACTATAATTCTTGCTTAGAAGAATGCCCATGTGTGGCAATTCCACCTAGAAGGTAATGAGTTAATCCTACAACACGTCCTTGTGTAATGCTCAAGGTTAAGTAGCAAGAGCAACCTTTAATTTATTATAAGCCTAAATGATGATTCAATAAGTTCTTGCTAGTAACCATGACCTTTTGAATAAAACATTAAACTAAAAGTCCATACAAAATGAGAACTTAGGAAAAACAAGTTATATACAAATAGTTCAACAATTCATTACCTTATTGTGCTGGGAAAGCTATGGTGAAATTTGGTATGGGGTGCCAAGAAACTTCAATAATATACAATCTAGATGGTTTAAAAAATATACCCATTACCATTGCATGATGCCATCATATCTATAAAAATAATAGGCATATGGTTATATTGATATGCTTATATGTGGTTGATGATGATGATTTATCGTGATCGATGGAAATATGAGGGATTACAAGTGGACTCTAAGGGTATGCTAAGATACAATTATATGCTATAAGAGTGAATTAGATGATGAAGACTCATCTCTAGGCACGTCTAATACAAGTTCATCCATTAGAATATAATGAGATGATGGATTATCAAGCTATTAAAAACCAAGAAGTTGACATAAGTCCATTGCTTATGTTAATTGTTCATCTAATACAATAGTAAAAAAGTTTACCTATGTTTTTATTTGGAGGCATAATAGTTGATATATGGAATATTTAATGAATCTTATCATATTAGGTGTGTTAATCTATTAGTTTTCCATGTAGTCTTTTGATCAATATGTTATTGGTTGTTCATTTCCACCTTTCAACGAGGAGAAACAACATAATGAAAAATTAATCTCAGAATGAGATAGATAATAATCTTGTAAAATCAAGTGGAGTGGAGAGATCTAAAACCTCAAACTCTAAAAAAATGTTATTTTCTCCGAAGCAACACAAGGAAAATGATAACTTAATAAATAAAAAAAGAGGTATTGAAAGAGTTAAAATGCTAGAAATTAAGATGAAATTTATAGGGTTAACCATCCTTCACAATACTTATATGGCATTATATATATTGATAGAAGGTTTGAATCCTATATAAACATATAAGTCGTAATCATATATAGAAATTCATATCAGATAAGGAATCATGAGGTAAATGTTTTAATTAGCTATTCTATTAAGAACTCCCACTTTAAATAAAATAAAACTCTCTAGTTCTTCATGTGTTTTCAAACTGTTATGATTGATTTTTTTATGTGATCTAAACTACACCTAAGGGTCCATTAAAAGCATCAAATGGGCTAATTATAAGATCAAGGACAAATAAGCTTAAAGATGAATTTAATTGCTTTATTTAGAGTATCCAAGACAAGGTGTATTTCAAGGAGGTTATATCTTTAATAAATAATGATTAGATCTTAGTCAATTTATTTTATGCACAAGAAGGGCTTGATTCATCTACTTTTAGGCTAATTAATTCAGCAGTTATAGGCTTATTTTTTATAATGAATGGTTTTCACTAAGAAGCATAATGTTTTTTTGGATCATTAAATCATACTGATATTTCTAAAATAATACATTTTGTTCTATATATAGTTAAAATCTTGTAGAAATTGACTTGTAAAGGACTTACAATAATGTTTATAAGCTACTATACAATATTTGCATTAGTTTCCTAATTAAAAGGGTTATTTATCTTGTATTTATTATTCTAATTAGAGATCTTTCATTATATTTTCCAACATTGTTTAGGATAATTTCCCCCTAGTGTAAATAGGGTTATTTATCTTGTAATTGTTATTTTCTCACAAACTTTGATTTAAAAATAACCTTATTATATATTTTTAGAGGAATGTTATATTTTGATTCTTCATTGAACTACTCTAACTTATCAATAATTAATCAAGTTTTGTGGTGTCTTCTATACTACTCGTTTTGTCTTTTAATAGGTGTTAGGTGGGGATTTGGTTTCTATATTCTTAGTGTCTTGATATAGATTATTGTTGTGCTAAGCTCAGTCACAACCCTGAATTTAGCTTTCTTAGAAATGGTTGATTTGACTATTGTTTTTGACTTTATATATCCTTGGGCTTAACATCCTTTGTTCTTAAAAGAATTTAACCTCAAAATTTTACCCACATCAATCAAAGAGATATTGGAGACATTAAGATAACACTATACTCACTTAGAAGATCTATTTTGTATGCATTACCTATAATTCTTTCAAGGATTTGGAATGGACTACCTAGAAAACAAATGGACTACCTATGCACATTTCTCTCTCTTTTTTTTCCTTGTACAGTCTCATTGAGAGTTTTTACCACCTCTGCTTTTCTATTGTGCATATGATTAAAGGTAGTAATGTTAGGAGTGAGATCTATGTGTGTGAGAAAAAGAAAGAAAGAGATATGTGAGGATGATAAAGTCAATAACCTTATCTAATTTCCCTTAAATAAATATGATATAAGAGGTATCGCCAATTTAATATGTGTTCTTACAAGGCTTTCTATCATCATTGTGAAGAGATTTGGAATAGTGAAAAATCACCTCGGCCTTCTCTACCTGTCAGCATTGACAGTTGAGCCTCTCGTCACCGTCGATCGACCGCTACTGTTCACGTGAATTAATGCAAGTGAACAACCCGCTACACTGTTCATGTTTTAAGAAGATGTGAAGAGTGCATCGCACCGTTTCACTCTATGTATATGCTAAACTTGGGCTGGACCTTCTCTCGGCCAAGCCCAAGTCCAGCAGAGTTGGGCCGACCCATTTAGTTAGGTCAGGCCTAGTCCAATTTTTTTAAAATATATATATTTAAAAAAATAGAAAAAATGTGTAGATAGAGATCAATTCTGATGAAAGGGAAAGACGCGTGACTTCATTTCCCTCCACAACCTTGTTGATTTTCGATTGATTATGAATCAGAAACTATGTTGCCACTGATGATATTGTTACCAGATGTTGTTCCTTGATCAAATAGCAAGGGATCGCAGAGGCATTCATGTATCGATTTAGTTCATGATGAAATTACTAGTTTGATGAAAGAATAAAAACAAATGTCTAATTTACTTGAATTATTAATTATATTTTATTGTTATGATTACTAATCTACAATATTTAAAAAACAATATATATATATATATATATGTGTGTGTGTGTGTGTGTGTGTGTGTGTGTGTGTGTGTGTGTCCTTTAAAGTAATTTCACAAGTTGACAGCAATATAAAAAGTATGGTAACCAAACACACGAAACTATTTTTCATTAAACCTCAAACTCAACCACAGTTTTAACTAAATATTTCAATTTCAGTTATGAACCGCAGCTAAAAGTGTTTTTCATAAAACTGTTTTTTTTTTTGAAATCTTAACCACAACAGTAATCGCAATGCCAAACACACCCATAGTAAGAAGATAATGGTAGTGGTCCATACTTCCTGTATGATGGGAATTCAGTGTGCAGATGAGAATTGTAGTGTTGTTGATGGATGAAGGTGATAAGATTTGTGAGTTTTCTTTATTTTGAAGTGTTAATTATGAATTTAGATGGATGATGTAGATTTAGATTTTGGTGCTGGGCTTTTTCATTTTTTTTTTGTTATTTTAATGCAACACAAACTCTTTAGTCATTAAATAAAAAAATGGTAAACTTATAAATAATCAGATAAGTTCTGTTGATTCTTTATAGCGCATCATAAAAAGAATGTAAATTATTAAGCGTGCACCAAAATATAGGATGAAAAATATAATTTTCTTAAAACTTGGTAAGTAAAAGCAATTTCGAATGAATTATAGGATATTAGGGTAATTTTCCATTTAAAAAAAAAAGAAGCTAGGTACGCAGACCTTGCTTTCCAAAGTGAGGTGAGCCTGGGTTTTCTTTTTAAAGCATCCTCATCTTTCTTTTTTTTAAATTATTTTTCCATTTTTTTCTTTTAATTAATTGTTTTATTTTTCATTTTGATAGATGAAGGCTATGATATATGTGTGTTATTTATTGCGAAATGTTAATTATGAATTTGGATGGATAATGTCTATTTACATTTGGGGTTGAAAAATGTAAATAGACATTATCTATTTAGTCATTAAATGAAAAATGTTGGGAAACTTATAGATATAAGATATTTTTAATTAATTTTTTTATGGGTACATCATATACAAAATATAAATCGCTATGTTGCATCAAAATTTAGGATGCAGACTGTAATTTTTTAAAAACTGGATAAACAACTAAATTATACGATGCTAGAGGTAATTTTCTCCCACCCTTTTTTTTAAAAAAAAAAATGAAGAAAGAAAGCTAGGTACGCAGGCTTGGCCTTCTAGGGTCAATTGAGCCTGATTTGTTCTTAAGGCTCCTCACCTTTTTTGTAATCATTTATTTTATTTTATTTTGTTTCAAAAAAGTTCTTTTAAAATAAGATTAATTTTTTTATGAGAATGTTAGTAATTGTTTCATCAAGCTGTATAAATTATCAAGAAAATGTTTTTCTATTGTAACTTTTAAGATCATGATAATTTTTTATTTGAAAAATCATGCTTTTGATAAGAAACATGTTTATGTAGAAAAAAATATAAATCATAAGATTAAATTTAGACTAAAAACTATTTTTTTACTCAAGAATTAAATCAACTCGAGCTTACCTAAGAATTTTTCAACTCTATTTTTTTTAAAATAATTTATTTTTAATATCATTTGACATTGACTATTGAATCTTAAACTTTTTTGTTTTGTTTTTTTTTAATTTCTTTTATACAAATATCATATATCATGTGGTGTTAGTTTAATTAAACGTGGACTAGCTCGGGCTATCATCGCCTTGATATATATATATATATTTTTACATTAGAAGAATTTTAACCCAGCTCGTGGCAGAGGATAATAAGCAGTAGACAGCTAATAACATAATTCATACACAGAAAATAACATACATTCACGAGTCTGACGGGCTTTTCTTAAGGTATTCAATTCTACCCGGCAAAATGTACGCCGCTATATGCAGAGTTATATCAAGTGACGGCCAAGCCACCACCAAACAGATCTCGCAAGATGTACACACTTTCTTGGTTGAAGCCCAAATCGTCAAATATAATATACAGAACTTCTACCACCACCATAAACTCTCCCTTGGCATATCAGCCAAAGTCTATCTCAAATGAATTTTCAAGCTTCTGCTCAAAGATGCGTTTATTTGATTTTAGTGGGGCAGCAGGAATTCTAGCCAACATCTCCACGTTACTGCGACAAAAGATGCTTAGAGTAAGTTTGATCCTGGAGAATCAAGGAAGTAGCTCCCAATGGAAAAAAATATGAATGAATGAAAACGTACAGGTCTGCAAAAGTTTAGCTCAACATGCTATATCATTGGTCTGGTTCAGGGTAGTAACTCCCGCTGTTTTGGTATTGACATCATAAGATGACATTACCTTCCTCTGAATCAACCAAGGAATTAAACTAGCCAAGGTTACAGAACAATCATGGAAGAGCTTACAAACATAAAATATGCAAAAGGGAGAATAAGTTCAAAGATCTTTCACAGGAAAGTTTTTCCAGGCCTTTCATTCTAATATTGAAGCAGCGCATCAAACTATATGCACATTCAGGATATGAAAAAAAGACGGGATAGAGGTAGACACAGATGCTTGTCTTTTGTTTCCACATGCATTATATGTTACATTTTTATCCAATAAAATGTTCTCATGATCAGACCTGTTAGAGAATAATATAAATCATATTTTGTAGCATCACCTAATAGCTTAAGTTTTTAGGTGAGATGGTTTCTTGACATGGTATCAGAGCCTTGTTGACTCAGTGGTCACAAGTCCGAATCTCACATCCCTCATTCTATTTGATAAAAATCAAGCACAAGATAGTGTGGACTTGTGCAAGTTTCAAGCTCAAATGGCTTTCACTTGCGAGGGTGTGTTAATATAAATCATATTCTGAAACCTCACCTAATAGCTTAAGCTCTTAGGTGAAATGGTTCCTTGAGAAGACTAATCCCTTTGACTTTACATTATGATTATGTATGTGGTGTCATATGAATTAATGTGAGAGAAACATCTAAGGATTTTCATCGTAGTCAAAATAAGCTAGCAAAATCTGCAGAAGCAAGTTATAATTGAAAGTAATTGTAGAAGCCTGCAACTGTATCACGAATTGAAAGAACAGGGGGTGAGAGAATAGAGGCCTAGTACATTTTTAATTCCCACTTGGATATGCTCTGGACAATTTTTACTGTCATTTAGTGCTTGTTTGGGAGTGTGGTTGCGGTTGCTTTTGAAAGTGCTTTTCATTCAAAAATACATTAAAATTATGTTTTTTTATTTTTCAAAAATCATTTTTGACATCAGCATATCAAAATGATCTAAAAACATCAAATTTTATTAATTTAAACTTAAAAATAAAAATAAAAAAATTTCAATTTTTTTCAAAAGCGCTTTTGAAAAGTCCTCCCAAACACCCCCTTATTATCCCCCTCTACACTATTCTAGGTCAGATCATTTAACATTCTTTTTCGAAGCCCTCCCATAAAAGGACTTGGACCTCCTAACAGTTCTTTTTCAGGGAGAAACAGCCACCAAAATTATTTTTACAGACGAAACTGCCATGTTACAGCACAGCAGTTGTTTTCTGTAAAAGCTCTTAGTACAGGCTCTCAACATCATGGAAAAAAATAAAGTAATCTACCATGTTATCACCTTAGCATTGAACACTGCAAAAACCCAGTTCCAGCCATAATACTGACTCAGATTATGGTTGCAATATATTATCACATTTACAAAACAATTCAGCAGTCAAAATAAGTATATGCATGCATGCTGGTTTAAGCTGCTATGAACATGCTTACAAAACATTAACACTTACAAATGGCTCAAAATCAGGGCTAGACAAATTCACAGTAAGGTTCCTCATCAACAACAAAACCTGCAAGACACCAAAAGGAATTATATATACAGAGAACATTGAAATAAACAGGAAAACCAGGGTACACTCCAAACTTATGTTTACTGGCTCCATGGATATATTCTTGTACTATTTTGAGAACTCCACTAACATACTAATGCTTTTCACATCAACATACACATCACAACAAATGGAAACTTTAGAAATATAGACATGATTGTGCTGAATACTAATATTCTACTTGAATGACCACTATGTTAAGCACGTTAAGAAGATGAAAGGGCAGTTTCGAAGAGCCAACAAGTGAGACTCACATGAACTGGCCAGCCAGATCAGCACTTGATTTTATGCAGTAGAGAAAATCATAAGATTGCTATATGGGGAAAAGATGCATCTCAATTCAATTCAACTCACAGTTTCGAAATTTATAGGGTCCATTTCGTTGAGCTTTTTCACATGCCCCTTCGTTTCCATATCAAAGACACTTCCAATGAAGCTATATACTTCACCAAAATCTGGTATGCCTACAAACAATAGGTAAAAGTAAGAGAGGACCCTTTTTTTCTGAGTTTGAGGTCATCATCAGTGGAAAATTAACAGCTATATTCTTGTGGATTACCATGAAGCACAGTTGCTTGCTTTGGCATCTCAGCACTCCACAATGTTCCTGAGGTTCCGAGGCCACCGACAGTATTGTTACTAATCCTTGATACACCCTTTGTTCCAATATCAGCTGAATCAGTAACGTTGCATGCCATAAGAAGTGCTGGAAAGTTTCCTCTGGTAGAAATAATCTACTGATATAAAAACATGAGGATAACAAAAAAAAAAAGTGTGCACACCTTCAGCTCCGTGAAAACTGTTAAGCTCATCTTGCGATAGCATGATTTTTCTTGTTGCGGAGGTTATTAACATTGAAGTTTCATCCCACGGAGCATATTCCGGTGTAAAGGTATTCATTGATGAAGGGTAAGCCATGGATGCTGGCAGCGGCACTAAAACTGCAATAATTAAGACACAGCACGGCAAAATGTCAAGAAGGAGATTTTAATGTGCAATAGCATTTATCATCGTATTTGGTAAGAATGGTCAAACCAATTTTTGAAGCCTTCTGCGGGTAGGGGTGAGAGGCTTTGCGTTTAGGGCGAGGAGGAGGCAGGTGGGCAACTGTGCCATTCTTCTGGACCTTCATGAAGTATTTCTGCGCATGACTCCGAATCTGCAAATGCATATAATCAGTAAAGTAAAGAACATTCCAGAAAGATAATAGAAATCTGAACCTGCAAAGCCAAAACATGTGATTCAGACCTGGATCACCGTCTTTGATCCCACAAAATCTTCAATCTTTTTCCAGTCACGATCAAACCTGAACGAAAAAGGACCTAGTCAAATTTAGTTTCATGTGATAAACATCCTCTTTAAAACACAATCAGTAAGTCCGTTTATTTATTTATTTCTTCCCAGATAGCAACTCATTCAAGAAAAAGAGACAGCTAAAAAAGAAGCAACCATCAAACAGCAACAAATCGAAGTCAATTGCTGTAATAAAGATCAAGAAAGTGGTACTTATTTCCCGTTCTTTCTTCTTTTGAGTTTGAATTTCCAGAGCAAGGAACTAAAATACGAGGGGGAGAGACAGAGTGGGTGTAGAGAGAGAAGCGAAAAAGGAGACTTACAATTGAAGGGCTTCAAGGAACTTGTCGTGCTCTTCCTCAGTCCAACTCTCACGAGACTTGGTAATTGTATAAGGTTTTCTTACTTTCTTGCCTGACCCATCACTGCTAGCTGTTGCCGCTGGTGGCGGCGTAGCCATTGAGTGAGCAGGACCACCTGGATTCGCTTCTGCACCAGCTCCTTCCGCTGAAGTTGAAGAGGATAAGTTGGTGTTCATTATCATACAGAGCTTCTCTTTCTCCAAAGCATAAAACTGTGTACAGAATGGAGAAGAAGGAAAGACAGGGCGCGTAAATGGCAGCCAGTGCGCGCGTGAGGGCAGAGGACTATAGGCAGGCAAGCAAGCGCTCTCTCTGTGTACGAAACTGTAAGGTATTTGAGACCTCTCAATTAATCGTCAACTTTACTTCCTTGTCTACGCCGATTTTTTTATCGTCTCTAACTAACTAACCTCGTCAATCCAAACCATGCATTGACGAAGAATCTTATCTTTTGTGAAATCATTTGACTCGTAAGGACAATACTGCTCCAACTATTAGTGACCGGGAGTTAAGTAGATATTGTTTTCAAAAGTGTTGTTTTTCAAAGGATTTTTTATTCATAAATTTATTAAAATTATTTTTTTATATATTTTTTTAAATTTATTTTTGATATTAGCATATAAAATAATCTAAGAACACAAATTTTTTATTAATCTAAAGTAAAAAGTAAAAATAAATTTTTTTAATGTTTTTTCAAAAATACTTCTGAAACTTATTTTCAATAATTTCTTAAATGTTTTTTTCTTAATCCAAAAAATATTATATCAAGATTTTTATAATTTAAATATATTTTTTATTTTATCTTTGTATTTTAATAACTTTATAATATTTAATATTTTGGCGCTAACAATTCAACAAAAAAAAACATTAAACTAAAAGATACATCAAATAAATAATTACTACTTTATTATTAAACTAATAAAGGTAAAACTTTCACAGTAAATCTTTATCAAACAATCTGTGTACATATAAAATTAAACTTAAATCCAAGAAAAAACAAAATCATCTTAACAACTCTTATGATGAGAACCAAGCTAAAGACAATAACTTTTTCAGAGGCACTATACTGATGAAAAAAGTTGTGGTTTTGTTTTTCACATTTCAGTAAGATTTTCTTATGGTTAGGGTCACACACATGATCTGAGTTTTGTCTTTCGTTTTATGCCTTTTATTTTTTTCTTCAAATCTCTACTCAAATGATTATAGATCTTTACTTAATGCTAGTTGGAATAACCAATTTAGATGTGATTGTGGCTTTTAAGTGTTTAGTAATACTTTAAAAGCTAATATCACCAACCCCTTACATATGTTATTTTCAGAAGCTACATTTTATAGCTTTTCAAAAGTCACAACCATAACTTTCTTAAATGAACCCTTAACATCTTAGATTAGGGCTTCTATGATGACCCAATGATTGAATCTTGGTCTAGGATACCACGATGGGCTAAAGACAATAACTTTTTCAGGGGCACTATACTGATGAAAAAAAGTTGTGGTTCACTATACTGATGAAAAAAGTTGTGGTTTTGTTTTTCACATTTCAGTAAGATTTTCAAACGGTTAGGGTCGCACACATGATCTGAGTTTTGTCTTTTGTTTTATGCCTTTTATTTTTTTCTTCAAATCTCTACTCAAATGATTATAGATCTTTACTTAGTGCTAGTTGGAATAACCAATTTAGATGTGATTGTGGCTTTTAAGTGTTTAGTAATACTTTAAAAGTTAATATCACCAACCTCTTACATATGTTATTTTTAGAAGCTACATTTTATAGCTTTTCAAAAGTCACAACCATAACTTTCTTAAATGAACCCTTAACATCTTAGATTAGGGCTTCTATGATGACCCAATGATTGAATCTTGGTCTAGGATACCACGATGGGCTAATGTTTTCTAAATGTTGAACCATTTTTTGCTAGGGTTTGAGATGCTTTGGAGTTTAACATGTCTTAATGAGTCAACAACCCAAACACTAAACGGGATACCTCTAAAAACGTATATCCCCTAGAGATATCTTATTCTTACTAAAGTATATTGCCTTGTAGTTAAATTTAGTTTATTCACCACAATTCAAGGGACACAAAATATACATGAAATTTAGTTTATTCACCACAATTCAAGGGACACAAAATATACATGCATTAAGTATAGACATGCCTTCATAAATATGTTGTCTCATAGATTGGTGATTTTCATCATCAACTATACAAAACTCATACAATCTAAAATGTGAACAATGTTTTTAATGACTCATTGTCACTATTAGGTCTTTTTCCTCTAATAATAATAATAATAAAAAACTATAGTTGATAAGCATATTGATTACTTTATCCTTGTATAAACTTATCTACACGGGTTCAAGGTTATATGAGCAACCCTAAGACTTAAGGTAAGATAAATCTTATTCCTTCTATTAAACCCTAATTATCTCTCTACATCTAAATACACACAATCTTACAATGCTTTCATTCCTAACCAAAATTGATTTAGATATGTGAGTATCTTTAAATCCATGAGCGTACTTATTTTACAAATCTTACAAATATCAAACTCATTTCTTCAATCTTCTATAATCTTGAAAGGTGATTCTTAACAAATATTTTCAACCTCATCAACATTATATACATAGTTGTTTTTTATGGAATAATAATTATATAATAGGATTGATGAAAACAAAACCCATAGAGAATAGTTTGTATTTAAAGGTAGCCTAGCCAACTAGCCTTATTACATACATAAAAAAACACTTGGTAACTTTTAGATATGAATTCAAATTTATTTTACCTCATATTAGAGATCATTATTAAAAAAATACTCATATTTTATCACTTTTATTAAAAAAGTAAAAAATAAATAAAATATTTATTTATGTAATATTATTTTAAATTGTTATTCTTTTTCATTTTAAAAAATATTAAAAGTTATAAACTTCTTCTAATTCATTATTATTTTCTTAAAAAATCATGCACTTAGAATATCATTTGTTTTGGTTTTCAATGCACAAACAACATTTCAAAAACTTGATTTCAAGTAAATTTATTCTACAAATTCTGTTAAAGTTAATCCACTTTTAATACATTCAACATTATTCATAATAATAACCTTAACACTCCTTCAAAACAACAAGAATAAAAAAGTTGACATGAATAAAAACTAAGCTCCGACCTAGGGATGGATCCATTATCTAATTTCAGTAGGGGGGAAATAACATAAGTATATAACTAAATTAATTAAGATCCTAAAAGTCCAAAAATTATAAACTTATAATATAATATTCAGAAATTTACATGTATTATAAAAAGATGCTTTACAAAATTCTATTTTCTTCTTCTTATAATTCATAATTGCTCCATTATAGATTTCATATGTTGAAAACATTATATGATCTTCTCATTATCCACACTTTTAAATATCTCTTTCTTAATATAAGTAACCACACAATCATTCAACCAATCATCCCTGATTTGATTGTGTAACTTACTTTTAACCAATTTCATCATTAAAAATACTATTTTTATTGACAACTAGAAGCTTAATACTAATTTTATAGGTAAGAAGAACAAAGGATATATCAGTTTTATATTATTGGGTATAAATCTTTAATCTAACCATTAAATTGGGTTAAACTTTCATGAGAAATCTCCTAAAACAATGTTTTATCTTGGATTAAAAGTTGAAGGTAATCAAAGTTGAAGCTTAATACTAATTTTGAAGATGTAACCTATGTTTACGAAACAAGCACTTTTATGTTATGGTTCTGAACTTTTTATACAGGCTGTATTATAAGTTTATCGTTATTAATTTAATTATATGATATTATATACATAGCAATGCCCGCGGCAACGCGCGGGCATATAGGTAGTGTTATATATTTCATGTAATTGTTTTTTAGGCTCAGAGTGCGCACATGGTGGTTCCATCCATCATGCTCCCACCTTAACATTTTCATAACCTAAACAAATTAATGCCTTCTTTATTTCCCTGTGCTGAAAGGATAAGAAAAGCCGACGCTGAAGAATTAATGGGATAATTCATAAGAAGAAGAAAAACCCGGGTGTTTCCCTCTAATCCGCCACCTAATCTGGAAAGTAACTTTGTTGTGGTGGCTTCCGATGGCCGATGCGGAGAATCAGTCATTTCATCACTGCCAGCGCCGCCGGTGTTTTCATAATTTATCGCGATTAATCGCTAAGCCTAACTGGAAGTGGGGCCGTGAGAGATTTGCGATGGCGACGTGTGAGTTTTTCTAGTCCACTAATCCCAGAAACCCACCTGTATGTCATTTTTAGCTTTTGAGTTTCATTATTTTGAATCGTGAGTGAGGTAATTTTTAAAAATATTTTTTATTTAAAAATATATTAAAATATTATTATTAATTTTTAAATATTATTTTTAATATTTAAAAATATTTAAAAAATTATTATTTTAAAAAAAATACTTTTAAAATACAATAATAAACAAATTCTAACCGCAGAAAGTAGTGGACAGCATCTAAGCCTTGTAGGGTCGCATGACCCCATCAAAGAAAAACTATTGGCATGTGGGGCAACTGAAGGCCTGTTTGGTATTGCGGTTGCTGTTGCGGTTGAGGTTGAAAAAATGGAGTTTCAAAAAAAGCGATTTTTACTGTGGTTCAAAAAAAGCAGTTAAGTGTTTGGTTAAAACTGTGGTTGAGTTGAAGGTTGAAGAAAAAGCAGTTTTGGTGTTTGGTTTCCAAACTTTACAAACTGCTTTTAACTTGTAAAATTACTTAAAAGGGCATGGAAATATACACACACATACATCCATATATATATATATATATATATATATATATATATATATATATATATATATATATGTAACTTCTACAAATAAATTTAAAAATAAATAACAATTTATATTAATGTGAATACTTCAAATAAAATGGAAACATAATTTCATTCTCCCATCAAACTATTTGCAATGCTCTCGCGCACAATATCCATACGGGAATTTCTGCCCGAACTCTGACTAGTTTCACATGCTACAACATCTGGTAATAACTCATCTGGGATATAATCAGGATTACGATCATATTCAACAAAAATATCATCATGTTGCGATCTCCTTCTAATATAATTATTGAGTGCCATCGATGCAACAATAATCACAACCTGTGTTTTGTAAGGATAAGGTGGCATGCACTGCAAAATTTTCCACCTTTGCTTCCATACTCTAAATGTCCGTTCTATCACATTACGTAGTGATGAATGTGCACGATTAAATACTTCGCGTCGTCCACTTGGTTCACCCCGACGTCGAAAATCTTCTAAATGATACCTCTCCCCTCTATATGGACCTAAATATCCATACTCATTCGGATAACCGGCATCAACCAAATAGTATTTTCCTGAAAATAGAAACAAAATGCAACTTTTATATTAATTCAATAACAAAAGATGAATAGTAATTTATTTAAATTATCATATCTGTAAGAAATAAAAATTGACAACCTTCAGGCGGTTTAGGAAATTTGATACTCGTACTGTCTATAGCCTCGAGAAAAATACGTGTATCGTGCGCAGTACCTTCCCATCCTGCCCATACAAATGTGAATTGCATGTCAAAACTACAGGCCGCCATGATGTTTTGTGTTGGGACACCTTTCCTACCAATAAAAGGAATTTGAAGTTCCGGTGAAATCGTTGCACGAACATGTGTCCCATCAATTGCGCCAATACAGTTCTACAGGTATGAAAAAAATGTATTACGATATAAATATTCAAACAAAATACACAATTTTGGTGCAAACTACCTTAAATGTAAACTTAAAAAATTATCTTGAAATGGGGCATAAATCTTCGATTCATCGCAATTTGTATCGGTGTGTTGGTAAAGTCTGGATCAGTTGGTTTGATGATATCTATAGCAAACAGACATAATGCTTTAAGGACTTCTTTCATACATCTACTTACAGTTTCGCCGGAATGCTGAAATCTTTCTTGCACATGTCGATTTGATGCCCCAACTGCAAGAGTAAATAGAAACATTCCTACCTTCTCGAGTACGCACATCCTCCGTGAAGGGTTTAAACCATAACGCGTTTCCAATTCATAACATAGGCTCAGCAAAGTGTCTCTGTCCATCCTAAACATGTTAACAGAGCGTTTCCAATGACCTCTTAAAATGTCATTCAACCAACGCATCCCTGTATTATATGAAACCATACATGGTTCTTTATGAATATAAGTAATATAATATAGGGTTAATGCGTCAGCCGTGCATAAAATTATTTTTTCATCATCATATTTTCTTTGTATAAAAGTTGCCTCATCTTCATCATCATCGTCTTCGTCATCGTCATCGTCTTCGCTACTGTCGTCATCGTCATCATCATCGTTGTCGGTCCCAGCAGTTCCATCATCAACGTACGCGTTGTTGTTTCCTTCATCGGCATCATAGTTAATGTGCTCAATAACACGATCCATAACATTGTCATACTCACCTTCAAAATCCCCGTTTAATAGAGCATTAAAATGTGCATCATCCATATCTAGAAAATAAGTCCAAACCTGTTGACATTACAAACTTTGAGTCACGATAGACATTTTGATATTTGGTTATTGAAAACAAGCATGGTTAAACAATATGATGTTAAGAATATTTTAAAAATATTTGGTTATGCTATGTTTTTAAAATATTCAAAACAAACATTCATAAAAAATGTCACAATAATTTCACAGTAGTAAGAGGAAAACATGCGATCAACATATTACTTATGACGTTAGAATCCAATACAAACACAAATATGAAAACCAATTATTCAAACAAAGTACTAGAATTGCAGTTAAGAATTAGGTGAATGTGCGATGGTAGTTCTAAGCCAGCGGTATTTTTGTTGTATATCATTGATGCTAGCCCACATTTCTCTATTTCTTCGCACTTGTAGAAATTGCATGGCGCGGAACAGAAAATTATCATCATCTGTCGAACCAGGTATTGATTGGAGCTCAGCCATAACTTCCAGAATACTACAGCCTGGCAAGTCTTTATTTGCAGAAGTTGAATCACTCCTAGTAGACATGCTTTCGAGAAGCTGTTGCTGAATTGATACTAGCTGAGCTCCAATTCCAGATTACTTTTTCTTTCTAGATCTTGGCTCCGGAACCTCTCTTTGTTTTCGTTTACCACTGCTCCTGGTGTTGCTACTAGATGATATATGCTCCCCCCCAACGCCTCGAGAATTTTGATAATTTGCAAAATTTATATCCTCATGCTCATCTGAGTCCCCGCTTCCTTCCTCCAAATCAGCACCTTGTAGACCGACGTTTATTGCCTCCAAATCCTCGTCAATGCCAGGTACTGTGCCCGACGATGGTGCCCATGCATGTTGTCCGGTAGCGGTGACTCCAGAGAACATTCTATCAAATTTGAACTTCAATGAAGGCTCGATTCCGGCAGTTCTAAATTTTCTAGCTCCTCTATTTTCCTACATAACAAAATTAATGCTCTTGTCATTGTCTTCACAGAACATAATAACATTATAGAAAAATAAGGAATAACAAATACTGACCTGAATTCGTGCTCGCCACCACTCATCACTAGCAGCAATCGTTCCTAATTCATTACTCCAGCCCACACCAGTTTCACCAATCAACTTATTCCACAACCGCCAGTTTTTTTTACAAGAATCCCATTTATTTTTAAATTGTTCTTTTACCAACGCTACACCCGTTTGCTCTGTAAATGATGTTGCAACGTACTTCCATCCGGGTTTATCAAAATGCGAACTCGGTCGCATACCCATATCAATTGCCCTAATGCATATATCACAAAATATATGCAAGTGTTCTGTACTCCAACTAGCTTTCGTAACTGGCTCAGAATCAGCCATGATATGTTGTTAAACTTTGCAAAAACACAACAAATAAACATTACAAACCGCCACTACATAATATGAACGAACGATTACTATCATGCAAAAAATTAAAGTAATAACCGACATACAAAATTTTAATTTTTGAAGTCAATTTCATAAAAAATAAAAATTGAGGATTGCTTCCACAAACTCATTACAAGTCTGAAAAAGACAAGGAACCGAAAAAAGAAAAGAGCCCATGGAAAGAAAACAGAGGGCACCTGTCACAATAGTTACAAACCAGCTAAGATTATACGAGAAGGGAAACAAAAATTATCTAACATTATATTTGAAAGCTTCCTAGATGTGATTATATCAACCTATTATTTTGAGTAAATGTAACTTTGACAGCCCAAATTTTTAGAATTCCTAAATAACATTTGGGATAATCCAATTTGGTGAATGCCTGCACGTATTTGCAGCATGCACAATAACAGCAGCATGAATATAGTACTGTAACCTAACCAGCATGAATAAAATTGGCATGCTGCTTGTTCCTTCTCAAATTTCTATCTATGATGGCAACATCAACAATTTTCCACCAGCAAACCATCACAAATCACTTCAAATAATATACTGAGAAATTTCACAGCAAAAATTCACACAACTTTCAACAAATTTACACAGAAAAATATATCAAAAATTTCAACAACTTCACCGAAAATTAAAAAAAATAATTCCCAGCAATTTCACCCATTTCACAGCAATTTAACCGAGAAAATCACACCAATTCCAACAATTTCACAGAATTCTTCACAGAACAAACTCACCAAATTCATCACATTCTCGGCAATTTCTCAACTATTTAATCACACATTATATGGTGCAATTTCAACAATTAAACAGAAATATATTCATTCAACAAGTTTAACAGAATTTTTCAAAATTTTCTGTTAAACAAACATTTTCAACAAGTTCATGAATTTAAATACATATTAATTCAACAATTAAACAGAAAAAAATGCAAGTAGAGAAGTGGAGAAGTGAGGCAAGTACCTGGATTTGTGCAGAGAAGGAGCTGAGGTTGATTTACTTCGGGGCTGTGGGATAATTTTGGGCAGATTATTGGGTTGAAGAAGATAGGTTTTTTGGAGAGAGGGCTGTGCAGAGAAGAAGGGGTTGACGAGAGCTGGATTTAAAGGGGTTGTGGGATAAGATTTTCTGCAGAAGAAGATAGGATTTGTGGGATTTTTGGAGAGAGGGATGCGCAGAGAAGATGCCCGTGAAGAGGCTTTTGGCAGAGATTCGTCCTTTTGGTCAATTGCAGAGAAGATGCCCGCTTTTGGCAGAGATTCCTGGTGATTTTCTCCCGTGAGCTGTGAGGGTTTTTTGAGAGAGGGATGTGCAGAAAAAAGGAGAAGATGAGGCACCCGTTTGGCAGAGAATAGAAAGGGAGAAGATGGGTGCAGAGAAGAAGGGAGAGACGTGCAGAGAAGAAGGGAGAGACGAGAGACGTGCAGAGAAGAAGGGAGAGGCGTGCAGAGATGAAGGGAGAAGATGATTTCTGGGAATGGAGATGATTTCTGGAAATGGAGAAGATGAGAGGAGAAGATGATATTTCTGGAAAGGGAGAAGATGATAAATTTGGGTCTGATTTTTTTTGAGAATAAACGGGACTTCGAACGCAGTTTCGAACGGCGTTTCAAAAGCACCTCACATGTGCTTTTTTTGAAACGCCGTTCGGGTGTAAAAATGGTGTGGGACCCACTAAAACAAAATGGTGTTTGGTCAAAACCAAACACCAAAACCCCATCCCGTTTGGCAAACGTGGAACGCACCACGTTGCCAAACGGGTGCTGAGTGTGTGGGAGTGAAATTACTTTTATTTTTAGAAGTGATTCTCTATTTCATTTGAAAAGGTATAAATTAATATTTTTTATAGTTTTTACAAGCTATATTAAAAAAAATATTATATACATATTTTTTTAACATAAAAATATATTTTTTAAAAATATTTTATATCAAATTAATTAATACATTAATCACTATTTCAAGGTATAATTGACACTTGGTTGCTTGATCTCCATTTTAACTAAAATCAGTTGACCATAATAAATTTAATTTTAATCGCCTTGTTTAGCAACGTGGCATGATCATATTTATAAAAAAAGAAATTAAATATTTTTTGTTGTCTTGATGTATTAATATATATATATATATATATAAAAAATATTTTTAATATATTTCTAAATAAAAAAATATTTTAAGAAATAACAATTACTACTAAGCCCGTTAATGTTAAAATTAATCTTTCATTCAAGATTTGGTCCTGGGTTGTCCTAATTATGTGTTGTTCTTGGAAAAATGGGTTTCTATACTAGATTTTGGTTATATTACATGGACTTACGAGAAACGAGATTGTTATTATTTATTAATTTAAAAACTAAAAAATAGTGGATTCATTATTTAACTCCTCATAAACATTGTTCATGAAAATATTATTTTATTTTTTTATTGGTTTTTTAATTTGAATTTTATTTCTATCATTTAACATTGAATTTATAAAAAATTATGTTTCATAATATATTGTTATTTTTATAAGGTTATCATAGTCTCATAACTAGAGTTATGGATTTAACAAGTTCCTATTTTTATTAATTAATAAAAACTAAAAAATAGTAATTTTACTATTTAACTCATAAACTTGTTCATCAAAATATTGTTTTGATTTTTTTATTGGTTTTTTAATTTTAATTTGAATTTCATTATTTCACATTAAATTTATAGAAAATTATTTTGTATAATTTGTTATGATTTTTTTTATAAAGTTATCACAGTTTCATAACTAGAGTTATGAATTTTTTTTTAAAGTTAACTTAGATCGATTCAATTTGTTATTATATCAGTATTAAAGATGAACATATCTTTTTGATATTTTTGTTAGTTAAACTATATTTTTACTTATCGTCTAGTTAACCTACACACAATTTAAGTTTCTTTTATTATAAAATATGTTAACAATATAGTTTTTTTTTTTGTTAAAAAATTGATTTAATCCATAATTTAGCATGGAACAATCAAAACTTTGTTACCTCCAACTTCCAAGTTACATGCATAAAATATGTTTGATTTTCTTGCTGAATTTTTTTGTAACCTAATAATTTGCATTCATTAGAAAACTAAACATGTGAAATCATAAAGTGATCAAGACAACAATAACAACTAATTGCTTCTTAAAAAAAAGTCACTAGTTGAGAAAACAATCTCATGAAACTTTTAGCAAATATATGAAGTATTTATAAAATTATCAAATGTTATTATTAAAATCAAAGAAATTTTTTTTTGTACACAATAAAATCCTGCTATTTGTTTTTATTACTTTTTTTTCTATAAATTCTTTGCATATGGCCAACATATGAAGATTTTATTCCTAATATTAATTTTTAAATTAAGAATAAAGTATTTATTACATGATTCGAGTTTTCCATATAAGTCTATTAATAAGATCAATCACATAGTTTTTTTTTTAGTTAAATACAAACCTAGTTTTAAGTGCAAAACTCCTACCCCTAAAAAATAGCTAAGATCACCATGTTATTTAGTTGCAAAATCACAATGTAAGGTTTGAATGACTTACTGCATGACACATACAAAAGTATATGTAATGATAATATCATCCAAATAAGTATTCCAACAAGAACATTATGCTTCCACCAAATAAAGACAGAATTGTCAGCTTTGCTACCTTGAAAGTCAATCTCTTATATTTTATCAGTGAGGTGAGAAAACCAAGCTCGTGGAGCTTGTTTGAGTCCATATAATGTCTTATGTAACAAACAAAGATGATGAGGATATTGTGGATGAATGTATCCCTAAGGTTGTGTCATATATACTACTTCCTCCAATTTGCCATGTAAAAAGACATTTTTAACATCAATATGTTTAGTATACTAGTTTAAATAGACAGATAATGATAAGACAATTCTAATAGTTTTATGCCTAGCAACTGGACCACATATTTTATTAAAATCTACTACTTCTTGTTGATGAAACTCTATAGCACCAATTTTGCTTTATATGGTTCTTGGAAACCATCAACATGACTTTTATTTTATGAATCCAACAATTAACTATATTAAATTATGAAGCCAACTAAAAACTATATCTCATTGCATAGAAGAGCATCAAACTCAATATTCATTATAGCATGTTGTTGAGATGATTTAACTGCATCATTATAACAATAAGGCATTATAGTTGCAAAATTGAGCTAAGAAAGGCCTTACACAGGGGTATCTCACAAAACCATCAAAGATGGATTTTGGTTTAAAGATATTGCTTATGGGCCTAGTAATCATGATATGTGTTCTGGTATTTGATTATGGAGTAGTAGAATCTAAAGGAAGAGCAGGATTAACAGTTAATATGTTCGAAAATAAGACTTAAGTAGCATACCTCATACATGAGTTTTTTTGCCTTTCCTATAGAGTGAGACACTAAAGGCATAATAATGTTATTGTCAGATGGTATAATTCTTAATTTCATATCATCATTTATGGTGGAAAACGGTAATGTGAAATGTGAAGGTAAAGCATCATGTGTTAATAATATAAAAGTGAGGGAACTACTGAAGTTTATTGATAAGAAAAGAGTTTTTCAACAATTATGACATGACAAGACACATTAACTCAACCATTTAATAAGTAAAGACATTTATACCCATGAAAACTAACATTATAGCCAATAAAACACATGTTTTGCTTCTAAAATCCAATTTGTATTTAATATATGGTTGGAGATTATGCTAACATGCATAACCGAAGAACCTTAAGAAAGAAAGACTAGGTTTGATATTATAGAGAATTTTACAAGATGATAAATTATTAAGAATAGGATAAGGAAGATGATTAATTAAATAAGAAGTGGTTAAAAAGTGTCTTCCTAGTATAGTAAAGGTAAATTTAAATGTGATAACATACTGAGCCTAATTTCAAATATATGTTTATGTCTTCGTTCAATTGACCCTATTTGTTGATGATTATAAAGACATACTAGATGATGTCAAATGCCATGTTGAAAATAGTTATGTAATCCATGATACTCACCACCCCAAATTAGATTACATGATCTTTAATTTTTACTCAAATATTTTTCCACATAACATTGAAATTGAAGAAAAAATACGCTCAACAACATACTTGAATTTAATTGGAAAGAACCATAAAAATTTAGAATAATTATCCATAAAGTTGATAGATTACTAATCACCTATAGTTAAGGCTGTAAATGTTGAACCTTATACATATGTGAAAATTAGGTTTAAATGGGCAGTATAAAAGTAATTGAATTTGTTAAAAGGCAAAATATAACTCTTGGTTGATTGACAATCAGGGCACATAAAGTCCTTTTTTATTTTATCAACTAGGTGCTTATTAGATGAAATAACATGTTGAACAACTAGAAGGAAAACATTGTCAAGTCAACAATGCCACTTATCAAAAGAAACATGAACACTGGAAAGAGTTTAAGGATGCATATTGGTGGTTGGAAAATGGTATAAACCATTATTGACTTGGTCACAATGAAATATGTCTGTTGAGTAATCCATCATAAGAAAATAAGTGTCATGAAATTTAAGATAAATTATTATCAGTACAAAATTTTTATACAAAAATAACTTTTTATTTATTTAAAGCACCAAAAAAATTTGATTTAAAATAAAAGAATGAGATGGTGTATGAAGAGTAGAATTGTTATTTTTAGATATATGCAAACCTTGATCATTTTCAACCCTATGTTGATTTGTCTATATAATCATCACTAGGGAGGTTCAAGTTAGTCATATCATGTGTGATATAGTGAGTGACACCTCTGTTAGCATGCTAGTCATTCTCTCAATCTCTAGTAGTAACAGCAACTAAGGCCTGTTTATATTATGAATGAGGAGAATCTTGATAGGTAAGGTTGAAGTGGTGGTATCATTGATGAGCTAAAAGTCCAAGTTTCCCTCAAACTTGACACACTACAGTAGTATTTTGTCACCATGCTTGTAAGATAAAACACCTTCTCTATGAGAATTATTGTGATAGCCTCAACCATGATATCCACCACGATTTCTATTGTTGGATAGTAGTAGTTGTCCGAGGATCATATTTTCCTTAGAAAGTGGTGTAGGAAAAGAAAAATGATGTTGATTAAAACAAGATTATGTTACAATTAATAAAGAGTGTATATTTTCAAGTGAATAGATTAGTGCAAGCATAAATGAAAGACAAAAGGTTGTCATATTTATGTCCTAACCCAACAAGAACATAAGTAATAACATCATCACGCTTGAGAGGTTAGCTAACTATAGCAAGTTCATTAGCTATTTTTTCATTAATAGAAAATAATCATTGATAGATTGATTGCTTTTCTTTTATATTGGCAAGTTGAGTTCAAACTTGGATGATACGAGCTCTAGATTGAGAAAAAAATTAGTTTCAAGTGCTCGCCACACTTTATGAGAAGTTGTATAAGAGACAATTTGGGCTAAGACACCATTTGTCATAGAAGACAAGAGAATTTCGAGGATAAAAATGTTTTGTTGCACCTACTAAGAGTGCATAAGGTTAACACTCTACATGATTGCACTTCTAACCAGATCTAAAGTATCAATTGTATTTAGAGTTTTTTTTTAACATAATATCAAGGTATCCGTACAAGTTTTGGCCATGAAAATAAGGACACTAATTATGTTTTTCAAAGAAGATAATTATAAATAGTTAGCTTAATTGAAAAAATATTTGGAATGGAAGTGATTAAAGTGATAAACTAGTTATCTTTCTAGTTTTCAATCAAGTAATAATTTTATCTTTTAAAAAATTGATATCATATTTTTTTTGTAGTTTAAAATATTAAAAAATAAAATAAAACTTCTCTCCGTTTTCTTTCCTCTCATTTTTTATTTATCCAAACAAAGGAAATAAAATGATTTTCCATTCATCTCATTTATGACCCCGTTATCTTTTCTCCCACTGCCCCTGCCCCTGCCCTCTCACAATTTTCCCATACACTACATATCGGAGAGAAATCAGCTGCCACTTGGCTTCGGGTCCCAGAAATCACTACATGCCAAGCACCCAGTTGACGTAGCAACATTTCGTGGCTCAGTATGGTCCGAGTAAGATAAGAGAAGGCGGAATCTATTGGTTTGGTTGGTTGATGCTTCTTTTTTCCTCTTTTTTTTAATCTCTCGAAGTAACTAACTGGAAGAATCTTCTTGTCTGAGATGCAGAATGAATATTCAAGTTAGCAGCATCAGTAGTACCATAACAAGAATACAGCAAAAATCATCATCATCTCGGAAACCACCTTTCTGTTCCAGTAGAAAGTCTCAAGAACCCAACCAAAATGGTGACACCAATGGTACGTTCCCTTTAATCACGAGTTTTGTTATGTTCTTTGTTTCTTTTCTTTTTGGGTTTAGCTAATTTTATATGTTAGTTAAATGTAGTATGCTTTATGTAGGAACAGGACAGTTCGTGTCTTAAATATTTGATCGATTCCCTTTTCCAAATTGTGATTTCTGTATCCATTCAGAATGTTTACTTCCCCGTGTTCAACCAGCGACATTGTCGATTTCTTGCCAAAACCCTGTGTTCTTTTTAGATAAACAGCAGGCCACTTCCACAGTGGGACATGCTTCTATTAGCTGCTCATTCTCCCTGCTTCGTGGGTTAGAGATAATGGCATCCGATCAAATGAACTTGAAAAGATATAAAATCTTGAAGCTGGGTTCTTGAGCTTGAGATTAGACAACTTTGATAACATGATTGCATTTCCACTCAGGGTAATTAAGTTAAATATAATGATTCTGTAGGATGGGAAGAGGGGTTGAGAGCTTCCAAATGTGCATAATTTCAATGTTTTACTCGCCACTCAGCTTTCAAAACATGCAGCTGAGGCAATGTCACCACCATCTTAATTGCAAAATATGTTCATCCTGTCATTTCGAACTCCATGTTAATTTTGTAGTCAGTAGGACATTTGCACCTTTTCCATTGTGATTGCTCTGTTTATAGGCCCATGTGGAACAGAAAATTCTTACATCCCTCTGGTTTCTTTTGCTCTACTCGTGAAGTGGAATACTGAAAAGAAAAAAGAAGAGAGATAGGAATTGCCTACCAGCTTTCCAGATTTTCCAAAATAAGGAAAGATCAGCTGCTTACTGCTCACGAAAAATTTTCAACCTACACTTACTGTCAAGTCAAGCCATCCTCTCATCTTTCTATCTCCTATTTATCAAATTTATGGCTTTACCGAAGGTTGGCATTGCAAGAGTTGAGATAGTAGAGTGGATCCATTATAGGAATTGCCTACCAGCTTTCCAGATTTTCCAAAATAAGGAAAGATCAGCTGCTTACTGCTCACGAAAAATTTTCAACCTACACTTACTGTCAAGTCAAGCCATCCTCTCATCTTTCTATCTCCTATTTATCAAATTTATGGCCTTACCGAAG
Organism: Salix brachista; assembly: GCA_009078335.1. Classification (NCBI taxonomy): domain Eukaryota; kingdom Viridiplantae; phylum Streptophyta; class Magnoliopsida; order Malpighiales; family Salicaceae; genus Salix; species Salix brachista. Next base: position 9,905,735 of record CM018587.1, read on the forward strand.
GTTGGCATTGCAAGAGTTGAGATAGTAGAGTGGATCCATTATATGATCATTGCACTAATTTTTTTCATCGGTCCTGGCTGACATGGAGCATACAGCCTATATGGCCCTGCTCCATGGAGTTATTATCAGCAAACATCTCAACAGAGTAACCCTTAAACATCCCCGTTGAAATCTATTCTGACAAAACCCACCCATCATTTACTTCGAATAGTCACGAAGATAGTTATCAAGCTACTTCACGGCATCCTTTTAGCTAGCTTGATTAGAGTCGATTCAAGCTGGAGCCTGGAGCTGTAGTTTTTTTTTTTTTTTTAAGGTCTGCACTCTTGATAACTGCAAGTGACATTCCTTGAAGTTACCTATCCTGCTTCAGGTGCCTGTAGTCAATTAGTTAGCAATGAGAATAAGAGCAATGTATAGGCAAAGGCAGGAGAAAACCGATAATATTCTAGCAGAGAAAGCCTTACAAACTGATGAATTTCTCTCCTTAGGTATAGCTCTTTTGGGTTTTTGGGTTCCATAATCTATAGAAAAATGTAAGGCTAAATCATTAAATCATGCCTTTTATACTTTGGATATATGTCATTGATGTATATGCATGGGGAAATGAGATTTAGTCAGCCATGTCTAAACACAGGCTGAACTTCTCCAACGCATCCTTGAATATCATACAGCTGTCTGTGATGTAAACATAATGTCCCACCATATCAGAAATATTCCCTCAGCGAGGCTACATTTTATTTGCATATATCTGTGTGTTATTGCAGATGCAAGATCTTTATTTTGACAATTGTCTTCTCAGTTGTGCTATCATTTGAGCACAATGTAAAGCTTTAAAGTATTTGACTACATTGGAGAAGCTTGTAAAAGATTGCATTACAAATTTACGACCATAGTCACACAATTAGGTCTGTGTCTTCTGCTGAACGAAATGATATGGTTAGTTCCACATGCATGATCACAACTTTGGAAAATTTACACTCTCTGCTGCTGCCCAATGGCAAATCTCATGCCAACATTATTTGATGAACTTCCCTCAGGTGATAAATCTTCAACAGACTGGGACAAAGCGTGGTCTAACTTCAGGAAGAAAGGGAAAAAAACATTCTTCTCTCAGTTCTCTCCAAATAAGTACGTGACCTGGAATCCTAAGCGCTCGAACTACCCACTGTCTGAAGAAGTTGATCCCATAAAGAGAACAGAGAGGTCAAACCTCAGGATATGGACCGGCCCCGAGTTTACTCTAGTGGGGGTGATTATAATTGTCACGGTTCTTTTGGTTTACACCATTCTTGTACCAGCTAAGTGATTCTACTTAATTCCTGTTACTCCAGTAGAAAGCAGGTGTTGTGCTTTAAAGATACTGAGGGAGGGAGCAGACAGGAAAATGAGTGTAAGGGATGGAGTTATAAATCATTGCTTGTGAGCAAATGCCTCCATCTCCAATACTTTTTTCTTCTTCTCAGGTGTAAGACTTTCTTATATATTCAAATTAAGATAATCCCAGTCATCAATTGGAGTTTAAAAATGCGAAATGGGCAGCAAATGAATGACATTGTGGATCTTTGATCCTCTTCTGGTTCTGTTGGGGGACATTGGAGCAGTTGATTCTGAAAAGGAACATTAATAGGAATTCTCCTTCTCCTTCCTTTTCCTTTTCCCTTTATTAGTTTTGATGGTTAAGTACGCTGGGTGAGTCTAATATTCTATCTAGACTACTCTCAGAAAACCTTGTTCTGTGGCTGGGCATAAGGGAGGAACGAGAACAGAAGTTCCCTGTAGATTTTCTCAGATAAGATACTTGTTTCATGAGGATTTGTGTTAAGGAAAGGATCTTTTTGGGGAAAATAAGGTGTGATTCATCATTAAGTCTCTGTTCTAACAGCTCCTCTGTTACCAGTGCTAGACCATTCTTGACAATGCATGCGCACAGCAGAGCCAAGGTTGACAGATGACGAGAAGCCCGAGAAGATGAAATTGAGAAGTAGGCCTTATTTCAGAGGTCTTGTATATGTTTGCTCAATGGATGGCACCACTTTCTCTTCTTCCTTAGTAATGTCTGAGCTCTTCAGTTAGTGGAAGAAGAAAATAAACCCAGTTAGACTTGACTTCTCAAGAATGTCTGCATCCCACTATTAATCCACTTCTTTGTGTTCCCTTCATCATAAGAACACTTGGCTGTGTCTGCTCTTCTACGTACAAGGACTTTTGGAGTCCTTTTCAAGGGGGACAAGAAGGTAACTAATTACTTACGAAACTGGAGTCCTTACGTTGAATTGGAAAAAAAACCCAAAAAAACCATAGAAGGTAACTAATTACTTACGTGCAAGGAATTTGGAGTCCTTTTCAAGGGGGACAAGAAAACCTGGAAGGTAGTAAACTAATTACTTACGAAATTGAAGTCTTTAAGTTGAAATGGTAAAAAGAACTTGAGACCATGTATGGTCATATAAAGCACAGAACTTGACTTCTTAGCTTTGTTTTGCTTAGTAAAGCCATCAGAATAGTGTTTACATTGATGAATCTATAGATTTTTTCCTGGCCACCTTATCGACAACAAGGGCAGATCCCAAGCCGTATATCAATATCGTAATCATTTGAAATTTTTAATATCAATGATCAGCAATAAGATTTCTTGCAAATTTAGGTTTAAGCATTGGATATCTTTTTTAGTACTATAATATTCGCTATGCTGCAGACCCAAGCGGCCAAAAGTCGCTGCAAGTTTCTGTGTAATACCGCGTTGAATAACCAAGTAAATATTAGCGACCCTATTTATACTGCCCACTAAAAGTATAGGTGCATAATACCCCATCGATCCCTTCTATTAGTATCTCCAAAGTTTCTTCCTTCACTCGTTTATTCTCTATCAGATACCAGTTTTTGTTCTTTCTGCTCCAAATTGCTTGCTGAATTCTCTCTCCAAAGCTACAAAGTAGCCAGCCATGGTATTTTCTCATGAACCAGCAAAAACCCCACAAAAGAAGAGAGCAATGCTTCCTCCTAGGAGAGGTCAAATAAAAAAGAAGATAATATCCAAGTTTTTCAAGATGATAGCCCGAGTAGCTTCTGGTGCAGGAAGAGCACTGGCAAGAAAGGAAGAAAATGGAGCTCAGGCTCGGCAACCAAATGGCTCAATGCGCACATGATTCAATGGGAATGCTTCTTTTGTTCAAACAAGCACCATCTTTCCAACATTTCATTGGCTTTGATTGGTTTAGCTTGTTATTCATTGCATCTTCTGTGCTGTAGGATATCTCCACATAGAAGGGTAGGGTTTCGATAAGTCTGCTACGTAAGCTGTAACACAAGGTTTATATAACCAGAAATGTTTTCTCTCTCTCTCTCTCTCCCCATTTGGCACTTGATATTGTTGGAGGCAAGGCGTTAAAATTAAAACAAATGCAGTTCCTGAGAACAAACTGGGTTTGCTGTAAGGTTGGCCATTCTCAATTGTGCAGCTAGTTTAATTAGCTGAAAAACACTTGCAGAAGAAATTTGCCAATATTCCTGATGACATTTTGCGTAATTTGTTGCATTGAAGATAAATAAATTTACTTTCTTTGTCTCTGATACATGAACAAGGCAATTCAAGGAGCTCTGTGACATGAAATCCAATGATGTAGTAATGAAACAGCAAATGCATCCCTTTAGGCTTCTTTTGATCTCTCTGTTTTGTATAAAATATGCGATGGTTACAAGTGGGGCAGAAAATATCCATGCCCGAAGGCAAACTAGACATCTGGGTCAACGCCTTAATTTGATGGGCTAAACTTTATTTTGCTTCTCTGATGGGAATTTTGTTTTGACTATTATTCCTGGGATGGTTCGGATCAGAAACTGAAGTTCCGGAATTCGCAACAAGAATTATCTGCAAGTTTGGAGTTTTCCCATATCAGTAATCCAACAAGCACGCCAGATAATAATACCATAAATTATATTGGAACACAAGTCTACCCGCACTTGCAGCTAATTCCAAAACATGTTTATGCTTTTTTTAACGATTAATCTTCTTATCTCTTAAGGTCTTAACTTGTTGGATAATGGTCAAAGCTCGACAATCTTATGCAGTTGGAGTTTCACAGATATAATTATTACCTTGTTCTGACTTCCCAACTCTGTGATACAAGTGGAATGTGAAATTGTTTTTGGATCAAAATCCAAAACTGTTTGACAACCAAAAAAATAAGCCTCAAAACTCTCAACTCTCTAAGAATCTGCTGTCTCAGAGGTTTGGGAAAGGAAACAGGCACGAGAGAATTCCTGGAAATCATAGCTTAATTGTGATAAATGAAAAGCTGTTTCAGATAGTCACAACTCAGGAGAAGACTCATTTACAGCTCCAAGCAAAAGCGATTTACAATTCTCGACAAACAGGTACCTTGACAGTTCGGGATTCTAATTATCAACAGAATAGCAACTGTAAGACCTGTTACCACTGAAGTTCCAAGTCCCAAAGTTGCTAAGAATTCACTTTGTTTCTACATGAATTTCTCTGTTTCTGCTGCATGAATAAGGCATTCAAGACCAGTTCTCAAACAGGAAATCCAGTAATGTAAGGAAACAAGAGTGTACTAATGCAAAAGACATGTACAGAAACCCAGGAATAAAAAACAGAGGACGAGGAAAGGAAAACAAAAAAACAAAAAAAAAGTGGGGGATGTAGAGAAACAGCAAGGAAAAAAGAGTATATTGACGCAAATTAAACAGCTGATGTCCGTTTGGGCCCTTTTGGTTTTCATAATGTTGTATAAAAAATATTCGATGGCTCAAGTGGGGAAGTCATTGTCCATTTTCTTGCCCCCTAAAAGAAGGCAAACAAGAACAGGTGGGTCAATGACTTGGATGAATGCACTAACTTTTTTTATTATTATTAATATGGATGTCTAGGTTAACTTGCGTGCATTTCGACTAATCTCATGGATCCTGAAGTTAACGACCATGTAAGCTTCTGGTGATCATCATATTAGTAATCACAGAACTCGAACCTAAGATCATATAGGAAATAAACCTCTTAGTTTCAAGCTCTTATTACTGGACCATTTACATCAACTATATGATTAATGGTTATAGATACACTATCTTTATTTTGCCCAAGTGATGGGAACTTTGTCTCTGATGACTGTTTCTGGGATGGTTCAGGCTCTTGACTTTGGGAATCGTTTGCCAGAAATTATCTCGTTACTTTTTCCCCAGTAAAACCAATCCACCTTTGTCTCTACTAATGTTGCTCCTTGTCTTGTAGTGCGGCTATTGTCACTCCCCGATTGCTAATGACACCCACTATTTTTATATTTATTTTCCAATTAACAGAGTTATCCTCTATTAATAAACATGAAGTAAATACTTAAGATAATTTATTTTTTAATTTATATTTTTATATTTATTCAATGTATATATATTTCACTTCTTTTTTTTTAGAATATATATTTTGTTAATTAGGAGCAAAGATATTTGTTGCAAAATATAACATGGATTTTACAATTAATCACTGCAATAAAAAAAAATAGTTTGGGGTCTACTGTCTCTTTGAGAATGTGGTTGATGTTGCTTTTGAAAATATTTTTCATTCAGAAATGCATCAAAATGATATTTTTTTTAATTTTTTAAAAATTATTTTTGACATCAACACAACAAAATGATATAAAAGCATTAATTTTTTTTATTTAAAATAAAAAATAAAAATAAAAATTTTAATTTTTTTAAAAATATTTTTGAAACGTTACTCCAAACAAGGCCTAATGGTGGAGTACTTCTTGTTGTTTTTTTTATTAAGCGTTCGAATACAATAGTTGTCATCAAATAATTATTTATGAAGTATAATATTGAAAAAAAATAGAGACTCCTTTATTAATTCACAAATTTAAAAACAAAATTATTAAAAAACCAAGAGTGTCAATAGCAGCAACTCATGTCTCATGCTGATTATATATATATATTTAAAAAAAAAATCAAGCATCAGCACCCGTAAAATCTAATTTTAAGAATTAGAAATATGGTTAAGATTATTTTTAAAAATAATTTTCATTCAGAAAAATATTATAATAATATTTTTAAGAAATATATTATTTTTGACATCAATATATTACAATAATATAAAAATACTAAAAAAATTAATTTAAAATAAAAATTCTTCAAATATTTTTAAATCATAGTGTTAAAAATGGTTTTGTTGACCACCAAATGCCCCCTTGCGGACGGTGGCCACGAGGCCATCGGCCTCCGTACTCAATAATGTCGCCCGCGACCACAACATCATTGATTTGCCGGCAGTATATTGTCCTCCTTTTAATTTGTCATTTTGCCTTTCGCTATCTTCTCATCCTTCTACATGATTTGCAATTTATTATCCCTATGACTTTTTTTCTAATTTTTAAAAAAAGAAATCAAGTTTATTTGATTTTTTTTTTAATTTCTTTTATATATAAAAAAAAAACAGGGTTAAAAATGGCTATTAATTCAGGTTTTGTTTGTTTCTTTGTTTGTTAAAAAGTGGATTTCTTAAAAAAACAATGGATTATAGGAAAAGAGGAAATATGTTATAGTTTTTTTGTAATATTTTATTATGAAAAATCATTTCAAAGAATATTTTTTAGTGTTTGATTATATCATGATAAGTGAAAATAATTTATCTTATTATATGAAGTTTTCATAGATTTTTGTGTAAGGATGCCACCTATACAGAAAAGTATATAGTAGGTTAATGTTTTTAAATAAGAAAAGTGTTTTAATTTAACTCATCTTCCTAAGTTTTATCAAGCATAACAGTAATTTAGAAATTGTTTTCTTTTCGAAAACGAAAAGGATATAATTCTGTAATGAACAATTTATTATAAAATTGAATTAAGATTTTACTTTAATCTAAAAATTCAAATTTTACAATTTGTTTTGAGTATGTTTTTATAAAAATATAATATAATTTTAATTTAACATATCAAATTATTTATGAAAAAATACTTTTGATTTATAATTAAAAGACAAATTTATTTTCATAATAAATGTGAGACGGATTCTAAATTAGTCATTGATTAATTATATGAAATCTCAAAGGTTTGGTTATAAGAATTAGTTATTATATAAGATTACTCTCTTTGTCATTGCGATTCAACCGTGCTTTTAAAAATATATATTTTTTAGCTTAAAATTAATAGTTTTTTTGTATTTTTAAATTATTTTACTATATTAATATAAAAAATAAAATTTAATAAATACATAAAATATATTATTTTGATGCATTTACAAGAGAGAGAAAAACTTCAAAATGCAACATCTGCTTCACTCTAAAACAGGTCCTAAAAAAATTAAAGATATCATGGTGCTTCATATTCACATCAATAATAAAGCAACTTCATTTTTTAAGAAAATCCATATTTTCCCATTAAAATCTTATTGAATTTGAATAAGTCATAATTTGTTTTGATTTTCTTATTATACAAGGTTATTGCATTCTCAAATAAACATTAGAGTATTTGGTTGATACTTAATTTTTATCAACCATCTACTTTTGTTATTATATCATTAAATAAAAGTCATTTTAAAAAATATTTTTTTTAAAAACCTAGTAGAATTCATTTTCCAAGTTGCAAGTTTTATGAGTTAAGATACAAAGTCCAAGTCAATCCAATATTCCATCATCTCAACATTAAAAAAAAGATGTTATCTTGAAAAACAATTTTAATTCAAATTATGTTTTGGTGGTCATCTCGATTGCTTATATATATATAGACATTAAAATTTCAACAAGTCTAACTCATGATCCAAAAATCTATATGACTAAACAAATTAAATTTATTGGGTTTGAGCCTAAATAAAATTAAAAATTCAAATTCGAATACATTTTATGGTTCTTACTTTAATATCGTTAGGTTAAAGGTATGTTAAGTAATTTCCACATCAATTTTTCTAAAATATTATTTAGTTAGAAGACATTTGAAGTAAATTGCATTTGACTCAACTATAAATAGGCAATAAACTCATCAAAATTAAAGGAAAAAGAACAAGTATACAAGCTCACAACAACAAGAAAAAAAAAGAAAAAAAAAAACTAGTAGAGACAAAACCAAGCATAAATACTTGGGAGTTTCCTAAAAAAACTCAAATCCGTAAGGAAGAAAAAGAATCAAAGTCATTTTCTTCATCAAGCAAAGCCAAGGATCAAAATATTTTTCTTTATCAAATCAAATCAAGTTAAGATATCACACAACTAAAGGTTTCAGACTCATATGAATAATGTTCATTAAGTCAAGTCAAGTTATTCATCAAATCAAATCAAGTTAAGATCCTACATGACTATGGTTTTTATGCTTATGTGAATATCTTCTCATCAAAAATAAGATCTAGATCTAACCATTAATAAGATAATTTATGCATGCCTTAAATTTACTATTTTAATTTTGATATTATTTTCTTAGTGTATTTATTTAAAACACAAAAAAAATATGCGTATAAATTTCTAGCACATCCAATGGGAATCTCTCTTTCTCTCATCTCTCGAATGAACAAATATACTATTTAAAATGGAAAATATGGAGCATGTAAGCAATTCTCTAATCAATTCTCAAGATGTTGGAGTGGAGTTTTTGTGGAGTTTTTGTCGGTCACTTCTTTAAAGACTATGTTTGGAAAGTCCAAATTGATCTCTCCATTAAAACAAAACTCTAAGAGAAAAAAAAAACAATTTCCTCAAAATATGAGTTTGAAAATTCTCCTTTTCTAAAATTGCAAAAAGGGATTTAAATTTCACGACATGACTCAAATTCAAGCTTATGATCAAAGTCTTGGTCTCATTCTTTGATGTAACATTTGTAAATCTGAAAAAATTATAATGAACAAACATTTGAAATTTTCTTGAATTTTGATTTAAACTACACCGAAATTCTTACTAAACTTCTGATAGAGTCTCTCTTACATTGAATGGTCCTAAGTTATCAACTAACTCACATCACACTTCAATATGCATTTTTATTTCTTATTCTAATTTTAAAATCCAATCCAAATATCCTAGATCTCAATAACTCATTATCAGCAACTCAACACAATATAATTAATATCAGCATACAAAGTTAAATAAGATAAGACATAGCATGGCATCATATACTTTTCAAAATATATCATCATGCAGACTACCTAAATAAAATGACATCATATAATGTACTAATTGTAATTTTAGTTGTTAGAATCATGATAATAACAATGACATTACTAAAGATAATGATAATAACAATAATAATTCATTATAATGGTTGTGGTGCTTAATTTAACAATAACTCATAAAATAATATTAAAAATATCAATAATAACAAAAATAATTATCATAATTATATTCATAATGCTAATAATATTTATTTCGGGTTAGTCTTTTTTTTTATCTTTTGTTAAAGTTTTTTTAGGTTTTTTGGTTTGTTTTTATATCTTTTAATTTTTTGGTTCCAAGGTTTTGATTTATTTCAGTTTTATCCTTCAAATGAAATTGACTATATATTGTATTATTCATTGTAACCCTTATTATTTTAATGTTTTTTCTCTTAATTCCTTTAAAACAAATTTGGTCCTTTTAGGATAGTCACTATTTTTTGTTCATATTTATACAATTATACTCTTACTTCTGGTATTTTATTTTTATTATTTCTCTTTTGTTGGGGTTTAATTTTTTCATTTTGTATTTATTTTATTGTTTTTTCATTACTGTAATTTTTTTGGTATTGAGATTTTAATGTGTTTCAATTTTGTTCTTCAATTCAAATTAATCATATACTTTGTTTTTCATTTCACCCCTTATTCTTTTAATTTTTTGTTTGGTTTTGATTCCTTAATTTTTCCAGTCCTTCTAGGATATTTCCTATTTTTTGTTTGTATTTATGTATCTATACTCTTGGTTTTGGTTTGTAATTTCTATTATTTTATGTTTTATTATGGTTTTATTTTTATTCAATTTAGTCCTGCAATTTTAATTTATGTTGATAATCATTTTAAAATTGATATTTCTTCTTCTTTTCCATGTGTTTCTTTTTTTTTTCTTCGATTATGATTTTTATTTATTCTTTAGGGCAAGTAATTTTTTTATGCTAATAATATTTATTTTGGTTTTGTCATTTATTTTAGTTGTTTTTATTTGCTCTTTTTTAAAGGTTTTTGGTTTGTTGTTTAATTCTTCAAGATAATTGTATGGTTTTCATTGTTTGCACAATAATAATAATAATCTTAGTGATTGTGTTTTTTTATAATTGTTTTTTTGCTAGCTCTTTAATTATAATTTTTTAAAATTCTTTCGAAAAATTTAATAATTTTATTATATTACAAACAATTATAATAACTATATTCATAGTGATAATAATACTAATTTTTCTTTTTTTCTTTAATTATTTTTATTTATTCTTCAAATCAAATAATATCTTTTTATGCTGCTGATATTTTTTTATTTTGCCTTCAATCATAATAATAATAATTCAAATAATTTCTTTTTCGATGTTATATTAGCCAAATAGTTAAACAAACCTGACAATCAATCAGTTTGCTGCAAAAAAACAAACACATTTTTTTAGTGAATTTTATGAATTACAATTTTAGTATCTGCCGATAAAAATTTAGTCAAACAATACAAAAAGTAAATAACTTATTTTTAATGTATTTTATCAATTGTCTGTTTATAAATATGTTGATGCAGTTGTCTTTAATTTTTTTAATCTTATTTTTGTAAAATTGTATTACTTCACATTAGTATTAAATACAAAAAAGTGACTTGTAAATAATTTTCTTAATAGTACTTAACAAAAATTATGTTCAGGTTTATTATTTTGGTCAAATGTATAGCATTATAAAGAAAACTCACACTCTTGACATGTTTTTTTCATTTTTAAAATTTTGGTTTTACACGCAGCAAAGCGCAAGGCAAGTGTCTCGTTTTTATTATTTAATGTGCAAATTTCAGTTTTTGAAATCAAGTGTTTTATGTTATATTCTATTAAGTACATGGTGATATGGATGTTAAATTATCACAAGATGTTGACACATTAGTCATGTATGCATGATTATTTCAATCGAATGTGTGTATTGTTTTTCGTATTTATTATATATATATATATATATATATATATATATATTAGGATTTTTGTATTTTAATTGATTGTTTAATTTTCAAAGCTAACAAATATCCACTTTGCATAATTATATAGCCTATAGTTGACTAAGTTAAATAAAATATCAATAGCAATGGTTTAAAAAATATATAAGAATAAAATACAACTTGTGAAAAAAAATCTTAGATGATTCGATTTCTTTTACTTTTCACAAACCAAAACAAATTCATCGCTAATTGTAAGAGATAAAGAGAAAATAATTAATTTTACAAATTGAATAATTTCAGACACAAATTAATTAAACAAAAAAAACTAATTTCTTATACAAATTCTAATCTCCTAATAAAATATTTAATCTCATTTACTAAAACAGGCATACATCTATATCAAGCTTCATCAAAACCCTATATTTTTAGTGTTTATTATTATTTTTTATTTTCTTACCTAAATCATTATGGTCAGCACTCAATTATATGTTTCTATTGTTCTTTTAATTTAAATAAAATTATTGAATTATTTTGTTATTTTAATTTCTAGTTTTAGTTTGCTTTATCAAATATGACACATAAGATTATAAACTTTAAATTTTATAAATTTCAGAATTAGTAATAAAACTTATTGATAAAATTTTAAAAATACATCTATTAAAATAAAAAATATGCACTATTTTTTTTTATGGAAAGTAATTGCATTTAATTCTATCATTTGTGATATTATATGTTATTGTAATTAATGTTTTTGTTTGACTTAATATTTATAAAATACATTAATTAAGTATAGGTTTGTGATATTATTTATTAATGTTTTAGTTTGACATAATATTTATAAAATACATTAATTAAGTATAGGTTTGTGATATTATTTATTAATGTTTTAGTTTGACATAATGTTTATAAATTATATTAATTAAGTATATTGTATGTGATTTTTATTAATGTTCTTGTTTGACTAATGTTTATTTTAATGTTTATAAAATATATTAATTAAGTATATTGTATATGATTTTTATTAATGTTCTTGTTTGACTAATGTTTATAAAATATATTAATTAAGTATACATTTGTGATATTATATGTTATTTATATCTATCAAGTTGAAGAATCAAAATCCTTCAAGAAATTGCCAACACACATGATGTAATTCTGACACATTCTTCATTTGAAACAATGGCAGACACAGGAAATGAGAATACAACCACCAAAAAATATATCCATACTTGTCGGTTCAAAGCACAGATTTCATGTCAGTCAAGCACAAAGAACTAAGAAAGGAGAGCATCGTACCCCATCCTTCACCCAGGCTACCCTCAACCTGAACAAAGCGAAAAATCATTGTCTGAAATGGAAAAGACCATTTGTTATATTATATGCTTTCGCTTGATGAACCGTACGGCACTTTGCTACCTATTTTTTTTATTTTAAATTAAAATATTTTAATGTCTTTAGATATTTTTATATTATATGTTGATATTAAAAATATATATTTTTTTAAATATTTTTAACAACAATTTTCACGTACTCTAGACAAAGAAACCATCACTTTTTTTCTGAATGGTACCGATCATCTCCATGTACATCACATAATCTAATTTTTCTGCGCATCAACTCATTTTAATGGGCATATGCCTCCGCTAGAAACACCTCCCGAGTCCCGACTCACTGAAATGGAATGGAAATGATAAAAGATTTAGCAAAAAAATAACATCCAGGAAGCTAGGTCATACAATCATCCCCAGATGTGTCTGCAAACATGGGGGGTCCTCATGCAATCATTCTTTACCACCATTTATGCAGACCCAGAAACAACCATGTTATTTTCAAGGCTGTCATTTCTATTTTAGTCAGTGTTTTGTTTTTTTAATCGGAATAAAATATTTTATTTTATTTTAAAAACCGATGGTTTGGTGTTTTTAGATCATTTTGATATGCTGATGTCAAAAATGATTTTAAAAAAATAAAAAAATATCATTTTGATGTATTTCGGCACGAAAAACACTTTGAAAAGCTACCACAACCGTATTCCCAAACAGTCCCGATCGATCGATCGATCTTTTCTCCCTTCCGCTGAACATTCAAATTGTGCGAGAACTTGCATTTGAAACCTTTCAAGCATTGCCCCGCTTCAAAGAACTCACAGACTATAGACTTTGGATCCACACCTGATCAATTAAGCTACTAGTATAGCTCACATCACATTGAACAAAAAATTGAATATAAAAAAAAAAAACTAAAATTCAAATAACTCACATCACATTGGAATGCAACATTTAAACCTACCTTAGTTCTATGAAATTAATATAGTGTGTATTTAGTTCATAATATTATTATTTTTGTCACTTGTTGTAAAATCATTTCTACTATTATTAAATGATGAAGTGACTAGTTGACATCTAGAAAATTTGGATGGTGTTGAGATGATGATGTAAATGTGTATAATGACTTGAGAATAGTTCATTCTAAAATAAAACTATGTTAAAAGTACACTTTAGCCTTGAATAATATATATATATATATATATATATATATATATATATATGCAAAATATTAAATAGAGATAAATCACATAAGTTTCCCACTTCGGTAAAAATTATCAAAGAGTGAATCTTTTAAATTTGAGTGATATTATAAAAGTAATTTTTAAATAAATTAATGTAGGATCCCTTTTTGTATGAGAAATGTTGATTTTCAAAATAAACATGTGCAGAAATATTTAAGTTTCCCACTAAAATAGGAATTATTCCAGAAATATAAAAAACAATAAAGGGATTAAAATAAAAAATTAAAAGTATAAGAGCCGAAATGAAAATCAAATATATTATCAATTTTAATCAAGGATAAAATTGAAAAAATCAAAACTTTTGTACCGAATATATTAAGGTATTTAAACCTAATCCGAAAATTAAAAGAAGGAGGACCGAAGTGAAACCTAAATATATAATGAATTTCAATCGAAGGACCCAATTGAAATAATTCAAAACTTATATAACAGAAATTAGGACCATAAATAAAATTAAAAGGGAAGGGATGGAAGTGCAAAACGCACAAAACTGGGGGCCTCTCCTGCACTTTTGCGTGCAGGAGAGAGAAAACGAGAAAAAAATCTTTAACCGACCGCCGTCGCCTATACGGCCAACATTTGCCAAAACACGCCACACCGGGAGGAAGACCACACGACGACGAATCGACCGCGACGTTGGAAGCCCATTCCCGTCGACGTGAACAGTCCTCACGTGACTCCCGAACAGGGCGTGAGGCAGGACACTGTCAGTCGCGTGTGCAACACGCGCCTACAATTTTTCGAGAATAATAATAACAAACAATTATGATCAATTATCGGTCTACCCCTGTGCCTAAGTCATCAATTTTGTCTTATTAGGGGTTATTTTCATATTTATCCATTTTAAAAAAAATGTGAAATCCCCGTGACACCCTTCCCGCCCAGAGTTGATTTTTGTCCTTTTTGAGGGGCAAAATAGTTATTGCATTGTGCTAAGCAATATAAGAAAATAAAAAATTCGGCGGATCAGAAAGTGTGCAATTACCGCAGAACCCCTCTGTCCGTAACCCATTTTTTGTCTTTTTCGAGGGACAAAATCGTTAATTTACTGCACAAAAAGACAAAAAACCAATGAACCAGCCACCTGAACAACCCGAACCGACTTGAAAATTGAGCATTACAATTGTAATCCACAGTAAAAACACACACAAGCTACAGTAACGACTCGTGAGCTATTTTAGTATATTAGATAATATATTAATATTAAAAATAAAAAATATATTTAAATATATCTTTGAATCGTAAGTTATTGGGAGCACCACGAATCAAACGCCATGCAAGCATGCAACAAACAACGGAGCGTCGCTCATTGATTCAATAAGGCTCCTACCTATAGACGACTCGTAGGTAGCTGCAAGCAAGCCTTCGTTCGGCTTTTAAGCAAACGAGGGAAACAAAGAAATCGAAACCCCCCTTGTTATTCTGGGAGAAACAAATTAGGGTTCTTCTTGCAGATTTTCATTCTAAGAAGTAAAGAAGAAGAAGAAGAAGAAGAAGAAAGAACTATTCTACAAAAATGCTCCAGCACCAAATTGTACAATCTCCGGCCAGATTAGGCCTAACAAACCCAACCTCACCTTCTCTCCCAGTCCAAACCCCAACTCCTCCTCCTCCCAAATTCCCCAACCCCCAGCCACCGCAGCACCACAACCCGTCCACCACCACCGCCGCCACCACCACCACCACCTCCTCAGCTCTCCTCTCTCTCCTCCCTCCTCTCCCCAGAGCCCAGTCTCTCCTCCTCCAAATGGCTTCCTTAGCCACCAAACTCTTCGAGCTCTCCCCTAACCGTCCCCATTGGCTTTCCGCATATCGCGGAACACTCCCAACTTTTCTTCCGTCACAGTCCCAATCACTGGACGAACCCACACCTTCTTCTACCAAAGAAATTATCTCCCTCTTTACGTCCCATCAAACCCAACTCTTCGAATCCGTCGCCGAACTTCAAGAAATCCTTGATCTCCAAGATGCCAAGCAAAGGGTTTCCCAGGAAATCAAATCTAAAGACTCTGCGCTTCTTAATTTTGCTAACAAACTGAAAGAAGCTGAGAGAGTTGCTGATATTTTAGTTGATGATTATGCTGATTATCGCCGCCGCCGCCCTCTCCCTCCTAATGATGAAGAAGAAAATGCTAGTAGCACCACTACTGTTGCTTCTCAATTGAAGTTATCTGATATTTTGTCATATGCGCATCGAATTAGTTATACTACATTTGCTCCGCCAGAATTTGGTGCTGGGCAGGCACCATTGCGAGGGGCGCTACCTCCCGCTCCGCAGGAAGAGCAAATGAGAGCTTCCCAATTGTATAATTTTGCTCATCTTGATGTTGGGTTGCCGAAAGATGTTGAAACTAAGGAGAAGACAATTGAGGCAATTATTGAGCCACAACAAGAAGGTAATCCGCTTGAGAATTTGACAGGCCTGTTTCCTCCTAATATTTCTGTTCCGGCAGGTTGGAAACCTGGGATGCCAGTGGTTTTGCCAACAGATTTACCGGTGCCGCCACCTGGATGGAAGCCTGGGGATCCAGTGTCATTAGACTCTATTCCATTGCCTAGAGCTGTGGAACAGAAGTTGCCATCTATTGCTCCCCAAGGATTGCATAAGCCACCAGAGACTATACAGGTTCGGCACGTGGAGCTGGATATTCCGGATCAGGATGATGATAGCAGTGATTATAGTAGTGATGTGGAAAGCTCTGATGATGAGGATTGAGAGTGATAGTCCAGAATAATAGATTGTTGTGATCAAGGTAAGTCTAATTGTTCTTATGAGCAAAGTGATTAACATGTGATGTTCCTAGATTCCAATGTACAAGTAAGATTCAATTTTAATAATATTTTGTTTGTCTAATGTGAAAATCCCATGATTGTTGTGCCATTTGTTTCGTTACTGCATATGGCAAGTTGCAGTAAGTCGAAAAGTTTACTGTGTTCACAAGTGCTTTAAAGATTGTAACTCTTGATAAGATGTCACTTGACTATGCCGCGGTATTCAATTATTCATCACAGTAAGTACTTTTGCAAGAAAGAAAATAATTTATCAATATATAAATCAGATTTGGAAAGAAGAGCGATGATTAGAAGGATAGATTAAATTCATGTAAGCTGTGACCATGTGGGACAAGTTATCTCACGCAGCAGGCATGTACGAAGAATCCTTCTACTTCCTCTGGCTGACAGACTAACTTGGCAAGTAGGCAAAAGAGCTTATAATCAATGGGGATGAGAACTGGCAGCAGGTTGGAGACTTTTGCAAGATGTTCCCTTTGCATGATGGATGTAACGGTTGATTATCCATCCTAGTGGTCATTTAGAAGTTTCTATAACTATGAAGTGGTTTGTTATTAAATCTTACATTTTAATAGCATAAATGTCAAAAGATGGCTGAAGCCAATACTAAGACTGGCACCTGATGGGTGGGGGAGCGCCAAGGATGCAATTCCTTTTCTGTTCTTTTGTTTATTTATTTACAGTTAAGATGGCTAAGGATCCAATTCTAATAAAAGTTGAATAGATAAATTTTTTTGAAAAAAACTATGATAAAAGATACGAGTTTATCTTTTATTAATCATTTAAGCCAGTGCTATAAGCGATTAATTAACATAATTATTATTATAAATGAAGGATGATAATTCTTAGGTCAAGAGGAAGCTGAGGGCGAGTTCACTTTCAAAAAGAGATGGAGAAACTGGAATTTATGTTTGAGCTTCATGCCTCTACATGTATTAATAATAAGTTGTAGAGATTTAAGTACAACCTGATGGATATTCAGGACCTTTTTGCTAACTATGTTTGGTTTGGATGAATGCCGTGTCAACTATTTCCCTGAAAGGTGAAATGTTTCAAAACTTCTCAATATGATCTCTATTATTTTCCAGGATTTGTGCTGCTGGCTCCATGTTGTTTTGCATATTATCATAAAAGAAACCTTTTGCACAGGCTTTTAAATGACGGGATCCCATAGAACAGGGCTTAAACTCAAAATCTGTGGAGCTGATAAATGTTACACAAACAGATGCACTATCATAGACAAAAAAAATAAAAAAAAAAACCAAGATCTCTCAATTTATGATCCGGGAACTTTGTTGAAGTTTGTACGCAGAAGCTCGCACATCAATTAATCACCATTTCTGAATATGTTTTAAGATTCCTATTGCTGTACATGTTTTTTAGCTCTGCATTCTTAAGAGATCCTGACCTTTCTGTGTCAACTAGATAATTGAAAGCATGCTTATGCTTTGTTAGTAAATTTTGTTGTTCATATGGGAGCTTTGGAACTGTAAATGACTTTCGACTAAAAGCTTTGTGTCACTTTCCTTTTCTATTTTTTCTCATCATATTTCTTTGATTTTGTTGTTGCAGTTTGTAGCCAAGAGAATTATTATAAAAACAGTTCTGGAGGAAAGAAAGTTTTTGTGTTGTTGTGCTATTTTTCCATGATATGATGTTGTTATGATGCTAAGAATATTGGATAATTACCGAACATTGGCAATTGTTGGATAATTTTTTTCCTGTGTTGTTATGTTGTATTGTTTACAGGGTATTTTGGTGGTGTTTCCTCAGCTTTTGTTCAGCTTATTGGATAACCAGAGTTTCATTTTGCTTGCAATTGCTTTTTCTTACAGATATCTTATATTCTTATCTTAACAAATGAAAAAAAAAACATGGTTTGTCTCAAATCCATGCAAGTTTGTGAGCGGGATGATATGCTCATATTCACAATCTTATATGCAAATGTGTCTATGATACCCCATCATAAACAATCCATTTCTGTGGCTGGTCTGGAGTTGAAGGAGTGGTCCAAAACTAGGTTAGAGCATGTAACTGATGACCATATTGCAGTCTACTAGTAGATCAATTCCTGATAGTTGCTTCAAGGGAATGGAAGTGGTTCTACTTTGTTGGCTTTCTGAATTGTAAAATTGCTATATTTTTCTTTATTCTTTTGGATGGGAAAATTGCATCCTTTTCTTCTAACTCTAATGAGTACTGGCTGGATGTTTGATGAACTGAGCAATATGTAGGTAACTCTAACAAGCTGACGTCTTCTTTTTTTTCTTTTCTTAACGTAGTTATGAATGTGAGTTGAGTCAGCTGCTTTGAGTGAACGTGGAAAGGGTGTCAATAGGTGAAGAAAGTTAAGCATGTAAGTTTGGGTGAATGTTGTTTTGTATCTATCCTTGTAGTATTGTGTCGATTTGGTTTTATGTTGCTCTTATTTTTCTTTTCTGAATCATTCATGGGTTGCTTTCCAGATAATGACCAAAATGATGCTTTGATAGATTTATTCTGTTTTCCTTTACTAGGTTTTGACACATGGGACCGAACCCTGAATTTTTCAACTGTCAGTTGTGATGAATTGAGATGCATTTTTCCTGTGATGCTGTATATGATAACTACTGGCTTATGCTCAAGTATCATACATGTCATAGATAACTGATAATTATTTCTTTCTTCTGAGATGCAGGATATAGTATATTAAGAGACCATATAAATTAATAGTATTCATTTTTTATGTTATTGGTAATCAGACATGATCGGTATTTTAGGCTCCTGAACTTGACTAAGGATTGATGAAAAGGTATGCTTGAGAATAAGAAATATTGTGCTTTATGGACTGCTTTTAAGTCTTACCTGTTACTTACCTAATTATATCTTACGATCTGTTAATTAGATTTCAATTGCATGTTTTCTTGCTTAAATTTTTTGAAGTGGCTCTGATTTGGATCTAGTGCAGTAAGTTGCATCTGCTATAGCCAATCAAGTTCAGGGGAAGTTCACTCCAGGTGCCCTGTGTTAAGCTGATCCCAAAATGGTTAGGTTATGATTTTCTGTGGCCTATATAACAGAATCCATAAATGGTTTATGTTAACTAACTTGTGAGTTTGATGAGCTTGTTTGGCTCTTCGAAATTAGCAAAGCATATTCTCAACCTGCCAGCACAGTGTTCAGTGAAATGTAATAGTTTATGCTCTTTTTAGTTAGATAGGGTTTTACTATTCAGAATCTTGTCCATATCCCTAAGGCCTAAAGTACTAAGATGTGTTTATAGACAGTAAAAGCTTTTCTGGGACTTAAGTGATATTTGACATGGCGTCATAATTTTGCCCAACATGTAGAGTCAATGAACATGATTTTGGTGTGTATACTCCGTGCTTCCCCTGTTTTAGTTCTAAATATACTGTGTATATGTAATTTCATTTGGTGATTTACAGGTTCTGCTATTGATGAACCATGCTACTAACTCTTGGAGGCTGGGAGCTCCGATTTTGAGCCAATTGTAAGGATTAGCGGTCTTTCGCAGTTCATTCTGGAAAAACTCGGTATTACTCTTAGCAGCAATCATATGATGATCATACTATGTTAAACATCTTATGTGACAAATTTCCTAATGCCAAACAAGTGTTAGTGGATTGCTTTTACGAGGAAACACATCACTGTATTATAAGTTTAATTAGTAATATAATTCTCTGTGACCATTTCATCTTGAAAAAACATATATGCTGAGTTTTCTCCATCTTCTTTCAAGGGACAACGTTGACAGCAACGTCCAACAATCTATGAAAGTCATTGTAGGGGGAATACGAAATGAAAATAGCAAGTTAAAGGCATATCCGACAATACTCGTGACAGAAGTTTGAAGATTCGTTGATGGATTACAATACAGCGTATACATTTTGCCAGGGCAATAATGTAATCACAAGGATTTGAACTCGGTACAGGAAGGATCGTCGTTATTCTGCTAACTAGGACCGCCTCTCCTTTTTTTCTTGTTGATATATGCTGTGTTTCGTTGCATATTCCATTTTGAGTCTTTCTAAATTACGAATTGTTACGATCCAACAAAGAATTCACAAGCAGTTGCAACCATGTGAAACAAGAAGAAGGTTGAACTAGCCGTTGAATAATTCTGTCACCTGGTTATATAAATAACCAAAGTATATAGATCAATAAGACATTAGCCAGTTAGTAGATGGAAGATATTTTATGAATAAGGCAAGCCTGCATAATGTGAAGGCCAGGCAATCAATGCATGAATTCATTTTTGCGTCTCTCTCTTCTCGGAACTGCTATCCAACTTTTTACCAAGGAAAATCCTTCACAATTAATATCAGAGCTGATCTAAAGCCATTAATAGATCTTGGCACTGTTCAAAACTTAAGAAATGACAGAGAGCAATAGGATTAAAGATGTGGATGAACATTGCAGAAAACTTGATGAACAAATGCAGGCAATTTCATTAAGAACTTCAGGAATCTATGACAAATAGCAAGAAAGATGGAAGGAACAAGATGAGAAGATGGTCAAATCAATCTAAAGATTGAAGCACCAACTAATTAGATTCAGTTCCTCTTAGCTAACCATATGGTAAAGAAGGAAGTCGGAGTCAGATCCAGGGGAATTTGTCTGATCCCTTAACAAGAGGAGAAGCTAGAGCTAACAGCAATAAAAAAAAAGGAATATCTAAGAACTTGATGAACAAATGCAGACGATTCATTGAGAACTTTAGGAATCTATGACAAATAGCAAGGAAAGATGGAACGAACAGGATGAGAAGATTGAAGCCAATTAATCAGATTTAGTTCTTCTTAGCTAATCATGTGGCAGAGAAGGAAGTTGAAGTTCGTTCCAGTGAGATCTTGTCTAAGATATGCTAAACTAACAACAATCAAGAAGGAATATCATATGGATTCTGAGGCCATGGTTGTGGAGATATCATTAACAATCAGGATCGCCACAAGATAGGATAGTACCCAAAAGTTGATCTACAAATTTTATGGGAATATAATCGTAGAGGTTGGGTAAAGAATTGTATGAGATGTTTTAATCTTAACTTTGTTCATGCACATCAAAGTGTAGAAGTGACCTCTTTTTACTTAGATGGTGTCATGATGTGCACGATGTTAAATAACAAGTTTTTTCTCCTGAATTGAAAGAGTTTTGGAATTAATTATAAAATTATGATTCGAAGGAGTTGCTAGTATATGGTCACTAAAAAATTTAATGTTTTGTAAGAGTTTGGGTAAGAGAACTAGTTGTGCAAGGAGAAGACGCATCATTCTCAACGCACTCTACCTATGATAAGCTGTATTATTGATAGATTATTTTTTTAAGTCATGCTTTTATTAACATAGGTGTACGGACCAACTTGCATACACCTCGATTAATCTCATGGGCCCTGGAGTTAATGACCATGTAAGTCTCTAGTGGTCATTATATTAGCAACCATAGGGCTCGAGTCTGAAACCTCAAAAAGAACAAACTCCTTAGTCTCAAATTTTTACCATTAGGACACCTATTAGATGATTGAGTTTCTTAGCTTTTATTAGCTCAGTGGTGTATAACTCAAGATATCATTTAACATTTAGCATGAAACTCTTCTAGACCTTATATGCTTACCCACCTTCAAATAAACAAATGTAATTCAAAGTCACAATTAGTGCAACAATAATTTTGGATGAGCCAACCACTAAAGTCACAATTAGAAATGGAAAATTATAGGATGAAATAATTACCTTATAAAAAAAGGAATTGAGAGAGTTTCAAGTAGGGGATTTTGTGTTTCTTAAGCTTCAAATATACCAACAAAGCAGTATTGCCTTATGAAAAAAACATTATATTGAATCCTACACATTATGGACCTTACATGATATTATAAAAGAATGAAGTCATGGCTTAAAACTATATTTACCATCAAATACAAATATACACCCTTTGTTCCATGTATCTCTAGTTAAGAAGTTAGTAGCCAATAACACAATTATTTTACCAAAAATGGATCAATATAGTTCAATTAAGGTTTAACTTGTAACAATTCTGGGAAAACAATTATGAAAAAAAAAGAAATGAGGTTGTTATACTAGGGTTGATTCAATGGTCAAATCTTATCAAAAACGATGTTACATATGAGGAGTTATATGAATTGGCCAATTATTTTCTAACTTTTAATGTAAAATCTCGAGGATAAGAGTTTTAAAGGGTATGGTATTGTTATGGACCAATCCAAATTTTACTAGTAACCAAGTGAAGCAAGAAGAAGGTTGAACTAACAATTGAATAATTCAATTCTATGGTTATATAAATAACAAAAGTTAGTTAGAGTTAGTGTCATAATTCATTTCTGGGTTATTCTCCAAAACAATAATAAATAACAAAATAAAATAAAAAAGGCTGACGTAAAAAAAATCAAGTTTGAAATTTTGAACAGATTCGAAATCCCGATCGTACCTCTATTATGCCAAAAAATAAAGAAAATACAGATTCAAGGCTAAAATAAATGATTATTGGATAAATCTGCATAAAAATTAAGCTGAAAAACATAATTATATTTTTATAAGCCAATTTGATTTAATTGTGTAACCAATTTAAAGTATATTTATGTTTAGGAATTAATTTAGGGTCCAATTGAAGGATTTAATTAAGTGCAAATACTTAATTATACTTTAAATTGATCAAATTAATTTTATTAAGGGTTTAATGGGTAAAAGAATTAAGTTTGGGAGCATAATTCGGGTTTAATTAAGAGGTTTGGAATTTTTGGAGACCATAATTTATTTTTACCAAGTTAATTGGGT
The DNA here is from genome assembly GCA_009078335.1 of Salix brachista. Taxonomy (NCBI): domain Eukaryota; kingdom Viridiplantae; phylum Streptophyta; class Magnoliopsida; order Malpighiales; family Salicaceae; genus Salix; species Salix brachista. The sequence goes on from CM018587.1 coordinate 9,928,944, forward strand.
GAAATCAGGAGCAAAATTGAAGAAAATTGAAAATTTAATGGTCAATTGCATAAATCTAAGACCAAGGACAAAGTAAAAAAGATGTGTAAATTTGAGGTAGTATTAAAGTTTTGGCTGGGATAAAATTTCATAAATTTAAAAGTTTAAGGTTGATTAAGAACACAATTACAATAATAATAAATTGAGAGACCAAATTGTACTTGTTCCATCTTGTAGAATTTATAGGCAACCAATACAATGTTTTGTGCACTAATATGTAAGACTGCACACAATCGTCCTCATCATCACTAAAGGGGAAGAGGCAACCTGTATCTGAAAGCAACAAGCAGTTGAAGCGCCATCTTTGTTCTATAAATACAGAGAACGAAGAACATAAAGGGGGTGAAAAAAGAGAGTGACGGCAAAACACAGAAACAAAAATGAAAAAAAGACAGAAGAAGGAAGGGATACCATAAACAAAAACACATAAAAATTAAACTGTGGGTAACCTGCAAACCACCCGAAGCCACAATCCCAGTTCTCTTCTTCCCTATTGCCAGCGAGTCTAAACTTCTTCTTCCTCAGCACAGGCAAGTTCAGTCCTCTTTTTCCCAACACGAGTAGCTTTAGTAATGATTTCTTTCCCCATTGTTGGTTTCTTCCCAAATGTCAGTTTCGTCCACTATCTTCTTCACCCAACAGTTGATCAACAACCACCTCTTGGCATCACCAACTACCCATTCTGCTCCTCTAGCCACCAGCAGCAACTTGCAACTCACAGTAGACGACCAACAACAGGCCTTCCTTGTTGTCACCAACTGCACCATCCTCTCCACGCAGTGATAGCAACCATCGACAACAACTATTTCTTCCTCCTCCAGCCAGCAACGACCTCCACTTTACCACCTCCAACTCTCATCCAGACAACAACAAGACCTCCTCCATCAGTAGCAACCTTCGCCAGGTAACTTCCCTCCCCTGCCTCTTCCACAACAGGCATTTACTGTTCATGTAATACATGAACATTGTAGAGTGAATTAATTTACTCCACACTGTTCAAGTTGTTTTTTTTTCTCAGGTCAGACTTGTTCTCAACCCAATCTAGTTGGCTGGGCCAAGTCCATCTCAAACCTAATAGAGTTGGGTCATTTTAGCCCAATTTATCTGGGTGGCCCATTTCATTTGTCTAAGCCCAATCTGAATATATTAAAAAATAAAATAAAAAAGAATGCATTTCGAAAAAGAAATAAAAAACAAAAAAAATATTTTGTTTTTGTGCATACGGCTGAATTCTAAAATTGTCTAAGCATATTTTTCACAAAAAAATTCATCTTCTCTCATGTTTTAAAATGAAAAATGGGATACCATAACCAATTTATGATTATCTGTTAGGGTTCGTCCAAAATATCAAAAAAAATTCAATAATTATTTTGTTTATTTTTTAGTTGTAAACTTTAATTATCAGGGAGTAAATACAGTGCTAAAATTCAGACCTTAGAACGGTTAGGTTTTTGACCCAATGAGGTAAAGGCTCTCTCATGAAGAGATATTTACTTCGAGACTTAGAAAAAACCAATAAAAAAATTTGACCTATAAAAAAACAATCAAACAACTATGCAGCTTATCTCAGGTAGGGTGCTCTAGGAGTGATGCGTCTTTTCCTTGCACAATAAGTCCTTATACTGTTAGGCTTCCTAGTAACCTTAATACTAGGTGGCAACTCCTAAAAATTATAATCATAATTTCATGGTTATAAAAACCATTCTCCATGCATCCCCTATCTCCAGGGACAATGCATGAAGCGAAAAAACAATCGTTGTGTCAATAAATCATGTGTAATGACAAGGAAATAATGGTTAATAAGTAGTTATATCAGTTAACAATTAGTATATGGAAGAACTTGTATAAATAAGGCAAGCATGCATAATATGAAGGTCAAACACTTTATGAATGAATTCATTTATATATCCTTTTCTCTTTTAATAATTTCTCTTATTTAAACTTCTATAAAATTATTTGTTAAAGAATAACCTTAATACAAAACATACAAAACATACAATTATTATAAGATGTGATTTCAAGTTGACCCAAATGAAGGCACACTAAGGTTCTAGTTAAAAGGGGTCTGTACATTGAGATTTTAGGTTGCCGAATTGAAAACAAAGACCTAGGTTCTGGTTCAAAAAGGGGTTTGTACATTGATATTTTAGGTTGATCGAGCTAAAGGCAAACCAAGGTTTTGGTTAAAGGGGATAACCAAATGGGATATTATGTTGACTGAGCTGAAAACAAAGATCTAGGTTCTAGTTAAATGGGGTCTCTATATTAAGATTTCAGGTTGACCGAGCTGAAGGCAAAGTTTTGATTAAAGAGAATCACGAGATGGTATCTTAGATTGACCAAGCTTAAGAAAAGACAAATAAAAGTTATGGTTGGGATCGCCAAATAGGATCTTAGGTTAACTAAGCTATTTATAAAGATTTTGACACTAAAAGGATTTCCAAAATGTGGAATTTCAAGCCAACCTTGCAATCAAGAAACACCAAGAGATTCAACCTTATAATGAAGAAGAAAAGCGAGATGAATCAATCAAATTGTTATGAAATCACTAGATTAGGGTTTCATTCATGAAGCTTAAGAATCAGTCAAACTATTATGAAATCACTAGATTGAGGTTTCATCTCAAGAAGCTTAGTTTTTATAAGACATGTCATGTATATTTACAAGTTTATTATGCCATACACAGGACAAATATTTGCTCCGTAAGTATTGTAAATAGAGGGCATCTATTTCTACCTAATTTTTACCCTATTTTTGAAGTATTTTTGAAAAAAATCAAAAAAAGCAAAAAAACAACAAAAAATCAAAAAATATATGTTTTTGATGTATTTGCGTCACTTTCAGTATCATTTGGCTTCATCTTAAAAGGATTCAAATTTTTAATGTCTCTTCATCGTGTTTACTTTTTAATGCATCATTTTAATTTATTTGTTTATTTTGATTCGACATTGATATTTTTCTATTTTAAAAAAATAAAAAATAAAAAATAAAAAAATCAAAAAGCCAAACATAGAGACCAAAGCCAAGGAGGACAAAAATAAGGGACAAAAAAATAATTTTACCTATATATACATATGTCCAACACACAACAAAAAAGGGATGGGACAAAATCACACCCCTCACTCCCCATGCAAAACCCCAAAACACTAAACCTAAAAACAATCCATCCCCCTAACATAGTCTTTCTTTCTCCTCCTCTCTCTTAGCAGTCGTCGTCCTTCCCACTAACTATCTTTCCATCTCAGTCATTCCTATCTTCTTTCCTTCATTTTTCTCTATTTCCAATCACCACTCTTCACAATCCACCCCCCTAACACAGTCTTTTTTTCTCCTCCTTTCTCTCTCATTGAAATTATTTTTTCCCTCTCAACCATCTGGTTCCCTAAAACAAATCCAACTTTCATCCTCTCCAATAGTCGTTGGCATACAAACCTTCTTTCCCCCTAAACTCAGTTTCTCCATTGAACCCACGATATATTCTAGCTCATTCTCCTCTTTGGTTCTCCACCATCCATAAGAACCTTTAACCACCATCACTTGTTGCCCACTTCCGTACATTTAAGCTCTATTCTATAAGATTTAATTATTTAAATCTTTATTAATGACCCATGTGATATTAGCACATGTGACATAGTGGGTTTATGGGATAACCACCTCATATTACACACATGTGACATAGTGGGTTTATGGGATAATGTTAACCACCTCAAATCTATTTCTGATTGGTTAATATTAGAAGTGGTTTCCTAATATCTCCTACTATAATGAGCTAGTGTGGTTCTTAATGAAGTGAGAAACTTGTCCTCTCTCTACCCATAAATAGGTATTTAGACAACCCATGTAATGCCCCATACTCTTGAGGACCAACAAGTCATCTTATTAATACAGATTAGCGAAAAAAAAACATAATTTTTTTTCTCTCAATAACAAGTTAGCAGTAACATGACCCTAAACAGTAACAGGTCTTTAAATAGTAATATGTCCCGAAACAGTAACAGGTCTCAAACACTAACATGTCCCAAACACTAACATGTCCCAAAATAGTAACAGGTCTCAAACATTAACATGTCCGGATACAGTAACAGGTCTCAAATATTAACATGTCCAGAAACATTAACCGGTCTCAAACATTAACATGTCCCGATACAATAACATGTCCGAAAACAGTAACATGTCTCAAACAATAACATGTTCCGAAACAGTAACAGGTGGGCAGTAACATAACCCTTAAATCAATCTTGACCCAATCATCCTGGGTCTACAAAACCTTAAACATCATCCTCATCACAACCATAATTAATAAACCATACATTTAACATCATTCAACCATTTACACTAGAGTTGATATAAATCCAGTCACATTTAATAAAATACGACAAAACAAGTTAATTTTCTTACATTCCAATATTTTTCCAAAAATAGTGAACATACATATCAGTTTGCCAACATTTACTTTATACAAATTACTATTGGATACAAAAACTAAGAAATGATAGCTTTACTCCTGACGTGAAGATGATGGACCTGAAATAGAGATACAAGATAATCTCATAAAAAAAATTGTAGAAGAAATCATATTAAAGTTATTAAACGCACGATATGCCATCATATATAATTGAAATAATCAACATAGCTATTTGAAAACCAAACTATCTTCCCCACTTACGTATTGTCGATACTAAATATAACTGATACTAAGTATTGTCAATACTAAGTATTTCTGATACCCTTATCACCCTACCGACATTAGACATCGGAGAAGACCCCTTTCTGGGTCTGTAACATACCTCATACATTTTTATTTTACTCTTGAAAGTTCAACATACATGAATGTGTGTTTAAGCATTGCATCATAATCCCTTTATCCGGGATTCTAATATACACTAAATGTATATTAGCCTGTGCATAGTGATCCCCTTATCCGGGATCTTAACATACACTGAATGTATGACAATTATTCATGATGATTCTCTTATTCGGGATCCTAACATACACTAAAATGTATGTTAGCCATTTTCTTTGGTGATCCCTTTATCCGGGATCCTGGCATACTCTTAATGTATGACAGATATTCAGGATGATCCCCTTATTCGGGATCCTAACATATACTAACTAAATGTATTTTAGCCATTTTTACCGATCCCTCCACCCGGGATCCTAGCATACACTAAATGTATACTAGCTACCGCCATGTTTTGTTCATGACATTTCTAAACTTCCCTGATACACATGCCTTAAATATTCTTATTGATACATCATATCTTCTCAAACTTCCACCAAAACTTTAAGCATAAATCACACATTTTCACTATGAAAATTAAATTAGAAACATAGGCATGAATCACTTACCTGTTATGGATGCTCTACTCGTGGTCCCTTGTTGCTGTTGTTGCACCACACTTTTGTTCCCTCCTGCAATTACAGGAAATTCTCATAAATCATTTCCAACCATCGATACTCTTCGTAACAACCATACCGAAACAATTCAATATGCCTTTACATTTGTTATTCCTTTATAACTTTTGTCAATCAAAAATATCATTTTAAACACCCATTTTCAAACATAACTTGTTTCTTTTCCTTTAATGCATCTCACTTCATTGTTTCACGACCTCCCACCTCTTTTCCCCTTTTTCTCAAAGCTGCCAGTAGAGGTTGGATTTCGACCTTTGCCCAGATTTGTCACTATAATAGGAGTTGTAGAACCCCGTTTTGTACAAACTTTATCTCATTAGAAAGATAGCATATAGTTCTACAACTCTTATAAAGGAAAGAAAACCCAGTACTGTCCCCAAAATTCATGAAATGCATCACGAATGTGACAGGCCTGTTGTTCTGCAGAGTCTACCCTGCACAGTCACGTTAGGTAACCCTTAACTAGAGTTATAAAATTAAAAATTAAATGAAATAAGTTTCCTTGGATAGTAGACATCCATAACTACAACTCCTATGAAGGAATGCAATCCTAATTCCCTTGTTTTCCCACTCAATTCTCTCCGAAAGTCAAGATATGAATCTATCAAGTTATTCACTTCTGCAACACACACATTTGCCTGAAAGTTGGCCTTGGGAAAACAAGACTTCCCTCATTCTTTTCATGCTCAACCATTCATTACACAAACATTCACATGCAACACAACATATAGAATAATTATTTTACAAAACACATAATCTTTCCCTCCTAATTTCTGCCCTCAATGGCCAGCCATGGCCTTTCCTAGGGCTCCCCTTCTTTCCTTTCCATTTGTCTTGCCAATTAACTCTCATTTCATCCTATTTCATGCCATATTCATCAATGTCACGCAATTTCACATTTCCCCTAAAATGTTCAAGAACCCTAACCCAAAATTCATAAGTCAAGAATCTTTTAAATGCATATAAGAAACACCTTACCAAGAAAGATTCAAGATCCTAATAACTTGTGAAATCACAATATCCTTCTCTCTTCTTTCTCTTCCTACTGCTGCCAGCCCAAACACTCCTTTTCCTCCACTTTCTCCTTCTAATAATACTCCAAATCCTTGGGTTTTTGATGTTTGAATGTTTTGGTAACCCTTAATCTCACTTTCACTTCGAAATTCTTCTTCAATTTGGGTAAGAAAATATCAAAATCTCCCTCCCTTTCTTCCCCTCCTTCTCCTGAAAATGAGAGAAAAGAGGGGTATTTATACTCCTTAATTTCCTTTATTGCACTAAGGCCCCCATTCCTTTAAATGTTTTTTTTTACCCCACATCTTCTCTTCTTATAATTTAAATCATAATCTTTACATTTATTTCAATTCCATCCCCCCCTCTCAACTTATTTTATTTCTCTTTTAATTCATTTCTTTAATTTAACAATTACATTTATTTCTCGAGGTTTATATTCTCCCCTCCTATTAGAAATTTCGTCCTCGAAATTAAATTTACGTATCTATTTCAGGAAATAAATGCAGATACTTCTCTTTTATCTTAGACTCTCTTTCCCACGTTTATTCCTATATTTGTGAGTTTCTCCACAATACTCTTACCAATGGAACTCTCTTATTCCTTAACACCTTTACATCCGGATCTAAAATCTTGACGGGTTTAACTTCCAAGGTTAAATCCATGGGTACTTGTGGCAATACTCGAGAGGGGTCTATTTTGGCTTTTCGCAATAATGATATATGGAACACATTGTGAATTTTGTCCAAATGTGCAGGCAATTTCAATCAATAAGCAACTGGTCCGATTCTTTCCAAGATCTCAAAAGGGCCAATATATCGTGGAGCTAATTTCCCCTTTACTCCAAATCGAATGATACCTTTCCAAGGTGCTACCTTCAAGAACACTTTATTTCCCACTTGGAATTCCAATGGCCTCCTTCGGTTATCAGCATAACTCTTTTGCCTATCTTGAGCTTCTTTCATAGCTTCCTTTCCCCTATTTCATCCCAACAAATTAGGGTACGACACTTTCACCCATACAAGGCTTCATATGGAGTCATACCAATAGTAGTTTGATAACTATTATTATAAGTAAATTCTACCAATGGCAAGTGATCCTCCCAATTCCCACCAAATTCTACTACACAGAACCTTAGAAGGTCCTCAAGAGTTTGAATGGTTCTCTCCGACTGCTCATCCGTCTGTGGATGAAATGTTGTGCTTAGATTTAACTTTGTTCCTAATGCCCATTGTAAACTAGGCCATAGTCTCGATGTGAACCTCGGATCTCGGTCAGATACAATCGATAATGGTACCCCCATGGAGTCTGGCCACTTCATTTATGTACAATTTTGCTAGTTTATCCACTGAGTCCGTCATTCTCACAGGCAAAAACAAAAAAGACTTTGTTAGTCTATCCACAATCACCCATATGGCATCATTACCTTTCTTTCCCTCGAGTAATCCCATCACAAAGTCCATACAGATAGCCTCCCATTTCCATTCTGGAACTGATAATGACTGCAATTTCTCTGTAGGTTTCTGGTGTTCTATCTTCACTTGTTGACAATTCCCACAATTCGACACAAATTCTGTTATTTCTCTCTTCATATTTGGCCACCAATAATATTCCTTTAAATCCCTATACATCTTCGTACTTCCAGGATGGGTAGCAAAACGGGATTCATGAGCTTCTCTCAATACCTCATCCTTCAAGATCTCATTATTGGGCAAATAAATTCTTCTTCCCATAGCTATTAGTCCATCAGATAACACTTGAAAGGACTTTTCTATACCCTGGTTCACATTCTCCTTGATCTTCCTTACCTTCTCATCTACTTGTTGAGCCTCCAAAACTTTATTTCGAAGTATAGATCGGATTTTTAATTGGGCTAACAATGACCCTTCAGGACCTATACTCAGCCACAAACCCATTTTTCTCATTTCCACTATACTTCCTTGTCTCTTAATCTATATGTTATTCATAATTGCTTTACCTTTTCTGCTTAAAGCGTCTACTACAATGTTAGCCTTACTAGGATGGTAGTCAATCACACAATCATAATCTTTTATTAACTCCACCCATCTCCTTTGTTGCATGTTTAACTCCTTCTACGACATCAGATATTTCAAACTCTTATGGTCTGTGAAGATTTGCACTTGTGACCCATACAAATAATGTCTCCATACTCTTAGGGCAAACACTACCGCTGCAAGTTCCAGGTCATAAACTGGGTAATTCTTTACATATGGCTTTAATTTTCTGGAAGCATAAGCAATTACACAACCATGTTGCATCAGTACACATCCCAGACCTCTTTTTGAAGCATCGTTATATACCACAAACCCTTCTGTTCCAGATGGAAGGGCCAACACAGGAGCAGAAGTGAGCCTTTTCTTTAGTTCTTGAAAACTCCCTTCACACTCTTCCGACCAAACAAATTTGACTTCTTTGCGGGTTAGTTTGGTCAAAGGTGATGCTATGGTGGAGAACCCCTTAATAAATCTCCGATAATATCCCGCGAGACCCAAGAAACTTCAAATTTCTGTCACATTAGTAGGCCTCTCCCATTTCAACACAACCTCTACCTTCCTTAGATCCACGAATATTCCTTCTGCAGAAATTACATGGCCCAAAAATACCACTTCCTTGAGCCAAAACTCACACTTATCCAACTTCACATACAATTTATTCTACCTCAAAGTCTGTAACACGACCCGTAGATGTTGTTCATACTCTGAATATGAGCTGGAATATACCAAGATGTCATTGATAAATACCACCACGTATTGATCCAAGTAAGGCCGAAATACTCGATTCATCAAATCTATGAACATTGCTGGTGCATTGGCCAACCCAAAAGGCATCACTAAGAACTCATAATGTCCATAACAGGTTCTGAATGTTGTCTTATGAATATCTTGTTCTTTAACTGATCAAACAAATCATCTATCCATGGAAGTGAATACTTGTTCTTTATCGTCACTTTATTCAATTGTCGATAATCAATGCATAGTCGAAGGGTACCATCCTTCTTCTTTACAAACAATACTGGAGCTCCCCAAGGTAAATCTAAGTTTTTTTGAATTGTGTGCGTGGTTTTCCTCTTTTGCAGGAGATGATGGCTCTCACCACCATAACTAGAAGAAAAGGAAAAAGAAGATGTCTCTAATGTTGTATCTCTCTTTATTTCTATTGATCATAGTGCATGGATCCACTTGTCGCTAGTGTTACCCAGTTTCCCAGTGTTTTCTTTGAATGTTCAAAGACCTTTTTGTAATTTTAAATTTATGTGTTGTGTTTAAATTATTGTTAGTGTTAAAACTATTGGTAGAATTTCAGTTTTGTTATTTTGTAAACATAGTCTAATTTGTAAGTGTAAGAATATAATAAAAAAAAAGTGTACGTGTGTTTTTTTTTTTATTGTTTCAAATATATATATATATATATATATATATATATATATATATATATATAAAGGTCTTAACACAAAAAAAAAAGGTTTTGTTCATATGGTTAAGCCTCCCAAAATACAAAAAATATATCATTTAGTGTTTACATATAAAACCCAAAAAAAAAATGTTTGCATTTAATAACTAGTTTATTAAATTCTTGAGAATTTGACCAATATTTAAAATAATTCATGAGAATTCAATATCTAATATAAATATTGCACACAAGTAGACTTATATTTATCTAGAACTAGTAAGAAAAACTCCTAGAATTATTATGAGTTTTTACCAATTTTTAATTGAAATATTTTTTTAACATGATAAATGAATTGTGGAAAATCATTCGTTTTCCAAGATAGATGAAACTTGTTATAGCATCTATATGGATTTTTTTCCTGAAGATTTATTTAGGGCACATATGCCCATAATAAATCCAAAAGCTAAATTTATTTGCAAGAATAAATTGTATATATCAAAACCATTAAACCACATCAAAAATACATGATGCAGTTTATCTTAATTAAGATGTACTAAGGGTGTTAATACATTTTATGTATACAACCAGTTGGCTTGAATCTCTGACAAGACTAGTATAACAGAATTTTTTTAGTGATTTTAAACTAAACAACTAGGTGGCGACTCCAAAGGAATCTTGGACATCACACTGAGATGTGTGACAATCATCATCTTCAATATGATTAATGATTTTGAATGGAATATTTTTCTTTGGATTTTATTTTTGTTCTTGTTTCTCTATTATAATTTCATGTGTAATCAAGGAACCGATGAGCTCTTCCAAAGGAATTTTAATGAGATCCTTGGGTTTTTTAATAGCTTTCACTTTTTCTTTCTAGGTGTTTAGTAAGGACCTAATAATTTTGTTCACAATTTCAGCATTAGTATAGATACTATAAAAAACATTAAAACTATTAGTTATTGTAGTTATTCTAGTAAATATACTAGTTACGACTTCACAACGAAGCATTTTGAATAGTTCATATTGGTAAACTAAAATATCAATTTAGATTCTTTAACTTAGTTAGTTTATTCCCAGGTTACTTTTCAGGCATGCCATATATATCTAGTAATTTTTCAAGATGTGATTCTATTAAATTCACCTTTACTTAATGTACAATATAAAATATTCATGGCTTTAACATCCAAGTAAATTAACTTTTTTTTTCTTTTTTTTTTTATCATATTTACTTCTAGCTTTTGGAATCATCACACCATCTTCAATTTGGATAAATCTATAAGGTACATTCTTTATAGATAGACATGAATCATAATCAACAAACTAGAGGTATATAATAATCCTAGCTTTTCAATAAGTATAATCATTACCATCAAAGAATAGTGGTCCAAATATGGATGAAACTATATTTTAGATATTATAGCTAGTGGTTTTCATTCTATTCAAAGTTTATGCAAACTTTAAAAATAATAAATAAGCTTTGATACCAATTGTTGTTCTACGATTAAGACAATTATAACATCTAAGAGAGGGTGAATTAGATGTATCACTAATATTGACAAATAATACAAATTAATTCAAATAAGCATGACAACCTATAATATAATTAAAATGCTTAAAATAAATAGGTAAGAGAGAGAGAATTTGTAAACTTAATTTTTAACATTTTTTTCCAAGCCTACACCCATACCTTAAGTATCAAACCGGTAATAAGTATTGTATTCATTTACTATTTCAAGTTTAAGAGTACAATAGTCAAGTTTTTTACACATCAAGTTTTTTACACCATTTCAAGATATTATCTCTTTAAGATTTTTTATCACTTGATGAATCCACATTAAGATTTTTCTCAATTTAAAGATATGTTTTCTTCAAGATCTTTTCTTGGTGAATTACTTTATTAATACTAAAAGTTTATACTTAATTATCAAAGGTTTACAAGTGTGATTTTGTTATAACAAATAACTCTCTCAATATAGTGGATAATACAAGTCAAAGTTCTAATGTCTATATATCTCAGAGATAACTCTTATAAGATTTGAAGGTGTTTAAGTGTCATGTGAATAAGATTAAATAATTTTGTGTTGGAATATAAAAATTTAATAGCATCAATTAAAGTATAATGAAGAAATAATGATTTAGATGTTTTGCTCTTAAAATAGCTTGTAAATGGTGTGAATTCTTTTTTCTAAATTATATTGTAACAACTAAAATGGTCGATCGATTCAAATTGATGAGGCCAATCGATTGACCAATTTCTACAGAATTTCCAAGTATTCATTACAGATAACAAGGAGTTGACCAATTTATTTGGTCAAGACAAATAATTGTTCGATTCATGCAGAATTCTTGATTTATCAATTTTAACCTAAATAAATTCTTTAGAACTGTTTGTCTTTTTTATCAATCATTTAAATATATACTTAATGAAGTATGTGAATTCATTTTAATTTGTGCTATGAAAATAAGATCTATAAATTTATATAAAGCACTAAAATGAACTCATAATACTGAGTCTTTAATATGCTTCTTTCTTGAAATTCTTCTTAGTTTCTTCATGAAATTTTAATACTTGGTGATATGATATTTGTGTAAACCTGTTTTAAACTTATTCTCAATCAAGTATATCGTTAGTCTAATTTTTATATGATTTTTATAATTAAAATTAATATAAAAACATAAATAAGTATGAGTACCAAACATAGTATGATTTAAAGATGAATGAAAATACTTGAGAGTTATCAGGGAGGAGATTGTTGGCTTTTAGATATGAGATTAAATTTTCAATGAAAATGATATTGTTTTTAATTATACTTGCTCATACTTACCGTAAGCCAAAAAGTTAAACTAAAATACAAAAAAAATACTAATAGCATTACTTAGAAGTTAGAAGCCAATTTAAATCCCATAACCTATCCTCATATTTTGAATTCAAACTTTTTTGTTAGAACTTTACACATTTATACTCTTAAATGATTATATATGTGTGTGTGTGTGTGTGTGTGTGTGTGTGTGTGTGTGTGTGTGTGTGTGTGTGTGTAGACCTAACTATTTAAGTGGGTTTTTGTTTCTGTGGTTGTAACTGAGTTTGAAAAAAACTGGTTTATTAGTGTTTGGTTATGTATTAAAACACTAAAGCAATTTGTATAGGGCTCATAAATTTAAACTCTCAAACCACGATTGAGGAGAACCAACTATTAACTACTTTTTGTTGCTTTACCACATAACCCATTTATTCCCACCACATAAATTATTGTTGGAAAATTAATTCCAAATTAAATAACTCCTCAATAGCATGAGCCTTGCGAGCTTTAAGCTCTTGTTCCTTAAAAGTCCACTCATTAGGAATACTAGGGTCCTTCTCCACCTTATGTTTTTTATTCAAGCCAGACTTCTTAGCTTCGCTGGCCTTCTTTTTATGATGCACATTCACTTTCCTAATGACCTTATGCTTCTGTTTCAGCATCACCCTCTTACTCTTACTCTCTGTAGATAACATAACAGATAAAAAAACAATCAAAGAAAAATAAAATCTTTTGTGCAAATATTGAGATTAGAGAAAAGGGTTTTGCTTACTTTTGTTCTTCTTCACCATGTTTGATAGCTATAGGCCCGATACCCTGAAATTATAGAATAAGTTGGGGAAGCACGAAAGAACATTTCCACAGACCTGGATGAAGGTAAAGAAGGGGAAAAGTAAGCATAGAGAGATATAGAGAGATACCTGGAAGAGGAGTTACTTGTTCAGTTTTGAGTTTAGGGTTTAGCCAGAAGAATGAAAAGGAGGTTGCTACTTGCTAGGGTTTTTAAGAGGGGGACTAGTATATGTGGACAACGATCCATTGAGCGCAGCATGTAGGCCCAATACTAAACTAAATTAACTAAACCTAAAGATGGAAGGGAGGGGGGGGGGGGGAATGTGTGACTTACTTGAATGACAAGTTGAGATTGTTGTTGTATCAATGACATTGCATAACTATATTAGAAGGAGATCGCAAGATGATGTTTTTGTTTAATATGATTATAATCCCAATTATATCCCGAATGATTTTTTACCAGATATTGTAGCTCGCGCAAATAGTCAAGGATTATAGAGGCCTTCACGTATGGATCTTGTTCGTAATGGCATTGCAAGTAGTTTATCGAGAGAATAAAAAGAAATGTTCAATTTACTTGAATTATTAATTACATTATGTTATTATGATTATTAGATCTACAATATTTAAAAAATAATATATATGTATATGTGTGTGTGTATGTGTATGCTCTTTAAAGTAATTTCACAAGTTAACAGCAATATGAAAAGCATGGTAGCCACATACACGAAACTGTTTTTCATTTAACCTCAAACTCAACCACATTTTTAACTAAATACTTCAATTTCAGTTATGAATCACAGTTAAAAATATTTTTCATGAAACTGTTTTTTTAAATCTCAACCATGATAGCAACCGCAATATCAAACAAACCTTAAATATAGGAAGCGCTCTTAGGGGGTGTTTGAGAGTGCTTTTCAAAAGCACTTTTGAAAACAATTGAAAATTTTTTATTTTTATTTTTAAATTTAAATTAACAAAATTTAGTGTTTTTAGATTATTTTGATGTGCTGATGTCAAAATTAATTTTAAAAAACCAAAAAAAATATAATTTTAATTCATTTTTGAACGAAAAATATTTTCAAAAGCAATCGCAACTATACTCCTAAACACGCAATTACTCTTGGGTACGAATTTTCTTTTTTGGTAATTAAATATTTATTTTTTCCAATGATCTGTATGCAAGTATTATAATAATCTTGCCATCAGAAAACCTGCGTAAATCATAGACAAGCAAGACCCAAACAAGACCTATCCTCCCACGAGAATACCTTTATTCCATATACCAAACACGCTAAAGCAAAAACTGAACCCTAAAAACTCCCCTATATATTTAACTCTAAACGCTGCTCGAGCACTCTCGCACACCTAAACCCTACAGGCCCTCCGCTTCTCTCCCCTTCTCGCAACCAAATGGCCGCCGACGCCGCACGCCCCCTTGTCTCCGTTCAAACCCTCCCATGCCTCAACGATATGGCCACGGATTCGTCTGCCACCGTTGCTCTTCCCGATGTCATGAAGGCCTCGATCCGACCGGACATCGTCAACTACGTCCACACAAACATCTCCAAGAATAGCCGCCAACCCTATGCCGTCTCCAAGAAAGCAGGCCACCAGACCTCAGCCGAATCATGGGGTACTGGTCGTGCCGTTTCTCGTATCCCCCGTGTTCCTGGTGGTGGAACTCACCGTGCTGGTCAGGGAGCTTACGGAAACATGTGCCGTGGTGGGCGCATGTTTGCCCCTACCAAGATCTGGCGTCGCTGGCATAGGAAGATTAATGTGAACCAAAAGAGATACGCTGTCGTTTCAGCTATTGCTGCATCTGCCATTCCCTCTTTGGTGATGGCACGCGGTCACCGCGTGGAGTCAGTCCCCGAGATGCCTTTGGTTATCTCCGACTCAGCCGAGAGCATTGAAAAGACATCTACTGCTATTAAGGTGCTCAAGGAGATCGGTGCTTTTCCAGATGCTGAGAAAGCTAAGGATTCTCATGCGATCAGGCCTGGAAAGGGGAAAATGAGGAACAGGAGGTATATTTCTCGCAAGGGACCCCTGATTGTGTATGGAAGCGAAGGTGCTAAGATGGTTAAGGCATTCCGTAATATTCCAGGAGTTGAGGTTGCTAACGTTGAGAGGTTGAACTTGTTGAAGTTGGCTCCTGGTGGTCATCTTGGAAGGTTTGTGATCTGGACGAAATCAGCTATGGAGAAGCTTGATTCTATTTACGGGTCATTTGAGAAATCTTCAGAGAAGAAGAATGGGTATGTGTTGCCTAGGTCCAAGATGGTCAATGCTGATTTGGCTAGGATCATCAACTCTGACGAGGTTCAGAGTGTTGTGAAGCCAATCAAGAAGGAGGTTAAGAGGGCTACTTTGAAGAAGAACCCATTGAAGAACTTGAATGTGATGTTGAGATTGAACCCATATGCTAAGACTGCTAGGAGGATGGCTCTTTTGGCTGAGGCAGAGCGTGTGAAGTCCAAGAAGGAGAAGCTCGACAAGAAGAGGAAGCCTGTCACAAAGGTATCTGCTTTTTATTCCTTTTATTGATATGGTTATATTGTGAAATGATTAGTAATGTGTATGGATGCTATTATCGGAAAGGTTGTCTTTGTATACTGGATAGTCTCTTTAGAATAATTAGGCATAGTGTTGAAGACTGCAATATTTTTATTGCGGTATTATGTCCATTTTGCTGTGTGAGTTGTTGATTATCTGTTTGAGCTGTATGCCTTTCGTTTCTTTCTTTCAAGTCCATATCTTCATGTTTCAAGGATGCGATAGTAGAGATTTTGTTGTGACATCTGAAATGCTGGCTGTTGTGTGTTTATTAACAAGCTGTCTTTCCTTATGAAACCTATCAGGAGGAGCTAGCCACTGCCAAGGCTGCAGGAAAGGCATGGTATAAGACAATGATCTCAGACAGCGATTACACAGAGTTTGAGAATTTCACAAAGTGGCTTGGAGTCTCCCAGTAATAGTTCTGTTTTTAGATAAGAATTTTGTTCATTTACTCATTTCTGCTATCAACTTTTGTTTGTTTTGCTGTTGGACATGGATGAGATTTGTTGGGAATTGGATTTTTGGTAATTCTATACCAGTGTCATTCCAGCTCTTGCTCTATTTTGCTAGGTCAAAGAATTTCTATTGCAATTAGAATTGGAGTGGAACATTTTTATGACTTCTTCTGTGTGCTCCATTGCGTCAGTGTTCCTGTGTGCTTTTTTCTATACTCTTTAAGCAAAAATGCCATTTCGATGCTAGTGCTATTATTTATAGCAACACACTTGTTGTTTGTGGTTTGCTCCTTGCAATCTGAGATCCGTCTGATTTTCCCAGATTCTTTGGCTAATAAAAAGTTGAAAACTTGAATGATTGGTATCAGAATGCTGATAATGTGAGGAGCTTTTTTACGGGATTTGAACTCAACAAAATTTTAAAGTTTTGTTTGATGTGATGTGAGGGAACTTGAGGTGTGTGTCCAGGGCTGTCTTCATTTGAACTTGAAAATTATTTGCTTGAAATCTTGAATGAATACTGCCTTGAATCTGTTGAATTAATTAATAACGAGTAAAATAGCTTCTGGGAGATGCAGTTTGTGCGAACCTACAAATCTTCTAGCCAGTATATAATAATACATACTTGAATGCCTGGGTGTTACTCTAACCAAACCAAAAGAATCAACTCCTGTGACATGGCACCAAGATGAATGCATTTAAGCCCCTGTAAGGCCTTGCAGACGAAATGTTAAGAGCGAGCTGCCATAAAGCAATGAGAAGGCAGACGGGACTAGCTTGGGGGCCGGGAGTTGTGCAGAAACAATTGTAAATAGGCTGGTTCTAGAAGTAGGGTGCTCTGGATCATCTGATTTTCAGGGACCTAGTTTTTATCGCGTTTGTCTGGGATGAGTAAAATCTGCTACGGTTTGATCGGAGTTAGGAGTAGAGATAGATGAAGGGTCCATCTTTGGGGTGTGTGAAGTTGTAGTTTGGTAGATGGATGAATCTGCTCTTCAAGTTTTTTCTTTTCTTCTTCTTTGGGGCGTGTGAAGTTGTAGTTTTGTTTCTCAATAAAATGAATGCATGAAGTTTCTTGTTAAATCGTGTTTGCTAGTTAGACCCTGTTTGGGAGTGCGTTTCATTTTAAAAACCGGCGATTTGGTATTTTAAGATTATTTTGATATGCTGATGTCAAAAATGATTTTAAAAAAATAAAAAAAATATCATTTTGATGTATTTCGGCACGAAAAACACTTTGAAAAGCTATCGCAATCGCACTCCCAAACAGGCCGTCATTAATTGTTTAAATAAGATTTGAAACAAATTCCACCTTAGACCAAGTATTTCTTAGTCAATACTATTTGAAAATAAATAGAATATTTTTTCTAATTCACATATGTATTAATCTTTACGACTTGTAAATGTTTAATATTTAAGAAAACATTAACTATGGGCATTTTAGGAACATTGATTTGATACAATAAAAATCTCATAATTATAAAAACTTCATAATTTTCTTTGCAAAACAATTTTGTCATATGAATTTTATATTTATTAATCTAATATTATATAAATATTGAAAATAATTTAAAGTTCTATTAATAATAAATATGTATCTATATGAATATAATAATAACCAACCGATTAACTACAAATATATTAAACTAACACGATATCTATAATTCCTCCTCGGTGTACTATGAGCCTTCACCAAGCCCATGTAAGAACAGTTTTAAAGCTGTGGAGTGACGCATGACACGAACGGTGGATGTGAGCTTGATAGGAAATGAGTCCCAGCTTGCAGGATGCTCTTTGATCTGGAAACGAGAGATGATTGGATCCTACAGTGGATTTAGGGAGCAACATACCAAGGCAATGCTGTGATGTCAGTGGATCTTCCCCCCTGTATGGCCACCACCTCCAAGTGGGAATTTAGATAGGCCAGGCCCATTTATCTTTTCTTTTTCCCAGGCCCATTTATATTTTTTCTTTGTTGATTATATTTATATTTTGCTTATAGAAATATCTTAACCTAAATAAAAAAAAAATGGATATTTTTTTCAATTCTAGGAAGAAGTGGAGGTACAGTAGAGAATAAAGAAGCATAGTGGAGGTCAAATTATATATTTATACTGCAGCCTTTCATTGTTGGATTTAGTGGAATCAAAGGTGTTCCTTAAACTTTTCTCTTTTAGGCTAAATTCTCTGACCAGATCATATATTCTGCAAATCATACTCCAAGAAGCTGATTCCATCGCTCTCTTCATACTTCAAACTGTCTCCCACCTTGCCCATTTCTGTATGTCCAATAATTTATGCCCAATTTACAACAAAGCAAATCCATAAAAATGGAATATGTTGAATGATTTTTTTTCTCCTTTGTTCTTCTTTGATTGAGAACAGAGGTTTACTGGCCATTTACCCTCGTTTCGCTGCGATAGGAACCATATTTTTCTCAACGCAAAAAAAAAATATTAAGAGTGGGATTTTTTTTATAATACTATAAATTTGGGCAAAATAATAAATTTGTGTAGGTTTTTGTGAGGCGCGTGTTTCCAATAAAATATATGAGTTTTAAATCGATATAAATTTATCTGTTTAATAGGTTTCAATGAAATCACCAATATAAAATTATCATCGTTATTAAAAAAACAAGAAGATTTGGATACCTGAATCATTGAATTCACTTTATTAGAATTAGTTTATTTTATAATTTAATTTAACTTAAAGGCTATAATAAAATATAAATTGTGGAAATACCTACAATAACTAAAAAAAATAACTCGTTGATTTTCTACCTCTAAAAAAAAAGAAAACATCATTGAAAATTCATTGTTATGCTACTATCATTATCATGACTATAAAAGTTAAAATTATCATTACTGCCCAAACAATACAAATCATTAAATTGCCCTGAAAAATAAAATAAAAAAAACAAAATATTTTTACAAAAAAAACAAGCAAGAAAACAATAAAAAAAAACAATCACTTGTTATAAAAAGAAGAAACAATTAACATAGAAGAACATAAATATTCAAAGTATAATTAAAAGAGACAAGAGAGAAATATCTTTTTTATTATGAATTTTTCTATTTTCAAAGCACTAAGAATACAATACAAGTGGTCTATTTATAAGAGAAGGTAATGAACTTTATGGTCATGGACATTCAATATACATAATTCTAGATTATCATGGAAATTCAACATAAAAATGGATTTATAACACTTCCCCTAAATTACCATGTACTTTAAAATTCAACAAAGAGCTTTATACAGATACTTCAAGACCCATATTTGAATACTTTAGGATTCATTAAAACAATATCAAATTGTCTCATTAAAACCCTGCAAAGGAAAATCTAGTGGGAAAAAACCTAAGCGAAGGGAAAAAAAATACAATTTGCATTGACTTCCCCTCAAAAGCACATGTCTTATGATAAATCTTTAACAAGGCGCATTCCAATATTATGGACAAGTTTTTTGAAAGTTAAGGATAGTAAGGACTTTGTAAATAAGTCTGCAAAATAATCATTTGACCTTTGTTTGATATCAATTTCAATTTTTTTATTGGAGCTCATGAGTATAAAAGAACTTAGGTGAGATATATTTTATTTTGTCTCCTCAATATGGCTTCCTCTGAGTTGAGTAATGTAGACAACATTATCTTCAAACAATATTGTGAGACTATTTTCAATGGTTGACAATCCATATTTTTTCTTTATGTGCTAGATAATTAACCTTTGTCATATACATTCTCAACTTGTTTCATGTATCGAGATAATGTCTGCATGATTTGATGAAGTAGTAACCAATGTTTGTTTGATAGATCTTCAAGAAATTGCAGTACCCCATAAGCAAATAGATAACCTGTTTGTGATCTCTTTTATGGGGACAAGAGAGATAACCTACATTTGCATATCCAATTAATTGTGAATTTGATCCATAATAAAATAACCAATTTTGTTTGTTCCACGGAGATAGCAAAATATATATTTAACTTCATTCCAATGTTTTTTTGTGGGAGTGGAACTATATCTTGCCAATAAATTTACTATAAATTTTATATCTAGTCTTGTACAATTTATAAGATACATAAGTGCTCCAATAGCACTAAGATATGGTACTTCAAGACCAAGAATTTTTTCAATCTCTTCTAGAGGTCAAAATGGGTCTTTTTTCACATCAAGTGATCGAACAAATATAGGTGTACTCAAAGGATTAACATTGTCCATATAAAAACAATTTAATACTTTTTCTGTATTCATCGATTGATGTACAAATATTCCATTTGAAAGATGTTCAATCTGTAAACCAAGACAGAATTTTATCTTTTCGAGATCTTTCATCTCAAATTCATTTTTCAAATAGGTTACAGTTTTTGTAAGCTTTTCAGGAGTACCAATAATATTTAAATCATCAACATATATTACAATAATAACAAATCTGAATATTGTTTTCTTAATTAAAATGCACGGACAAATCTCATCATTCTCAAACCTATTTTTAAAAGGTATTCATTAAGACGATTATACCACATCCGATCAGATTGCTTCAACCCATATAGAGATTTTTGTAGTTAATGGAATAAACACCTCTGGGTTCATTACAAAAGGCTTCAGATATTGTAAATCCTTCAAGGATTTTCATATGGATGTCTTTATCTAATGATCCATAAAGATATGATGCAAATACATCCATTAAACGCATATCTAGAGTTTCTGAGACTGCTAAACCAATTAAAAATCTGAAAGTGATTGTATCCATTACTGGAGAATAAGTTTTCGTATAATCAATGTCGGGTCTCTATGAGTAACCTTGTGCAACAAGTTGTGCCTTATATCGCACAATTTCATTGTTCTCATTTCGTTTCCTAACAAAAACCCAATTATACCCAACAAGTATAACACCTTTAGGTGTATGGACTACAAATCCAAATACTTCACATTTCGCAAGTGAGTTTAACTTTGTTTGGATTGTTTATTTCCATATTGGCCAATCATTTTCATGTCAACATTCTTCAACAGTTTATGATTCAAATTTATCGTGACTTTTAGTTATGTCAAAAACAACCTTAAATGCAAACACATCATTTATGATAATTTTGTCTCGTTCCAAAATCTCTTTTATTCGAATATAGTTTATCGAGACTTCATTATTTCCAAGTACCTGGTTCTCTTCAAGAGGTCTCTCTTTAGGGGGGTCAGTATTAGAAGATGATTTGAACACAAGATTTGATGTTTGTTTTGTGGGCAAGGACTCTCCAAGTGTACTATCACTATTTATTGGAGTTTTTATTTTCTAGAATTTTTGTCTTAGCACCAATAGGTCTTCCACGCTTCAGACGTGGTATAGATTTATTTGCTTCTATGTTGACTTTTTTTCCTTCATGGATTTCAATTCTAGATGGTGCATTTGCAGCAAGAATGTGGGATTTAACCACCTTTTCACTACTGGTGAAAACATTTAGTAATTGATTTGCAATGTTTTGCAAATGAATTATCTTTTGAACTTCAAGTTCACATTACTTTGTTTTTGGATCAAAATGAGATAATTTGGGTTATTCCAAGTAATTTCTTATTATGCTTCAAGCACTGAATTTGTTTTCCCTAATGATAGGAAAAGTACATAGATATTCAAAGTATTATTAAAAGAGACAAGAGAGAAATAATTTTTTATTATGAATTAAAGAGATAAGAGAGAGATATTTTATTATGAATGCTTCTGTTTTTCAAATTATTAAGAATACAGGACAAATAGTCTATTTATAGGAGAAAAAAATGAACTCAAGGGTCATCGGAATTCAAGAGACTAAACTCAAGAATCATAGACATTCAATACACATAATTATAGATTGTCATGGACATTCAATACATATAAATACAGATTTATAACATCACTAAAATTATCATTATTATTGCGTAAATAATGAAAACCATAAAATTATCTCGAAAATAATAATAAAAACTTTAACAAAGGAGCAAACAAAAACAACACAAAAATACAAAACCAAAATAAATAATATGAGCATAAAAAATCATCTAATCTATACAAAAATTAAAAATATCAGAAAACACTAAAAAAAAATAAAGGAAAAAAGTAAGAAATATCAATTTTGAAATTATCACCAATATAAATTAAAATTTCAGGACTAAACCGAATAAAAATAAAAGAAAGAAATCCCCTAACAAAGGAAGATCTAATTGCAACCCTAGAAGAGACTAACAAATAGAAACTCAACCTAGAAAAAATATTCAAACAATAATACAACTTACCTTATGTAAGGTGAACTAGAGATGATGTGTATTTTCTTTGCATAACTAGTCTTTTTACCTAGGTTTTTATAGACCATTAAGTTTTATAGTGACCATAACCTTAGGTGATGACTCCTAAATTATATAATTATAATTTTATGATATTTCCTAAAACTTCTTTTCCATATCTTAAGAGGCAGACCCAATGTTTTGAAGTCATGAATGTCATGACATAACAAAAGAAAAATGAAATTCATATCATCATTTTATTAACATTGTCTATAAGATGTGCCACCCTTATAAGAGAACTAAGCATATGATGGAACCCACTTCTTGATCTTGTAGTCCATCTATTTCTTTTATGTAAACCTAACATCTCAAGTATTTATTTATGAATATTATGACTAAAATGGATAGGTTTTTTACTAGTTACCAAATGTATTTAGACATTTGCATGTAATAAGTTTTTTGAACATGATATTAGGCTATTATATGAGTCATATCTAAGCTTTTACGATGTTCAATGAGGTTGGGACAAAGAAACCATAACATTACCATAACAAACATAATTGTTCTTCCAACTCTTATCTAAACTTTTGTCACTCATAATGTGAATAGTATGTAGACTTTTATTTATTTATAGACAATAAGCTTTTATCTTCTTTGCTCAAAATAAAAACATAGGCATCATAATATCTACACATGCAAGACACAAATTCTTTTGAGTAAGCCAACAAACACAAACTTGAGACAATAAGCTTAACTCAAAACTATCATCGCCACGTGCAAACTTGCATCATTAAAAGATGATAATGAGAGTGACTTATCATATTATGATCATGAAAGTGATTCACATTGTTTTCTCAATTGTATAAAAGAATGGGGTTCAGGTTTTTTTTATATAAAAAAAACATAATGGTAATTTTGTAGTTTTAATATTGAAGGGGGTTTTTAGTCATTAATTGAGATATACCAAAAATCATGTAAATAAACCAATATTTATTTTGGGCACTCCAAGTAGAGAAAGTAAATTGTTATGTGTGTATCAAAGTTTAGAATGCAAACTATAAATTTTCAAAACTCCATAAACAAATTCAATTTCGATAAAAAGAAAGATAATAAAAGTAACTTTTCCAAAAATAATTGGCAAGACAACTTCATCATTTGGTAGGGAGAAGAGAGAGAGGATAAGAAAAAAAGCTTATTAGAGCCCAGTCAGTATGCCTCCACACACACACACACATCATACCAATAGAAAGAGAATATCAATGCACTTTCAACACAGTCATGGAAGATTATGTTTGACCATTAAACACTGACGTAAATTATGCCAACCGTTTTTTATAAATATTTTTAATATAGAAAAACAAGAATTCTCCTTAGTCAACATAAATATAATAAAAAAATCAAAAGTAAAAGACCAAAAAAACCCTATAAGAATTATTTTTTTTATTATCTTCGGGCATTTAAGTTATTGTTTGGGGGGGGGGGGGGGAATGTGTATAAAACCCTTATATATTAGTTCAATACTTTTTGCTTGTAAAATTATTTTAGCCATTGCACTATTTAAGAAATATATAATAAAAAAAAACATATTTGTCGCTATTGAATCCGAGAATAACCAACGTGTGTCCGATAAAAAGATGATTTTACTTTTTAATGAGAAGTTAATTTGTTGGTTTATAGCAAAGTTGTCAATTCCGTTCTGTTCTGTTAAGAAAACCGAGATGAAACGGCGTCGTTTTCATCTCGGTTTTAATTCCGGCCCGTTCTGGAAATTCCGGCCGGAACGTCTCGGTACTGTTCCGGCCTTAAAATCCTTTTTTTTTTTTTAACTTTTGATTTTTTTTCTAATTTTGAGATTATATTTGTTTGACTTTGTGTTTATATTGTATAATTTAAAGTTAATTTATCTTGAATTTTAATTATGCTTGTTAAATTAATATATATATATTTTTTTATATATATAATTAATTATATATGAACAGTACAACCCCGAAACGGCACGCCGAAACGCTCCGAAACCGGAACGTTCCGTTCCAATAGAAAAACCGGAACGGTATTGACAACTTTGGTTTATAGGGTAAAACTGAGTTTTTAGTGTCGAGTTTTTAAATAACATAATAATGGGATAAGAAGTAAAATCCAGCGATTATTTTTATTATTATTTAAATTTATTTGCTTGGTGCCTTCATGATGGTGTACGAAGAGAAAAAATCAACGCAAGCGACAACCAATCAGAGATCAGAGGAGTGGGCCTTAAGTGGTTGGTCCACAAGTTTGTAGACAACTGGCATTCTAGGTAGGTAACGACGTGTACGGATATTTCCCTCTCAAACCTAAGACACCACATGCAAATTGCAAATTTTATAATGGATCCGCTGTTCAGCCGACTCCCACTATCGTTTTTTTTTCCCTTTACCTTTATGCCAAAGAAAAAGGAATCCGTTTCCACTTGCTGTTTTTCTTAAGCATACTCCTACATTTTGTTTTTAAAATGTTTTTCTTTTTAAATTGAAATTTTTTATTTTTTTTAAATTATTATTTTTTAATATTTTTAGATCATTTTCATATAAAAATAATAATTATTTTTTTTAAAATATTATTTTAATATATTTTTGAACAAAAAATACTTTCAAATAAACGTTAACTACACTATAAAAAACGGACCATCCCCACCCATCACGGGTGGTTGATAATAAAATGAATAATAATTTATAATTTTATATAGGCATATAAAAAATAATAATTTAATATTTTTTAGATAAAAAATAATTTCTCAACTCATGATTATAATGACATCAACTTATAATAATAATCTATATTTACTTATAGATAAAAAGTAAAGTAAACATAAATATACCAGGGAAGTGTACCATTTGTTGGATAGTTAAGGGTCCAATGGCCAATTTCTTATTATTGTCATTATTGTTTCCAAGAAGGTATATTTTGATATTATAATAATAGTTTTTTTTAAATATTATTATAATAATAGTTTTTAAAATTTAATTTTAATATTAAAATAATCTAAAAATATATATAAAAACTACTTTTATATATAAAATAAATAATTGCTTTCAAACAATGTTCTTAATTTAATTAGACACAATGGCAAGCCATAAAAATCTAGCAGCAAACATCACTGTGAGTTGTAAATTAATATAAAGAACTTTTTTTAATATATATATATATATATTCTTGACTGTAGATCAGTGACAAAATAAAATAAAAAACACGCGATTCATGAGGGCGTCGTCTGTGAACAAAAGATGCATGCCAGGTGTCGCCCAGGTGAGCCCTTTGAACCAAGGTAGTCAAAATAGAGATTTTGACACGAATCGGAAAGGGCTCCGAAAAATCGGATCGTAAGATCAGATCGTAAAATCGTAAGATCGTACCCAAATTTGTCCGTACAAAAATCGTAAAATCACAGCTAAAATCGTGTGAGAAGAAAAATCGTAAAATCGTATGTAAAATATTTCTGAATACAAAATAACATAATTATGGACATAAAACTTAATTAGTTTAGGTTTATACATGATGTAAAATAACTTCAAAACACATTACAAAACAATTATGTCCATAAAATTTTATTAGGTAAAAACTAACAAATTTAAAATAAATATTTTGTTGATGTGCTATATAAATTACAACACAATGATTTTATTTTTTTATAATTATTTTTAATATATATATATATATATAGTATACACAAACAGTTTGTACAACGTGGCTGGACAAACTGTTTGTCCGATGTGGGACAATGAAAGTTGTCCCACATCGGCCAAAACTCTTCTCCACTCTTTGGAGTTCACTATAAATGTGTTTCATTATCCCACATCGGCCAAAAATCTTCTCCACTCTTTGGAGTTCAATATAAATACGTGTATACTCTCCACTCTCCAGTCCACTCTCCAGCCGAGCATCAGTTAAAAACTTAAAATGGTTCCTTCTTTAATTATCCCACATCGGATGAGAAATAAGAAGGTAAATATTTTTGTGTATAAATATAAGATGTGATTAGGTAAATCAGTGCAAGATTTGGTTTTAAAATAATAAAAAACCTAGGATCGTAAAATCGGATCGATCCGGTTCGATTTTACGAGTCAACCCGATTTTGACCGGGTTTGACCGAGTTTGACCGGTTCGATTTTTCTTTCCGGTCCAACCAGGTTTGCTGAGCCAACTCGCAAACTCGTACGAGTTTGCGAGTTGGCTCGCGAGTTTGACTACCTTGCTTTGAACCCCAGGGACCGCATCTTTCGACAGCCATATTCACATTTCACACCCCCACACCACAGTAACCAATTTCACATTGACATTTCCTACCACCACCGGCTCACCCCCACCACCCCTTCTTCTTTGTCACGTTCCTTTCGATGAGCCCTCTTCCACGAACCACCCATCTTCACTCAACTATCCAGGTTTGTTTGTTTAGAGGGTTATAGAAATTGTTTTGTAAAGTATTTTTTATTTCAAAATATTAAAATAATTATTCTTCTAGTTATTGTTTATATCTACATGTTAAAACAATCTAAACACACAAAAAATATTAATTTCAAATAAAAATAATTTCTTTTAAACATGCCTCTAATCTCCGCAACTAATTAAACCACGGTAGATTTATTTAGAACTTGACCCGACCCGGGAGCGTTGTAATCTGGTGAACCTGAATGTACACTCCAATGAAAAGAACTATTTTAATATATTTGATATGTCTCGGTGAACTTTATAAGAGTAGAGATGATCAGAATAATTTTAAATTAATTTGATATTAAATAATAAAATTAAAAAGATCAATTAAAAAATAATCGAAATCAACTGAATGAACTTTATCGAAATGCCGTGGCAAGGACTGTTAAGAAACAGTGGGGAATCTAGGGAATACCCCTTTCCTAATCTTGTGTGAACCACGCGCCATATATCTAAAGCAAAAAAGAAAAGAAAAAGTTAGGAAACTTTGATTAATGTTTTGATCCGAAATGGCATATAGCTAAGCGCTCCCTCTTCTGTATAAGACGTCCCATCCACTCTCTCTCTCTCTCTCACCCCCTCCTTTTTCTGAATTAGCCAAACACCGCCAACAACCCAGCCCCAACACACAAATATAACCATAACCAACTATTAACCATATTATATTCCCAGCACCAGACAACGCCCCTCTCTCTCACGAAAACATGAAAACCACCTCTTAGCCGGCAAAAAGAAAACACCCTCCTCCCTCTCCTTCTCTTGTGTCACCCTCCATGCTCATCTCTTGAATACTTCATTCTGTTCTTACGCTTCCACTCCCCGTCGAAACGGTGCCGGGTTTGAGCTGACAAGGACTCGAAGATGCTGGATCTTAACTTGACTGCGGTTTCTGGTGATTCGTCAACGACAGTGAAGAGGAATAATAATAGTAACAAGAAGATTCTAGAGCTTTCCAACTCTCCAATGGAAAGTTCCGGGAGCTTCAATTCTTCCTCTATAGTCAATGCGGATGGCTGTGGTGATGAGGACTCTTGCTCCAACGGCGAAGTTTTCGCTCTCAATTTCAGTATCTTGTCAAATGAAAGCAGCTCCAAGAAGACCGTTTACTCTAATAATAATGATGATGATCATAGTGACCGTGGAGATCGAACGATCCAGCTTTTTCCAGTGGAGTGCGGGACCAAGAATGCAGGAGGAGGGTTCTACCTCTTCTCCGGCGGTGCAGATGCAGCGGATGGATCTCGGTGGGTCCATGAACTATGGTGTTCCTCCGGAGCAGGGGATCGGGGCTCAACAACAGAAGCCAGTGAAAAAGAGTCGGCGTGGGCCCAGGTCGAGGAGCTCGCAGTATAGAGGAGTCACGTTTTATCGGAGAACTGGAAGATGGGAATCTCATATTTGGTTAGTTATTTCAATTTCTTGCTCCACTGATTAGCTGCTTAGTTACTGTGATGATCTCTCGGTCAATTATTTCATTCTTATTGACTGGTTGTCGAATTTTGAATGTGATTTGAGTTTTGCGTTTCCTGTGTTGTTTTGCAGGGATTGTGGAAAGCAAGTCTACTTGGGTAATTTTAAGATAATATTATTCGATTATTTGAAATTAACTTTGATACATTGGTGCTATGGGGTACAGTTAATACTTGCTAATTTGGTATTTATTTATTTTGTGAATCTGGGTGTTTGGTTTCTTGTAGGGGGATTTGATACTGCACATGCTGCAGCTAGGTAACAATGATAATAAATGAGATCAGATTGTGATATGTAGCGTGATTACGTAAGTTATCGAGGATTTTGTGTTTTTGTTTTCAGGGCATATGATCGAGCTGCGATCAAGTTCCGTGGAGTTGATGCGGACATCAACTTTAACGTTAGTGATTATGATGAGGATATTAAGCAGGTGAGGATTGTTTTAGATGTAACTCACTGGGTTCTAAATGCTTTGGTTTTTGACTCTCGAATGATTAGTTGATAATTGCGTTTTTATTTCTCATTCAGATGTGTAATTTCACAAAAGAAGAATTTGTGCATACTCTACGTCGTCAGAGCACTGGATTCTCTAGGGGCAGCTCAAAATACAGAGGAGTGACACTCCACAAGTGTGGCCGATGGGAGGCTCGCATGGGGCAGTTCCTGGGAAAGAAGTAAGCAACTCCTTCCCTTAACACATATATCCAACTGATTTATTTCAGCGTTCTGATAGCTATCCTACTATTTGCACTCCATTGATCTTATAATTTGCATGAAGTGCTTACTAATGCATGTGTTCTTACATGGAACTGTGAAACTAACTAAGAAATTAAAATGTTTAGGCTTGTGGAAAGAGTTGGGAACTTGGTTTTTTATTGGGCAATATTTATTGCTTGCCTGCAGGTACATTTATCTTGGGCTATTCGATAGCGAGATAGAAGCAGCAAGGTCCTAATGATCATGAATTGGATCTTTCTTAAACTAAATGCCTTAGTTCGACTTCAACTCTCAACCAAATCTGTTTCAATTTTCTTGAGATATTCGTTTTCTCTGGTAACCAGGGCTTATGACAAGGCTGCTATTAAATGCAATGGAAGGGAAGCAGTTACCAACTTTGAGC
Organism: Salix brachista; assembly: GCA_009078335.1. NCBI lineage: Eukaryota > Viridiplantae > Streptophyta > Magnoliopsida > Malpighiales > Salicaceae > Salix > Salix brachista. The sequence continues at coordinate 9,958,729 of CM018587.1, forward strand.
CAAGCACATATGAAGTGGAGATGCTTTCAGAGCCCAATAGTGGAGGTATTTTTCATTGCTAGAATCTCCTCACTGTTTTTTCTGTTTTCATCATCTTTGTTAAGAAAAAGTTCTCAATTTGCCAAATGATCCTTTATTGTGCCAATCTACAAACAGTTACTTCTCTTACAGATGGCAACCAAAATCTTGACCTGAACTTGGGAATCGCCCCTCCAGATACTTCTGATAGCCTAAAGGTAAACAGTAACGTGGGTGGCTTTTATTTCCACAGTGGCTGGGATGGCGTGTCTACTGATAGGGCACCAAAGGTACCGTTGAAATCGATGTTGACTTTTCTCAGGCCAAAGTGGGAATCTGTGTGTTTGTTCTTGAAAGCTTATCTATCTATGATTTACTTGATGTGTTCATGATTTTGGCAAGGTTTTTTAATACTCTTAAAAGGAATTGTTCATTGGCAGTTTCTGAATTCTGTTTCTGCAACAATGAAAAATCAACTACCGAATGGCCCTGGAGTTACATCTGTTCACCCTCCTCCTATGTGGGATGGTCTGAATCATCGAGTCTTTCCCATCTATGAGGTAATTCAATAATCTAGTTTATTTCATGCAACGCCTTTCGTTTTTCAAGTTTTTTTAGGGAACTCAAATTCATGCAAGCACCTCACACAAAGATAACAGTATCATGCTGAGCTCCTTGCTCATGGTTGTCACAGATACATTACCATGCTGATTAACCTTCTAGGAGGACACTTCCTAATGAATATTGTAAAGCACGAGTGAGAATTTATGCCAGTTATTTATTATTCTTTTAAAGGTTTTGCTTGTTCATCTAATTCTCAGAATAATGTCAGAGAAATTTTCATGACAACCATCCGATCGATAGTATTCAGAACTTGATTGATTCTTTTCCACTAAATAGCAAATAAAGAAGAGGATTTTCACTGTTTTGATTATTGACGCATGGTGCTTGCAGGAAAGAGCAATCGAGAAGAGAATGGAAGTAGATTCCTTTCCAAATTGGAGCAGGCAAACCCAAGGCCCTTATGGTGGTGGAGCAAATGCACTGCCTGTCTTCTCTACTGCAGCATCATCAGGATTCGCTTCTTCAGCAATTATGGCACCTTCAGCAGCTGCTGGTCAACTTCACTTTTCAAGCTCAACAACCCTCCACCATCGTAACTCTCCTTCACTGACCAACCCCAGCAACTTCTCCCAGTTCTACTGTAGGAGCTGAATGGTCCAGCACACCCACAAAATCCACAACCTTTTCCTCTCTCATGTAGAGGAAAGAAATGGGTAGGCAAACGAACAAAAGGCCAAAAGTGCTGGCTAGTCGGATTCAGATGTTAAAACTTAACATGCAAGGATATCATTATTTTCTGCCTTGTTCTGTCTTGTAAAGCATCCTATTGAACTGGAGAATTTCTGGCATTGATGGTACGGGTGAATCTCTTCAATTTTGCCGTGTCTATGTTTTTGTTTTCCTCGTGACCCAGGTGCTTGATGCATAACACCACTTGAGAATGAAAGACTCACTCTCTCTGCATTCCTCCTCCTTGCAGATCAGTAGTAAAAGCCTCCCTGCATCTCGTCCTTCTAAAACTCTCAAGCCGACTTGAATCAAACCTTCTTGTACTCTCAACTTTACAAGAAAATCGCAGGTCTTAAATGAAGGAAATCAATTAGTCGAGATAGAAATAAAAATAACGATGGGTTCTCATCTGAAAAAAAAACAATCGGTAATGTCGTCAATAACAGTTGTGCTCGGCTTCACAGTGGTCGGTAGCTGTGTTCAAGTGTTTTCTAAGAGATTATATGTAGAGGACAGAAAGGTCATTGTAACCTTGCAGCAAGACAGGAACAGTGAGCCGTAACAGTAGACAAGACAAGAGAAGGAATGGGGCCGCCTGGAACGGCAACCTAGTTGGAAGAAAAATGCGGATTCATCGGCTTTGAAATGGGTGCAGGAGAGTACGCCTGCGATAAAGAGGGCGGTCAGTCACTCTATGACCACTACAGTCGTCTATCCCTCGCTTTATCATGAGGCTGCTGAGATGAGACACTTGAAAAGCTCACTGTACCCTTCTTAAGGCCTGTTTGGTATTGCGGTTGCGATAGCTTTTCAAAAAGTTTTTCGTGCCGAAATATATCAAAATGATATTTTTTCATTTTTTAAAAATTATTTTTGATATCAGCACATCAAAATGATATAAACACACCTAACCGCCGTTATTTAAAATGAAAAAAAAAATAAAAAAAAATTGTCAACCGCAGCTAACCTGCGGTTTGGCCGCAGTCCCAAACAGGGGCTTACTATCAAAATAGAAATAGTAATACTAATAATACTTGTCGGCAGTGGCAGCACTTTTTATTATTCCCAAAACCCATTCTCTCTACTCGATAATAATAATAATAATAACAATCCTCTCTTTTCATTCTTCATGTTCCCTCTTTCGTTTTCTTTTCCTGTTTGTTGGAACTTTAACTTTATATTATACCAATGTAAACTAGTTAGGATCGAAGTGGATAAACTGCTCCACCATCGTCATTATATTATGTGATAACTAAATTATTTGTTTTTATTTTTTATATTATTATATTAAAAAGTATTTCAAAATATTAAAATTAAATTAATTCATGATTTTTTCAAAAGATACATTTTTTATATATATTTTAACAAATATCAAAATATATAATTAGTTAAACATATATTTTTTTTAAATACCTTTAAAATAACCATTATCATTAATTTAAACACTTTATGCATAGTAAAATAAATATATAAAAAAACTAAATAATCGAAAGTTTTGTTTGTTGATTATTTCACTCAGATGTACAGTATTACAAAAACAATCTATAAACATTAATATTTTTTTTACAAGTTAAATATTTTGGTTCAGGTTGCGGCGAAGCGCAAAGCAAGTGACTTGTTTATTTTTCATTATAGATAATTTGGCCCAATTTTCTACCCGTTTTGTCTACATGTGACTTTGTATATTTTTTATTTATGTGATATTAGATCTTAAATATCATACATAAAAAGGTCGTAAAGGCAATTTTTTAACAAAAACAACATTGACTAATGAATTATTTTGATTATTATCATGATTGTTAAATTGTCACAATTATTATAGTTATCATTATAATCATTATTGTTAATAATCAATATTCTGATTATTATTAGCAGTATTGTTGCTGTCACCATCATTATTGTTATAATCGTTGACATTATTAACAATAATCATCACGATAATGAACACAATTATTTTTATTAATATAATTGAAACTATAATTAGTATTATTATCATTATTATAATGTTATTTTTGTTATTATTGATATTTTCTAAGTTTTTTATGAGTTATTTTTATTATTACCATCAAAGCCATAATTATTAACACCATAAACACTATAACCATTACAATAAATTACAATTGCTATTATCATTATGATTAATAATGTCACTATTATTATTCTAATTATAACACCTAGAATTATTATTACTATCATTGCTAAAACAATAAAAATTATTAAATTACCCCAAGGAATAAAAAAAAAAACTCAAAAATTTTAACAGAAGAGGAAGCAAGAAAAAAATATTATTATTATTATTGTGTAAATAATAGAAAAAATAAAATTACATCAAAGAATAAAAAAAACCTAAAAAGTTTAACAAAAGAGCAAACAATAAAATAAAATAAATGACAACAAAAATAAAAATTATTAGTTGAAAAAAAAATCATTTGACTTGAAGATCAAATAAAAAAAACTCAAAGAAAGAAAAAGGGAAAAAAATGTCAATTTTCAAATGATCACAAACACAAACTAAAATTTAAGAACAAAATTGTTCAAATAAATACTACCTCAACAAAAGAGAACAAAAGAGAATGATAAAAGTTAAAAATCAAAACTAAGAGCATATATATATATATATATATATATATGGACAAAAATAGGTACTATTTCAGAAATATAAAAAAATAAAGGAATTAAAATAAAAAATTAAAAGTATAAGGGCAGAAATGAAAACAAAATATATAATCAATTTTAATAGAATGACAAAATAAAAAAAACCAAAATTCTGTATCGAAAATATTAAGGGGATTTAAAACCAATCCGGAACTTAAAAGAATAAATACTGAATTGAAAATGCAATATGTAATCAATTTCAATCGAAGGACAAAATTGAAACAAATCAAAATTTTCATAACAGAAATCGGGACCATACCAAACAATCCAAAGATCAGGGACTGGAATGTAAACACCATAAACAAAGGGGACTATCGTGCACTTTAGCTTGCAAGAGAGAGAAAGGGGGGGGGGAGTTCATCGACCACCGCCACATTCCTGTCCAACTTGGAACACCGCGCGCCCCACCATGAGGTGGAGGATATGACGGTGAATCCATTGAGACGTCAGATAAACATTTTTAACCACTGTATGACATCGCACATACCACCGGAATGGAGCATCACGAAAAAAACCGTCAGCGTGTCCGGACGCCGAGCCAATAGTGTCCGTAGAAAAAAGTAATAAGAAATAGGATAAATTACCTAAACACCCCTACAACCAACTCTTGGATTTTGTCTTTTATGAGGGCATATCCATATTTACACATTTTCAAAAATTCAATATGCCCCTGAGTCCAAGGATAAAATTATTGTGCACCTAGTGGTAAAATAATAAGTTTACTATTACAATCCACAATAATCCGTGTCTAGGGCTACAATAAATCACTAATCTCTTTTAGTATTTTTATAACTATTATTATTATGTGGTCGTAGTTTTTTTTATAAAAAAAAACTAAATAGGAGAATAAATATGGTAATGAAGAATTATAATCCCTCCTTAATGGAACACAACACAATGAAAAAAACAAAAAGTCTATAGTAACACCACCCAAGTCTTAGTATAGTTACACGAGCCGATTTGCCCGCTTCGCTGGGCTTTTTTATATATGTAGAAAATTGATTGATTTTATAAATATTGTATTTTGTTATTTTAATATTTAATTAGTATAATTGTAATTGATAAAATCTGTTAAAAATAGTTTTTTTCAACCAAAATGTGATTGAATGTTGCTATTGCTAAAAAACTTTTGATAAAATTTGTTAGAAAATTTGCTAAGAAGGTGAAATGATTTATTAGAAATTTGTTGTCACGGATACTCTGGTTAAAAAAAGAAAAGAAAAAAAGAAACCCGGTTAAAAAAGAACAATTGACTTGGACACTAAAAAATAAAAAATACATGTGAAAAAAAGGTCACCGTTTCTTAAAAGGAAAAAAAAGAGTCTCAAATATAAATTTAAATTCAAAGCCAAAGTTTTTTCTTATAAGATTTATTCATCATATTATTATATTAAATATATTTAAGAATACTGATATTAATTTTTTTTGCAAGAAATCGTAGGTCATTTTTTTTTTCTCTCTCTATATTTTTAGGCGATAATATTAAATAAATATTAAACACATATACTTAGTCTCACATACTATATAGTGTGATCGAAATGGGAAGTGCTTTTTATAATTTTTAATTGTAGATAACCTAAGTAAATTTGTTAAAAAAAAAATATGAGTTGCCTTTTTTCCCCAGTAATATTAGATCTGACACATTATAAATAAAAATATTGCAATTTTTTTTAAAAAAGAAATATAATTTTTTTGCGTGCTATAATTACTTATTTGTCGTCTAAAAAGAACAGTGTAGTCGAAACGGAAAGTGCCTCGTATATTTTTTAATTGTAGATAATCTAGGCAAATTTGTTGACCTTTTGTTTTTTTGAGTTGTATTTTTTCCCGGGTAATATTAGATCTTAAATATTAAAAATCCAATTTTTTTTTTAAGAAATAAACTTGAACAAAAGAGCACAAAATTAAAATTCAAAGCCAAATTGTTTTTTTTTTTATAAGATTTATTCATCATATTATTATATTAAATGTATTTAAGAATGCTGATATTAATTTTTTTCCTGCAAAAAATCCGAGGTCATTTTTTTATCTCTTTATATATTTTTAGGCGATAATATGCAATAAATATTAAAACATATATTAATGACTTGTTTGCCGTTTAAAAAGAACAGTGTAATTGAGACAAAAGTGACTTGTATCGTTTTTTAATTGTAGATAACCTAGGTAAATTTGTCTATTTTTTGTTCTTGAGTTGTCTTTTATCCCCAGTAATATTAGATACAAAATGACTATTGCTATTATTGCAAAAACAATTAAAATTATCAAATTATCCTGAAAGAAAAAACACTCAAAAACATTAACAAAAGAGTAAGCAAGAAAAAGAATATATTATTATTATTATTATTAATAATCTTATTATTATTATTATTATTATTATTATTATTATTATTATTATTATTATTATTATTATTATTATTATTGTGTTAATGATGAATAAAGAACAGAAATAAATAAAAGAAAAAAAAATCATAATAACTTTAACAAAAAAAAATCATAATTATCAGGAAAAAAAATTTCATCTAACTTGAAAATAATAAAAATAAAACCAATAAAAAAATAAAAGAAAGAGCACATAAAAAAATATAATAGATGATAAAACAAAAAAAAATTATTAGCTGAAAAAATCATTTAATTTGAAAATTTAAAAAAATATATGTTCTACGTTGCGGGCTGAGTAAACAATTTTATAGGATTTGCTGGATCCAAATAAAAATATAATATTTATTTATGCGAAATTTAATATAATAAAATAGCTCAACACCCCCTAGTATAACAATAGCAAAATCAAAGTTTGAAAATATAAAATTATCATTGCTCTTACTATTAAAATAATAAAAATTATCAAATTATCCTGAAAAAAAACACTCAAAAACATTAACAAAAGAGTAAGTAAGAGAAACAATTAAATTATTATTATTATTATTATTATTATTATTATTATTATTATTATGAAAGAAACAAAAATAAATGAAAGACTAAAAAAATGCTAGAAACTTGAACAAAAGCTAAAACAAAGACATAAAATAAAAATAAAAATAAAAATTATCATTGCTATTACTGCCAAAAAAATAAAAATTATCAAATTATCCGAAGAAAAAAAAATAAAAAACATTATCAAAGAAGCAAGTAAGAAAAACAATTAAATTATTATTATTATTATTATTATTATTATTATTATTATTATTATTATTATTATTATTGTGTTAAACACACTTATATATACATGGACAAAGTAGGGGTTATATTAGAAATTTTAAAAAATAAAAGTATGAGGGCTGAAATGAAAATAAAATATAAAGGGATGAAAATCAAAAATTAAAAGTTTAAGAGCTGAAATGAAAATCAGATTTATTAACATTTTTAAGTAAAGGACAAATTTGAAAAATTTGAAACTTCTGTACCGAATATATTAAGCTTTTTCAACCCAATCCGGAAATTAAAAGAAGGAGGACCGAAGTGAAACATTAACATTTAATTAATTGCAATCGAAGGACCCAATCGAAGAAAATCAAAACTTATATAACTGAAATCAGGCCCATAGACACAATTAAAAGTCAAGGGACCGAAGTGAAAGTATACAAAACCCAGGGGGCTTTTCTACCTTTGATTCAATAATTGAATCATAAAATTTAAAGATTCGGAAGATAATATATATTTTTAATGAGCTCTAGATTTTAAATTTTATTTTTAAATATATATATTATACTATTTTAAAAAATATTTTATCTGGAAACATTTAGAATTTTTAATTAAAAGTAGAATATTTTATTAGAAAAAACTATATTTGATCAAATTTAGAAACTGAAGAGATCTATTATAAAAGATTCATTATTGAAAATTTAATATATTTTTGTATTTATTTTCAAATACAATATTTTATAAGGCAACATTTAGAATTTTTAATTAAAATTAGAAGGTTGTTATATATATATATATATATATATAAAGACTATTTGATCAAATTTTAAAGACTGAAAAGATCTATTTTAAAAGATTCATTATTGATATTATAAGGAGGACACTGATGAAACTAAAACTTTATGAAAAGAAACTGAATTCACTTCAAACCTTATGGAGTAAATTAAAATTAACCCAATTGTAAATTCGGAATGCTTTATTAATAATTGAATTCATGAATGATGGTGGCCCAATTTCACTTAAATACTTCCTAGCTTTAAGGTGCTGGCATTTATTTATTTATAGATTTTACAGTAGCAGCTATCACGTATCAAGTACACATGCATGATTTGGTCAAAGAAATGCATAGCATTAGAATCATGTATGAGAATTTTCAAAAGTAGGCACTGCATATATATATAACCTTAACATCCAAGGGTGTATTTAATTGACTAAATTTATTCTGTTTAAAATTAAGTTTTTCAATATTTTAAAATTATTTTAATATGTTAATGTTATTGATATAAAGCTAAAATCATTGAGATTTTATTTAATACTCGTGTATTTTGTATGACTTTCTAGAGCATTAATTTGACCCTCTTTAGAAATTGGTGTCTAGTTTACAAGTATCTTGATTAATTTTATAGATTCTAAGTTAACGATAATATAAGACTCTCGTGTTATTATATTTACTAATGGACCACCTACTATGTTACTATATGATTATTTATTTTTATTTGTTCATTGATTGCAAACGATGTGGGCGCCAATTCTTCTCAAATATACTCTTGATCGTATCAGCCATTAGTTATAGTAACATCCACCACTAGGCTCGAAACAACCATAAATATATATAAAAAAGATATTCATTCTATTTGTTTTTTTTTGTTTCCATGGATTTCTTTTAGGGTCTATTTGGTATTGTGGTTACTATTATGGTTGAAGTTTAAAAATACAGTTTCATGAAAAATATTTTTATTTGCGGTTCATAATTAAAATTGAAGTGTTGGTTAAAACTGTGGTTGAGTTTGAGATTTAATGAAAAGCAATTTCGTGTATTTGGTTATTATGTTTTACTTACTTTAAAGGACACACACACACACACACACACACACACACACACACACATATATATATATATATATATATATATATATATGATTTTTTAAATATTGTACATTTAATAATCATAATAAGAAAATGTAAGAAATGTAAGTAATAATTCAAGTAAATTAGACACTTGTTTTTATTCTCTCATCAAACTACTTGCAATTCCATCATGAACTAAATTCATACGTGAAGGTCTCTACAATCCTTGGCTATTTGATCTATGAACAATATCTGATAAAATATCATCAGGAACAACATATGCGATCCATACTGAGTTTCAGGATCTCTATCTACATGTTGTAGAGATATAATTCCAAAACCACATTTAGTTGCAAGTTTCTGAATTCCATCCAGGACTCTGCTGATCTTCTCAACTTTCTAATTCGTAATCAATCAAAAAACGACAGGGTTGTGGAGTGAAACGAAGTCACGTGTCTTTCTCTTTCATCAGGGTTGATCTTCATCTACACATTTCTTTATTTTTTATAGATATGATTTTTATATTTAAAAAAAATTGGGTTGGGCCTGACCCAACTAAATGGGCCGCCCTAGCCAAGGTGGGTCATCCTGGACTTGGGTTGGGCCGAGAGCAGGTCCAGTCTTAGAGTTAAAAAAAGAGTTCAATGGTGTGTTGTACCGTTCACGTCTTGTGTGAAGAGTGCAGAGTGAATTAATTCACTCATGCACTATTCACGTAACATGTGAACAGTAGAAAGGTAGTCGGTCGACGATGATGAGAAGCTCACATGCCAATGTCACAGGGTAGAGGAGGTCGAGATGGTTTTTCCTATGTTAATGGCGTCAGAAATGGTGACCTGTGGTGGCCGGGAGCAGCGTTGGAAGCTTGTTGCTGCTTGACGCTGGAGCTGTGGGAGAAGAATGGACAGTGCAGGTGCTGCTGGTGAAGAGGAGAGGTTGCCGGTGCGAAGGAGCAGCTGATGGTGCTTGCTAGTGACTACTGAGGAGAGAGAGGGTTGCATCCATGGTTGTTTTTGAGAGAGAAAGCTACACCCAAGATAGAGAGGGAGCTGCCAGTGGTTATGCCGACCCTAAGGGTGGTTGTTGGTCGGTGGTTATGTTACAAATTGTTTACGTTGTGCTATGATTTTCTTCCTCTCTATTATCTTTTTTTTTTTTTGCAAAATCATCCTTCGCCTTTGTTAACAATTGTGTTCTCGTTTGCGTTTTGCATACATCTGTGTTCGGGCAAAAAACATCTAAATGATGTTTTTCGTAAACTGCAGTTCAACCACAGTTTTAGGTGGGACCTATATTACAAAACCGTGATCCAAAATTTTGCCAAACACCCACTTAGCCTTGGCAGCGTTTCTCAAGTGAATTATTGTCACTTTCAAGTAGTGAAAACCATCTTATGTTGCGAGCATAAGAAATTATAAAATAAACTAAAAGAGATTAGTGTTTCACTGTAGCATGTGAGTGAAAACACTATAGATTGTAATAATGTTTTTGGGCTGAGTTGGTTTGGTTTGGTCGGGTCACCGGTTTATTGATTTTTTTATATTTTTTTGCACAGTAAAATAATCATTTTATCCCTCAATTTTTTTAAAAAAAAAACAGCATTGGTCAGGGGGTGCCACGGGAATTTCACATTTTTTGAAAATGGCTAAATACTAATCTGCCCCCCCCCCAATAAGATAAAATTGAAGAGTTAGTTGTAGGGGTGTTACAATATTTTACCTTTTTTTTTCTCCAAATACTGTGCGTGCGTGTGGCACACGCCCCAACAATATTCGGGCCTCACGCACGATTCGGGCGGTGTGTATGGTGTCGTCCTGTGGCGGAAAATGTCCATCTGACATCTCTGTGGATGCGCCTATAAAGGAAATAACGTAAAAGAAGTTGTATTGATATCCATCACTACATCAACATATATATCCATATAAATATTATCACATATATCACAATATCTATGTTGTACAATCCTACTTATATTACAACTTCAACAGACTCCTACTTGTATTACAGCTCCTGCACTCCTATAAATACAGGATGCATTATCAATAAAGATTTGCTCTTCTTTGTACAATTTCTATATAGTATCAGAGTCATCTTCTCTAACGAGTTTTTCCTCCAAGATGGCAACCTCATCAGAAATGATCTCTGTCAATAAAGAGACTAATATTGTTGCTTTCAATGATGGGTCTCAATTACCCTTAAAATTGACCTCTACCAATTTTTTATTATGGCGTGCTCAGCTCACATCCCTGCTCATAGGATATGATCTCCAGGGTTATATTGATGGCACCACTGTCTGCCCATCATCTTCCATTGCTTCAACCGATTCAACCTTTGCAAGTGTCCCTAACCCAGCCTTTCAGTGTTGGATTAGGCAAAATAAGTTGATACTTCACGCCATTCTTGCATCTGTTTCAGAATCAGTGATGCCTCTCATTGCTGCTTCTTCCACTGCCCATGATGCATGGACTAAATTACAACAATTGTTTGCAAATCGATCACGTACCCGTGTTATGCAACTCAAGGAAAAGTTAACTCTCATACAGCGAGAGTCTCAGTCAATCATAGATTATCTTCATGCCATCAGAATCATTATTGATGAACTAGCAGTAATTGACTCACAAATCTCAGCAGATGACATAACTCTGTATGTCCTGAATGGTCTTGGACTTGAATTCCAAGATATTGCAGCCCTAATTCGAAATCGTGAGTCTTCTCTTACATTCGAAGAACTTCATGACATGCTAGTCTCTCATGAAAGCTATCTCAAGCGCATTGAAACATCAAATTCAATCACTATTGCTACTGCAAATAGCACTCATCGTCGTCAACAGCCCCCACACTTCTATCGTAATCAACGATCACCCAATGGCTTCTCTGGTCACAATCCAGCCAATAACAACTATCGTGGTCATCGAGAATGGCATGGTAAACCTCAAATCATTTGTCAATTATGTGACAAAATTGGACACTCAGCAAAAACATGCAGGGTAGTTCCACGCAACAAAACAGTGAACTGTGCTTCATCAAATGGAACCAAAGACAAAAAAAAATGGCTTATAGGCTCAGCAGCATCCCACAACATCACATCTGATATTCAAAACTTATCAATCCACTCAGAATATGATGGCACTAATCAAGTAGTCATCGGCGATGGTTTAGGTTTGCAAGTCACCCATGTTGGCTCAATGACTCTTCCCTCTCCTTCCAAATCCTTCAAACTCACTGAAACTCTTTGTGTTCCTGATATTCATCAAAATCTGATTTCAGTCCATAATTTCACTCGTTCTAACAATACTTCTGTTGAGTTTCATCCATTTTATTTTTTTGTGAAGGATCGGAGCACGGGGGTGACTATTCTTCGCGGTAAATGTTAGGATGGTGTTTATCCAATGCTCAGGCCTACTGCTGCCATGCGATCCTCTATTCTAGCACTTGTCGGGGAAAGAACATCAACTGACAGATGACATAAAAGACTTGGTCATCCATCATTTAAACTTGTTGATTTCATTATTCGTCAATTTTCCCTTCCTGTTGTTGGCTCTCGTTCTTCATTATCATCACTATGTTCAGCTTGTCAATGCAATAAAAGTCATAAGTTTTCATCCACTTCTCTTTCCAGTATTCATCCCCTTGAATACATCTACACCTATGTTTGGGATCCTGCTTCTTCAACATCAATTGATGGATTTTGTTATTATGTCTTATTTATTGATCACTTTACTAAATATTGTTGGCTCTTTCCAATTCATCGAAAAAGTGATGTTAGTCCAATCTTTTGTCAACTGAAAGGTCTGCTTGAAAAACAATTTGGGTTTCAAATCAAACACTTATACTCTGATAATGGGGGGGGGGATACTCTGCTCTTCGCAATTATCTCTCTTCCAATTCCATTAGTTGGCTCACTACAGCTCCCCATACACCTCAACAAAATGGAACTAGTGAACGCCGTCATCGTCACATTGTTGAAACCGGATTAACTCTTCTGAGTCAAGCACATCTCTCCTCTTCTTACTGGTCATATGCTTTTCAAACAGCGGTTTACTTAATCAATCGTATGCCATCATCTATTCTACAAAATAAGAGTCCATTTGAATGTCTATTTGGTCGATCTCCTGATTACACAAAAATGTGCATCTTTGGTTGTCAATGTTATCCATGGTTAAAGCCATACACCACCAGTAAATTAGATACAAAATCAAAACCATGTCTGTTTCTCAGGTATTCTACCACTCAAAGTGCATATAAATGTTTGGACCTCAATTCTTCTCGTTTATACTTGTCTCGACATGTTGTTTTTGATGAAAGTCTTTTTCCCTTTTCAAAATCTGCATCTGTCAACATACCTTCTCTGTCAGTTGATGAAGTTCAACAAAAGGATCTTCAAATCCCAGCAGTGCCTTTACTTGGATTATCACCATCCTTGCAATCTACCGTGCTGACTAGCTCTCCAGATGCTTCGTCTTCTTCTTCATCTGCTCACACAGCATCTCCATCTACTGCAGACCCACCATCTCCTGTGATACAATCACAAACAGGTACTGTCATCACTCATACACCCATTCGTACACACTTCATGACAACTAGATCAATGAACAACATTCATAAACCAAAGCAGTTTTACCTAGCCACCAAATATCCTCTTCATACACCTACAGAGCCAACATGTGTGTCTCAAGCATTACTGGATCCCAAGTGACGTAAGGCCATGTCTGAAGAGTTCACAGCACTAGTAAAGCATGGAACATGGGAGCTTGTTCCTTCAAATTCCAAAATTAAACCAATCGGCTGCAAGTGGGTGTTCTGCATTAAACACAATTCTGATGGCAGTATATCTCGCTATAAAGCAAGACTTGTTGCAAAGGGATTTCATCAAAAATATGGTTTGGATTATAATGAGACTTTTAGTCCTGTCGTAAAATCTGTAACCATTCGCACAGTTCTTTCTCTTGCAGTTCAACATAAATGGCAGCTTCGACAGCTTGACATCAACAATGTGTTTCTGCATGGCAAGCTTCAAGAACATGTATTTATGGTGCAACCACCAGGCTTCATTGATCCCACTCTTCCATCTCATATTTGCAGGTTAAAGAAGTCCCTTTACGGATTAAAACAGGCACCTCGTGCATGGTACCAGAAATTGTGCACCTCTCTTCTTGAACTGGGATTTCAGCAGTCAAAATCAGATTCGTCCCTCTTTATTTATAATTGTGGTGAGGACAAAATATTCCTTCTGGCTTACGTTGACGATCTATTAATCACTGGAAGTAACCTTGCAATCATCTCCAAAATCATCAATCACCTCATCAAGTGTTTCTCATTAAAGAATCTTGGTTCACTGCATTATTTTCTGGGAGTTGAGGTATTACCTGTACATAATGGGTTATTCCTGTCACAACACAAGTACATCTGTGATTTATTGACACGCAACAAAATAGATGGTGCCAAACCAGTAAATACTCCCTTAGCCACTAAGGATCAACTACAACTCAATGATGGATCTCCATCTATGGATCCTACAGCTTATCGTCGAGTTATAGGTGCACTACAATATCTATCTCTGACCAGACCTGATATATCATTCCCTGTCAACAAGCTTGCTCAATTTCTCCATCAACCCACTCATCTTCACTGGATTGCTGCCAAACGGATCCTATGCTATCTAAAAGGGACTCCTCACCATGGCATTCTTCTTCAACGCAGCAATACTCTCAATCTGCATGGATTTTCTGATGCAGATTGGGCAGGGAACAAAGATACAAGAGTCTCCACCTCAGCATACCTCATTTTCCTAGGAAATTGCCCAATTTCTTGGAGTACTCGCAAACAACGTGCTGTCGCACGGTCTTCTACGGAGGCTGAATATCGGGCCCTTGCTTCAGCAACTTCTGAAATCATCTGGATTCATTCCTTACTGCGTGAACTGGGTGTTACAATTTCCACACCTCCAAGCCTGCGCTATGATAATATTGGGGCTACCCAATTAAGCCTCAATCCAGTTCTACACTCCAGAATGAAACACATTGCTATTGATCTTCATTTCGTCCGAGATTTGGTTACAAAAGGCTTACTTCAGGTCTCTCATGTCAGCACACATGATCAGCTGGCTGATCTCTTAACGAAAGCCTTGCCTCGTCAGCAATTTCATAAGTTATGCAACAAGATAGGCTTGTCTCCTGGAACGCCTATCTTGCGGGAGCGTATAAAGGAAATAACGTAAAAGAAGTTGTATTGATATCCATCACTACATCAACATATATATCCATATAAATATTATCACATATATCACAATATCTATGTTGTACAATCCTACTTATATTACAACTTCAACAGACTCCTACTTGTATTACAGCTCCTGCACTCCTATAAATACAGGATGCATTATCAATAAAGATTTGCTCTTCTTTGTACAATTTCTATAGCGTCGTCGTGTACTCTTCCTGATGGTGTGGCGTGGGGACTCACACGATAGACGGAGACGTGACGATGAACAGTTGAACTTTTTTTCCTTTTTTCTCTCTCTTTCACCCTAAACTACATGACAGCCCCCGGTTTTATGGCTATTTCATTTCAGTCCCTGCTCTTTCAATTGTGTTGTATGATCCTTATTTTTGTTATATAAGTTTTGATTTGTTGCAATTGTGTCATTCGATTGAAATTGATTATATATTATATTTCATTTCAGTCCTCATTCTTTTAATTTTGGATTTGGTTCTAAATCCTTTAATATTTTTGGTACAAAAAATTTGATTTTTTTAATTTTTTTCTTTTAATTAAAATTAATAATATATTTGATTTTCATCTCACGCAGGAGCTCTTGTCATGTACACCCGCTGTAAAGCAGGCCTTAATGTTTCCATACTCCACTTGCATCCACCGCTCATTTGCATTAAAGAAAAAAAATACAATTAGAGAAAGTCAGAATTTATTGCAACAAATCGGAGGATAAAAGGGACCTCAATCCTCAGGTCACCTTAAGAAAACAATCATAATTATTTATTTTTATTTGTTCATTGATTGCAAACGATGTGGGTGCTATAAAGAAACTTGAACAAGGCATAGTTTCGTGTTTCTTTTACTGTCGAGACACAATTGTGCTGTCAGTCTTCATAGTGCAATTCTTTTTGTCCATCTTGAAAATTATACAGAAACGGGTATCGATCTTTACATTTTTTCAATTTCATCCTCACATTATTTTGACATTGTTTTATGTTTTATGGATTAATTAACCTCAAAAGTTTTTAATTAAATAATATTTATCATAAAAAATCATGTCTTTTATATATATATAAAAAAAGAAATACATGAACAAAGAAAAGGAAGTTTTCGAGTGGGAATATAAATCTTTTCCTTCTAGATTCAAACTATTAGAATTTTTTCAAATATTTTTTTTAATGCTATTACTTTTTATTCAAAAAAACATATTGCAAAAATAATGTTATTGTAAATAAAAAAATATAATTTTAACTAAAAAACACTTTTATCTATAATTTTAAATAAATCTGTATTTTTATTTCCGTACAACTAGATAAAAAATAAATTTCAAAAACCATATACTATTTCACGAGGATAATTGTGCTATTTGTTTGTTACGGCCATGTTTAAGAGTGTGGTTGAGATTGGTTTCCAAAATGTTTTTCGTTAAGAAAAGTATTAGAATGATTTTTTTTATTTTTAAAAAAATATTTTTAACATTAGCATATTAAAATGATCTAAAACATTAAAAAAAAATGAAAAAAAATCATTTTTTTTTAAAATACAATATAAAACAGGACATACATTACTCATCTATCAGACTTGACAACATTTCTTACGGGGGGGGACATTTGAAATGTGCTACTAAAATATATTCGATCACAATGAATAAGTAAATCTTACCCACCGTAATTAAGAAAAAAAGACAATTTTAAGAAATTATAAAATTCTTAATAAATTGGTTAATATTTTTTATTAAAAATAAGAATTTTATAGTATCATATTGGCACTTTATTTAACTATAAGGTTTTAATTTAAAAAGTGTTTTTTTTTTAAAAAAAAAGGTCGATAAAACCAATAATGTTAAAATTCAAATACAATAATGTAGATGGAAATTCATCATATAATTAAATTGGACCCTTACGTGTTAGTTTACAGGTATTTTTTTCGATCATTCTACGGTTTTATCTTTGATTTTTTGAAGTACTTAACTAACTTAAAAAAATATATATACTGTTAAACTGGATCCTAATCTTTTTTAATATCATTTGTATTATTTCTTTTGACGGACTGAACTAATATTAAAAAGCAAAATATACATAACTCAAAATATATAAATAAATAAATTGCTTTGAAAATGTGCCAATAAAAGCAGATAGAGAGGATGACATGAGCTGGCATAATCATGAACGTCAATTCATGCGCCAGGTACGTAATCCAACCAGGAAACACAGATCATACATTCATATCTCTGTCAATGTATCTCCATTGGCACTCTACTTTTTTTTATTCGGTAAACTCCATTTATTTCAGGTATTGTTTGTGTAATATCGAATATCCCGAACTCTTAAAGCTACAAACGATTTGTCAGCATTCAGCTATATATTCTACCAGATAAATGATCAAAGCACAATGTAGCTAGCTAGCTAGCTCGCGATTTGCTTCCATGCCGGGTCTCATCCCTCCCTCCATCCACCTTTTTCTTTTCACACCATACGTAATTGCGCCCACTTATCCATCGAAACGGAATAAAAAGTTGGAAGCTCTGCTATGTAACTAGCTAGGGTAGTGAATGATAGTAATAATAATAATAGCAGCAGCAGCAGCAGCAGCACAGGTCTGGAGTTTCGTGGATGGGTCACTGTCCATGTAGCCGCGTGATGCTTGCCACTGTTTGGCATGCGAGCCTAGCCTCTTCTTTTTAAAAGCAAACAAGGTTTTGTAGCTGGGATTGATTGATAATTAATGGCTAGTGGAGTTGAAAGGCCAGGGAGCACCGATTTCACACGCCTAAGCTAAATGTATACTGCAAATATACTGTTGAAATTTAAAAAAAAAAAAGTCAGCAATTACCTCAAACCCGAAGATACCACAGGGATTAGAATAAGTGAAAACGAATCCAACAATGAGTAGACAGGAAGAAGAATAGCTGCTGTCGAAAACACCATTATATCTCCTCGGGGCAAGAATCAACCACGACTCGGCACAGATGATCACCATGAAAACGCCAATCCATGAATATCTCCGCCTTCTATACCACTGCCGGAAATTATATATTACATTGAGGGAGGGGAATTTGGTGGTCGATCAGTGCAGTGCAGGATTGTCAACCTTAGCTTTTTTTCCTGTTCTTAATTTAATTGATCGAAGTTCTTATAATTATTTATTTTATTTTGAAAATCTTCAATTTAAAAAACCATGTTACCGATAAATAAAGAAAACCAATTTCTCAAAAAAAGAAAACGTGAACAAGAAAGAAGAGCTTTGACTGAAGAAATGATTTTATTTCACTATTCGTTAAGTTGTTTTGGATATTTATTTTAATCATCACAAAATTAAATACATAATAATAATTATCAAATAAACTAAAAGAGCTCAGAGTCACTACTGTAGCTTGTGTGTATTTTCACTGTGGATTACAATAGTAATACTCAATTTTTGGGTGGGTTCGGGTCGCCGGTTCACTGGTTTTTTCTCTTTTTGTACAATAAAATAACAGTTTTATCCCTCAAAAAAGATTAAAAAAAAAACAGGTTATGGACGGAGGGGTTCCGATGTAATTGCACAATTTCGGTCCGGTTTGGTCCGATCCGGTCTGCCGCATTTTCTATTTTTTTATAATTTTTTGCACAGTGAAATCACCATTTTGTCCCTCTAAAAGGACAAAAATAAGCTCTAGGTGGGAGGGGTGCCACGAGAATTTCATATTTTTTGAAAATAGATAAATACGGATATAGCCCCTAATAAGACAAAATTGATGACTTAGACAAAGGGATAGACCGGTAATTGACTTTAATTTTTTATTCTTTTTCTCGGAATACTGTTGGCGCGTGTGGCACACGCGACCGACAGTATTCGGCCTCACGCCCTGTTCGGGAGGCACGTGAGGCATCCTGCGGTCGAAGAAAATGGGCAACCGGCGTCTCGGACGATGCGCCGTTGTGTGATCTTCCTCTTGGTGTGGCGCGGTTTCCTAACCGGTGGTCGTATCAGTGTCGATGTCTGATTAAACGTCTTTCTCCTGTTTTCTCTCTCTTGCACTCTAAAGTGCAGGAGTGGCCCCCATTTTTTCGAGTTCTGCACTTACATCCCTGCACCTTTAATTTTATTTATGGTCCTGATTTCTGTTATATAAGTTTTGAATTATTGCAATTGGATCATTCGATTGAAATTGATTATATATTTAGGTTTTACTTTAGTCCTCCTTCTTTTAATTTTTGGATTGGGTTTCAATACCTTATTATATTCGGTACAAAAGTTTAGATTTTTTCAATTTTGTCCTTAGATTGAAATTGATAATATATTTGATTTTCATTTCGGCCCTTATACTTTTATTTTTTTATTTTAATCCTTTTATTTTTTTTATATTTATAGAATAGTCTCTATTTTAGTCTGTGTATATATAAGTGTGCTCTTGGCTTTGGTTTTTAATTTTTTTAATTTTTTTATTTGTTGAGGTGGTATTTTTTTTTTAAACAATTAGCTCTTAAATTTTATTTTGTGTCTATGATCATTTGAAAATTGATAATTGTTTTCTCTCCCCTTGTTCTTTCTTCGTTTTTTTATTCGTTTATTTATTTATTTTTATTTTCAATTCAAATGAATATTTTTCACCTGATAATTTTTATTTTATTTTTTTGTTTGATCTTTTGTTAAAGTTTTTAGGATTTTTTTAGTCTTTCATTTATTTTTGTTTTTTTTTTCATTATTAACACAATAATAATAATAATAATAATAATAATAATAATAATAATAATAATAATAATAATAATAATAATAATAATAATAATTTTAGTTGTTTTTCTTGCTTACTCTTTTGTTAATGTTTTTGAGTTTTTTTCTCCTAGGATAATTTGATAATTTTTATTGTTTTGATAGTAATAACAATGATAATTTTAGATATTAAGACATCGATGTTACTATTGTTATAATAGGGTGTGTTGATCTGTTTTATTATATTAAACTTTCATATATAGATATTATATTTTAATTTTGAACCAACAAATCTTATTAATTTCTTTAATCCCAACAATTATAAAAACTTTTCGCTCAACCCGTAGTGTAGTTCGATCATTTTTTTTTTAATTTTCAAGTCAAATAATTTTTTTCAGCTAATAATTTTTATTTTATTTTTTTATTTGCTCTTTTGTTAATGTTTTTAGGCATTTTTTAGTCTTTGATTTAATTTATTTTTTTCATTATTAACGCAATAATAATATTATTAATAATAATAATAATTTTAGTTTTTATTCTTACTTGTTTTTTTGTTATTTTTTTGTGTTTTTTTCTTGGGGTAGTTAAATAATTTTTATTCTT
Organism: Salix brachista; assembly: GCA_009078335.1. Classification (NCBI taxonomy): domain Eukaryota; kingdom Viridiplantae; phylum Streptophyta; class Magnoliopsida; order Malpighiales; family Salicaceae; genus Salix; species Salix brachista. The sequence continues at coordinate 9,979,189 of CM018587.1, forward strand.
TTGACAATAATGATGATGATAATTTTAGATATTAAGACTTCGATGTATTGTTGTTATATTAAGGTCTGTTAATCTATTTTATTCTGCCTGCAATATAATGTAGGCAATTAACTAGTAATTATCACGAAGGATCTCGTGACAGAGAGCAGGCAAATCGTTAGCCAGTGAAAATTAAAAAGGAGAGCGAGGATAACTAGCTGAAGATCAAGTGAGGTGGCAATCACGTCTCCTAAAGGGTGGAGGGCACCCCCGAGAGAGAAGGGAAGAACCCTAGTAGAAAGACATGGGCTTTGTTATCTACTGAGAATTTTGGTGATGCCCATGCATGCGAACGTATCTATAACAAGTTTCCGTCACGGCTTGAAGGGAAGTCGAGCGACCGATGCCTGATTTTCAAAGAGATAATTTTTTATATATAAATATAACGAATGAGAATGAAATTGTTAAGAAAATCAGATATAAAAACTATATCAAATAAAATAAATAGCAAGAAAAAACCCGATGACCAAATATAAAATGAAGTTAATAGAGGAAAACCGAAAAGAATATAATACTATAAATTAATTAAAAAAAACAACTAAAAAATATAAGTATAGCAAATTAAAAGGTTGATGTGAAGTGGTGCGATGACGGACATGAGAATCGAGAAAAGAAGAAGAAAGTCAATCGTCGAGAAACCCATTAGGAATTACATGCACCGACTAGAAAGATAGTCCCCGCTGTTGTGAATTGAAAAACAAGGAAGCCAAATTTTATCCGTTGTGAGCCACCATACACATCGCCAGAAAACAACACTCAGCAACATTTTTTTATAAAATCATTTATTAAATTGCACTTGGATCACATGATCATTGCAAAAGTTCCAGTTTATATGGCTTTGAAGTAGAGCCTGGGATTCTTTTTTTTCAAGAGCCACAAAGTAGTCACACTGTACATGGTAAGAGGAAATTCAAAAAAAAAAAAAACTAGACCCAGCAACCAAGTAATTTGACTGTGCAAAATAAAACGGATAATTCTAAAAAGAAATGGACCTAGTAAAAAGACTATTTTACCCTTCAAAGACAGCTGTGTTTTTTTTATTGAGAAATCATCTTCTTACTGCCATAATCCATCAATTCCGCATGATTTAGGTTATTGTGATTTTCTGTTTCCTTGTATTTATTTTTTTTGCTAAACAAAGTTACATGTAGTAACTAAAACGAAACTTCAGATAAATTTGGCATTCACTGAGCCATACGATCCATGTAATATTAAAACAATGCATTATTGCTTCAGATCATGCATTTTCACGGGAAAGAGAAAAGAGTATCTTACCATTTCCCTTCTCATCAACAATATTAAAGGCTAGGATTGCTTCTTGGCAAGGCATAGAATTACTCCAAACGATTCACTCACCAAAAGAGGATTTTTTTTGACAAAGTAGCAGCACAATTAAAAAAAAAAATTATAGCTCATTTAATAAATTGAATTTAACTCTTAAAAACAGCTCAACCCAATAGATTGTGTTAATCTCAGACGGCACAATTCATAAAATATTTAAAAAAAAACAGATTTTATCCTAGATTTTTTTTTCTAAACCCAAAAGATTTAGAGCTTGCAAAATCTTCAAAACAAATTTTTCCTCGATTTTTTCTCTGCACTTGATTTTTTTTTATCATTTAGTAAAATGACGTTAGTAAATCAATTTTCCAAAAATCAATCTAAGCCTTGCAAAATCTTGAAAGAATCGACTTTGTTTTCATTCATAAAAGGGCAGAATTTTAATACAAAGGAAGGACGGAGAGAATGAAAATAAGACCTTCAATTTTCTATTATCCATAGGAAGCCTTGGTTTTCCATTTGAGCTCTAGCATGGGGCCCCTATTAGTTAACATAGAGAGCATAGCTTAAAGAGGTCCAACTACCATATACCTTCATTCTTCATTCAATGGGTTAGCATGCAGATTCACTCCATGTCTACAGAACCACCAAAATGTGCATGGCTAAAAGCAGTGTCCTTTTCCCAGCTGACCTGCAAATACAAAGACAAATAGAACATGAATATATAATATTCAATGTATATTGATTTTCTGAGTCCACGATGAAACAAGTGAGAAAGGAAATTGAATACACACAAAGATGTCTTTCGCCATTCACCTCAACTTCACGTGGAAAAGATTGACATCAATAACACATGGAGTGAACATGCATCTGCATCAAATGGACCACAGATAGTCAGCCAAGAGCCATCTCAGTCCTATAAGTGCACCACTACCAGCACCGTAATCTCTTGCAGCAAACATTCAATTATTCAATTCTTCCATGATGATAAACTGCCTTTTCAATCACTCTGATAGAAGATAGAAAGTTTCTGTTAATGGGAGGGGCAAAGAATGCACCTGATTAGGGTTGCCAACCACCAAAATGCAACTAGATAAACCAAAGTATATTCATCTAAGGGCACCTTAGAAGCCACTAAATCAATCACTCAGTTATGTTCATCAGCCTAGTCAAGTAATAAGAAGCAATTCCAATTCCACAGAAATCACATTGCAAACCCTCTGTTGTATAGATTGCCGGAACCAGACATTTGATACTTCAAATCCTCATAGCTAGGAACATATTTGCTAAATCCCATCCCTCCATTTCCCAGGAATTCTGGCATACATGGATCACTAATGTTTTTTACCTCATTCCAACCACCCATACTGCCATTTGACATGTGCATATTTCTATGCTGTTGAGCTGTCAAATGTGTAAATGGCGATTGTTTGTTGGGTGGGGATTGATCAAGAAGCATAGGTGAAATGGTGTAAGCATCATCTAGTGGAGAGAATCTATTCCCGAAGTGATCTGACAGCCTGGGGTTCTGCTGAGCAGAAATTGATTGCCGCATCAGCATTTGAAACTCTGAATCATGATCAAAAGGATTAAACTGGGGAGATAAAGCTGGTTTTGCATCAAAGACTGGATTATTCAGCCTTGCTGACAGAAATCCTTTGCCAACTTCCATTATTGCAGGATCAATAAATTCAACATCCCCAGAGATGCCAATATTCCTAGATAGTGGAGCAGAGTTTTGTAGAAAATGATTTGCTGAAGAATAAAGAGAAATATTAAAACTCAATAAAGAGAAAGTTGACAAAAAGGAATAAACCATCATAAATTATAAATCACAAACCAGAATGGTCAAAATCATAGTGTACTGCCCCATGAGTAAGAAAGCCTGGAGGTACAGCTCTTCTTGGCACTGAGAATCCTGGAGGGGAAGAGGTTGAAGTTTTGGAAACTGTTCATGCATTGCAGTAAGAAAAAAGTCAGGAGAATAGTTAGGAAGATTCCTAAGATTACCAAAATAATAAATGTTATCATCCCAGTCTCTGAAACATGCAATTGGAATTCAAGGAGTTCATATAATTACTAAGAGTTTCTTTTTTATTTTAATTTGTTATTAAATGCTAAGAAAACTTCACATAACTGATGGCACAAGCTATGAGAATCCAAGCATTTTGGCATTTCCAAATATAAATGAAAACTATATGGTAAACCTTCCTAGAAAACTTTCCACGATGATCATAAGAACTAGAATAACTGTACCGAAGATATGACTAAACCGTCACTACTGTCACTATGTCAACTCCATCTCTGACTTTCTAAAGATCAATGGAATTGCTTGTTCAATCCAAATGACACCATTCTCACATGTCAGAATTTTACCTTCAATAGGCCATGTCTAAAATTAATGAGCATCTCAAATTCTGAAAAATAACTGACAACACACACCTGCCCTACCAAAACTGATACCAAGCAAAGATGTAGCCTAGCGAAAAGAAAAGAGGGGAAAAAAAAATTTAACATAGGGAGCAAGATAAAACTTGAAAGGCATTTACTTTCATGGGTTATCCTCAACAACATATGAAACAGAAGCCACCATATCATGTCAGCCTCAATGGCCATGTTGTTGTAACTATAAAACATCCTAGATACCAGCAGTTACTCTTTAATCCATTAAAACATTCAGAAGCTCTGCTAAGGAACAGACCCCAGAAACCAACTCCATGTTTCTTCTGAATCTAGGCATGTCTCCCAGTGGGGTGAATGAAAAAAAAAAACACCTAATAAAGGCTAGATAGCTAATTCAGCCTCCCAACTTCAAAGATTGTCTAGAAGTTAATATTCCAGAAGGCATCCTAGACTTTTATAAGGAGTTGGATGTTATTTTGAAAATACATAAACCATTTTACCTGTTGACAAGGTAGGAAACATCCCAGTTCCCTACATGTCCACATCACCAATCAAATTTATTTACCACCTTCCAACACGGTTGTAGGCCAGGACAGTCATGGCCTAAGTGGTAGCAAAACCTTATCACTAGAGAACAGATTAAGCTAAAATCTTCCACTCAACCAAAAAAAAAAAACAAAGAAAAAAGAAAAGAAAAGAAACAAGAAAGAAAGTAACTCATGTGCATACTTTCAAACTTTGAATACAAAGATAAAATTGCCAATAAAAAGGAGATTCATCATTTACATCTAAGAAAGAAATAAAATTCCCTGTTATTCAAGGAAATTAATTAAAACATGTAAACATACGAATACTGTTAAGGATACAAAGAATTTTTTAATACATCTCACACTGAATAATTAACTAGCCTACAAATGAATGACAAAATATTAATTTTAAAAAAACTTTTGTTAATGATAGAGTCATTTCCTATTTCTTTAGCAAGAATGGCTAAAAGAAAACAACACATTATTTAGTAAGAGAGTTTAGAAGTATCCCTAGCATTACTCTTTGTCATAGATGGTTTTCTGCACTCGGGGCATTATTCACAAAAACATACAGAAATGACATCATATATTGAAGAGAAAAAACTAGCATAAGATAATGGTAAGAAAAATATTTGATGGAAATTAACAAGAATAAGCATTAGAGCCAGAGCAAGAAAGCAACAATACTGCACTGGAACTGTAGTACATCCAGTAATATGAAAAGAACAGCTTTACAAGAAATAGGACAGTGCATCATATCAAATTAGGTAGCACTCACCAGAAAAGCTAGAAGATGTGAAAGGATGCCTGCTGAGAAAACCATTTGACTCCACAGAAGTAATATTTGAAGAGATACTACGGTAATTGTCCATCCAAGGTTCCTTGTTTTCAACAATATGATTTGAGGCAGGAGATTTATTTGTTGCATTTTCAAGAGAATATTCAAAATTAGACAAGTGATTAGAGAAATCATCCTGCCTGGCAAATGAGAACCTTGATTGACTACTCTCCTGTGGTTTTCGTATGCATGGCATTTTGAGGGAACTTTGTTGTGTATCATTATCAGCCAGGAACTTAACTAAACTCTGAGGTGATGTCAACGAATCTTCCCACACACCAGAATCCATGGATAGAATATTTGAGATAATGCTGCTCTCATCTGTATCTTGATCAAGTTTACAGTCACCACTGGCCAAATTACCATGTTCTTCCAGGCACTTCCCTGATCCTACCTCTAAGAAGACACTAGAATGATTAATAGACCTGTCCCACTCAGTAAGGTCATTAGCTTGCCTGTCAAGCAATCCATTAGACAAAACTTTGTTGCCAGATCTGAATGGAAAAGCAACCTCATCAAGCTTAGGGGGGAGAAAGCTTGGATGTACATCAGCAGTGCATTGATGAATCTGGCCTTGCTGCCAAGACTGTTCCAAATGCTGTTTTGGAGAAGGAAAGGATGATATGGGTGGTTGATTATGGATGATTTCAAAGCCCTGGACTTCTTGATCATCAAAACATGGTAAATCCTCAACAAAAGCACTCCGTGTTGGCAAGATTGACCACTCGCTAAGTGGCTCACTCACAAATGGTTGTGAGACTTGACTTTTGGGCAGTTTATGAATAGAAATCGAAAGTTCTGAAACAACAGGTTCACAGTACTCATCCTTAAGGTTACCATCAATGCTAATTGATGATAACCCAGAACATAGTCCCTGAAGATCCCCATCTGAATGAAAATTTTCATCCTCATCCAGACTAGTAATACAAGATGGTTTGGTGAGTTTTGAAGGGCTTGTTCCAGCTGATGGCAATGCAGTATCTCCAGCACTGTCCTGAGATGCTGGTGAACAAGGTAAATGGTCAATCAATGTTAAATTGGCAGGATTCACTTTACAGCTTCCTTCAAGTATGGTTCTTTTTATGTCACCAGAATTTTTGGTGCTCACAACTTCTGATGCAAGAGCACAGGGACCGTGTGATGTTTCAGGTATATGATTTGGAGTTCCACCTGACGATGACAAACTTTTCACTGGTGGCAAACTGCCAGCAACACATGTCACCCTGATAAAAGACATTAAATGGTATGTAATAAATTCTCAATGCCACATATCATGAGATAAAATTCAGGATGACACATATCATAAGATAAAATTCAGGATGCCACATAACAAACAGATATCATACCATGAAGCTGCTCCATGTAGTGTATTGGATATTCCAGCACCACTTTCCGCATATGAACTGCTATCCCAGTTCATTATATTTTGCTGGAAAGCAATAATCAGGATATTTCAATTAATGAGCACACTGCAGGGTAAATACAGTACTACAATATGGTTTGCAGATTTCATTTATTTGAACTTTACTGAACTGGAGATCATTCCCTACTTTAACTTCTTAATGATAACATCAGAGTATAGAATATAATGATCAGTCCTACAAGAATATCTAGTCCCCAACCACCAAAAATAACCAAATTTTCCACAAAGGCAATGTATAATGTGGAGCCTTACGTTAGAACTTTTGGAATCATTTTTGGCTGTCAATGATATGTTCCTATTGGTGCACTCATCTGCTGGGGGAGGCAAAACATTTCCTGAACGCCGATGCAAGTTATTTGTAGCACCAATAATTTGTTGCACTCTACTCCTTTAAAACCAAAATGAGGTAATTTAAGTAAGATTGAAGTATATATGAATAGCAGAAGAACCGCGGTATTAGGCAAGTCTTCTAAAGCAACCGAATTGGTGTAAGAGAGATGGAAAACTGAAGAAAAGGGGGAGACCCTGTCTGTATCCCTTAAAACCAAAATAAGGTAATTTAAGCAAGATTGGTGTATATATGATTAGCAGAACCAGCAGTATCAGGCAAGTCTTCTAAAGCAACCTATAATAATGTAAGAGATGGAGAACTAAAGAATAGGGGGAGACATTCACAATGGACAGGAACCGAGTGGAAGACAGCATTATATCATTACATAGTGCAGCTTCAGTGCACATCCTTTAAGAAAATTACAAAGGATCGTGATTCAAAAATTAAAGACAAGAGCAATACCTTGTAAAGGCTGAAACTAAATCATCTTTTGTAAAACTATCTTCTTCAGAGCCAAAATCATGCAAATATAAACAGTCTGGAATGCTGCAAGGCTGGACCAAAAGAAATATTGGTCACAGAGAAAACATAAAAATCTCAGTTCTTGGTATTCAGACTCATAAAGGAAGAACCTTTGTGTGAGCTTACCATATTTTTCAGCCATGCATGGCAATATTTTGTCGTTCCAAAACATGCCCTGTATAGGAAAACTCTTATTAATCATCAGATTGTCAATATAAAAAGTAACACACAGGAGAAGAATAAGATGTGCTTACCTCAAGGATCTACCTTCTAAGACAAAACTATGCACTGATTGAATACAACAAGCTGCTTCCTCCTCTTTTGCATATGTTATATACCTAAGAAGTGAAAAAAATGTACAATTTTAACACTACAAAATATCAAATAGCTACAAAATGACAGAATCCCTGGTTAGGATTCAAGTTTCCGCTCACTGTGTGGGAGGGAGAGAGCATGTGGCAAAAACATGGCCAAAGAGCTTACACACAACAGCTGTTGTTTGCAGAATGTTGAATCGCCCCTGTTGCAGTTCGAGATATAGACACCTTCAGAACCTTTCCATATTGGCCAAAATAGTCTCTTCGCTGAAGAAGCTGATAGAAAGCAAAATACACCTCAGACTCTCGAAATATATAAAAAAGAGTTACGCGAACTTAAAATAACCACAGCATGATTATATATACTTCGAAAATGTAATGAGATGCACAAAGATATGCAAGAATACTCACGGTTTCATCTGCAATATTGAGAGGTAATCCAATTATATACACTAGATTCCGTTGAATGACTCTAACATTGCTTAGATGCATCCTCCCTTCAGATGATTTTGGCTTCCCTTTATGTGACTTCAGTTTTCGCTCTGAATTCATTTCAGCCACTAGCCTGAACGCATGGTGAATTATGAACATCAACAACTCATCAAATCGCATTTGCACAAAAGAAAGAGAACTGCAAAGCAAGCATGATGATAACCTTTCGCAGTTTGCTGCCATCCCTACTATCTTTTCTTTGTCGTATGGTATACGACAAGCCGGGCAGCGGCCCTCAGAATTATCCTTGTCAGCCATTTCCATAATGTGGTTCCAGCACCAAACACAGATCTGTGATAATAAGAGAAGAAAACAGGTGTGAACAAAATATAATAAAAAAGTGGAAAGTTGACAGCCCTTTCTTCACACAAAAAGTAACAACAAAGTGAGATTTCAGAGGTTAAACCTCATAGCCACATTGGCATGGCTTCAATTGCTGATCCGTCAAATCCATCTCCTCAGCACACAATGGGCATGTCTTGTCTCCCTTGTCGCTCATGATTGCCCTGTAAAAAATTCACCAATATTAAACATATCTTCATAAAATATAATTTAAAAAGAATCCTCCTTGAATTGGATCCCCCGTCTGTAACATGCCACCACCAAGATTTCCAAGGAACCATAAAAAGTTTTTCAAAAAAACCACTCAACTCTACCAACTCTCACAGTTTATACTAGTTAAAGAATATAAATTCACCAACATTACTGGGTTTTCTCAGCAACCAAGCAGAGTGTCATGAGGTAAAATCCTCATAAATTCAATTAAATATAATCAAATCATGCAACTGATGAAAAATTAAACACTTCCTTTTCACTATGCAACAAAGTCAACAACAAGAACTACATACAAAATAAACAGTTTTTTAAGAAGTAAAAATTGAAACTACTCAATCTAACAAAAAAATCATACATTTGTACATCCAAAGCCGAATCAGGATCCGAAAAATCAGAATTTAATTTCATGATGTGTTAGGCAAGAGACGGATTTCTCAATTTCGTTTTAGGTTTAACGATCTAGACTATTAATATTATTATATAAGAAAAAAAGAGTCACCAAAGTCTGGATCTTAAATGATAAGAGATAGAGTTAAGGTCCGCCAAAGAAATGAAGAAATTAAACAAAAGAAGAGAAGAGAGTGATTACTTTGTTTCGAGGTACGGAGAGAGACTTACAGTGATGAAGAGAAAAGCAGAATGGAGCAAGGAATCTGTGCTTTGAGTTTGTGTGTGTGTGTGTGGGTGGGTGGGTTGGGGGAGGGGGGAGGATAGCGACCTTTGGATAAAAGAGAAAGCCACGAAGAAGAGTGTGTGGGTGAGTGTCCGTGTTTTTATTTTATGATTTATGGATAAACGGACGGACGGACTGGATGGTGTGGTGATTCTGCTGTGATGGAATACATGTCCATTCGATGCGCTTGTGCTTCTGTGCTTTGTGTTTGCTTACCATTTTCATGTTACATCAAATATTGGTATTTTGTTTTTTTAATTGAAATAGAATATTTTAGTTTTGAAGTATTTTGATAAAAAAAAAATAGAATATTGTATTTCAAGATTGTGCTATTTATGTATATATATAATTAAATATATTAATTCAAAAAAAATTAATTCAAATCCAAAAATAAAATTATTTAGAATTGTGCAATTTAAATTTTAAATATAAATAAAAAAATGAAAGTTGAATTGATATAACTCGACTGACTTGATGAGTTCAAAAATAACATGAAAATTGATAAAAATATAGTTTAATTAATAAAATCAAGTTGATATCTTAAAAAAATATCGAAACAACGATATATTGAATCAACTCGGGTCAACCTTTCAAATGTGTGACTTCTGTTATAAGACCAAGATAACCTTAAATAAAGCAAATCAAATTAAATTATAAAGTTCAATTCGTAATAAACTCATTGTTGAATAATGAAATTGAGAAAAACTTAATCTAAAAAAGACACAGTAAAATAATTTTTCTAAACAAAATTATGAACATGTATAATATTACATGAATGTCATCATCAATCTTGCAAGGTCATTACATTCTTTGATTGCTCTGAAATATATATATATATATATATGTCAAGAGACTCCTCATAAAATTTTATCTCAATCTAATGGTCGGATTAAGAGATATGATTGATATTGTAAAGTTATTCATTATTTAAAAAAAAAATAGTATTTAGTCGGAACGGAACAGACGGAACGAAACTTCCAAACAAAATTTGGGCAAAATTTCTGAAATGGGCTGAAATTTTAAGCGAGGTAAAAATTATGTCGTTTTATCTCGTGTTTTTAACTGGAATGAAACATTTCAGCCGAAATAAAATAAAATCAACAACATTGTGCTAAAACATTACATGAAATTCAATGAAAAACTAAAATGAATATTGTTGTGCATCCATTTTTCATATATTGTATATTTTTTAATAATTTATTTTTATCTTTACAAGTTTTGTTTTAAATAATTTAATTTATTAGAAAATAGTAGAAGTAAGAGGGAGAAGAATTAAAAAAAGGCCAAGTTGAGAGATTATTAAAAATATATATTTTGGTCCTTAAACTTTGCAAATAATACAAATTGGACAATTTTTATCCCTATAGATTTAAAAAATTGATTTTGATATAAAATATAATTTAAATTATTTTTTTAGTTCTTAGATAGAGAGAGGAGCCGTTAGATTTCGGTGGTGAGAGAAGATAATTGTTCAAGCCATTTCTCACCACTAAATAGATTTTTTTTTGTCCCGAAGTTCCACGAGATGAAAGGAGTTTAGTGATGGTTGTTTAGAACCTTAGTTTTGCTTAAAAAACACATGTAAGCCGAAAAAGATAAATCTAGAACAATTTAATTTCTTGTTTTTGGGTATTTTGAGTTGATAAATTGGTTTATGGGTGTCCTAGGAGTGTTGGTGATGTATTTATGGGTTGAAATGACTTAAAATTTTAGGATTTTTGGACAAAAAATACATTATTAACAAATACCTAAAAGAAAACGGAAATCGCTGTTGAAACACTGTTCACGCACTCTAAAATCACTGTGGACGCGAGCTTTCTCCTCCGTGCGTCGCGCGAGTTCGTCCACCCTTTTTTTTTTCCGCCAATGAACAGTGTAATAACGAAATTAGCCCTCGAAAAAGACAAAAAACGCCGCCGGTTTCAGGGGCTCTGAGGTAATTGGCCATTCCGGTCCGGCCCGGTTCGGCCGGGCGGTTTTTTTTTTTAATATTTCTTCAAACAGTGCAGTCACCGTTTTAGCCCTCGATAACGACAAAATAACGCACAGGGTGGGAGGGCTGAAACGGTAATTAGCCAATTTTTTATTATTTTTCGCTCCGGGTTACTGTTGGCGCGTCCCATCACGTGCCATCCATTTCAGCACGCACGCGTGTTTCGGGCGGCGCGTGCGACGTCATACGGCGTCCAAAAATTATCAACCGGCGTGTAGAACGATGTTTCGCCATGATCTCTTCCACATAGAGCGGCGCGTGTAAACATGTTCTCAGGTACGTGTCAATGGGCGTTTGAATTTCCCCCCCTCATTTCTCTCTCCTCCTGCGCATGATGATGTCAACGAGGTAGTGTTTTTTTCAAAGTTTATTTCAGTCCCTGAACGCCCGAATTTGTTGTTCTGGCCCTTATTTCAATTATATCAGTTTTGATTTGTTTCAATTGCGTCCTTAAATTCAAAATCAGTATAATATATAGTTTCAGTTCGGTCCTCCTACTTTTAATTTCCGGTTTAGCTGTAAATACCTCAATAAATTCGGTACACAAGTTTCGATTTTTTCAACTTTGTCCTTTGATTTAAATTCATAATAAATGTGGTTTCCATTTCAGGCCCTGGACTTTTAATTTTTCAATTTAATCCTTTATATTTGATTTTCATTTCAGCCCTTATACTTTTATTTTTTTATATTTCTAGAATATTCCCTACTTTTGTCCATGTATATATAAGTGTACTTAACACAATAATAATAATAATAATAATAATAATAATAATAATAATAATAATAATAATAATAATAATAATAATAATAATAATAATAATAATAATAATAATAATATTTTGATTGTTTTTCTTGCTTACTCTTTTGTTAATGTTTTTTTTTTCTCCGTGTAATTTAATAATAATTATTGTTTTGACAGTAATGGCAATGATATTTTATGTTTTTTCCTTTTGTTAAAGTTTCTAGGATATTTTTAGTCTTTCATTAATTATATGTTCTAATATTTATTGAATATTATCTCATAGGAATATATATAGGGAGAAGAAAACATGACCTAGGATTTTTTGAATAAAAAAAATTAATATCAGTATTCTTCAATACATTTAATATAATGATATAATGAATAAATCGGATAACATAAAAAAAAATTTGTCTTCGAATTTTAATTTTGTGCTTGACACAATAATAATAATAATAATAATAATAATAATAATAATAATAATAATAATAATAATAATAATAATAATTTAATTGTTTTTCTTGCTTACTCTTCTGTTTATATTTTTTTCCCTCCGGATAATTTAAATTTTTTTATTGTTTTGACAGTAATAGCAATGCTAATTTTTATTTTTATTTTATTTTTTTGTTGTATCTTTTGTTAAAATTTCTTGAATATTTTTAGTCTATCATTAATTATATGTTCTAATATTTATTGAATATTATCGCATAGGAATATATATAGGGAGAAGAAAACATGACCTAGCATTTTTTGAATAAAAAAAATTAATATCAGTATTCTTAAATACATTTTATTTAATAATATAATTAATTCATCGAATAACATAAAAACAAATTTTATTGAATATTATCGCCTATAGATATATAAAGAGAGGAAAAAAATGACCTAGGATTTTTTCCTTAAAAAAAATTAAAATATTCTTAAATACATTTAATGTAATAATATCATTAATAAATCTTATAAAAAAATATTTGTATATTTGTATATTTATATCAAATTAAAATATGTAAAACTAATTATATGTTTGAGTATTTATTGAATATTATCGCCTAAAAATATATTAAGAGAGAGGAAAAATGACCTATGATTTTTTGAAGGGCAGAAATTCATATCATGTTTTCTTAAATATATTTAATATAATAATATGATTAATAAATCTTATATAAAAAAAAAGATTGGCTTCAAAATTTAATTTTGTTTTCTTTTATTTAAGTTGGTTTATGAATTTATCTCTCAATTCATTAGCATGTGCTTAGTAGCAGTTTGCAACTCCGCTTTCGTCGTTCCCGCCCGCCTGTCCTATTTGATTCAGTCAGTCGTCTGAAAGTGCTTACGGGGAATTTCCAACTTCGCTGATCTTTCATAAATTTTATCGCTTATAATTTTTAAATTTCTAAATTGAATTATTATCTGAGTATTTAAGCTTATAACAATAATCAACTAATTCAATACATAAAAAAAAATTATAGCATGATTTAAAATTTACAATTCTCTATCTATCAACTAAAAAATTCTTTGCTTACCATATAAATAATCAGTTTGCTACATATAAAAAGCCCGGCGCAACGCGCGGGCTACCCAACTCGTTGTCCCTATTTTTCAACCACCACATGGTGGCAAAAATCTAGACTTTCACACGACATGTCATCTTCCTTGCTAGACAACGTGTTATCTGTGTATTTTTTTATAAGAAAATGGAGATTGATGACCATTATTTTAACTTGATGATGGATAAGTCTAGGATAATTAGATAGTTTGAAGTGTATTGATAAAAATTAATGTAAAGCATGTACTAGTTGATAACTTGAGATCTTCATATATTGATAAAAATATTATTAATATTGTAAGGAATTATACAAAATAAAAAAAATAGAAAATGGTAAACAAATCGATGGACCATTTTAAAAACAATTCCTAAATATATGAATTATCATGAAAAGATCTTATAGTGATTGTATATAAATATTAGGGATGTTACTTTCTTTTGCTTCCACTATACCTAAAATAGGGGGAAACATATCTAGTATAAACTATCAACTTTTATCATGATCGCTATCTTTTCTCATCCTAAAATGTTTTGTACAAAAAGACCAATAAGATCAACAATATTTGCAAGCTCTCACCCTCACCAAACTTTAATCGTTTATACATTTACTAAAATAACATATTTACAACCATAAAGGAAATGACACTTATAAAACATGATCTTGTTAAATTTTCTCTCAGAGAATCCAAATCATGACCCTTTTTTTCCATAAAGAATAAGAAATATCTTCCCATCCAAAATTGATATGGAGCTTAAGACATAAAGGCAACTCCTGCCAAAACTAAGAACTTTGTTCTTTCCTCCATATACCATAAGCCAAAAAGGAAATAACACCTCAAACTATAAAGGGAACTCGTGACTATCTTACAAATAGAATATGTTTATGCATGCAAACCATGTGAAAATGAGTCTAACATATGATTCTTAATCATCTTACTAGAAACAACATACATATTATCAACTAAGAGAAAAAGGAAGAGCATTGAATTGTGAATTAGGGGATACAATTTAGGTTTCTTATGACATCGTTTTAGTTTACAAACACTTATGAGTGTTGTCTTCTGTGTTAATTAGAAAAGCAACATATTTATCTTTCTTTTTTAATGGAAAAACATCAAATATATAGAAGAAAAAACTAAAAACAAATACAGATCTAGTTATTATTATGAAAATATAATATTTATCTTTGCCTTCTTATTCTTTTCCCTTTTCTTTTAATAAAACAAAGACACTCTAAAAATCCTAGGTTGCTTGACTACCAAACTTGCAAGGTATAGAAAAGTTAATAAACTAACAAATGACAAGCGAACGAAAAGAAATAATGAAACTAGAAGATGCAAATTGGAAAAACACAAGAATTTAAATCTTTCAAATATAAAATAATAGAGGTAAGTATGTTAAACCCACACATTCAACACATTAGTAACATATTGTAACAACCCAAAAAAAAATTATTAGTTTTTTTGTTAACCTTTCCCCCTATAAAGGGTAGATGGAGCAAAGTCTCTCCTATATCGGAAGATCCCATGTTATTGACAATGTAACCTGCACACAGTTTGAGTCACATCTCATCCACAATCACATCCATGTTTAGTGCAAACAACTGCATAATTCATTCCAAAATATGCTCAGGACCATATTCATTCTCAAACTCCATCTTACATCGCACGCATAAAATAATAATTAAAAGAGCCAATTCGAACACGAAGATTTCATATATATATATATATATATATATATATATATATATAACATAACAAAATTTAATATTCTAGCTTGATCTAGTACTTTCTAATATCCCAAGCGTATGTTGATACATTTAATATTCTAGAACCAAAATATTTCGAACATAATATTCTATGCAGTTTACATGTTTTCTGCATGACAAAATTACACCACAAATCTCTAAGCTCCTAACTTATACAAAAAGGGATCAAAGACTTAAAATCTATTCCTGACGGGAATGGGAGGAACCTGCAAAATATTGATTTTCCATATATGTAAAAACAATTAAGTAAATACAAGCAATTTACATAAGAAATTTAAACAACATATCTATCAATCTACTTAAATCATATGAGATTCTAAATACAACCATATACACCTTTTTAAGGTTATATAAAAAAAAATTTGTTTTTTTACTACCCCCCCACATCAAAAAGACTATATCCAATACTAATGATCTCCATTAGTGTCTTTAGCTGCCCGTCTTGGAAACAACTAATTAGTTTCATGAAAATGTCAACACGAACGTAATCGTTGTGTCATTATCTATTTTTAAAACCAAAATAGTTAATTATTGTTTCATATTACCTTGGGAGGTTCTCGAGTATGCTGATGTCAAGAATTCATGACATCATTAGCTTTCACCTCGGAAAGCTAATTAAGTTTATAAATTTTGTCGATATCGATATCACCCCCCGATATCATTAACTATTCTGAAACTGAATATTTAATCAAGTTTATAAATTTTGTCGATATTGATGTCACCCGCCGATATCATTAACTATTTTGAAACCAAATAGTTAATCAAGTTTATAAAAGTTGCTGATATCGACGTCACCCACCGATATCATTAACTATTTTGAAACCGAATAGTTAATCAAGGTTTATATTTCTCCTCTCACGTACTGGTAATGTTGATGTCAACCAACTTGTTTCTTTCTTTGTTTCTATATATATATATATATATATATATATATATTTCCATCACTTAACCTCTCCTTTACCCCTTTTATTTTCCTCTTCAATAAGCACCAAATTGTTTCTTATAGTTCAATAGTTAGTTAAAATAATTATTGACTAGAGGAGATATAGGTATCAAGTACCTACCTGTTGTAAATGCTCAACTTGCGTTCCTCTGTTGTTGTTGCACTTCTCTCGCGGTTCCTCCTGAAACCACAAACACCCACCATTGTTCATTATTAATCCACATATCACACACAACAATAACAATGGTAATAATATTCATTTCTTTTTTACCAATCTTTTCTTTTTTACTTACATTCCTCATTATTATCCTTTAACTTTTCAACTCATTAGTAGTCCAAGTGGACATCATGAATTCAATTTTAATCATAGTTTATTCTCTTCTTTTATTTTCTTAAGATCAAAACACACTTTATGAAGGGAAAGAAAACAAATTCTACCCATAACATGGTTAAATTTCGTTATTTTATCAACTTGGCCGAATCTGCCAACAGGGGTGACAACTCGACCTCTCCTCAGATTTTTATCTGTATCTGGAGTTCCAAAACTCTATATTAGACGGGGTCAGACTCGTTGGAAAAATAACACTCCCGGATACAACTTCTATGAAGGGACCCTCCCTGAGTTTTGTAGTTTTCAAATCCAAATTCCCCTAGGAAACAGGGCAACAAATTTGCCATGTTTTGCAAATAGAGAAAGTATCTCCAATTCTTCTCCAATCCTTGTTTCCCTATCAATCACAGTCATGCCTTTCCTTTATTCATGGAAACCCTTCTCATCTATGTCCTCTTACGTTCATTTGTACCAAGTTAATTAGTTAAGCAATTTCATAAATTTTCATTCTCTCTCTACAATGTTGCTGCCGAGACATGCCCAAGGGAAACAAGAGTTCCCTTCCTCTCTTCTATACACTCATTTCTTCTTCCTCTTTAAGGTACTTAGATTATTCTAGTCCATTTATTCTCACTCATTTCTGTATTTTCCCAATATTTTGTGTTAAAAAACCTTAATTCCCAATTCAAGAAGAATCATGAACTTCTAATCAAATTGAAGTTAATTTCATAGAAATTAGAATTAGAACTCCTTACTTGGATGGAATCTAAACTTTACTTCACAAGTTTTGGAAGAATCTTAGCCTTCTTCTCCTGGTATATAACCAGCCACTCTTCTCCCTCTTTTCTTCCCCAATTCTCCACTTTTCTTCTTGTTAATTCTCCACCCGATTGTGTTCCTCCACTTTAGAATTCCAAGGCTTATATGAGTTTACTAATTTTGAGTGTGTACTCCTACTTTCATAAAGGAAAAATCTGAAATCCCCCCCTTTTTCTAGTTACCAGCGGGCCATGAATGAGAGAAGGGATGAGTATTTATAGTCCTATCTCTTCTTAATTCCATTTTGGCCTCGTTTTTTTTCCTGCATAAATTTTGTATTATAACAACATTCTGAATTATTATAAACCTTCTCCCTCTTTGTATACTTTATTCTCGGGTGTCACACATATTGAGAAAATAAGCATATTATAGTGCAGGAAATATTACAGGTGTCATACATGTAATAGTAATAACAATTTTATGCTTCTTGCCTAAAAATCCATAAAGTCTTCCTCCTCTTGAAGTTGATGGCTTGAAAAAATATGTGGCTTTGAGACCAAGACCTAGTTTATTGTGAGAATCATAATGCATATTCAAAATTATCTCCTAACCTTCCTTTGTTTCACTCTATTTATTTCATTACCTTCTTTTCTTTAGGATTGTTGTTTTTTATGCCTTTCTGTTATATTAGTTCTTTTTATTGTTTTTAGTTAATTTTAGTGTTTTTGTTTATAAAGGGTTAGAGGAAATTCCAGGCCTTTTTGATAAAATTTCAGCCCTCAAAACAACCTAACTTGATCTCCACCACCTTCCAAGCAAACCTAGTTAAACTTGTATTGGATCGAGCTGTTAAAGGCATAGTTGTTAATACCGTTCTTGTCGCCGTTCTGGTTTTTCGATTGGAACGAAACGTTCCGGTTTCGGAGCGTTCCGGCGTGCCGTTTCGGTATCGTATTGTTCATATATAATTAATTATATATATATATATATATGAAAAAAATAAAATATTAATTTAACAAGTATAATTAAAATTCAAGATATATTAACTTTAAATTATACAATACAAACACAAAGTCAAAAAAACATAATCTCAAAATTAGAAACATCTCTAAGATTCCAAAATATTATGAAAGTAAAATGTTCTAAAATAAAAGAAATATAAATCAAACATCTTCTACATCATTAATATAAAAATATTAGAATTTCTTATTATGCATCCCAAAAAAATAGTAAATACCATAGTAAGATATCTGACAACGTTTTCTCTTTTTCTTATTTGAAGAAAACAATTTCATTAACTAATTCACTTAGGGACAAGAATAAATGCAGCTGTCCCGGTTGCCTGGTTAGCATCTATCTTTAAATGATGTGACGTGAAAAGAAAGCATAGTTATCACTCAACGTAAAGAAGAAATGCAATATGATTTTTTTTATTTGTTTCAAATTGAATTTTTAAATATATTGATATTAAAAATATTATTTTAAAAATCATGATATTGTTTTAATATATGTATTTGTTTTTTTTTAAAATATAGGTTTTCTTGTAACAAGCGTAATTTTATTCTCAATAATAATCCATTTTCAATTTAATAGAATTGTTCGACCTTTTAGTTTAATTAATAATCATGATAATTATCACTCGATTGTACTTTCAATTTAGAAATCAATAGGATTCCTAGGTTTAGTTAATTCAAGCATTTTAGTTATCAAAACACTTGATTTACTGTCATTTTATTCACAGTATTTTATTCATAATATTTTAAAACTAAACGAATTAAACAGTTTTTGAATAACTCTGATTATATATATTTTATAAAAAATGATTTAATTAGATCAATTTTAGAATTTTGAAAATGAAAACCTAAACTAACCTAATCTGAACCAGACCAAACTAAACTTAAATAAATAGAAGAAAAAAAACATGAAAACTTATTAAATTAAAACACGTAGAAAAACTAGCATGATTAAATGGCCCGATTATAAAAAATATAAAATTAAATTGAACTGGGTGAATTGATTTGATTATTTTATTTGATTGATTCAGTTTAAAATCTCGAGAAACAAATTAATTCGCATAACTTTCCTAGTCAAAGCTTTATTCTCTTTCTTTGTAAGTATTATTTGATTGGTTTGCCATATGGACACGTCTGGTATAGGAGGTGTCATGAAAAAGAGGGTCCAGATATTGCTTAGCGTCAATAAATGCAGTTGTCCCAGTTGCCTAGCTAGCATCTATCTTTAAATGATGTGACGGGGAAAGAAAGCATAGTTATCTCTCAATGTCAAAAATAAATGCAGTAAATCAAGTGAACCCGGAACGGAACGCCCGGAACGAAACCGAGGAGTTCCGGCCGGAATTGGGCCAGAATTTCCGGAATGGACCGGAATTAAAACCGGGAAGAAAACGACGCCGTTTTGTCCCGGTTTTATGAACGGAACGGAACGGATTTAATAACTATGGTTAAAGGAGTTGGTTTGGATAGAGACCTTGGTATGACATTGAGATTGGATTTTTTTTGGGGATTGTATAAGGGGTGAAAAGGTATAGTGATTTTTCTCTCTCTCTAAACAATATAATTTAGAAGAGATTATAAAGAATAGAATAGGCTACTTGGTTGTGAGTGAATTTGAAATTGACGAATGGGTTTTTTTTCTTTGCTTTACACTTCGATTCTTATTTGTTGATTTTTTTCAATTTATAATAAACTGGTCGATAATTTGATATTAGAAGGATACAAATGAGAAAAAACCCCGGGGGGGTAGCGAGGCGGCAACGGCCTCGCTCTTGATGTTTCAAGAGCGGGGTTCGAGTCGTCCTCCCACCCTAGTGACGCGAGTCACTCCTGCCCTGTAAGAGCCTGGGACAGCCGGGGGGGTTTACGCATGCTCTGGGCCCACAAAGTGCGCTTTCCGGGTCATGTGGTTCCTCCACGATATCCAAAAAAAAAAAAAAAAGAGAAAAAAATAATTTGAAGATGAAAATGCAAAAAATAGTTTACCGTTTTATATTTTGTAATTATAGCTTAATGTAATTATAGTGTAAGTAAATAATAATAAATTTTGTGAAAACTACGACGTTACAAAATAGTTTCGCTATATAAATGTCTCTCGGATAGAAAACAAAAAAGAATAGAAGGTGTGAAAACAAAGGAGAGGAGAATCGGGAGATGATGCTTCTAGAAGTGAATAAATAAATAAATACGACCCCGTTGTATTTTTTTATCCAACCCACGACTAAAGTCTATAGACAACGTAGATAGATCAGCATTAAGGTTAAACTATTCATGCGTGGCAATATCTCACTGGCTGCTCAGTTTCAACTGACAATAATTTATTCCAGCATGATCTGAGCCGTTCAAAGACAGCTGGCCCAAGCATAACCACGACTACTTCGCAGAAAAGTCCAACGACTCATCAAGGCAGAGACCATAAACTTCGTGTCTTGACTACCATCCTTAAATCTTCTTCCCTTCGTCGCTGGGTGGGAGTGAGCTAGAACGAGAGAGAGAGAGAGAGATCACCATTTCATCATGGGCAAGTGCTACCCTACAGTGAGTGAAGAGTATCAGAAGGCAGTGGAGAAATGCAAGAGGAAGCTCAGAGGATTCATCGCTGAAAAACACTGCGCACCCCTCATGCTCCGATTAGCGTAAGGCTATCCCCCCCCGATTGTTTTATTATCTTTTCTTTTTTATAGTGGTAACTGTTTCAAGTATTTATGGGGTTTTATATTTTCTGTTGCGGTTGATGATGTAGATGGCACTCTGCTGGTACTTTTGATGTGAATACCAAGACAGGAGGGCCATTCGGGACGATCAGACACCCAGATGAGCTTTCTCATGCAGCGAACAGTGGTCTTGATATTGCTGTCAGACTTTTGGAACCCCTCAAAGAGCAGTTCCCCATCTTGTCTTATGCTGACTTCTACCAAGTAATGTTTTCCCTGCCTTAATTTGATTTATATATTATAATAAAGCTTTTATTTTATTTTATTTATTATTGAGACTTTTTTTGTGTGTCTGATTGCCGTCGCAGCTAGCTGGTGTTGTTGCTGTTGAAGTTACTGGAGGGCCTGAGGTTCCTTTCCACCCTGGGAGACCAGTTACGTGATCAGATCTCCTCTCGATAGTTCATTCTTTATCAGTTCTTTTTCATACGTGGTGGTGTGTTTTTCATCGTTATTTGGTGCCGGATATCGAGGTTCTTTTTTTTTCTAGGGAAAATATTAGTTATGTCCAAAGTCCAAAGTACATATATTTTGATCACTTTATAGGATCAATCTCTAGATGTGTGCAGTAGGATCTTTTGGTGGCTCGTTGGTTTCTTTTTTATCTGAAGATCACAAATTTGAACTCATAGTGAATGCAATCAGTTTGGGTGAGTTTGATTACTTAGTAGGTCATTTAGGTAACAGATAGTATAGGTTTGAACTCATAGTGAATGCAATAATTTTGGCTGAGTTTGATTACTATGTAGGTCATTCAGGTAATAGATAGTATAGGCAAACGAAATTCTATGGAGGAGGAAGTGCTCTGGAATTAAGAGTTTTCACCTACTGCTGCATTACAAGGCTAACCTGCAATGCATGCACTTTTGTTTTTGGATAAATTTTGAAATTCGGGTTCAGTGGACAGATATAATTTAGTGGTTTAATGATACCATTCCTTAACTGTCAAGGTAATTTGACTGCTCTTGTACTTGTTTGCTTTGGCTAAAGATTAGGTTGAGGTTGGCTTGAACTAAATTGTAAGAGTTCTGCCCATCATAAAAGTTATGTGGATTAAGGGTTATCCTGTGACCAAATTGCCAAAGCTAAGTTCTGCCAACTCCTTTAATGGATTAGTTAGCTTGAAAACATGTTTCATTATGCTAGGTGGTGACAGGCCATATGTGGTGGAGAAAATGAGGTTGAACAATGATGATAAGGCTGACTTGTGCTGCTATCAATTAAAGCTGTTGTTCAGAGTTGGAGGGAACTGTGTGGTCATATGGCACAATTAGATACTATCTATTTGAATGCCATTGACTGCTGTTGCTCTTGATACCTAGAAATATTTTGCACTTTTTGTTGATTGCTTTTGTAGCTTTGGTGGGATGCGGACGATGCCTGTAAAATGAAAAATAGCTTATTATTGGTTGGGATATCATTGCAAATTGAAGTATATATTTCAAATCTGTTTGTGATTCTTTGAGCAGTCTGATATGATTTTTTATATAGTTGTAGAGATAGGAAGCAGTATGTCAGAAAGAAATATAGTGATGCAAATTTTGATGTCATTAGCTGCCTTTTCAGAATTCATGCTTCAGTTCTTAGATGATAGTACTAATCAACCTTGCATCTATTCAGGACAAGTGTGATCCACCTCCAGAAGGTCGCTTGCCTGATGCAACCAAAGGTTTGTTCAAGTTGAAAACTGAAGGAAATCACTATAATTTTGTAATTATGTTTCAAGTGAATTTCCTGATCTTTTTCTATTTCTTCAGGTTCGGACCATTTAAGGGATGTCTTTGGCCATATGGGTCTTAGTGACAAAGATATCGTTGCCCTATCTGGTGCTCACACTCTGGTCTGTTCAAAGAACATGGAATTTCTTTGATGGTTTCTTTCATGTTTGCTGCTCATTTTGTGCGATTTAAGTTAATAATTGTCGTCTCATTATATTTATTGATGTTTATAATTGAATTTTGAATATATATTACAGGGAAGGTGCCACAAGGAGCGTTCTGGGTTTGAGGGACCCTGGACTCCCAACCCTAATATTTTCGACAACTCCTATTTCAAGTGAGAAACATTCAGCTCCAGAGATGTTTTTTGTTGATATAATTTTGTCCAAAATTCAAGTTATAATGCATGATTTTTTTATTTAGTTATCGTCTCATCATATGCTTTTCCCCCCTCAAACTAATACTGAATCATTTGTTAAAAAAAGAAGAAGAGAGAGGATGCTATCAAGTAACCAATGCAAATTTTGGTTCTGTTAAACAGGGAACTCCTCAGTGGAGATAAAGAAGGTCTTATCCAGCTTCCAACTGATAAGGTTCTTCTGGAGGATCCAGCCTTCCGCCCCCTTGTTGATATATATGCTGAAGTGAGTAGACACTCGTTTCTTTTAAATATTAACTTATAGATTTTCTAAAGTTGACCTTGGATGGAAATTCTCCCCATCAACTTGAAAATAATCTGGTCCTAAATTACACTAAAGTGTAATTATTTCTGACTTTGATGTCTTGGTGGCTTATCGTTAGGATGAGGATGCCTTCTTTGCAGATTATGCTGAAGCTCATTTGAAGCTCTCAGAGCTTGGGTAAGTAAAAAAGAAACTTTCAATTTCTGTTCCCTCTTTAACCATTTGCGTTGTCCATTTTTTTTTGTCTCTGGTCTTCTTCTAAATTCGCTCACCGCTGCAAAATTGCGTTCCAGGTTTGCTAATGCTTAATGACTGGAATTAGGCTAATGCAGCTGCTGTTGTGTCTTATTGCTGGAGGCTGGTTTATTTTGGGTTTTTTTTAGACTAGTAAGATATGTGAATTGTGTGAAGATGGACTTGTTGGTCCAAATTTGTGTGTTTCTGGGTTCTGTATGATTGTAAGCAAGCTGCCTTGTATGTAGTTATGTAGTCCTGGAAGATGGAATTGTAAAGGATGGCGTTGGACCTCTGAATTTTGAACTAGCCAGTTTTAAGGTCCAGAAAATAAAGTATGGTTGTTACCATTCATGGATAATCATTTTGCAATTACTTTGTTACATGGATTTCAGATAAAAATAAGTGGGTGCTACCAGCAACCTGTCAAAAATTTTAATTCTTGATTTGGACCCTAGTGTAGAGTGTAGACCCATTCAGGAAATTTTAATTTTAATTTACAACATCGCTTATTGTAAAATCTCACTGTGGGCAGGAAAAGGAAACGTTTTTAAGCCAGGGCTTGTGTCTCTGATTGACGAAATGATCTCTTGATGCAGATGAACAAATTATTAAAGCCTAACAAATGTTTTCTTCTGTTTGATTAATTGTGCAGAATCATCTTTTTCCCCTTGAGATCTTTTGTTTTTTAGGACATTTAAGTAAAAGAAAATATTTTGGGATATTACACACTTCAGCAAGTCGTCAATAGCTTCTGTGACTCGCCTGCTGCAAGTGGTGCAAATGGCATATGCGACATGTGAGTTGTAGTTGTCTTTAGCAACTCCAAACAAAATAAAACAACTTTTTTCTTTTTTTTCCCTCTATTTTCCCGACTATCATACTTTTTCTCTCTTCTCACCAAGAAATACACCCACACACCATAAGATACTTTGCACTCTCTCCCTCCCTGACTTGGGGTTGCGACCTCTTTTCATGATACGAACCTCTTGATCATATGGTCAAGAAACCTCCAATGAAGATGATACTTTCCTAAAAAAACTGAAAATCAGGTTTGAAAAGTGTGACGTAATGAAAATATGTCTTAAGACACCAACACTAATGGAATTGAATCGAATGTCACCACAAGGTTAGTTATACTTTGATATGTCATATTTGATCTTTGTTCTAATAAAGAAAACATGTTGAATCATGCAAAACACAAATTTATTTCATTAATCCATGACTGCTAGGTTTTCAGCATACAATTAACTTATATAATGTTTCAAATATCCCCAATGGATCCTCATA
The DNA here is from genome assembly GCA_009078335.1 of Salix brachista. Lineage (NCBI taxonomy): Eukaryota > Viridiplantae > Streptophyta > Magnoliopsida > Malpighiales > Salicaceae > Salix > Salix brachista. The sequence continues at coordinate 10,004,321 of CM018587.1, forward strand.
TATGGGCTGATTTGAGTTCACTTGCCAAATTGACTCAAATATATAATAATAATCCAAAATCTAATAAGAAAAGAATAAAATCAAAAATTAATATCCTAGATATGTTAGTATCAGACTTGTCATCCCTAAGAAGTCACAAATAGACAAGAAAATCTGGTTTGATCCCAACATCTTAATTAACATAAGCTAACTTTAGATCCCATGCGACTCAAATCATAACTATCAAAATGACCAAATAAGGCGCAACATACACTCCAAATAAGCATTCTTGCCCAAAAAGAATTTAACAACAAAATTTATTGAGCTTATTATGACCTATATTGCAAGGATTTCATGAACTCTAATTAATCTGAAATTTCACCCCCACATAGAAGGTATAAAATTGTTTGCTAAAGTTCTGTCTCAATCCAACGGTTAGAAATATGATCAATAGTGTATAACTAAACAATATAAGACTTTACGTCGAAGTTTGAATTTGACAATATTTGGATCGTATCACTCCCTTCCTCTTCAAAAAGATTCGCTCAATAGCATATAACTCAAAATTCCACCCCCACTTAGAAGGATAACTTTAGAACTATTTAAAAAATTATAATGAAAATGAGAAGTAAAAATTAAGAAATAACTGCGTGAAAAAGATATAAATGTAAATCCTAATTAAAATTTGGTAACAATACGGTGAAATTCTAATAAGTTTGTAAATGAAGTAAATAATGAAAACAATAAAAATAATAAAATGTTCACTGGGGACTTAATAAAATAGCTGATATGGTTCTAGCAATAATAGAAATGTTACTCCAATTGTCGGATTAGGCTGAGATTTTATGAGAAATCTTCTAAAACATTTCTCTCTCCTATGTTAAAATCTTAAAATAATCGAAGTTTAGAAAGGTCATACGAGAATATCAATAATCGAACCTGAAATATCATGTAGGTTTATTAATGACATTCTCATAAATAAGTTGGAAAAAACCATATAAAAAACTTATATTCTTGACATGAGATCCTGTGAAGAATGTTCAAAGCTAAAAGGATTTGATGATCTTGCTCAAAAATGGGTGGAGACAAAGAAGGTTGTGGAATATCCTTTAGTCTTTTTACTTGTAAAATTAGCATTAGTTTTGCTGCATCAATAGCAAAGATAAAATTAGTTAAAATATTTTTAGCATATGAAGTCTCGCTACGAATTATATAAAAAAATAGAATTTCATGTATCTTTTTAACATCTTTTTATAATATCAACAAACATCTAAAAGGCGTGGCGAAATCACTGTGCAATCCACTGTGCCTTCTCTCTAAATGCACTGTGGATTGCGGCAGTGCTCGCCCGAAAATCTCCTTCACCCGCGTGGCAAAATCAGCTGATTTCATGGGGCCATTTTCGGTTTTTTCTTTTTTTAAAAAAAAATAATCAGTTGTGAACAGTGTAGTGACGATTCCGTCCCTTATAATAAGACAAAAGAACGCCTCCGGCGTAGGGGCACCGGCGTAATTGTGCGCGGCCGGACCGGTCCGGTCCGGTCCGCCGCAACTTTTGCATTTTTTATTATTTTCTTAAATGGCTAAAGACGGTTTTAGCCCCTAATACGACAAAAACACTGAATTGGGTGCAGGGACAGGACGGTAATTTACCCTATTTTTCAAATTTTTTAATCGTTGTCTGTTAGGACGTGAGCCGCACGCGCCAAGCGGTTTTCCGCCTCACGCCCTGTTCAGGTGGCGCGTGCGGCCTCCTTCGGTGTCCGGAAATTCTCTACCTGCGGCCAGAACGATGCGCCGCCGCGTGGTCTTCCTCCCGCGGTGGTGCGTGTCACCACCAAATGACTGTGGACGCGGAGGAGGCCGGTGAAAGCCGGCGGCCACGTTTCTCTCTCTCCTGCACGTCAATGTGCAGGAGAGTCCCCCATATATTTTGACTTTGCACTTCGGTCCCTCGACTTTTAATTTCGTTTTTGGTCCTCATTTTTGTTATATAAGTTTTGATTTGTTCGATTGGGTCCTCCGATTTTAATTGATTGAATGACAAAGTTTCACTTCGGTCCTGCTACTTTCAATTTCTGGATTGGCTGTATATAACTCAATCAATTCGGTACAAAAGTTCTGATTTTTGCAATTTTGTCCTCTGATTTCAATTGAGAATAAATGTAATTTGCATTTCAGCCCTTGGACTTTTATTTTTTTAATTTCATCCCTTTATATTTGATTTTCATTTCAACCCTTACACTTTTATTTTTTTAATCCCAACTTTTGTCCATTTATATATAAGTGTATTTAACACAACAACAATAATAAAAATAATAATAATAATAATAATAATAATAATAATAATAATAATAATAATAATAATAACGAATAATAATAATAATAACAATAATAATAATAATAATAATAATCATGATTTAATTATTTTTCATTCTTACTCTTTTGTTGTTATTTTTCCCTCCCGATAATTTGATAAAAAAATTTTTCCAGTGATAGCAATGATAATTTTTTTTTATTGTTTTTGTATCTGTTGTTAAAGTTTCTTGGATATTTGTAGTCTTTCATTTATTTTTGTTTCTTTCATTATTAACATAATAATTATAATTATAATAAGAATAATAATAATAGTGATTATTATTAATATTATAATAATAGTGATTATGTATTCTATTATTATAATAATAGTGATTATTTATTCTTTCATAATAAGAATAATAATAATAATAATTTTTAATTGGTTTTTCTTGCTTGCTGTTTTGTTCATGCTTTTTATTTGTTTCCCTCCGTATAATTTAATAATTTTTGTTGTTTTTATTCCAGCGGCAATAATAATTTTAGATGTTAAGACTCTGATGTTGCTATTGTTATAATATTTTAAATTAATATTGCTTCCTTTTCCCTTTTTGTTTTTTATTTGCTCTTTCTATTAATTGATTTTTTATAATTTTATTATCTGCACAATAATGATTTCAGTAATTTTTTGTTTTCTTATTCAAATATGTTGCTCTTTTTTCTAATGTTAGTGCACGCTCTTTTGTGATCGTTTATGACGCAATACCTAAATTCGAAAAGATGTAATCTATGCTTACGTGACAAACTCAACTCAAAATTTTCAACATTTTATCTTTTAATCGATAATTTTCATTTACTTATATCATATAAAATTATCATTGTAGATTTAATTATGTTAAATTATATACAAAAAATACCCGCGGCAAAGCGCGGGCAAGTAGCTAGTATATATATATATATATATATATATATATAAGCGCATAATTTTTGGACTTTTTGTATCTTAATTAATTTAGTTATACACTTATATTATTTATGGCCATACTAAAATTGTATCCTGGATCCGTCGGAACCATAGTTCTTGTCGGCTCTTTAAATACTTGTGCATGCTCCAGACAAGTCTGAGAAGACCTATGATTCTTTTTGTAAGGATATGACAAAGCCATAACTTTGGTAAAAGGTAGTCCTTAAAAAACTCCACAAAGAAAAAGGCATCCCATCTTGTTGAAAGTTTGCTAAAAGTAATGCATGATGATGAATTATCAGTCTAGTTTCAATTGTTTTTAAAAATACATTTTGTTCTGGAATATATTAAAATAATATTTTATTATTTTTTAAAAATTATTTTTAATATCAACATATAAAAATGATCTAAAAATAATAAAAATATTTAATTTAAAATAAAATTATTTTTTTAATTTTTTCAAAAATACTTTTGAAACACAATGTCAACATGAATTATATAAATAATAAACACTTAAAACGAATTGCATTTTTGGATAAATTATAGAGTTTTCAAAGGTTAAAAAATATTTAAATTCAGAGATGAAGTTTCTATCCAAATCTAAAATAAGGCTGACTGAAAATATATGTCAAACATTTATTATATTATACTCTATACTAAAAAGATATATGTCAAAGTAGCATGCCTTTGAGTCTAAGAACATGATGGTCTTTTTTTTTGTATAGTAAATACGAGTTGATTGGCCCGCTTCGCTGGGCATTTTTATCTATGTAGAAAATTAATTGATTTTATAAATATTGTATTTTATTATTTTAATATATAAGTAGTATATTGTAATCGATAAAATCTGTTACAAATAGTTTTTTTCAACCAAAATGTGATTGAATATTGGTATTGCTAAAAAAATTTTGATAAAATTTGTTAGAAAATTTGCTAAGAAGGGGAAATGATTTATTAGCAATTTGTTGTCACGGATACTCTGGTTAAAAAAACAAAACAACAAAAGAAACCCGGTTAAAAAAGAACAACTGAGTTGGACAGTAAAAAATAAAAAATACATGTGAAAAACAAAGGGTCTAAAATTTATATTAGAAACAAAATGACTATTGTTATTATTATAAAAACAATTAAAATTATCAAATTATCCCGAAAGAAAAAAACACTCAAAAACATTAACAAAAGAGTAAGCAAGAAAAAGAATATATTATTATTATTATTATTATTATTATTATTATTATTATTATTATTATTATTATTATTATTATTATTATTATTATTATTGTGTTAATGATGAATAAAGAACAAAAATAAATAAAAGAAAAAAAAATCATACTAACTTTTTTATAAAAAAAAAACAAAAAATTATTAGCTGAAAAAATCATTTAATTTGAAAATTTCAAAAAAATATATGTTCTACGTTGCGGGCTGAGTAAACAATTTTTATAGGATTTGCTGGATGCAAATAAAAATATAATTTTTATTTATGCGAAATTTAATATAATAAAATAGCTCAACACCCCCTAGCATAACAATAGCAAAATAAAAGTTTGAAAATCTAAAATTATAATTGCACGGAGGATAATTCTAGTCATGGTACGCATAAACTATCATTGATACCCTAGTTTTAAAAAATAATAAGAATAAGAATAAGAATAATTTAATTGATTTTTTATGGTATTTTTTAGTCACTTTGAAAATAACATGATTTACCATCTTTTTTATCTTTGTTGAAATTATTTTTTTTGAGTTTTTTTTAAATTAAATTAAATATATTTATTTCATCCTTAAACATTTAATATTTCAGGTGTTGAGTTTCTGAGTTGATCAAAGATCAAAAATTTAATGGATTGCGGGTTTAAGGTTTTAATCCAGATTTACAAGGTTCACTTGATATATATATATATATTACAAACCAGCTAAAGGGCGTGGGGGTGTGCACTGTGCATCCTCTCAGTAAACACTGTGGATTGCGACAGTGTGCGCCCCATTTTAGCCTTCATCCGCGCGGCAAAAGAGACTGATCGAACAGGGCCATTTTCGGTTTTTCCTTTTTTTTAAAAAAAAATAATCGGTTGTGAACAGTGAATTCACGCTTTCGTCCCGGTAATAAGACAAAAAAAGGCATCCGGCTGAGGGGCACCGGCATAATTGCGCGCGGCCGGACCGATCCGGTCCGGTCCGGTACGCCGTAACTTTTTCTTTTTTTAATATTTTCAGAAATGGCTAAATACGGTTATAGCCCCTAATAAGACAAAAACCATGAATTGAGTGCAGGGATGGAACGGTAATTGACCCTATTTTTTCAATTTTTTAATCGGCGTCTGTCAGGGTGTGAGGCGCACGCGCCGGACGGTTTTCCGCCTCACGCCCTGTTTAGGTGGCGCGTGCAGTGGCCAGAAATTGTCTACCGTAGGCTATCCTGATGATCCGCCGCGTGGTCTTCCTCCCGAGGTGGCGCGTGTAACCACCAAATGTCCGTGGACGCGGCGGAGGCCGGTTAAAGCCGCCGACCACGTTTCTCTCTCTCCTGCACGTAAATGTGCAGGAGAGTCCCCCAGTTTGTTTAATTTTTCACTTCGGTCCCTTTACTTTTAATTTCGTCTTTGGTCCTGATTTCTGTTATATAAGTTTTGATTTAGTTCGATTGGGTCCTCCGATTTTAATTAATTGAATTTGAAAGATTCACTTCGGTCCTCCTACTTTTGAATTCCGGATTGTCTGTAAATACCTCAATGAATTCGGTACAGAAGTTCTGATTTTTGCAATTTTGTCCTCTGATTTCAATTGACAATAAATGTAATTTGCATTTCAGCCCTTTGACTTTTAATTTTTTAATTTAATCCCTATATATTTGATTTTCATTTCAGCCCTTATACTTTTATTTTTTTATATTTCTAGAATAATCCCTACTTTTGTCCATGTATATATAAGTGTATTTAATACAATAATAATAATAATAATAATAATAATAATAATAATAATAATAATAATAATAATTTATTTATTTTTTGTTCTTACTGTTCTGTTTTTTTTTCTTTCTCCCGATAATTTGATAATATTTTTTTCTTTGCCAGTATTAGCAATAATAATTTTTTTTTTTTATCTTTTGTTAAAGTTTCTTGGATATTTTTAGTCTTTCATTTATTTTTGTTTCTTTCATTATTAACATAATAATAATAATAATAATAATAATAATAATAATAATAATAATAATAATAATAATAATAATAATAATAATATAATAATAATAATAATAATAATAATAAAATTATTTTTCTTGCTTGCTCTTTCTTTAATGTTTTTTTTCCTTTCGGATAATTTGACAATTTTTGTTGTTTTGACAGTAATAGCAATAATAGTTTTTTTTTTTTAAATCTTTTGTTAAAATTTCTAGGACATTTTTAGTCTTTCATTTATTTTTGTTTCTTTCATTATTAACATAATAATAATAATAATAATAATAATAATAATAATAATAATAATAATTTAATTATTTGCACAATAATGATTTTGTTATTAATTTTTTTTCCTTATTAAATTATTTTGCTCTGGTTTTTAAAATGTTAATTCACGATCTTTTGTGGTCTTTCATGACGTAATATTTACATTCTAAAAGATGTAATCTATGCTTGCGCAATAAACTGCACTTAAATTTTTTTACATTTTATCTCTTAATCTATAACTTTTATTTAATTATATCATATAAATTTATCGTTATTGATTTAATTATGTTAAATTATATACATAAAAATGCCCGCGGCAACGCGCGAACAATATAGCTAGTATATATAAAACCCATAGGTTTTTTATTGTGCACCAGTGCACTGTGCACACAGACACAATGCACTGTGGATTGCATTTTTATTTTATTTATTTATTTATTTATTTATTTAACTTTTGTTTTTCTACTTATGTTTTTTTTCTCTTTCTTCTGTTTTTTTTTCGTTTCTTCTTTTTTTTTTTTGCTTTTTTTTTCTCCTAATTATTCTTTTTCTTCTTTTTTTCCTCCGTTTTTTGCTTCTTCTTTTTTTGCCTTTTGTTTGTATTTTTTACTTATTATTTTTTTTCTTTTTTTCTTATTACATTTTTTTTCTACTTATATATTTTTTTGGTTTTTTGTTTTTTAATAATCGGGGTGTCCGAGCTCGCTTAAATGCACCACGATTAATTTCTATATCCAAATTTTTTTGATAACCAGGGTGTCCAAGCCAACTTCTGCATACCACGACAATCCCCGGATCCACATTTTTTTTCTAAAATGCTTTCCTGCTGGTTCATTTTTTTTCTTTTTTTATAATTTTTTTATTCACTTATACATTTTTTTTATAACCGGGATCTCCGACCAGCTTAAGCACACCACGACTAATTCTTGGGCCAAATTTTTTAAAAAACAATATGGAATGCTATAGTGCTTTCACGCTTATACTATTTTTTTTGTTTTCTTTCGCTTATACATTTTTTTTGTAGCCATGGTCTCTCAGCCAGCTTAAGCTCTTTTTTTCACTTATATATTTTTTTTATAACCATGATCTTCGGGCCAGCTCAACCACTACTCCTCAGACCAAATCTGTTTTTTGATAATCGGGGTGTCCAGGCCAGCGTGGACACACCATGACTAATCTCGGAACCAATTTATTATTATTTTTTATTTTTTTTCCTTATACGTTTTTTGTTCACTAATCTCCGAACCAATAATAATGATAATTTTAGTGATTAGTTTTTTATAAAAATCTTTTGATTTTTTTTAAAGATTTTCCTGAAATTTTAATTTATATCGGTGATCATTTTAAAAGTAATATTACTCTATTTTACCCTTTATTTGTTTTTTTTTTTTGTTTTCTGTTTCTTTATTTGTTCTTTAGATTATATGATTTTTATGATTTTATTATTTATGCAATAATAATGATAATTTTAGTTATTTTTTTTATAAAAATCTTTTGCTTTTTTTTTTTCATGGAAATTTAATTATTTTAATTGTTTTGGCAGTAATGTTAGTAATAATTTTAGCTTTAATAGCAATGATAATGGCAATAACATCAAGATGAATTTTCAATCTATGTTTTCGTTTTTTTGTTGATAGAAAATTAACAACTTATTTTTTTTATTTGATTATTGTATGTATTTTCATAATTTATATATTTTTTTTAATTTAAATTGAATTATAAAATGAACTAATCTTAATACAGTGAACTTAATAATTCAGATATCCGAGTTTTCTTGCTTTTTTAATGATGATGATAATTTTATGCTGGTTATTTCGTTTGAAACTACTAAACAGATAAATTTATATCGATTTTAAATTCATATATTTTATAAAAAACTTGCACTTGACATGAATTCTGCACAGATTTATTATTTTAGCTAAATTTATATTATAATAAAAAATACACACAATTAATATTTTTTACATTGAAAAAAAATTTGTGCCGCCCGCGGCGAAGCGCGGGGGCATTGTCTAGTATATATATCATCCTCGAACATTAGTTTTTACTCTCATTCTACATTATTTATCTTTCTTTTAAATATAACAAGGGTTATCTTGGGGGGGGTTTGTTTTTGTCTTTGTTAACTTTCATTTCCTTAAAATGATTTTTTTTAATTAAATTAAATTTACTGATTTTATCACCTGACATTTAATTTGAGACAACACAGAAGAAATTTAGTTATATAATTACTTGTTTTAGAAATTGATATTTTTGTTTTGTTTTTTATTTTTTTTATAAAGTTATTTCGATAACATGTCTTGGATTCTGCATTCAACATTACCTAAAGAGCTAAAACAGCTCGGGGTGCCTACTGTTCACCGTGACTCATTGCCACTGTGGACTGACAATTTGTCACGGTGAATCGCGGGTGTATGTCCTCTTTTTTTTTTTTTTTGCTTTTTGAACACTGCATTAACGAAAAAGCCCTCCGAAAAAAACATAAAACGCCGCCGGTTTCAGGGGCTGGACGGTTATTGACCACACCCGGCCCGGTCTGGTTCGTCCGACCGGGTTTTTTATTTTTTAATATTTCATTGAACAGTGGATTAACGATTTTGTCCCTCGAAACGGACAAAAACCACGCCTGCGGGGGAGGGGCTTCACGGTAATTAGCCAATATTTTTTTATGATTTCCCGCTGACATCTGCTAGCGCGTCTCCGGACGCGCCGTTCGTTGCAGCGCTAACGCGTTCTTCGGACGGCGCGTGCGGCGTCCTAAGGCGTCGGAAAATGACCAACCGACGTCTAGAATGATTTTCAGGCATGTTATCTTCCACATGGGGTGGCGCGTGTAACACTATGATCAGTATGATGTCCGAGGACGTGTCAATGGTCGTTTGAATTTCCCCCCAATTTCTCTCTCCTGCCTGCGCCAGATGATGTCAGCTACGCTGTTTTTTATCAAAGTTCAGTTCAGTCCCTGAACGTTGTAATTTGGATATCTTGCTCTTAATGCTATTATATAGGTTTTGATTTGATTCAATTGCGTCCTTCAATTGCAGTTGATTATATATTGAACTTTCAATTCAGTCCTCATTCTTTTAATTTTTCGGATTGGGCTGGAATTTTTAATATTTTTGGTATCAAAGTTTTGATGGATTTCAATTTGATCATTCCATGCAAATTTATTATAAATCCTTAATATTTTCGGTCCCAAAGTTTTATTTCTTTCAATTTTATCCTTCAATGCAATTTAATTATGGATTTTAGTTTTATTTTGGTCCCATTTCTTTTAATTTCAGGTTATGTTTTCAATTATTTAATTTTAATGTTTGGATTTGCTTCAATTTTGTTCTTAAAATTACATGTATTATTTAAAGTATGTCAAATTCATTATATATTTGTATATTTATGTCAAATTAAAGTATGTTAAACTAATTATATGTTTTAATATTTATTGAATATTATCGCCTAAGAATGTATATATAGAGAAAAAAATTATCTAGGATTTTCTTAAGAAAAAAAATTAATATCAGTATTCTTAAATACATTTAATATAATAATACAAGCAATAAATCTTATATAAAAAAAAATTGTCTGGGAATTTTAATTTTGTGCTTTGTTTTTAAATTTTATTTCTTAAAAAATATTTATAATATTTTGGTCTTTAATATTTCATATCTAATATTACTAGGCACAAAATACAACAAAACATTTTTGACAAATTTACCTAGATTATCTACAATTAAAAAATATTCGGCTCACTTCCCGTTTCGATTACACTGTTTTTTTTAGACGGCAGATAAATAATTATAGCACGCAAAAAATTTAGGTTTATTTCTAAAAACAAATTACAATATTTTTATTTATAATGTGTCAGATCTAATATTACAAGAGGAAAAAAGCAACTTATAATTTTTTTTTAACAAATTTACCTGGATTATCTACAATTAAAAAATCTACACCCACTTCCCATTTCGATTACACTATAAAGTATGTGAGACTAATTATATGTTTTAATATTTATTGAATATTATCGCCTAAAAATATATAGAGAGAGAAAAAAAATGACCTATGATTTCTTGAAAAAAAAAATTAATATCTGTATTCTTGAATACATTTAATATAATAATATGATTAATAAATCTTATAGATATAACTTTGGCTTTGAATTTAAATTTCTATTTTATACTCTTTTTTTTGTTCTTTTAATAAACGGTGACATTTTTCACATTTTTTTTACTTTTAATAACCGTCGTGTCCAAGTTTTTTTTTTAAACCGGGTTTTTTTTTTGTGTTTTTTTTAACCAGAATATCCGTGACAACAAATTTGTAACAAATCATTTTACTTTCTTAGCAAATTTTCTA